>JAVLUZ010000796.1:0-644434 GCA_036768485.1 Mermis nigrescens
AAACTGAAAATATGTGGTTGTGCTTTCACCAGTGATCGACTGGCCTGCAAAAAGCTCGGCTCGGGTCCTCGTGCCCGGGCTTTGCTGCCGGGCTTACAGGTACCGGGGCCCGGCCCGGGCTCATAGTACTAACAACATGCCTTGCTTCCACTCATAATGTTATGCATAAGATACATATTTAGACCGATTTTACATTTGTTATTTGATCAAACGCAAGGCTTACTGCTGTATCAAAGAAGATTTTTGAATTTCTATGCTCTGTTAATTATTTAATCTTTGCTAAACATAAATTAGGCAGTAAACAAGGATTTTGGTAGCATTATTCAAGCAAGAACAAAGTTTTTAATACAATAGCGCACTAATCACTATTAAAATGCTCATGCAACTAAAACACAGTTTGAAAAAACACAAGGTTTCAGGTAGATATATAAAGGAAATTGAGCATTAAATTTATGCATTTAGACATAACAGCGACTACGATATGGTCGGATAGAAGATATGCTGTTTGGATTTTAGGCACCCAAACTATAGTGTACATTGACATTCTACCTGAAATTGTGTAGTGTATTGGATAGGACACGAGTCGAAGCCATAGGCGTGGCCAGGGGGCATTGGGGGCACACGCCCCTCCTAGAAATTTTTCAGAAATTTTGTTAATTTTTCGAGTGTAATAATTGTGTCCAGAAAATTGAGTTCAAAAAGCCAGTAACGTCAAAATTTACCGGGCAGGCGCTTTGGGCGCCGAGTCTCTATTATATTTGTTGTTGCTTTGGTTTGTCTCTCTTTACAAGGACAGGACAACATAATCCTATTTTAAATGAAAGGAATGGGCCACCCTTTTCCCTATGTTTTGCGCAATTTCTGTTTTCTGAATTATATCTTGGTAATAAGAAGGCCACAAATGGGCCTGAAAACGATTAGAACAAAATTGTCATTGATACATCTTTTTTTATATCTTATTAGCAGCACCCTTTGCCGAGATTATACTTAGCAGAGGTCGAAAAGCGCATTTCAGCTCAGAAATCTTGTACAATATAGGTCTCCATCACTCCTTAAGTGTTTTTGGCTTAATTTAGACCGAGATTTGGCCGATTTTGCGAAAATTTTAAAGCGATAGTATTTAACAGCTAAAGTGTTTTTTTACAAAAATTTTCTACGGAGCAAATTGAGTGCGCCACCGCAGCCCCCCCCGCCATAAAATCTTGTTGTACATGTGCAGCGAGATTTTTGGGAGGGCAAAAAAGGAAAAAGGGTTCGCCGAAATTAATTTGTCTGTTCTGTATGATTTAGTGGTATAAATTGTTTTAAAGAGCTCAAACGCCAAAATTTTCCGGCAAGCAGACAGCGCTGCTGATTATTGTTCTTTCTTTTTGTAAAGCTTCAGCATTGTGTTTTAATAGACTAAATCAGGCAAAATATCACAGAATATTAGTATTCACAGAACAAAATACAGGCTATAAAATGTCAAGGACAGCAAAAGATTACTAAATTCTTTGGTGCTTTGCGCCTCTTATGATTTCCGAACTGTTTGGTCAATAGACCGTAAATTCTACATGAAAAATGGTAAAAATTTCAAAAAATTTCTGGCGCTTTGCGCTGATTAACATTTTGTAGCTTCTGATTGTCAGAAAACCCATAAATTAGCTAGGCTACACTATTAAAGGTCGGAAAAAACTCAATTTTATCATAGGTACATAACGTACTAACATTCAATGCAAAATTAGTCTTAAAAAATTCTTTTGTGTATGCCCTTAAACACAAACCCCTGGCTACGCCTCTGATTGAAGGGGTTGTATAGGAGAAGAATGCACATATGAAGTTGACAAGTATACGATAATGAGCAGGTGGGCAGAAGTAAGGCAAATGGATTTAAATAGAATCACAGGCTAGCAAATTTGTAAGAAATACGGACAACAGCTGAAATAGTATATGTCTAAAATATTGACGATAACAAATTGTTCAACAAACCTGCTTGTTCTGTTACGGAAAACATTTTTACATCATCCGCAAATAGGTACATTTTCAACTTTTCATTTTTGTTCAGAAAAGCGATATCATTTGTGTAAAAGAAACAAAAGAGGACCAAGAACGCTACCCTGTGGAACTCCGCTAGTAACATCAGTGAGCTCAGAAAAAGAATCACCAATTTTTACCTGCTGAGTTCGACCATGTAAAAAATCTGTAATCCACAAAAATAATCGTCCTTTTAGCCCGTAAAATGAAAGTTTGTGAAGGAGTTTATTATGTGAGACAGAATCAAAAGCTTTGCAGAAGTCTAAATATATAGCATCAACCGGACTTTTAGAATCGATGTGGCATATAATTTCGTTTATGTACATTAATAGTTGGGCTTCACACGATTTTTTAGGCAAAAATCCGAACTGAATAGATGAAAAAATTTTCTTTATTTGAATGTATGTTAAGATGTTATCTTTTAATATTTTCTCTAAAATTCTGCAACTCACACACGTTAACGAAATAGGCCTATAATTAGAAGTTATGGAAGGATCACCCTTTTTGAAAATGGGGATGACGTGAGCTGTTTTCCAGATTTTTGGAAGTTTACCAGTTAACAAGGAAATGGAAAAGATCTTTTTAAGAGGTAACAAAAGCGAGACTTTCAAATTTTTATACAAAATACTAGGTAATCCGTCTGGACCAAAGGAACTAGAACAATTTAAGTTGGAAATGGCTTTAGCTATAGCTGCTTCATCAAGTATGATATTTTCCAAACCAGGCAAATTCTTTAAATCAAGGTCAAGTAAGGGTAAGCTTCCATCATCCTGAGTAGAAACTGAACAGAAAAAAGTATTTAGTAAAGTAACTTTCTTAGATTCTTCCGAAACTAGCTCGCCATTTTCCTTTTTTAGCGGTGGCATGGTTTTAGCACTTTTCAAACGTTTACCAACAAAATTATAAAACTGTTTTAAATTTCCCTTTTCAACTAATTTATTTTCGCACTTTAATTCAAAAGCCAAAATAGCTGAAGATATTTCTTTACAAACCAGTTCGTATTTTGCTTTTAAAATATCAGTTTTAGATGTTTTATATTTACGCCAAAGCCTTAGTTTTTTATTTTGTAGTTTTCTGATTTCGATTGGGTACAATTTAGCTCCAATCTTTCCGAAAGATACAAATTTAGAGACACCAAGATTAATAATAGCAAGGTATTTATTATAAAAGTCATCAATAGTTACACAGTCAAAAAATGCATCTTCCCATGAAATTGAATCCAAATAAGCTGAAAAATCAAGATATTTCCCACGCGAAAAATTCCGTGATTTTGTTTTTATTTTTTTCTGCTACAATCAGCAATGACAGAAAAGCTTACCTGATAATGATCACAAGAAAGTGTTAAAGGTGGCAAAACATTTATGTCAAAACAAATGTTAGCGTTAGAAAAAACAAGATCTAAAGTGTTATCTAATCTGGTAGGCTGATTTACATGCTGAGTAAATCCATTTGATATAAGAGTATTCCAAAACAGCAAAGAGCTTTTATCAGTCGGAATTTCATTAGAAAACCAATTAATGTCGGGAAAGTTAAAATCACCTATTATTATCGTTGGCAAATTTTGGGCCATACACCAAAGTAGAAAGTCACACAAGTTTTCAGTAACAGTAGCGTCATGACCTGGTGGCCTATAAGATAACACGGTTCGAATTTTTGAGGTTTTCGTAAGTAAGTCAATAACTAAACATTCACAATCACAAAATTCGTCTGGATAACTTAAACTTACGGCATTCAACAACTTCTTTGCGAGGCAGCAAACTCCGCCCCCCTTTTTCGGCACCTTTCGGTCACAACGGAAAATACAGTATTCCGGGTTTTGAAAAATAATCGAATCAGGTATGTTGGGCTCCAACCAACTCTCAGTGATGAAGATCAGATCATAAATTTGGGTACTAAGCAGAAAATCGAGCTCTAGTGACTTGTTTTTAACACTTCTAGAATTAAATTGTAAGCATTTTAAAAACTTTATGTCACTTGCGCAGGGTGAAAATCCCTAAGCTCTAATTTTCTTACGATAAAAAGTAGAACCAGTATTTTTGTTATCGTTAGAAATGCGCGATTTAATACAATCAGAACGATAGTCGATAAAAAGGTCCGTTTCTCCATTATCTAAACGGGTTTGTAGCTCCATACGTAGTTCGCGGCCACGTTTTCGTTGAAGAAAAGACAAATCGGGCCTCGATCGTAAACCTTGCTGTCGGCGAGTAGAATTGATCCACCGTATAAACTCCTTCTTTGCCTGGGGCGAATCGCATACGATCTTCAAAAATCTAGGTTTGTCGTCGTATTTCGGGCCGTCACGAAAGACCCGAATGATGTTGTCGGCGATAATGTCGGTGTGATCGCTATTGGTGATCAGTTCTCGAACCGCAGCCAAATCGTCATTATCCACCGACTCGGGTAATCCGAATAGTACAGCGTTATTCTTTTTCGATTCTATTTCCATAGCATCCTTGATGAGTAGTGGCAAGTCGGTCGTAGGCTGGGTAGGCGGCAAGCCGACCTCTAGTTTCGATTCAAGCAGGGCGAAACGACGCTCAAGAAGAGCCATTTTACCCGGCAGTTCTTTAAGTTGCTCGAACACTGGCGTACAGCTGCCGCATATCAAAGGTAAGTTAAAATCCGAGTTCGCGTAAATGGGACTATTAGAAAAATTTTACGACTTCGATCGGGATTTTTAAGCAAGCGCTGTGCGACCAACGTCTGCAAACGTCGCAGCTAAGTGCCGTTTTATCCGTGTCCGTGACCGGCTTTTGCAAAGCGTGCAGGGCGCATCCGACGACAAGGTAACAGGATCAATTGTTGTAGCCGGCGACGGTGTATGCGAATACCGCTGGATTTTTCTGCTGTGGGGCATTATTTGACGAGGTAACTGTGAAATGAAGCGAGGTCGATTTACGCAATTGGCTAGAATCGAAGGCTGACGTCAATATTGATCAAATTAGTTAAAATAACGCATTGCGGCTCTTCAGCTCGATTAGTCGCCACCTCCTTTAAAATTTCGGGTAAGTTGCTTAAGGCGTTCGTTGTAAGAAAGAGGGCTATGATATCCAACTATATATTTAGTAAATTTACACTCCCCAGCCCCAGCCGGGGCAAGGTCAAAAAATGGCCGGGCCAGGGAAAATTTAGTATAATTCGTATAGGCTGCTGATACTGACTTATTTCTCAATGAGCAAGTATTAGTTTTGAGAACTGTACTGATTAGACCATATGTATACTTACTTAGTCCTTGTAATAACTTTGCTACTGTGTATAAATGAGCTTTTACTGAATAAATGTTTAGGAAAATCTGCATGTTTTCGATTCCTCCACTTAACTTATTAAAACTAAATGCTACTTTTAACTCATTCATTCATAGCTATGGCTAGAAGATTTCGAGTTGACAAATACGTTCTATTTCTAGTTGGAAATTGTACGTTTTCAACAAACTATTTTTACAAAAAACACTTACATTTAATTGAATGAGAACCGCGTGCTTTAAAATGCGTTTCTTGTGTAATAGTTATTAGGACGGAGCTTAATTATAGGCGAATGTAAACTATGCTGCAGAATTGCGTTTGATCCGATAAACTAAATATGTCTCAAATAGTTTCCTAAGGTCCAGAGTTGATGGAGGGTGAAATCACAAATTGGAGGACCAGAAAATTAAGTTGTGGACTATTATTAGCCGACTCTATTTTGTTGTACGAGCTTCTGTGCTTGTACAAAGATCTCCGAAAAGGTCTTTGTATGAGCTAACAAATTTTTGTAGCTATATTATATAAATATATTTTAAAACATACACATTTTCGCATACTATCAATATGTGACAGTGTTTTTTTGTACAATGTACCTTTGTATATACATGAACAAAGGTGGTGCCCAAAAGTCTTTGTACATTTTGTACCAGTGTTTTTTTGTACACGGTCCGTTTGTGCATGTACAAAGATGGTCCCCAAAAGTCTTTGTACATTTTGTACACACAAATTTTTGATTACTATTATATGATACAGTAGCGATTTTAGTGTGGTAAATCTTTGAATCTTCGGCGCTTTGCGCCGGATGTAAGTATTTTTCAATATGTTTGGCCAAACGCGAACAAAAAATGACACTATAGGCTTTTGAGTAAAAAAATTTTGTTAAGAAAACTTCAAATTTTATTATCTTAATGGATAGAGCATATTCAAAATGTCAAAAAAGCGGTTTTTGCGATCTATCCCAACGAATTTTTTGAGATATAGACCAATTTATGTCGGGTCCGCTCCCCTTGGCCGAATTCTGATACGGGCCTGTAGAATAGTAACGTCTGTTGTAAAAGGACTTGCTTTATTAGTCCTTCGGCTTAGGTTTTTGTGCCTTTATGTATGTGGATGTGTTATTTCAGATAACCTCGGTAAAAAAGGGTTAAATCGGTGTTTTTTGTACAAGGTCCCTC
Source organism: Mermis nigrescens (assembly GCA_036768485.1). Taxonomy (NCBI): domain Eukaryota; kingdom Metazoa; phylum Nematoda; class Enoplea; order Mermithida; family Mermithidae; genus Mermis; species Mermis nigrescens. The sequence goes on from JAVLUZ010000796.1 coordinate 6,431, forward strand.
CATACAAGTACAAAGTTGGTCCAAAAAGTCTTTATATATTTGTACGTGCAAAATTTTGGGTGCTATAATATGGTGTAGTAGCGTTTACAGTGTGGTAAAACAGGATTTTTCGACCGTTGATAGCGTTTTTAGCCAATTTTTGAGTTTCTGATGACAAAAAATAGTAAAAAAATCTCAAAACGGCGCGAAGCGCCGAAAAATTTTGTACTTTTGCTTTCTAAATGCAATTTCTGTCATTATTAAGAAATATAGAACAAACAATTACTCATTCCGGCGCGAAGTGCTGAAACTTTTCGGAAATTTCAGACTCTTTTACAGTTTTTATCTTCCCAAAAATCTTTATACATGCACAAAGACGGTCCCAAAACGTCTTTGTACATCGGAAAAATCTTTGCCGAATACAAAAAAAACCGTGGGCTAAACTGGAAAATATTTCAATGATATCGATTTAAACTAAAAGTCATAAATTTCGATACCTTAATTGTGACAAGCTGTATTTATCAAAAAATGAATTCTGAGTCGGTTGTTATTATTAATATAAATAGAGTCAAGGGGTTTCAATTCGTTATGGTCTGCGACACAATTTTTTGTATTCGGCAAAGATTTTCCCGATGTTCAAAGACTTTTCAAGACCGTCTTTGTACATGTACAAAGATTTCGGGAAGTTAAAAACTGTAAAAAAGTGTGAAATTCCTAAAAAATTTCAGGCGCTTCGCGCTGAAATCAGTAATTGTATGTCTTAAATATCTTTATATTAGCAGAATTTGCATTTGGAATAAAAATTCATCGGCGCTTCACGGCTTTTTGAGACAACTTTTAGTAATTTTTGACGTCAGTAACCCAGACATTAGCTAAAATACATACCAAGGTCGAAAAACCCTATTTTACGACACTAATGTCGCTACCGTACCATATAGCATACAAAAATTTGCATGTACAAAATGTACAAAGACTTTTGGTCACCATCTTCGCACATGTATATACAAAGAGACCTTGTACAAAAAAATCACTGGTCTGATGACATGTTTGCCGAAATACCCACCAAAGTCAGTTTCTTCTTTTTTATCATAGACGTAGTCTGATTAGAAATTTAGATTGCTTAGGTCGGTATTGATTCTGCTTAATTCAATACAGCAGCTTTGGGTCGACTTTTTAGGCGTTTGGACGGAAATAAGCAATTTAAGTAGGTACTTACATCTTAAAAAGTGCTTCTGAACAAAGCAATTACAATATTTATCTTCAGCGCATTTAGGAAGAACACAAAAAGTTAGTTAACTTTCGTAGAAGAAAACCTCATAAACCCGTATTTTTTGTGAGTTAGGTAAGTACTAAATAACGAGAAAAACGCATTTTACTGTAAAATTTAATATATTTTGTGAAATAATGATCAGTTTTCAGTCAAATTTGTTTTTCGCGTCTTCATTTAATATTTTCTACTCTTTGAGCGAAATACTTGTGTACCTATCATCTGAAGCCGTTTAGCTATACGATTTTCCAGAAGCACTCACCTAGCTCTTATTCAACTTAATCCTATGCTTAATTTATTGGCCTTACCTACCTATAGGTAACTTAAAATGGATATAAAAAGTGTGGATTTTTATAGAACATGTACATAGAATAGGTAAACAGAATGATGCGGAAAACAGGTTTTCTTGAAATCTATTTATTATTCCTCAGAATATTTTGGATTTTACTATGGAGTTAGCGTTTTTGGTGATTTAGCACTAGCACACAAAATGCAGGTTTGAGTTTCGCATGGCATTTGTTAAACAGTAGTTGCTCGCGTTGTTTCTAATGTGTGGAGGGAGGACGAATGTGCTTAGCATTTCTCGAAAAATTTTTCTTAATTTAATATGCAAATTGATGCAAATTTTGTCCAAACGTCTGTAAGTCGACTGAAGCAGCTATATGCCGATCTAAGCTGGAGTAAGCACTAACCTAAGCAGCCTACAATTCTGTACTTATCTAAAACTAAGCCTATCTACCACAGATGCTACGAAAAATAAAATTCTAGGGTACTACAGTGATCTGCGAGGTTTTTTCAACTTCCCAGGTGAATAACCCAGACTTTGCACGCCCATGTGTGGTCTCGACTCAAGTCTTTGATATAGGTCGTTACGATAAAAGAAATTTTACTGACTATTAATATTGTGGATGATGTCTCGAAATCTCTAATTTTGTTGCACACGGCGCATAGATATTCAGCACCAAAAAGAGCGCGAAAAAGAAATGTGCATGGAAACGCAGGATCATGCATAACGGCTCGAAATTTCGGGTGGGAGTACTCGGTCATTTGTAGGGGGAAGGAGGTAATTGACCTCTAATTTTTGGCCAAAACGGTCAGAAAACACCTAAAAACGGCCTGAAAATCAATTTTTCTTTCAAAAAATTCGGGGTCAAAAATTTTCTGGCTCAGGAGGATAAGGGGGCAACCTACTATGTGTAAAGAATCCCCCATCACCTATTACGTTTTTTGTAGGATGCCTAAATACCTGATTAGGTTGACATAAATCTGTTTAGCTTGGTTTAAAGGCATAGAAATAAAACTTTGCACAAATTTGCATATTTAGCTTTACCATCAAACTTTTGAGATCGCTTAACGTTTTTAGCATGTTGAAAATAACACGAGGAATCTATTTTCTTGAAGAATAGTAAAGTTTATTTAAAAAATTGCTAAATAATCCAGAATTTGAAATGGACTATAAAACCATATTTTCGGATAATTGCGATTTTAGAAAAATAAGTTTTATACATCTTATTTAACCTTTTTATATGACTTTTGGAAAAACCGGAGCTTCGCAGTTTCCCAGATATTCTGGAAATTTCTATACCTATTATAGAATTATTTGTTAGAAATGTTGCTCTATTTTCAAGAAATTGGATTTTTCCGGTCATATGAAGCATGCTGAAAACAAATGTTATGATCACTTTTTTGAAGTTCGCTGATGAAGCTAAGTATTGCAATTTTATGTAAATTTTACCTTATATCTCTTAGCGTCGACCTAAACAGCCTACGAACTGAATCCATGTAAATTAACCTAAGTTTAGACATATTTCCCTTTCATTGCCTTATCTTCCATTTATTCGAATTGAATGATCAAGAACGAGAAATTATTTTGTCAGTGCAATCTACCAACAAGGTCTTGCAGCGAAAAGAAATGTGAAGCGAAGAAGCAGGTATGGCATTTGTAACGAGTATGTAGGTCATAACATACATATTTACCCGGTAATGTTAATATTCTTATCTAATTAAGCATATATATTAAAATGTCATTCTCGAGGTCAGTTGATAGATGAATTCTCTTATAAAATGTATTTTTAAGAAAAATGTCCACTTTAAGCAATGCATCAAAACGATAATTCACTATTATAAGACAAGCAATTGATAAAAAGTGTAACTATGGAAAATTAATACTTTTGCAGTAAGCTGAACAGGTCAGCTGGACTTTTTAATAACTTAGCCGTATTTTTCCACAATAAAATCAAAAATTTTTCAGTAGCGACTTATGTTTCACCAAAACCGCCTGACAGTACTCGGTTTTTCAAAATCTGAGGGAGGGGTAATACCTTCTCTCACCCCTCCCTATGCCCTTGTATGACTTTTACTGCAACCTTATTTTCCTGGAAGACTGCTTTAAGAATGAAATTTGTAATAAATTTACACCAGTATATATTGAAGTACATATTAGTTTTTATCCAAAAATCTAATAATGAATAATGAATGGTAGGCATCTGTGATCAGGGAATGTAAGCAGGATTTTATTGGAGTAAAAAATTTTGGAAGTCATATATCTCGATAAGTGTTACGATCTACTACTTACACAAGAAGAATATTATCTTTGACTGTACGATGTTAATATCAGATGAAGAAAAAACTAGAGTAGGGTGGGAGATAGGGGACTTTAACTTTTTAAGAAACAAAGTGGTGCCCAATATTCGATATGTATCTTCACGAAATGTAATTTCTATATACCTTAATCTTGTTAGAGATAAAAATACATAATCTGTTTTTTTATCAAAAAGTCTGAGAAAAACAGATTTATTCAATCAATTATTTAATTTAATTTAATTAGATTCTCGAAAAAGGTATATCTAAAGTCGTTGGAAATTTTAGAATATCCAATCTTTTGCTAATAATTCTGAAAAGTGTGGAAATTTCTTGATTTTGTAGAACGGATAAATGCCCAACTTTAGATTGAAGGTTCATAAAATCTTTTGTCACATATGTGGCATGTTAGTACGCTTTGTGTATACATACGTTAACAATCGGCGACTGAAAGAATGATTTGACAGGTTTGGTAGGTAAGGTTTGGGTGATCAGAAGAGTGTGAAATACAGAAACAGCCACGCAATATAAGTCGTCATAAGCCACGACGTAATGACGTTGTACCAACTTGACACTTCTTTCTGTTTGAAAACAAAATTAGTCCTTTATAATGTAGTTAGCCAATTTCAAAAATACATAAAATTTTGAAAACCGCCGAAAAATTTGACAGTTTTGCCTTTATAGTATGTACATGTACAAAGACGGTCGCAAAAAGTCTCTGTACATCGGGAGAAATCTTAGCCGACTGCGAAAAACCGTACCCCACCCCTCTAAAAATGGCCGACTACCTCTGCTCCACCTAAAATTTTGAGCTGTTTCTGTTACTGTTTCTGTTTTTTTAAAGCAGAAAAAGACACGTCACGTATCACTTATACTGCACGCATTATGGATAAAAACTATTGCGCGAATATAAGCCATTCTGTGTTAATTACAAAAATCTGAAATAGCACCAGCTCAACTGGGGGTCATGCTAAAAAAACGCTGATTCCAGTAAGTTTGCTGATTTTATTTAGTGTTACTACAGTGCCGAGGTCAATACAAGTTATGCTATAATCAAAGAGCAATATGGCTGCGTTGGTAGTGGGAATGCTTGCGTGGCAGACGAAATACATACAGTGTTATTAGAACCCGGTTTGATTCGAAGATGTTGCAGTGAACAGCATTGTTCCTTTAGCATGATTGAGGAGGCGAGAATTGATATAAAAAGTAGATATATGAATTATTGAATGTATTCAATTTATTTATTGAAGTTTTGGTATATATCACTTAGAATTGAAATGCGCTCATATTTAACTAAGCTTATTTTATATACTATATTGTATTGTTTTATTTAATCTCATTAGCGATTTCTTAGCGTTGGTGATGGGTGCATACATGCATATAGAGGCTGGGTATTACCCCCCAGAAGGGTCAGCCGAACAGGTATATACTGTCCGGCGATTTTGAACTGATGGATCATTTTTGCATCACATTTGAGGTCAAAAGCAGTAGAAAAACGTCAAAATTTTTCCGACGCAGCGCGCCAGATTAGTACTTTTAAGTTCTTTTTATTTAAAAAGCGCCCAAAATTGATAACTTCTTGCATTTTTTACTGTTAAAAGTGATATAATGCATTTAAAATGAACTAAAAATGCTTTTAAAAAGCGATATTACTACGAAAAAAGCTTTTATAGGCTATTTTGACTATTTTGATCGTTTAAACAGCAGAAAAAATCGTGAATGTTAAATTTACCGTTTTGGATTTTTGTGATTTTGCCGACCCTGACCTTGTGCACCTGTGAGTAGGTATAGTGCTATCCTCTAAAAAAACCCTCGGCTCGCAGCTTGCAATATTATGTCGGTTTCAAGTATGCATTTATTGTGGCTACATCTCATCTATATGACCCTGTAGAGATCTTAACTTAATCTCTTGCTATTGTTAAAAAAATTGAAAAAAATTGAGAATTTGAAAAAAAACCCATATTTTCCTAAAAAAACCAACTTTTAAAAATTCACTCTAGAATCGCAATTTTTGATTTTTATGCTGCAAAGTTATGTTTTAAGGTCAGGGCAGCCTATTTTTCATTCTGCAAATGTTTTTCGGTGGTTATTGTAGGTGAAATGATGTTTAGTATGCCGTTTTTCGAAATTTGCATGCAAATCTCGCATTAATACAGCCAAATTTTCATTCAGTTTATTTTTAAAAGTTTATTCATCATCATAACATTCCAAAAATTTGCCAACACGCAAAACATGTCACTTTAACGATAAAAAATCTCGCAAAAATGCTGGCAGGTAATGCGGATTTCTTCATAAATTGGCGCCTGAATCAGAACCGCATTTCCGGCCACCGGATCGTTTGGAAGTGGGTCAAAAAATGTCGTTGGCAGCAGTGTTTTTTGTACTCAGCAAAGATTTTTCCCAATGTACAAAGACATTTCGGGGCCGTCTTTGTACATGTACAAAGATTTTTGGGAAGACAAAAATTGCAAAAAAAGTCTGAAATTCGCAAAATTTTAGGCGCTTCGCGCCGAAATGAGTAATTGTGTGTTCTACGTATATATATTTTTAATGGCAGAAATTGCATTTCAAAAAAATGTAGAATTTTTCGGCGCTTCGCACCGTTTTTAGACGATTCTTAGTGATTTTTGCCCTTAAAACCCAGAAATTAGCTAAAATACACTACCAAAAGTCGACAACTGTTTTTACCACACTAAAATCGCTACTGTACCATATTATAGTACCCGAAAATCTGTGTGTACAAAATGTACAAAGATTTTTGGGCAGACAAAAACTGTAAAAAGGTGTGAAATTCCCAAAAATTTTCTGCGCTTCGTGCCGAAATGAGTAATTGTTTGTCCTATATATCTTTAAAATAGCAGAATTTCCAAAATGTCAAATTTTTCGGCACTTCGCGCCGTTTTGAGACAATTTTTAGTAATTTTTGGCGTCAGAAACACAGAAATTAGCTAAAATACACTACCAAAGATCGAAAACCCTGTTTTATCACACTAAAATCGCTACTGTACTATGTTATAGTGCAAAAAAATTTGCATGTACAAAATGAACAAAGACTTTTGGGGACCATATTTGTACATGTACAAACGAACCTTGTACAAAAAAAACACTGGTTGGCAGGCACAAACTCCAGGGAAGCACTTGGTTTTGTAACAAATCTTCCCTTGCCTCTACAATCAAAAAAACGGAAAGAAGCTTTGTTCACCGTTTTTTGCAAGGTGGGTTTTTTTAGGAAAAAGTGGGTTTTTGTAGGTACAAAAAAATTCTTTCTGGATTTTCCAGACCCCAAATATTCAGATGTGAAAAAATGAATATAGTAAGGTGCAGACGATTGCAAAGCATATTCCCAGCGATTTTAAACCAAATTTGAGATGGGTTTTTTTAGGTCCAATGTGGTTTTTTTAGCTCCCACTTCGAAGGTATACTGTAGATCACAAGTTGAAGGTATTGCCTCAAATTTTTTTTCTGAAAAGCCTGGCAGGGGGGCTAACATGAAATATTACAAAAATGCAGACAACCGTGTACATAAAATTAATATGCAGCACAGAAAATCGTACAAAAATCTATCAAAATCACCATTTTTTTCAAACGTTTGCAAAATTTTGTTCCTGAAGAACGAGTTAGGCCTGAATTATCACAGTATGTTTTTATAATCATATTTTTCCTAGATAGTATGCATGCAAAAAATTATTTTCCCAGCTGCTCTACAAGCCAAGAAAATGTGTGGGTTTTTTTAGGAAACAAATGCTCTTGGGTTTTTTTAGAGGACAGCACTATATAGGGGTTTTATATCATACGTCGCATTAGGATATCAGATAAAGAGAAAAGAATCATTCAGAAATGCACAATTGGTTTATTTAAGAATGCAACTGATTTTCTAAATGTTGTCGTTAACTTAATTTTACTGTGATAATGCTTTTTATGAAGATAAAATGTAGATAAGCCGATGTTGCACTTGAAGCATCTCCATACGTGCACACGGTCAAAACTTCTGGGAGGGGTAAACTAAGTTTTCTTTGTAGTATAAATGAGTGATTTTGTTATTTAATGTTACATTTTCATTCTAACGATTATGTAGGCTTATTTTGATTGATTATATATGTAGATATTTTCGTTATTCCTTACCCCTTACTTATATAACCTTGTTGGACTAATTATAGCTATTTAGCCCTTTTTGAAGCCGGGAAATAGCCATGAATCCTTATGCGACTTAGGAAAAACAACTATTATATAGCATTTCTGAACTCACATGGTATATTCCCGAGTCGAAAATTTTTTGCGAATTTTAGACCTTTTTTGCAATTTTTGTCTTCCCAAAAATGCCTGAATGGCTATATAGCTATCAAATTTTCAAAGCTCAGGTGGATTAATACATTTTTTTACCTCTCCCCATGCTCATGCATAGACCGAACTGTCCATAATACTAGAGGAATCAAAAGGCGAAGGTTTTACAATTCAAACGTTATTGATTTGTGTAGATAGTTTGATCAATTTATTTTTCGCTATTCGGTGTATTTGCAAAAAACTTTTGGTTGATTTCTTAGGAATAAGATTGAACGTACGGGTGAGGAGTTCGCCGTTAAATAATCGCTATAACCCCTACTTACCTATCGTAGCAGCCGCTGTATTTGGAATCGCAGCCATAGTGGGATGCTATAAAATTTACGCATTCAAGCGAGCATCGTCTGAAGAAGTTGAAGACGATCTTGAGGTACGTTTTTCGCAAATTCTTAAGTAAATAGGTAATTTTGCAATCAGGTAGAGATATATGTATGTATAGTCGAACTCGGATATAAGACACTCTTTCGGGACCAGGCTTTAATGCGTCTTATAACCGAGTGTGTCTTGTAAGCAAGTTTATGGTTTACTCGAAAAAATGTTCTAAGTAAGGAGTTCAGTGGAAATAAACTGTTATCAAAGCTGGTTCAATGATTTTTCGTGATATGCAATGCTTATTCTAGCAGAATAAACTGAGCAAAAGGCGACATGGATACTGAACGCAGGCGAACATTCTCGTATTGCGCTTCACATGTCTTTTAAATGTAATCTTATTTGCAGAAAAAGTTGTACAGGATTTCACCTTAATCCACTCTACAGAAATTAATCGATTAATTGAAGTAATCGCGTCTTTTTTAGCCGAGGTTATCGTATCCAGGCGCGTATCTCTGTGAGAAATGGGGGAGGTTCGAACCCCCAAATTTCAGAAAAATCGGAAAAATATGACTTTTTAAACGTCATTTTGTGCTATTTTTGGCTTTTTTGGGCTTAGTCCACCCAAAATAGGACGTCCAGCTACGTGCCTGACCGTATCTTATAACTAAGGTGCCGCGTTTTACAGCCGTGCGTCTTACAGACCTTGCTTTATATGTATTAAGTATATGCAATGGGAGCAGGTCGCTGCGTCTTATAGTCTAATAGTCGAGTGTCTAATAATACATTTTAATGCATTATAGATGAGTGGGAATAGAGGTTTTTGCATCTTATAAGTCGGAAAATCTTATATCCATGGTGTCTTATAGCCGAGTTCGACCGTTTTACAGTGTGAAATCAAAATTCGTGATCTCGACTGAGATGCCAAATAAGCTGATTTTTACCTTTTTCATCATATTTTCTATCTAGAAGGACAATAAAATTTAATCTACTTGAATTTTTTCAGTCATTCTAATGCTGTTAAATCCTGTTAGTACTAAGTAATCAGAAGTTATGAAAATCTTAATATTTGTCTGAACCAGGGAAATGTCGGGCACAGAACTGATATAATGTTATCTTGAATTGACCGTTTAGGATTCAAAGAGTAGAAAATAATTCATTTTTAATTTTTCCTGAAATAGTATACAAATTCTTTCAATGTATTAATAAAAATAATATCATAGGTGCACAAGGTCAGGGTCGGCAGGGAAGTGAAATCCCGAAAATCCAAAACAGTTAATTTAAGGTCCACGATTTTTTTGCTGTTTTAATGATCAAAACGGGAAAATAGCCTATAAAACGTTTTTCCTGGTCAATATCGCATTTTAGAAGCATTTTTAGTCCATTTTGACTACATTGATCACTTTTAACACTAAAAATGCAAAAATTTATCAATTTTGGGCGCCTTATGAGTTAAAAGTACTAATCCGCCGGAAACATGACATTTTTACTGCTTTTACTCAAAAATGATGCGAAAAACGTTCCATCAGCTCAAACTCGTCGGTCAGTACCTGTACGTCTGACCCTTCAGGGGGTAATACCCCCGTCACCCAGCTATGTGCATGTACGATTAATATTAATTAATATTATCTACTATTAATGTTAATAAATTATATTATTAGATAAATGCATTTCCTCTATCATTATATGCTGCTCTTAGTCAAATGTCTCCTCAGCTCTTCAATTAATTCGCTTACTTAGTGTGATGAAAGTTACAAACTAATTTTAGACTGAATTTGAGCTCATTTTGTTTATGTGCAGTTTAAAGTGCAATCAATTTCAATAGAAATGTAAAGTTGCCGTTAAAACTTGTTTAAAAATAAAAAGAAACAGGATAACCGTTAAAATTGTTGTTTATGATTAGTTTTTAGCAAAAAATGACAATTAAGAATTTGAAGAGTATTAAATTTTTTCACCTTGTCTCCAGTGATCGGACCGAGGGTACTTTTTGACCCTCGGCCGAGGCCGAGGCGACTTAAAATCCTTGCCTCGGCCGAGGCCTCGGCCGAGGCCGAGGGTAATGCCGAGGGTCAAGCTTATATACCTATACCCATAAATAGTACTCTTAGAATATTTTGTATGTATGTACATGAGCTAGAGAATAATCGTAATATTTAACACTTTATCAAACTAAAACAAATGTTTATTGGTGTTAAGCCAGAATTTTTATTTCAATCTGATGAAGCAGATAATTCATCATCGAAATCTAGATCATCTGAATCAGAGTTAGCCTCATCTGTTTCGCCTTGTTGTGCTATCGCGTTATCGTCGTCGTCAGCCTTTATCAGATTCTTTAAAGCCACACTATTATAACCAACTGCTTTGAGATTGTGTTTTACAAAAATGAGTTTTTGAACGTTTTATGGTAGCAGACGAATGCGAGAATTACTGTACTTTCTGATCCATCCAGTAGCGGGAGGGGCGGTATACAAACTTTTCCAAAAAAGTCAAAAACAGGTCCAAAATTTTGCCCTCAACGCGCGAAATAGCATTTTTCGGTGTTTTACATTGTATACTTTTACATAAAATCACTTTTGAAGTCATATTTTTCTTAAAATTTTAGAATTTTCGACAATTTTGTGCGAAAAAATCATTAAATTTCTAAGACTTTAACGAAAATCTGGCGCCAAGCGCCGAGAAATTTGCAAAATTAAGGCGGATAGACGTCTAGAAGCATGATTTACTGCTTGATTTCCGTATTTATAGCATTTGATGCGAAACATTGAAATTTTTTATTGAAAATAGATGAAAACTATGCAAAAATAGCTGTTTCTGCTGTTAAAATTGTTTTTGAAACCTACATGAACAGAAAAGGGCTTCCAGGGCTCGGTTTCACCACAAAGCTACGAGTTACAAGTTACAGGTGACGGTTTCACGAGTACGGGCTACGAGTGCTACAAATTTCCGTTTCACCAAAAACTGAGATTTACGAGCCACGAGTTACGAGTTCTACGAGTACTTTTTACGAGTGTTTTTTCACGATTAACGGCTGGGCGGTTTCACCAGATATTACGATCGAATGTTACGAGTGAAAAGTTTCGTAAATTTTGTAATATTATCACGGATCAAAAAAGAGGTCCATAGGACTCGTAAAGAAGTGGCAGACTAGTGCGTTTAATAGTTTTCTGATTTGTTTTTTCTCAATTTGTTTCACTTTCGTGCACACACCTACATACATAATACATATACTGGCAGCACATGTAAAGGGTAAGAGGATTAGCATTAAAAATAATATATTTTTCAAAAAATGTTTCAGAGAAATCCCATAAAAGTCGATTCTTAAGCTGCATTCTTGAGTAGTAATTCGAAATTTTATTTCTTTAGCCCTTGTTAGTAATGTTCGCAGCTTTTTTATGAAAAATATTACAATCACTTAGACATTTTGCATGAATTGTGGAAATCAGACATTTTTGATTAGATTTCTGAAAATTAGAATTTCATCGCACTTCCTTCGAAAAAGAGCCGACTGCATATTTTATGTACGTATTAATGACAACTAAAAATGATTTGTTAAATTTGAAAATTGAAATAATACGCTGTGATATTTTTTTAGCTTCGTAACGTCTCTGAATCTGATTTAATTGATTTCGTTTATAAATTATAATAGTAATAATAATAATTATTATTATTATTATTATTATTATTATTATTATAATAATAATTATTATTATTAGTATTAGTATTATTATAATAATAATTATTATTATTATTAGTATTAGTAATATTCTTATTATTAGTATCATTATTATTATTATTATTATTATTATTATTATTATTATTATTGTTATTATCGTCATTATTATTATTATTACTAATATTATTATTTTCGTTTTTATTTAAAGTTATAAATTTTCTGAGAAGCTTATTAATTCTTGTTGACTAAATCCCAAACATTTCTTAACACTTTCTACATATGTTTTTCTATCGAGCGGCATAAAATCTGCAATTAATTACATAATTATGCTATTTAAAACAGAGACAATGACTAACGAAGAATGTCATACGCAACAGAAAAGATATACATTTTATTACGAGTACTCGTAAAAAGGTCCAAAAATTACTCGTAAAACGGAAACCCTGGTGAAATCCTCGTAATACGAACTCTTAACCCGTTGCTCGTTACTCGTAACTCGTAGTCGTAATTTGCAACTCGTAAAAAGATGGTGAAACACGACTTTCCCGTAAAACGGAACTCGTAGGACTCTTAGGAGTCGTAAACTTATGGTGAAACCGGGCCCAGGTCGCCAAGAAAGTAAATAAATGTCATTAATAGGTATCATCCGGCGCGTAGCGCCGGAAAAATTTGAGAAATTATGGTCACTGACGACCAAAAATCATTGCAAATTGCATATCCATTCTTTATCTCGCCAAATATTTTGGCCAATGGGAGCGGCCGCCCCTTTGAATCCACCTCTGCATGTAGCGACTGTACTTTCCGTTCCATGTAGCGGAAAGACGCTTTTGGTTGTACAAATTATCATTGTGAATTCAACGCGAAGCGCGAAAAGTCTTTCGCGATTATTCTCACATTTTATTTCGAAAGGGACATTTTCCCTCAATCCTCCCTGTATACGAGCCTGAGCTCTACGTTAGGGTCAAAATAGGAACTATATGCTATGCAGGAAGGTCGGTAGGATACTTAATCAGTGATACTGACACACAAAACCTCTAAAATAAAAATAATTCATGACAATGCGGTGGAAGAATAGAAAAGCTGTGGTGAATGAATGACAGACAAATGTTCAAAAACTCCTTTTTGTAAAGCATAATCTCAAAGCAGTTGGTTATAATAGTGTGACTTTAAAGAATCGGATAAACGATGACGACGACGATGATCCGATAGCACAACAAGGCAAAATAGATGAGGCTAACTCTGATTCAGATGAACTAGATTTTGATGATGAATTATCTGCTTCATCAGATTAAAATCAGAATTCTGGCTAACAACGATAAACAAATAAACATTTATTTTAGTTAGATAAAGTGTTTAATGTTACGATTATTTTATCTGCACTGTACTTTCCGATCCATGTAGCGAGCATGAGAAATAAAACTCAGTCATCATTTGCTGTATGTAACTTGGTGTGACTGGGTACGCGCCTAAAACCATAAGAAAAGCCAATAGGTAAGAAACAGCCTCTATACTGCAGATGCATTCTAAATAGTTAATTTTTAACGGATATATTAAACTAATTCAAATTTGATTTAACCCTCGGCGCCTCGGCACTTTTTCAGCTTCGCCCTCGGCGCCGAGGCCGAGGCTCCAAAAAACGCCGAGGCTTGCCGAGGCCGAGGCCTCGGTCCGATCACTGCTTGTCTCACTAATATACTACTCGTGTTACCTCAATATGGTACTTATAATGTATATACCCTGTAAAAATACATTACATATGTGCACATACACTAGTCTTACCATATAATAGGTAGGTATATACATTACATATGTACACTAATTCACGTAAAATGCATGGCACACACAAAGTACGGGTCCCCGGTACTACAATTATGCCGCGAATGTTGCGCGAACGTCTCTTAATAATTTAAACAAAAATGTATTAGAAAACAGCTAAAGTATATATTGTTGATGCGTAAAAAAGTTAGGATTGTTACCTTTTGATTCGCCGAATATCACGAGAATTTTCAAAAATTAAATTGGTTTTTAGCCTGATTAGTGTTCAAATTCCTGAATGTTTTGGAAAAATATTTTTTCGAATAGAATATACTCTACTTCCCATTAGTATTGTTTGCTTTACGTTTTACTTTTTGATTGTTTGTTTTGCTAAATGCGTCTCTTTCGTTTATTACTCTTGTTTGTACATAATAAACGACGTATGTTCGTTAGGCTAGCGAGTATGTAACAGTACGCACATTCAATGGGTGATTGACTAAATTATTTTCTCTCATTACGATAAACCTTACCTGGCAATCGGCACGATCGACGTAGATAAACCATAAAAAATGTTCTCGGGCGAAAGACGATTATATTTTTCTATCCTTTTAACACAATGCCTTCTGGGCATATCTTTTTATTAATTATCTCTCGCTGCGATCTTTTTCTTGTTGTTCAACTATTATTTGTACTTCGGTGTACATATTATACATTTTTTTATAAAAAGGACGAGTAATGCTTCTTAAAAACCGTATATATGCTTCTTTCGGAACATAAGCTAGTGTACCACTCACCATTTAGAGTGCATCGAATTAAACTCCATCAAATGTCCGGCTTTATTGTATTTTGGTTTATTGATTTATTTCGTTTGCTGTATCCGTCGATGCATTAGCATAAAAATTAGAATATAAAATTATTTCAAAAAAACATCAAATGACTTATTTATTATAAAAGAAAATAATAAAAAATTTAAAAAAACCAAAAAATTAATAGTGAGGCATCCCTCATGTTTCGGTACCTATTCAAAATTCTGGGGCGAAATTTCAGATTTAAATCAAAAATAACTTGTTTCAATGAGATTTCAGTGAAACATGCCGAGACTCCTGAACTTTTTTACAATTACACACTTTTATAACATTCATACTTTTACACTTCCACTATATTCTGTATCATTTATTTTTTTCAAATTAAGCAAGGAAACACATTTTGTGAAACAGAAAAGTCAGAAATAAGAGAACGTAAAGCCGCTGATGACGTGTTTGTCGATGAGCAGCTATCCGAGGGTGATAATTCGTTTTTCTTCTTAATTACGAGACCTTTAGCATCGCATTAGCTATTAAAATATTCGAAACTTTTAAGAGCATAAAAAATGATCCCATTGGTTGGTTCAACCTTACTCAAAATCACTGAGATAAAAATAATTCATTTTAAGATTGAGATAAACGAATAGATCTTGTAATCAACACATGAATAAATAAATAAGCAACCTAATAAATAATGAAATGCATGTATTACTGAAAAAGTGAATAAATGAATGAAGACACGAATAAATCCTATGAATCATTCAATCAATCAATCATGCAGTCAGTAAATAAATGGATAAATGGACAATGAAAGTAATATATAGACGTTTTGTATCATATGAATTAGAGTTGCACCGGGGCCTTGCCCCGGCACCGGATCCCGGTCCCTGGCCGGGTCTAGGCCTCGGACCGGAACTAGGGTGGCCCCGGCACCGTGGCCTGAAAATGTTAATATTGTTGTTAGATGCAAATTGTTGCATCGATTGACTGAAATAAGTATGCTCAACACTCGAGTAATGAGCGGAAACTGAGGTTTTTCCATCAGTTACACTTTTATTTCGCCATAGAGTCAACGAACTAGCCACACTCTAATTTTTTGAGACAATAAGAATGAAAAATTCATCCTTAGTTCAATCAATCAAGCCTAGAAGTTTGCGCCCAACAATAATCATTATTCAATATTGTCCGTCCAGTTATAAGTTTCCGTGACAATTAAATTGCTTTTCCACGGCCTTTACGGTCTGGGGTCAGACTGGTCCGGGTTCAAAGAGCTATTTTAAGCTAAAATGGTTTTAAAATGGGTACGTGATAACTATAATAATTTTTAAGTGTTGATCGATTTTATATTTTTTCGCGCAAAAGCCATGATTTTTTCCGTTTTTAGCCTTATCCCCAGAAAATTTGCCTTTCCCCAAGACCCTGAAGTGCACCTCGTTTGCAGCTATATTAGATGCGGAAGCAGTTCACTACATATTTCGCTGTATAAAAACTTAATTGAAAATTAAATTGTGTTCATATGAAGCCTCATGAAATTTCTGATTGCGTCGGTTTAACTCCAAGGGCATTCACTTGGTTAGTTTAAAAAAGCTGAAAAACTAAGTAGAGAAAGTTACGATGCAATCATAAACAACTTGATACAAGTGTTCATCATGAGAAATATAAAATTTTTCAACTTAATATGATCATACCTTCGGTAAAGGTACTGTGCTTAGTAATTGTCATTATCTGTATTTATTGTTAAGTCATTATTATTATTATTATTTTAAAATTATTTCTAATCACTACTATTATAATATATGTGACGAAGAAGAGTTGGGCACATATATTACATAAAAACAGCACGGGGATGTCATATGGCCTTATTATATGTACGTTTCCAGGCCCCGGTAATAAAAGCGGCCCCTGTGCAGCTCTAATGTAAATATTTATGCAAGTAATTATGAATTGATCGATTCATTCACTTATTCGAGGTGCTGATTTACAGTCTTTTCTCGTTTTAATCGATAACTGCCTTAATTTGAAGTAATCACCTAAGCGCAGGCCCGTATTCAGGGGGTGGACGGGGGCCGCTCCCCCCGGAAATAAACACACGGGTTCCCCATGGGAAAAATGACAAATCCTCTTAGTAGGTGCCAAACACCACCAAAACATCTTTTTAGCTTAATTTCTCTTCACCATTGCTTAAATTTCGTTGAGATACGCTCAAAAATGCCTTTAGTTTTGCCCATTTCTTAATGGTTCTCGATATATCTCACACTCAAAATTTTCGGCCCTACCACCGAAATAAAATCCTGGATACGGGCCTGCCTAAATGTATGAAAAGACGCTGTTACATTTTTTCTTTTATTTTTGAATCGGTATGAATATGCACCTGTGATTTAATATTGTGCTTATCTATCTAGTTTTGGGCTCCGGATCCTTCGGTCGCGTTTATCTGTCGAGTTTTAAAGGGCAAAATGTGGCTGTAAAAGTCTTTGAGCCAAATAATTACAAATGGTTTATGATTGAACAGGAGATGTATTATTCTGGTGCTATGCACCACGATTTGATACTTCGGCTACTTTTTGCAGGTACATATGCCTTGTTTTTTTAGCTGTACACATTTGAGTATCAAATAAATTAATTAATTCGATATTTTAATGAGAGATGAGTCATTTCATTATTATGTGAATAATATTCACAATCAAGAAATTTTTAATTTTTCTCCAAAAGCGGTAAGTATTTCAATTGGGTTTCCAATATTTCGGCGATTATTTACAACAAAGTGTGGTCTAATATACATGAAATATAGCATAGGTACCGTATTGCGCTATAATTCCCAAAGCGCTTTGCCTGCGCGATAAACATTGTTTACTCGCTTGTTTTCTAAACCGCTCGATTTTCACGTTAATTATTGCAAACAATTTAGAATTTTCAATTCTAATGGAATATATGTTTATATTTTTCAAACACTTAGTAATACTTATTGATTTTTTGATTTTTAAAAGTTAGTGGTCAAACAGTAGCTGAAAATTATTTAAAATTATCTTCCAGATTGCACATGTATAATATCTCCCATATTCGTATCTTACCTAGCTATTATCGATTCTCCGACCATCCCGATTCTCCGACTTTCCCGTTTCTCCGATTGCGGATTAGAATTTGACAGGTGACACCAGAGTCCAGACATGCACAGGGTGGGAATTCTGGGGGTGACATTTAAAAGTGCCCTTTTTGGGCTCAAAAACAGTGGATACGCGTCAAATTAACAAAAAATATAAAAAAGTTCGGATAAATTGAACAAAATATAGTAAAAAATGAGTATTTGGGCGAAGCGCTGAAAATTTGACTCTTGGTGAGGCAAACAGATAACGAGGAACGTTTAAAACAGCACCTTTTCTATAAATTTTTTGGAAATCTTTGGAAAATCGCGAATTCTGGGGATGGGGTCAAATTTTCTGGGGGTAGACGGTGAGAAACAAAGAAACGAAGGCACTACAGCACGTCAATCATGGTCCATGGATTTGCTTTGAATATACCTGCGTACGTTCAACGTAGTGTCTCCTAATGCATTACAAAAAATTTACTTGATTCCCATGCTCGTCAACATTTACCATGGTCGTAAAATCGGGATTCGTGGGAGTCTAAAAATAACTTGTTTTATCTGTAGACAAAGAATCGAGACGGTCGGAGAAATGAAACAAAGCGTTCTTATAAGCTTAGATTCCATTGGATGATCCGGTTAGCTTTTACCCAGTGTGAATGTATATACTTATTCTAAATGTAGAAATGATCAAGAACAGATATGCACTTGCACCATTGGAAATGGAGGGTTAAGACTCCCCCAGAAAAAAAGGGAAACTTTCTGGGTAACATACGTACAAGGCAAAATTAAGTAAGGTAAGAGGGACGAAAATTATGACTTTTTAAAAGTCTCGAAATTAAATAGAAACATCCAGTTAAGGTTATTCTTTTCGCTACTTTTATGTTTATGCAGATTTTCGAGGTCATTTCAGCTGTTAAGAGCTCTTTGGCTGACCCCAGGCCGGCTTGACCCCCAAACCTGCCATGCTGCGCATCTATGGTCAGGAATACGTCAGAACGATTTTGCAGATAGCAAAATCATTAATGGAAAGAAGAAGTATATTCTTGTGACTGACTTTTGCGAGCTCGGTTCGTTACAAAGAGTTTTAAAAGATGGCACGATTTTCACCATTGATTCGGGGCTTTCATTGTGTTTTGACCTTGCAAGCGGCCTTGATTACTTACATCGCCAAACACGATCTGATTATGGCAAAAAGTAAGTCTACTAAAGAGGAATTTCGGGGATAGTCATTCGCAGTCTGGTGGGTCAAAACGAAAGTTTAGACATCAAATTACTTCTTCCGCTCAGATATTTAAGCGGTTTAAAGATAACCTGTTATGTAGCTAGCAAGGTAGCTGAAATTATCAATAAAAGTCTAGTGGTTCGTTCCTTCATTGTAAGTAATCGTTCGTATGTGGCTATAAGTGACAGGACGTGCCCATACGAGTACATTTATGATTCATCTACATCATACGTGTAACATGGGGGATATGGGGATTTCCCCACCTAAAATCGGTCGTCCCCCATCTCCTCAGAACCAGAAATTTTGTGACCCTTACCACGACTTTTAGGAAAAAAATGAATTTTTAGCCGTTTTTGGCTGAAAAATTGAAGGTCATTTACCCCCCCCTCCTCCCCTGCAAATGGCCGGGGACCCCTTTCCCAAAATTTTTGCCTTTACATGTTCGATCTACATAATGTATTGGCATGGGGTTGAGGGATATTACTCCCCACTGAGCTCGAAAAACTGGTAGCTGTATTCTTATATCCATTTTGGCCGTAAAAAATCGATTTATAGCAGTGTTTTTTGTGCAAGGTCCCTTTGTATATTAACAACAATGGTCCTTAAACGTCTTTGTACATTTTGTACAGGCAAATTTTTGGGTACTATAATATGTTACAGCTCCGCTTTCTGTGTAGTAAAAAGATTTTCAATAATATCTGTTCAATGAAAATTTTTAATAATAGCAGTATTCTCTATCAGTAGTAAAGATTTTTTTAATAATATCTGTTCATTGAAAAATTTTAAATAATGTTGTTTAAAACTTTATTTAATTTCAAATTGAAATTTAACTTTAAAAGACTGTCCGGAAACGTCTTTGTACATCGGGAAAAATCTTTGCCGAATACAAAAAACCGTGCTTTATAGCTTTTTGGGCGCAGAAAAAGATGGCTATTTAGCCTTTCTTGGACCTAGGAACATATCGTGTGAGTTCGTATTAGGCTATAAACATAGTTGCTTTTCTGAGTTCCAAAGAAATATATAGCTATTTTCCTGACTTGACTCCGAAAAGGGCTATAAATGTATTTATAGTCCAAAAAGGCTATACTTTTTTGTTTCAAATACTTAAAAATGATTGTTTTTAAAGTTATACTGTCGTTTTTTTAAATAATTGTTTTTCTTATTTCTTCAGCATTATTTTTCTCGTTGTTTCCTTAAGTAGGTACCCTCTTTTTAGTAGAAATCCATTACTATACTTGCTGTAATCGAAATTTCGTTAAAGCTATCCATGTTATGAAATATAGGACAATGAGTCTTTTTTGGGATTCCGCGTCTCCTTTAGATAGTTATGTAAGAATATCTAGGAATCAGTAATCTGTTCTTGTAAATATCAAGCCTACATTCAGTGCAGGCTATCGCTGATATTAAATTAAGCTTTATTAATAAGGATATATATATTTCTTAAATTTTGAAGGTATTTTTCCAAAACAGTGCACTTTATTATCATAGCTATTTTAGACAAGCCAGCCATAGCTCATAGAGACCTTAAATCTTCAAACGTTTTTCTACGACCTAGCAAGTCTAGCAGGAGCTTTTGTACGCTTATCATTGGGGATTTTGGCCTTGCAATCAAAGACGTGATCGAATTTTGCATCTCGGATCAAAGCTCTCGAGTGATTGAAGCATTTTAATTTTTGATTGGACTAAAGTGAAAGACAGATCATCTGTTTTATGAAATCGAAATCATACATATAACAAGTGAGATTGGTGGATCCCCGACCTAAAGTTGGTCGTCCCCCATCCTCCCAAAGCCAGAAAATTATGCGACTCCGACTTTTTGAAATAATTGAATTTTTCGTCCGTTTGTAGTTGTTTTTTGATCGTTTTTGACTAAGAATTGGAGGTCGTGTACCCATTGGCCCCTAAAAATGGCACTATTCTAAATTCCGAGCCATTTCATCTTTGCCCATAATTGTATTTCTTGCGAAGCTGCTTTTTTCTATTTTTTCAATAAATAATTTATCGAGTATCATGGTTTCCTTTAAATTAATGAAAACTACATAATGTTTATTAAAATCGTTGTATCTTCAGTTTATCTATATATTTTATACAGGCCTGTATCCAGGATTCGTCCGATTGGGGTGGACCCGAGATACTTTGCTCTGTATTTTTGAAACTATTCCGAAGAGCGGATAAAAACTAAATTTTTCGGGGTTCTCCTATTCACTGAGACTATGACATTTGAAATTTCCGATTGAAAAAATTGTATGTTTTAGTAACCACTTAGATGTTTATTGCAGCAAGCGTTTTTGCAGTTGCCACCTACTAGCTTTAAATGCTGAAAATGATTTCTTAAATTACCTAAATGCAAAGATTGCGGCATCTAAAAACGCAAAAGTCGGTTTTTTTCTACCTCGTCCTTTAAAAACTATGAGTTGTGTTTTTTCATCTCCCTTATAAATGATGCAGTAGTGAACTGAAATACTTCGTTTACCGAAATATTTGATTTTTCGACTGCGAGTTGCGGTTTTTAAATATTTTCAGCATTCCTTTTTTTAAATTGGTGATAGCTCAATGTATAAGAGTTATTTTTCTTCTTATTTTTTTAATTATTGTTATTCCTATTTTTCCATTAAATATGGCACTGATTTTATTACATGTACCAGACCACAAGTCTGTCATACAGGATGGCTAAAAAACGAATGACATACTGATCCCTATAACTTCTCTGATACTTGACTGAATTTCAGTGATCGACCGGAGCGGCCAAAATGGCCGGAGCCGGAGATCCGGCCGGAGCCGGATTGGACCATGTTGCTCCGGCCGGAGCCGGAGGCCGGAGAAATATTATTTTACACGTGTGGATAGATAGGACATGTTTGTGACCAAAACTTAGACCATAGTGCATATGCATCTCAACTGCATACCAGCTAGTTAGTCATGTAAAATAGACTACATGCAACAAAATTTTATTCAAAATTACTCGGCAATCTTGTCATGATTTTGCAGCTAAGTGTCTATAATAACATCTTCACTGTTCGCAGTATCTATAAAATCATCAATATCATAACTATCTGAGCTGCGTCAGCAATTTGCTGATTCGTTTTTGGACTCGGAAGATCTAATGTGTGGTAGGTATCCAGTTGCTTTAAAATTGTATCTTAAAAACAGAAACTTACGTACGTTTTGCGGCTTTAAGCGATTATGCTGCCCATAAGCTACATCTCTGGCGTATATATCTCAAAAAGAAGCGCGGACAAAACATCAAAAATGGCACGATTATATGAGCTTGTATGAGGAATAAAACGTGAAAAACATTCATTGATCGTACCCAGTGTTTTTCTGTACAAGGTCCGTTTGTACATGTACAAAAGATGGTCCCCAAAAGTCTTTGTACATTTTGTACATGCAAATTTTTGTGTACTAATAATATAGTACAGCAGCGATTTTAGTGTGGTAAAACAGGGTTTTCGATCTTTGGTAGTGCATTTTAGCTAATTTCTGGGTTTCTGACGCCAAAAATTACTAAAAATTGTCTCAAAACGGCGCGAAGCGCCGAAAAATTTGACATTTTTCCATTCTAAATGCAAATTCTGCCATTTTAAAGATATATAGGACAAACAATTACTCATTTCGGCGCGAAACGCCGAAAATTTTTGGGAATTTTACACCTTTTTAGTTTTTGTCTTCCCAAAAATCTTTGTACATTTTGTACACACAAATTTTTGGGTACTATAATATGGTACAGTAGCGATTTTAGTGTGATAAAAACAGAGTTGTTCGACTTTTGGTAGTGTATTTTAGCTAATTTCTGGGTCTCTAAGGGCAAAAATCACTAAGAATCGTCTTAAAACGGCGAAAAAATTTGACATTTTCCCTTTTGAAATGCAATTTCTGCCATTATAAAGATATATAGAACACACAATTACTCATTTCGACGCGAAGCGCCGAAAATTTTTGCGAATTTTAGACCTTTTTCTGCAATTTTTGTCTTCCCAAAAATCTTTGTACATGTACAAAGACGGTCCCGAAAAGTCTTTGTTACATCGGGAAAAATCTTTGCCGAGTACAAAAAAACACTGATCGTACCCATCTATTTTTAGATAATTTATGCAGCAATTTGAGACGCTGTCGTCTCCATAGCCTGCCCTAAAAAAGCGTCAATTTGCAATATTTGATGTTAAAGCATGATTGTGTGTGACCGTATATACATAGGTACGTTACATTACTATACTATGTTCAGTGAACGAACCGCGTACAGAATGGACAGCAACATTATCTGGAAAATCATTATAGCATGTGCAGTGCAAGCCAGACTGTATCTTATGCTACTCTATGAGTTCCAGTGTTAACAAGAATTTCCTGCAGCGATTTTCACAGCGATTGCATGAATCGATCAATAGAGTAATTTTCTTTCCTCCTAAAAATGAATATTTTACTATTGTGGTGGTGATAAACACTTTATTTGGTGCTATTTCCTTTTTCTGCTATTGTATTGTGCTCTGACTAAATTTAATAAGCATAATGTCAGCAATTAGTACGTTTGGTCACTATGCAAAGAACGAAAAAAATTCTCCGGCCGATTTTTGGATGTCCTCCGGCCGGAACACCGTAGTGGAAAAAATGGCCGGATTTGCCGGAGCCGGATCTCCGGTCGATCACTACTAAATTTAATGCGGTTTGCTGTTTCTAAGAGCCTATTACCTCTACAAGGAAGCGCTGAAGCTTCAATTGTGCTGCTCAAGCTGTTCTTGGTTTACACTAGATTAAGCAAAAAATTTTTTCCGTTGTTTTGATAGATTTTTTTACCCAAATAAGCTATCTTTGCAACAGTGTAACTTCCTAACAAAATAAGATTGCTCAACGCGGTTTGATTTACATGAATCCAAAATTGTTTACTACTCTGTCTATTTTTATTTTGAGTGGTTTAGTTTGTGCGGAACAGCAGCAACTTTATCACGGGTTGTTGCATTCCTACGTTAACGTTCTTGATTTGACTAGCAGTTGCCAAAATGTGCAACCTCTGATTATTGTTCAATTATTTTTCAGCAATTTAGAATACCGTAAAGCAAATCGTATGAGCGACACACAATTAAAAGAGCTTTGAAATAAAAGACGTTACATTTAACTGTCTTAAGATTCTGTGAAGTTACAGGATTTCAAAGGCAAATAATGCATCTGGCAGATGCTCTCATTACTCAAAAACGACTTCTGCTTAATTTATTGTAGACCAACAGCAGCTTGACCTGTATAAATAAAACTTTGCCCCATCCTTGCAGAAGTAATATACAA
The DNA here is from genome assembly GCA_036768485.1 of Mermis nigrescens. Classification (NCBI taxonomy): domain Eukaryota; kingdom Metazoa; phylum Nematoda; class Enoplea; order Mermithida; family Mermithidae; genus Mermis; species Mermis nigrescens. The sequence continues at coordinate 30,713 of JAVLUZ010000796.1, forward strand.
ACTCTGGAACAAAGCGAACCGCATTTAATTTGGTCCAGTATTGAACAAGTTATAAGTACCAATATGCCATTCGTTTTTTAGCTACCCTGTATATACATTACCGTAATCAAAGTAAGATACTCTGATTAGTTTGAAATGTGAAGTTGTTCCAATTATGTTGTACATTTCAATTTTGTAGTCATTCTAAAGACTTTCCTTCAAGAATGGTTCGATTTAGGCTAAAATTTAAGCAAAACACGGCTAATTTCTCATCAAAATTCCTGGAAAATTAAAAAGAGTTTAAAAATTATTGCTCTGAAACAAAATGAGTGGTGGCTGGCGTATTTAAGTTCGGATTCATTCTCTGAAAGAATGCTACGTTGGCAATATTTTCGACAGATTTCTGAAAATAACGCCGATCGGACAACGTCTACAACGGTATCTAAGTCAAATGCCACGGCGGTCGAGCGTTTGAAGCCAACGTTTTGCAACGACGATATTATAGTAGGCTGTAAAAGGTATGCCAGCGGACGTCCACAGCATGGGAATTCTGGGGGTGGAACCGAAAAATTTTTCTAAGTGCTCTTTTGGGCTCAAAAACTATGGATACTGGATAAGCGTCAAAAACATCATTTTTGGGTTTTCTGACGATGCTCTGTCTTTTTAGAACGTAAAAGTATAGAAAAAATTTCGGAAGAATGTCAAAGAATTCTAATAAATCCAACAAAATATAGCTAAAAAGTGAGTATTTGACTTTTTCGCAAAAACGCTTGAAACAATTTTTCTACGATATTTTTGGAAAATCAAAAATTTTCTTGCGGATTAAGACCTTTCTGAGGGGTTTAAACGCAAACGTGTTCTGTGGAGGGGGTGTTACGGAGGTTTGACCCCTCCCCCAGAATGGCAACTAACCTTACATGCGCAGCATGAGAATTCTGGGGGATTGAAATTATAAAAAGCCTTTTTTCAGTCCAAAAATGGTAGGTACGCATCAAAAACATCGTTTTCAGCGTTTGTGACGATGCTCTATCATTCTAGAGCATAAAAACGTTTTAAAAAATTTTGAAAGAACAAATCAAAAAGTATGAACAAATTTAAACGAAATATAGTCAGAACATGGGTATAATGGCGCGGAGCGCTGAAAATTTCGGTACTTTCGAGCAAATAGATGGCTAAAAGCAATTTAATCACATTTTTTCTACAAATTTTTAGAAAATTGTTGGGAATTTTCGAAAAAAATGCCAATTCTAGGGGGGGGTAGAAAAAATTTTTGCGGGGGTAAAATTTTTCTGGGTGGTGAAACTCCCCTCCGAGATCATTTATGCAACTGACTATTCGCGAAATGGCTGCGATCCTTCAGAATTGTTGCTTTTTCGTAAAATTTAAAAAGTGTGCTTTTTAAGCGTTTTTAGCTCCTTTTTGGCTCAAAACTCAAATTAGCGCCATATGCACATTTTGTTACTTTAATTTGTTCAATTTACTTGATTTTTTCAAGTTTTTGCGAAATTTTTTTATGTTTCTATGCTCTTTTGTACATGCAAAGTTTTTTGTACTATAATATGCTACAGTAGCGATTTTAATGTGGTAAAACAGGGTTTTTCGACCTTTAGTAGTGTATTTTAGCTAATTTATGGGTTTCTGACACCAAAAATTTCTAAAAATTGTCTCAAAACGGCGCAAAGCGCCGAAAAAGTTTGACATTTTTACATTCTAAATGCAAATTCTGACATTTTAAAGATATATGGGATAAACAATTACTCATTTCGGCGCGAAGTGCCAAAAAATTTTGGGAATTTTACACCTTTTTACAGTTTCCCAAAAATCTTTGTACAAACACAAAGACGGTCCGTAAAAGTCTTTGTACATCGGGAAAAATCTTTGTTGAATACATGGTTTAAACCCGTAATCCCGGGATGGTATATATATATATATATATATATATATATATATATATATATATATATATATATATATATATATATATATACAGTGGCGTAGGCAGGATTTTTCTAAGGGGGCGGTCCAAAATTGGTGACCCTATATTTAGGGATATGGTCGCCGGGGCGCCAAATAAAGTGCATTTTCTGACGTTTGCGAACATGCTCTATCCGTTGAGCTCACAACATTCAATTTTTCCGAAAAATTTTTATTTTCTCCTAATAAGCTATGAAAAATGACGTTTTTTTGGCCGCGCTTGGGCTTAAATGAACGAAAATAATGATTCTACGGCGCTTCGCGCCGAAAATTTTGAGAATTTTCGATAAAATGACGCCAATTTTCACGCATTTCATTACCTTCCAAAATTATTTTCGGGCTAAGGGGGAGCAGCTATAAAAAATGATTTTTTTTGGCCGCGCTTGAGGCCTAAGTGAACGAAAATAATGATTCTACGGCGCGAAGCGCCGAAAATTTTGAGAATTTTCGATAAAATGACGCCAATTTTCATGCATTTCCTTACCTTTCCAAAATTATTTTCGGGCTAAGGGGAGCAGCTATAAAAAATGACGTTTTTTTGGCCGCGCTTGGGCCTAAGTGAACGAAAATAATGATTCTACGGCGCTTAGCGCCGAAAATTTTAAGAATTTTCGATAAAATGATTCATGCATTTCCTTACCTTTCCAAAATTATTTTTTAGCTAAGGGGTAGAGAGGGGCGGCCGCCCCCCCCGCCCCCCCCCCTGCCTACGCCCATGTATATATATATATATATATATATATATATATATATATATATATATATATATATATATATATATATATATATATATATATATATATATATATATATATATATATATATATATATATATGTATCATGCATGGTTGACACTCATTTCAAGACCTTAAATTTAGCGCCCGGGCCCGGTAGCTATGCTCGGGGCCGGGCCCGGTTTTTTTAGCCCAGTCGATCACTGGCCTCAGGCCATTTTGGGACCAAACCTGTTGCTCGAACCATACGTGTAACGGCTCGAAAGTTTGATTGGGGTATCCCCGGCCACTTTTAGCGGGAGAGGGATTAATGACCCTCAATTCCTGTCAAAAACGGTCAAAAAAACCTGAAAACGGCCAAAAATGGGGGATCAAAAATTTTTTGGCTTTGGGGGACGGGGATCCCTCCATCCCTCTCTTTTACATAAGTTCGAACAGAAAGCGTTAACCCTTAATTGAGGGCCACAAGGGATCACCTGTCCCAGGGTTGAAAATACAACCGTAATTTATTATCTGCAACGCATATTTTCGATGATTTTTTTGTTTTCATGCAATCTAAATAGGTACAAACAAAGTTATTAAGCTTTCAAAAATCCCAGGCAATGCTACGGAGTGCTCCCGCGACGCGCGCGGTGTCGCGGATCCGCGAAGAGACCCTTGTCCTTTGAACTAGGCGGGCACCCAGGGTAACTGACCCATGAAGTATGTTAGTTTGCAGGATCACTAGTGATCGACCGGAAATCCGGCCTCCGGCAAATCCGGTCATTTTTTCACTCCGGTACTCCGGCCGGAGGACATCCAAAAATCGGCCGGAGACCGGAGAATTTTTCTTTTTTTGCATAGTGTCCGGACGTACTAATTGCTGACATTATGCTTATTAAATTTAGTCAGAGCGCAATACAATAGCAGAAAAAGGAAATAGCATCAAATGAAATGTCTATCACCACCACAATCGTAAAATATTCATTTTTACGAGGAAAGAAAATTGCACCATTGATCGATTCATGCAATTGCTGTGAAAATCGCTGCAGGAAATTCCTGTTAACACTGGAACTCATAGAGTAGCATTAAGATGCCGTCTGGCCTGCACTTCACATGCTATACTGATTTTTAAGATAATGTTGCTAGTTCAGTGTTTTTTTTGTATTCGGCAAAAATTTTTCCCGATGTGCAAAGACTTTTTGGGACCGTCTTTGTACATGTACAAAGATTTTTGGGAAGACAAAAATTGCAAAAAAAGGTCTAAAATTCGCAAATTGTGTGTTTTATATATCTTTATATATATTGGCAGAAATTGCATTTCGAAAGGAAAAATGTCAAATTTTTCGGCGCTAAGCGCCGCTTTTAAGACGATTTTTAGTGATTTTTGCCCCTAGAGACCCAGAAATTAGCTAAAATACACTACCAAAATTCGAACAACTCTGTTTTTACAACACTAAAATCGCTACTGTACCATATTATAGTACCCAAAAATTTGTGTGTACAAAATGTACAAATACTTTTGGGGACCATCTTTGTACATGTACAAACGGACCTTGTACAAAAAAGCACTGTTGCTGTCCATTCTGTACATCATATTCGCGGTTTACTGAGACATAGTATAGTATGTAACGTACCTATGTATATACGGTCACACACAATCGTGCTTTAACATCAAATATTGCCTATTGATGCTTTATTTAGGGCGGGCTATGGAGACGACAGCGTCTCAAATTGCTGCATAAATTATATAAAAATAGATGGGTACGATCAATGAATGTTTTTCACGTTTTATTCCTCAAACAGGCTCATATAATCGTGCCATTTTTGATGTTTTGTCCGCGTTTCTTTTTGTGATCCTACTATGCTTGTGCACTATGGTCTAGGTCTTGGTCACAAAGATGTCCTATCTAGCCACACGTGTTAAATAATATTTCTCCGGCTCCGGCCGGAGGAGCATGGACCAATTCGGCTCCGGCCGGAGCAGCATGGACCAATCCGGCTCCAGCCGGATCTCCGGCTCCGGCCATTTTGGCCGCTCCGGTCGATCACTAAGGATCACACCCCTTACCAGTGTTTTTTTTGTACTAGGTCCGTTTGTACACATACAAAGATAAGTCCCCAAAAATCTACGTGCAAATTTTTGTGTACTATAATATAGTATAGTAGCGATTTTAGTGTGGTTAAACAGGGTTTTCGATCTTTGGTAGTGTATTAAAGCTAATTTCTGGGTTTCTGGCGCCAAAAATTACTAAAAGTTGTCTCAAAACGGCGCGAAGCGCCGAAAAATTTGACATTTTGCCATTCTAAATGCAAATTCTGCCATTTTAAAGATATATAGGACAAACAATCACTCATTTCCGTGCGAGGCGCCGAAAATTTTCGGGAATTTTACACCTTTTAACAGTTTTTGTCCTCCCAAAAATCTTTGTACATTTTGTACACACAAAACTTTGGGTACTATAATATGGTACAGTAGCGATTTTAGTGTGGTAAAAACAGAGTTGTTCGACTTTTGGTAGTGTATTTTAGCTAATTTCTGGGTCTCTAAGGGCGAAAATCACTTAGAATCGTCTTAAAACAGCGCAAAGCGCCAGTAAATTTGACATTTTTCCTTTTGAAATGCAATTTCTGCCATTATAAAGATATATATAACACACAATTACTCATTTCGGCGCGAAACGTCGGAAATCTGCGAATTTCAGACTTTTTTGCCATTTTTGTCTTCCCAAAAATTTTTGTGCATGTGCAAAGACGGTCCCGAAAAGTCTTTGTACATCGGGAAAAATCTTTGCCGAGTACAAAAAAACACTGCCCCTTACTGCTATATTTGGGCTGTGGTGAGCCATCAAAGTTGCGTCCGGTTTTCCGGATGGCTAATAATAAGGGGTTAAACGACGTCTAAGAGTATATATCATTTTAAGTACAAATACTTATTTTTCGAGCCGCAAAATATTCAATTCCTTCATTCGGACACTTTTCTTCCATTATTTCGTATATGTTTGATGTTGCAGATCATTCCATTGCCTTATTGTCATTTGTTTTCATTAAAATTTAATATAGATATTCATGAAGAATAAAGTTTGACGAATTAAGAACCAAAAATTTGACATTAATTAGGTAAACAATTACTCATTAACACCCCGCCGCAAGAAAACTCGTTGCATCCCTCCCAGAACTCTTGACCATGTGCATGTATGGCCGTGTTTCATTTTTATAATGTTTCAGGTACAGATCCCCCGAGTGTCTTTTGGGCACTTTGAACTTTCGCGATTTTTACGCTTACAAGCTTTCGGACGTTTACGCAATGGCTTTGATTATGTGGGAATTGAGGACTCGCATGGAAGTCAACAGTACATACGTCTATGTTTGTTTACTCGTTGTTTTTGTCTCAATAAGCGTATAAGTGCATATAATTTTTAAAATTAATATTTTTTTAATTATTCTCAATATTTTTGCTTGAACTTCGTATGAAACGATGCAAATATGTTAGGACATAAAGTCTGTTTATATTCAGGTCAGCAACGTATTCAAGATTGGGGCGGAGGTACGGTGGCTGCCCCCTTTAGTCGTAAATGTTTTTGAAAGATATGTAGGATACACAGAAAGATGAAAACTTTGTATCTTTTTGTTCTGATGTGCTCAAATATTTGGTGCTTCTCGCCATGCGTGAACTATTTTCTATAAGTGCTTCAAGTGCGAATCGGCACTATTCACAGCCTATTGATGGAGAAGTACAATAAGCTATTGTTTTTCATTCTTCGATCGTGCAGTGTTTGAATAAATTAAGCAATTTTCAGCCGGTGAATGTTAGCGACTCTTTAATCTATGCGTAATCTGTCGCTTCTTCATGAAAAAATTGAAATTTGTTACGTTTACTTTCTTGCTACCATTAATTAATTTCTGCTGTGTGTTAACAGAATTCTTTTCCGAAAACTTAGAATTTTATCATTTAAATAAATGGAGTATGTTGAAAAATGTCGAAAATGCAGTTTTTTGTTAGATGTCTTAACATTGTTTCCGAGATGTACCCGTGCATGCACAGCATGGGAATTGTGGGGGTTAGATCTTGAAGTGCCTTTTCGGACCTAAAAATAGGGGTACGCGTCAAAAACATCGTTTTTCGGCTTTAAGAAAAAATCGAATAAATTGAGCGAAATGTAGTTGAAACATGAGTATATGGCGCGACGCGCCAAAAATTTGACTTTTTTGAGCTAATAGATAGCTAAAATCGCTTTAAAAAGCACCTTTTCTGCGAATTTACAGGAAATTTTCGGATTCTGCGGATTTTCAAGAAATTTCCGGAAACTTTTGAAAAATCGCGAATTCTGGAGGTGAAATCATGATCTTGTCTGGATGTTAGGGATGTTCCGGTTCCAGGTTTTTCAAAAAAATCGGTTCCGGTTCCGGTTCTTGGAAAACAAGAATTTCGGTTCCGGTTCCGGTTCTTGCTTAAGTTGGAACCGTCGGTTCCGGTTCTTCAACTAGAGAACCGTCGGTTCCGGTTCTCGGTTCCTGTGTTAAAGTATGTACGCTCTTGATAGCTTGACTTCACCGGAACATGTGAAGATGTAATCGAAAGATGAATTATTCAGGAAGTTGTATCTGGCAACTGCACGTTCTAATAAGTTTTACGTCTAGTTCACAATTTACTTATAAATCACTGAATATTATCTATGTGTTTCTTAATTGGAGACTTATACGAAATCGAAATGCTTAATACATGACGAATATCTGCTGCAATGGTGGAAAGAGAAGTCGAAGAATTTGCCGATTCTCGCGTTTATAGCTAAGCAGCATCTTGCAGCCAGTGGCGGATCTAGGATTTTCCTAAGGGGACAGTATCCCAACTTTTCCAAAAACAGTCGAAAATAGGTCCAAAAATTTGCCCTTAACGCGCGTAACAGCGTTTTTTCTGCGTTTTACAATGTATACTTTTACATTAAATCACTTTTAACGCAATAGTTTTTCTTAAAATTTTAAAATTTTCCACAATTTCGTGCTAAAAATCACTAAAATTCTTTGACTTAATCAGAATTCTGGCGCGAAGCAGTTTTTTTGTACAAGGTCCGTTTGACATGTACAAAGATGATCCCCAAAAGTCTTTGTACATTGTGTACACACAAATTTTTGGGTACTATAATATGATACAGTATCGATTTCAGTGTGGTAAAAACAGAGTTGTTCAACTTTTGGTAGTGTATTTCAGCTAATTTTATGGGTCTCTAAGGGCAAAAATCACTAAAAATCGTCTTAAAACGGCACGAAGCGCCTATAAATTTGACATTTTTCCTTTCGAAATGCAGTTTCTGCCAATATAAAGATAAATAGAGCACACAATCAGTCATTTCGACGCGAAGCGCCGTAAATTTCTGCGAATTTTAGACCTTTTTAGTAATTTTTGTCTCTCCAAAAATCTTCGTACATGTACAAAGACGGTCCTGAAAAGTCTTTGCACACCGGGAAAAATCTTTGCCGAAGACAAAAAACCGTGGCGCGAAGCGCCGGAAATTTTGTGAGATTAAGACGGATAGACGTCAAGAAGCATAATTTACAGCTTGATCTACTGCATTTATAGCATTTGATGCGAAACATCGAAATTTTAAATTGAAAATAGAAGAAAACTATGCAAAAATAGCTGTTTCTGCTGCTAAAATTGTTTTGAAACCTACATGAACAGAAAATGGCTTCCAGGTGGCCAAGAAAGTAAATAAATGTCATTAATAGGTGTATCATCTGGTGCGTGGCGCCGAAAAAATTTGAGACATTGAGGGCCAAAAAATAATTGCAAATTGTATATCCATTCTTTATCTCGCCAAATATTATTGGCAAATGGGGGCGGCCCCCCTCGCCCTCTTTGATTCGCCCCTGCTTGCAGCGCCAGCTACAAGCGTTCCATCGAAACGGCTGTTCATTTTCACTGGAATCATTTACGACCCTCTCAGAAACAGGCTACATGGCGGAAAAGCAGAACGACTGTTATTTTTAAAATATAATTTACCCGGAACAATACTAAGCTTTAGTCTGTAAACTTTTGGGTAATAATAGGTTGAATTGCTGCTTCATGTCTTCACTAAATTTTATGAAGTTCGATTTTTAACTCTAATTTTAAAAAACCGATAACCGACTCCAAAAAAGATCGGTTCCGCTTCCGGTTCCGGTTCTTAGAAAATCAAAAAATCGGTTGCGGTTCTTATAATATCAAAGAATCGGTTCTCGGTTCCGGTTCCCGTTCCAAAAAAATGGTCGGTTCCAGCCGGTTCCGGTTCCGGTTAACCGGCACATCCCTACTGGATGTACCTGTATCAGAGCAATCCCCCTTGGGCGAATTCAGGATACCCTGTAGATATTTATCAATGCTTTAAAAAGTATGTACATATCGTGTCGTATGTGAAAGTAACTCCCTCTGCTTGAATGGTGGAGATTATTTTGATTGAATGCTCGATCCTTTTGACCCCATCCGTGATACAGTCACTGTGTGACAGATATCGTACGCAGGCCCATACATAGACACAGCCGAATCCTGGGAGTCTGGGTGGTGTAAAGCTGGCAAGTCTTAAAAACATGCCAAAAATCTAATTCTGGGGGTCTATCAATTTTTAAGGAATGTCGGATTATCTGATTTTCATTTAGAATAAAAACTTGCTGTGAAATAAAATTAGTCAAAATCATAAATTCTGGGCGGAGAAGGATAATGCTTGGCACTAAAATTAATTTTCTTTCGTTTGTGCTTTCATAAACAGATCTTTGTATAATTCGATAATAGCTGAAATAATTGATGCAGTCCATGTTCCCTTACATATCTTGTCGTGTAATTATGTGGCCCTGATTCATTTAGCTGAATGAAGCTTAATATCAGCATAGAAAAGCTGTGAGTTACAGCTTAGTCTCAATTTTCAGCTAAATTGCGCTTTTACATTAAAAAAATTTCGGGGCTTGATGACATAACATCGAATCATGCAGCAGGTGTTTTAAAGCAGTAGATGTGCTTTTAAGTAACAAAAATGAGGTTTCATTATAACATAGTTTTCTGTTTAGGTCTAATTTTTGCCAAAAATCTATTCTATATAAGTATGTGTGCTTTAGAACATTAACAGATTGTTTTTTACAAGAAGTAAATAAAACCTGGGTTCTGTCCGTATGTAATGTTTTAGATTTTTATATGAGTACCTACCTGTCTTCATAGGTAATGTCACTTCTATTTCTGGAAAAGAGTGCCTAAAAATGTTCAAAAATCACGTTTTTTCTATAACTTTAAAAGTAAATAATCAAGATAAATTTTGGAAATCGCTCAACTGTGGAGGGAGGGACGGTCCCATCCCCGTCTTACATTTACGGCATTATCCGAAATCTTGAATCTACCTTTGTTTGGGATCTCATGATGCATGGTCAGATGATCAGTTGTCACCGAAGAACCGCATTTTTCTACTTTTTCATCATTAAGTTCATACGACCCAAACATTTCGAAAAATTTTCTTTCCTCTGAATAGGCTGTGAAATGTGTTGGTCATTTGGTCGGTCTTGAATAATATTATGGAAAAGAAAAATACTGACAAATGGCGCGGAACGCTGAAAATTTGAACATTTTCAAAAAATAACGTGCGATTTTGCATTAGAAATAGTTATAGTGCAAAATTTTAGTAAATTTTGTTTATTTTTTTGCTTACGGAGCGCAGAAATCGAGTCTAAAAGTTATGAGATCGGAAATTTTTCAAACATTCTGATAACTTTTATTGTTACTCGTAGATGCGATTGAATAATGATAACTGATTGAAGCTATTAAAAAATAGCCTCCCTGCGTATGCCGTTTGACTTGCGAAAAAGTAGGTGTGAAGGCTAACTTTACACAGTGGTCTATGGTCATGAATTGCTGCGCTTGATCCTCTCCTTGCTGTCCAAGTCAATATTTGCTTAAAACTTCGTACGATGCATTTTTTGTATAACTTGCTTCTGCACTTTCGAAGTGCTATTTCTTTTATCTGTCTTTTTTGGCAGCAGATATAGTACAGATATATCAATCACCCTATCAACAGTACCAGTTACCCGGCGTGCGGGTAGACCAGAAATTTTTTGTGGACATAGTGGCGCTTCAGCGTTTACGGCCTACGTTTCCGGATAATTTTGGAGAACCGGTACGCTAAATCAAATATTGGAGTGAATGTTTTGTTAAACTGGTAATACACAAAATATGCTTAGGTGTGCAATTTCATCGCACATTTAATTTTATGAGCTTGCTTAATTATTGCTGAATAAGGAACTAAATATCAAAAAGCGGTATTCATTCCTCGTAACCTTAATTTTTCGCAATATTCTTAATACTCGTACTTATTTTCTAACATATTTCGTTTGATATTTGTCTGAAAAGAAATTGTTTGATACTATTTCAAATCAAATACAAAGGGCAATGATTCGAGTACTGTGTTATTTGCATCAAATGTAAAGTCTTCGATGAGTGTTTTATCTAATGTGCACGTTGTGGTATCAGGTGGTCTACTGATGCCCTGAAAAGGAGCAAAGAATAAAATTGGATCCAGAATGGAAAAACGTCTAATTGTCTCCTTAAAAGTGCTTTAAATTAAGCAAGATCTTTATTTAAGATAATCTTGTTATTTTTTCGCCTTTACACTATTTTTCAAGTTGTTTGTATCATAGAAATGTCACAGTGTATTTATTGGTTCGTAAATCCATTCTACTTCAGAGAACGATTTTAAAGAAAACATGTCCATTTGTTCAATGATTGTATTGTATGGGTAATTACCATACATGCACAGCATGGGAAATGTGAAGTTATAGAGCGCCTTTTTGGATCCAAAAATGGTAGGTACGCGTCAAATACATCGTTATTCAGCGTTTCTGACGATGCTCTATCTTTTTTAGAGCATAAAAACATAATGAAAATTTCGAGAGAAAAAATCAAAAAAGTCGGAACAAATTGAACAAAATATAGTCAAAACATGAGTATAATGTCGCGAAGCGCCGGAATTTTTGTACTTTTGACCAAATAGATAGACAAAAACGCTTTACAAAGCATCTTTTTACAAAATTTTTGGAAATTTTTATGAACTTCCAAAAAATCGCTAATTCTGGGAGGGGGGTAAAAAATTTTGCGGGGGCCGAAAATTTTTCTGGGGATCTGAAACTCCCCTCCCCTAAACCGTCTCCCTAAGATCGTGTATGGTATTTACACGATATATTCTTCAAGGTTGATATAATACGAATATAAGTTCACACACCTGAACAAACAATATATGCGTGATTCAGCCCGGTACTAATGAGAGCCGGGTCTTACCAATGGGATGACCTGCTGGCAGATATGTAAAGCATGGGTATTCGGTGGGAAGGGGGGTTTGGAATCTAAAATTTTTCCAAAGTGCCTTGTTGGGCTCAAAAACGGTGGATACGCGTCAAAAAAATTATTCTTGGCGTTTGTGACGATGCATTTTCTTTCTAGAATGTAAAAAACATCAAAAAGTTTCGAAAAAATAAAAAATTCGAATTAATTTAACAAAATTAGTCAAAAAAATGAGTATGCGAAGCGAATTTGACACTTTTGAGTAAATAGATAGCTAAAGTCGCTTAAAATAGCATCTTTTCTACGATTTGTTTTTTGAAAATCACGTATTCCGTGGAGTGAAAACCCCTAACCTCCTAAAATTATTATTGCCTGCAATCATGGGCGAACGCAGTGATGTAGCTGTGGGGGAACTGGGAGAATAGTTCCCCCGAAATTTTGGAAGTACGAGAATGTTTCACAAGGGTCCTCCAGAGGAAAAAATGGAACTAATAAGCATTTAAATTTTTGGGCGCTTTGTGCCTATTTATTAACATACAGTATATTTTTTAATATTTTTTAATATTATTCAAATAATATTAAATTTTTTAAAAATTTTCAAGTTTGTAAACGTCGTTGTGGAAAGCTCAAGAACACCATTATTTTTATCTATCAACGATTAGTTGTTGAGATATTCAGATATAAAAATTTTCGTTCCCCAAAATTTTAGGGGGCCAGGTACGCCCCTGGGCTTAAGCAGGATTTTTTAAGGGGGAGGCGGCATAGATGGGCAGGACCAAAATTCTGGTGGTACAAGATTTTTCAAAGGTCAAAAACGTGGTCCTAAAAAATGGTGGAATGGCTAAAAAACACAATTTTTCAACTTGTCTTATCGAGCACTATCCATTGGCATCGAAAAATTGCGAGAAAAAATTCAAAAGTTGAATTCTGGGGGGTATTTTAGTTTCTTTTAGGTGCATACCCTCCAACCCTCTCTTCCCACATGCCCACGTGTGTGAGGCAGTCCATGTTCGCTGGGGCACAAAAATAAACTGCATTTTATGACGTTTCCGAACATGCTCTATCCATTAAGCTCATAAAATTCAAACTTAGAAAAAAATTTATTTTCTCTCAACTCAATAGACTATGAAAAATGACGTTTTTTGGCCGCACTTGAACCAAATTACTAGAAAATAACGATCCTATGGCAAAATGTTGAGATTTTTCGATGAAAAGATGCCATTTTTTATGCATTATCCTACCAGTCCAAAATTATTTTGGGCTAGGGGCGCCCCTTCCTGCGTACGCCCATGCCTGCAGCACAATGGTAGATGTCATGCAACAGGCTGTACAAATGATAGAAACAAAAAAGAGGCAGATAAGGCAGTATGCTGAACGGAAATGGCTTTAAAATCGATTAATCAATCAAACAATCAATCATATTCAAGCAGTAAGCGAAACAACCAGCCAATAAACGACCAATAATCAATCGGCTTATAACTAGGCAAGTAATAAATAATCAGCTAACCAACGAATCATAAAGCAGCCAACCAATCTGTAATATAAAGGAAACAGCCAACCTAGAAATTACACTGCTGGCATGCAGGGCGGATTGGCCCAAAATAGTGCACAAAATTAAGCATTTTTGAGCGATTTTCGGGTTAAAAACGGCTAATTTTTCCGCCCATGTCAGGGTTCCGCCCCCCCCCCCTTAGGGGCACCGCCCCCTCCCTCAGGAAAATCCTAGATCCGCCATTGCTGGCACGAATGGAAGGAGGACATGTCTTTGCCCAGTATGCATAAAAGTATGAATAAACAATATGTCGGGAAAGAGCTTGATTATGTTTTGAGTGGTTGCTAATTTCGCTCAATTTACGACCAAAATTGAAGAAAAATTAAAAGTACATGCAGGCACGTATCTCTGGGGGAATGGGGGTTCGTACCTCTGCAAAAAAATTCCAAAAATAGGACTTTTTAAACGTTCTGTGCTATTTTTGGCCGTTTTGGGCTTAGTCCCCCAGAAATTGGTGTTGGTCCCCCAAAGTAGGACGGCCAGCTACGTGCCTGAGTACATGGTGATAGATTGCTTATTCGTTACTCGTTTTTCGTCTTCCAGAGAATGGTTGCGCTAGAAGAATTGATACAAACGTGTTGGCATCAAAATCCCGAGTATAGGTACATGCCACTGTACGTAAAGAACGAATTGTCGCGTTTGCTAAACGATCAATCGTGAAAAGAAAACAGCCGCTCGTACGTTGAATCTCCAATGCTTGCTTATGTATTCCAAAGTTGTTGTGTAATTAATTACCGGTGTATTTTTTAAAGTTTGTTGCGCAGAGCCGAGCATTTCGTAAGATTTTGTATTTTGCGGTGCTGCTAATTGTGCCTCCGTTGAGCTCGTCATTCCGATTGACAGTATAAATTTTATTATTACGTTTCAAATAAGTAGTTTGTCAATTAAAGAACTGCTCAACTAATTATTTAGTATTTCGATTGTCTCGCGTACATTTTTTTGTTTAAGCACAAAGATGCATTCCTCGCGCTCATACGCGTAACAGGGAGATGGGGGATCCCCCCACCCAATTTCGTCGTCCTTTCATTCCTTAAAGCCAGAAGATTTTTGACCCCCCGGTTTTTAGAAAAAAATTGAATTTTCCGTCTGTTTTTAAATATCTTTTGGCCTTTTTTGATCAAAAATTGGGGTCATTTACCCCCTCTGTGAAAATGGTCGGGGATTGGGACCCTATGCAAAATATCGAACCGTCGCACTTGTTCGATCAACCGGTGCACTCATTTCTTTCAATTTTTGCCCTTAAAATTTTGCATCGCTCTGATATACGATTAATTGCTTGGCCTTCCTCGCTTAGCCAAGGATTTAATTATTGAATAATTATTAATCATCTAATCTATTTTGAAATAACGTTAGTGCACTTGAACGACATTGAGTTTTTTATGAGAACGATTAGTACGGATGTCTAGTGCCTTTTGGAGAATGAGGGGGAATAGTACTCCTATCCCAGGATTCAAGAACCGAGTCACTATCGGTCAATTTTTTGTTATCAAATATTTTCTGCAGCGACTTTTGGGGGCTAAAAAATTAAAAAATGAAAAATTTTCCGTCGCTCGGGCTAAAATTCTGTCCCATTTACCCATAAAAATGCCTAGAATAAATTTGAAATAATCTGAAACGTCAAAATTTTCTCTGAAGTTTTGTATTTTTTATCGATGCAAGTGGCGAAACGACTCAAACAAAATTTTAATGAAACACACTAGAGAATGCAGTTTTGTCCTATTGAAGCATCTGATGTACAGGCTATTTTGATCATTATCGCATTTTACATATTTGCAATATGAGCTTTTCCCGAAGTTTGCAATTCGGGATTTTGCCTCCCCCTCAACGGTGGACTTTGGAAACTATGGATGT
Source organism: Mermis nigrescens (assembly GCA_036768485.1). Taxonomy (NCBI): domain Eukaryota; kingdom Metazoa; phylum Nematoda; class Enoplea; order Mermithida; family Mermithidae; genus Mermis; species Mermis nigrescens. The sequence continues at coordinate 46,074 of JAVLUZ010000796.1, forward strand.
ATGATGATTGTGTAATATTCAAGAATCCTGTTTTTATCTTATTTTGCATTTTGTGGTATTTCCGGCTTAAGTATGACTGTTTAACACTATACAAATGAAAGGCGGTTTGTGCGAATTGCACTTTTTGGCCCGATTGCACTCAAAAGTTATGAAAGGCAAAACAGCCATTATCATTTGAAATGTTTTCGCAAAGAGACTTGATTCTCAGCCTAATTGAGGTCCGCACAAATTGAGAAGGCCACATTAAGGAATAGGGGGTAACAATCACACCTGGGCGTGGATAGGGGAACAATCACACCTGGGTTTCGAGGGTACCCCCCCCGAGAAACCAAAATACCCTCCCCCATAATTCAATTTTTGAATTTTTATTTTGTTTTTCTTCGCAACTTTTTGATGCTAATGGATAGTGCTCGATGGAAAACGTTGGAAAATGGTGTGTGTTTTGTCATACCACCATTTTTGAAGCCATTTTTTGAACTTTGAAAAATCTTGCACAACCCTCCCCCAGAATTTTGGTGCTGCACACGTATGGTAACAATGTGTGCCGTACAGAATCATCTCGACTCTATGTAAAAAGTTATGTTATACTGAATTTATTATCCTTTGAAATGACCAGTGCTAAGAACAACTCGCAGGAAATCTGATTATAGGAGATAAGCCGAGACTGTTTTTCATACTTTAATAATGCGATTTGCCATAAAACTTTGTCAACAAATACATCGCTCTCGAGATTTAAAATTTACAGTATCCATGGTTTTCTTTATTAAAAATTAGCGTTCGTTTAAAGATTAAGTTTATGCTGTATTATTGAACATTTAAGTCGCTCGATTTGCGCGCGGTAAATGGGCCAAAATTGTTTGTTTACTTGCCTGATTTTTGCAAATTGTTCGCTTTTGTTTACATTCAATCGAACTTCGAATCTGTATTTGTTTCGCATTTAATTTTTTAAATGTTAACGATTGCGATTCTAGATGTTGTGCCTTAAAATCGAACTTCGTTTACTTGATGTTATGCCAAATTTTTTCTATTAAGCTTATGTTAGTCGGTCTTCGTACGCTTTACATTCTATTCATTGTTTACCTGTCATCCAGTGGCGGATCTAGGAATTTCCTAATAGGGGCGGTACCCCAACTTTTTCAAAAAACAGTCAAAAAAAGGTTCCGAAAATTTGCCCTTCGCGCGTGCGCAAAACAGCATTTTTTCGGCTTTTACTTTGTCTACTTTTATTTAAAATCAATATTGACGCAACATTTTGTTAAAATTGTGAAATTTCTGACAATTTTACGCGAAAAATCATTAAATTTCTTTGATTTTAGCGGGTAACTTTGTGAAATCTAGGTGGATGGACGCTTAGAAGTTTGCTTTACTGCTTGATTTTCGGTATTTATAGCATTTAACGCTAAACGTCGAGAATTTTTATCGGAAATGGAAGAAAACTGCTAAAATAGCTGTTTCTGCTGTTGAAACTGATTTGAAACCTATTCCATGAGCAAAAAATTGCTTCCAGGTCGCCAAAAAAGTAAATAAATGTAATTAATAGGTATTATCCGGCGCGGCGCCGGGAAAAATTTGATAAATTATGGCCACTGACGGTCAATGCGAATTAAATATTCATGCTTTATCTCGCCAAATATTTTTGGCTAATGGGGAGGCGGCCGGCCACCCCGCCCCACCCCTTAAATCCGTCCCTGCTGTCATCGATGTAGTTTCGTCTAAAGTGCGATTTGATACATCTGTGTCAAATTCTGTAGATAAATAGGTAGGGTACGTACGTATTTTTCGGTCTTATTCGTATAAGCCAACTTGCGTACTAAGTTAAGGAAGTATCATGCAAATGTCACACACCAGAAGTGTAATTCGTTAATACGTTTATTCATTTTACGTTATTTTTATTCTGATTGTACAAATTAATTTACAAGTAAATTTGCATTGGTTTACAGTTTATTCGATAAGTGTATGAGTTGCAGAGTATCATTTTTGTACTAGACACTTGCTGACAGGGGCGGATTAAGGGGGCGGCTGCCCTCCCTGCGGATTTAGGGGGGCGACCGCCGCCCCATTGGCCCTAAATAGTGCGCAAAATTAAGCATTTTTGAGCGATTTTCGGCTTAAAACGGCTAATTTTTCCGCCCAAGTCAGGGTTCCGCCCCCTCCCTTAGGAAAGTCCTAGATCCGCCACTGCTTGCTGAGACAATATTTTGTCCGAGATTGTGCTATAAGACGAACCCCGTATCAACTGTGATTTTATAGAATTTCCTTCCAACACTTCATTTTTCATCCCGTACGTCGTAACTTTTAGCGAAATATTCAAGTTAGTCCGAATTGAAGCAAGTTTTATTTGCTGAGTTTCTGTAATTAGGCTCTGAATTCGATCCACAGCATGGAAATAGCACTGGAAAATTAATGAGCCGTAATTCATAGTTCTGGATGATCTGATCATGGCTTCTCGTGCCTTACTCAATAGGTTTATTTCACTAATAAGTATTTATAAGAAAGGGTAAGGAACTAAGCATGAGCACAATCGAAAACCAAATAGGTGCCTTACATAGGCCTGGGGAGGGTTTTCCCTAACCCAGAATTTGAAAGACCCGCAACTGAATCGTTGGTGCTGTTTTCGGCAAGTTGGACCCCCATAATTTTGTTGCTGCACATATATGGTAGATTCATGCCTGTTGCAAGGTGAGATTACCTACATATGTCCATTTTGTAACCGAAACGCTCGTTCAACTCGTTTTTTTAAGCCGTTTTCCTCTGTTTTACCTAACTGCGCATAAACCTATTGAATTTTTGTCGACAGATTACGATATCAATGCTATAATCGTGATCTGGTGGTGTCACACCACAAAGTGTCCGGGTTGAGCTTAACGGTGTAGGGTCAGTCTGATCTGGGACTCGTCGAGTCTTTTCGAGCTGACACGATTCAAAAAAGGTTTAAAAAGTGTAACGATTACAAGGCCGATTTCATTCTTTTTTACGGAAAAGCCTTGACGTTTGTCCGTTTCTAACCTTAATCTCACCAAATTTAAACCAGAAAATCTTGCCTATCCCCCAAGGCAGCTCGAGTAGATGCGGAAGCAATTCACTGTATATCTCGCTACATAAAATGTAGTTAAAAATTAAATTATTTGTATACATTCCCTCATTAAATTCTTACTTTCGTCTGTTTTATATCAGCAATCACTTGCTTTAGCTAAAAAGCTGGAAAACTAAGTGACGAAAGTAGCAATGAAATCACAATCAAGTTACAAGTATTTACCATTAAAAAGATGAAATTGTTCACCTGAATATGATCCTAATTTAAGTAAAAGTGATATCTTAGTAATTTTAATTATTTTTATTTGTTATATTATTATTATTATTATTTTACTATTATTTTTTTCATTATTACCATTATAATATATGTTACGAATAAGAGCTTGGCATATATAGTACATAAAACGTGCCAGCATGGGACGTCATATAACCACATTATATGGCATGTTTCTGGACTCCGGCCAGGCCTAGGCCCCGGTAAAGAAGGGGGCCCCGGTACGGCTCTAGTTAAATGATACCTGGCCTAAAAATTCTCGGGTTCTGAGTATACAAGTACGGCATTTGGAAATCTGAGGGTCAGCCTCAGAATAGTTTTAACAAGTGCCTTTTTAGGCTAAAAATGACGAGTACACGTAAGAATAATGCTTTTTGACGTTGTAGATGTTGCTTGTTCTTCCTAGAATATAAAAACATATAACTTCGAAAAATTTTGATAAATTGAATATATGTATAGTCAGAAAATAAGTAGGTATATGGCGCGAAAATTTATATGGTGTTTTTATTTATATTTATAATTTTTATTTATATTTATAATAATTTATTTATATTTATAATTTTAAAAATTTAAAATTTATAAAATTTATATATAAATTTATAAAATTTAAAATTTTTATAAATTTATATATAGAATTTATATAAAATTTATAATTTATAAAAATTTAATTTAATAAATTTATATATAAAATTTATATGGCGCGAAAATTTGACACTTCGAGTCAAAATTTAGCCGAAAATGCTCAACACAAAAAGCTAACTAGGATTTCTTCGGAAAATCGACAATTCTGGGATGTCGCAGCCATTTTGCGGGGGTCAGTAGCCATTCTAAGGGTCTAAACTAACTTCCTCGAACAACAATTGTTCTGAGCCCGGCTAAAACCGTTAAAGGTAGTCAAAGATGAGAGGAGCTTCAGTTTGCCTAGAGCTTGACCAAGCCGTAATTCGGCTGAAACTTTGAAAATGAATATTGCGTCCTCAATAAAATGAAAAAAACTAGAAAATTATGCTAATCTTTTTGTCAGTTTAGTGAGTTTCATGTCATACTGTCATGGTGGAGCGGTCAATTCCATTTTTGATGCCTAACAAAATTTTGACGCGCTATTGGACAGTTTCTTCGTGACACTCCCAAAAATTCAATGAACACCCAGTACAGAAAAAACATGGCTCTATAAGTCACTGTGCGAATCCCAAATCATTTTTTGTTAAAATGGTTGAACTCGATCAGAAACTACGAATTGAACTAATTTTTATTCCATTTCAACGTGTTTACTATCATTTTAGCTAAAACTGCTCTACGGCTGAGCTCGATCCCCTGCAGCTACAAGCACACATGCACGTGAGAGGGGGTTGGGGTATATACCCCAAAAATGGCAAAATGGGAAATTTTCTTGTGAAAATGAGACAAAATAAAGGCCACAAAAATGAATGAAAACAAAACTGTTTTTTCAAAGGTGCTCTACCATAACTTCTTAAATAAAGTAGTTTTAACCAGCATTTATACTAGTTTTTCAGGTCATTTTGGTCCAAAAAAAGCTCAATAAGTGACCCTCCTGAGACCGGCTGACCCCTCACCCTCAGATCGGCCATGTTGTTCATCTATTGCAAGGGACGCATTTCATAGATAATATATCAATAATATAGACCTATAATCAACCTCTAATATCGTTTTAAAAATTAATACATGTCATGTTTCTCACGTCACATTCTTACTGTTTTTATCAGAGGCCTTCAATAGAAATATGAATAATATTTTTATTTCCCTAATTTTTCCTCACAATTGTAGAAAATAATTAATACCTATTGTTGTCAATATGCAAGATATTATACGGCGGGTGTTCTATTAAAACTGCGCAGAACGAGAAGGAATTATTTCTATTATCCTCAGATATGTGAGACACAATTTACGTGCTCTCAAGCAAAAACAAACCTACGCATAAATAGAGGTTGCTTATTTCTCTTAATAACTGTTATGATAGCTTAAGGCTGTTAATTACAATTAAATCGAATTTCTACGACGATCGAAGCCATTTCAAATTATAGTTTTTACCATTTGAGCTCATTTGCGGTGCTCATCAAATTGAAGGTTTTTTAGCTCATCATGAGGCTTACTGTTGCATTTTTATGATCGCTTTCGAAAGAATTCGTTTATTAGCGCCGATTTGGAAGAAAAATGATCACTTACTGGTCATGCAAAGTATCAATTATTAATTTTTTGATTATACTTTCACTGATACCGACGAACGAAAGTGCCTTCGCAGGCAGACGAAGTCGATCGGGTGCTAAACTATCTGGTCTTCAATTGTGTCCACCTGGTAGGATAATCTTTATCTTTTGGAAGTTCTTAGCTTCCAGAAATATACAAATTATTTTTATTCATCATCCAAGTCTATGTGCAATCTATCAAGCAGTTCCTACAGACCTGAAATTCAAATGAACTTCTCACGTTTAAGCGATTTTGAATAAGCACCCAAAGATCATCGCCATTCCAAAAGATCAATTTTATCCGTTTGTTTCACGCATCAGAATTGTCTCACATCTGTCACGTATGCGCCTCACCGAAACTTAGCTTACGATGATTATTTTATCGCTAGATATAGCAGATTTAGGCAATTAACGAAATCAGTGGTATCAGTCAATGAATAGGAATAAGTACCGGAGCATAGATGCACAGCATGGCCGATTTGTGGGAGGCCGGTCCGGGGGTTGAAAATTGAGCTTTATGGGCCAAAATGAGCTCAAAACTAGTTAAGCGCTAAAATCGCACTGAAACTACGTGATTCTACAGTTTTTGGTCAATTAAAGCACTTTTGAAGGAAATTTTCAATTTTCATTTGTTTTTGTCCTTCATTTTGTCTCATTTTCCTAACAAAATTTTCCGTTTTTCCATTCTAGGGGTTACCCCCAAAATCCCACGTGCGTGTCTGGTCCAGAATGTACCTAAGTGATTTATTTCTCAATCCAAAATTTAAAACCATATTTGTACTCGTACCTATTTATAGTCTGTTTCACACAACTTCAGTCATAAATTTTAAAACTACATATCTCCGACAATAAACTGACAGATTGCGATTATAGCAGTGATCTGATATATAATTATCGTAACCCTTGGCTTACTGTCGATGAAAATTCTTAGAATTTATGCACGAATGTATGTGAAACAGACTGTAGTTAGAAGGTGCTCAGTATTGCCAGTTTGACGAACCAGCCGGCCTGGATCACAAATTGGCGTGGGGAAGGGGGTTTGCAACTCCAGAAGTTGAAAAACCCGCCGCAGATTACTGAGACCCACAGAATTCTATTTTTAGTAAAATTTTCGGCGATTTTTGGTGATTGCACCAAACCAGACCCATCAGAATTTTCTTGCTGCCGATGTACGGTCTGGATATCCATGAAATCTTTATTGAGCTAAACTAATCTCAATAATTATTCTAATTGTTAAAATGACGCTTGCGACCTTAATTGATTAAAAACCTTGACAAGAACCTTTTGGTTTTCATTTCGTTTTCGGTCTCGATTCCATTTTATTTTTGTGGAAGTTTTCTATTTTCTTCCTTCTGATGTCTTAACTCCGAACTCAACATCAATTCTTGTTGGTTACATGATTGAACGACTTCTTAATATTTCTAACAAGTCGTACTTTTTTGTCCACACAGTCACAATTCACTTAAATAGATAACCAATGTAGCGACCTCTGTCTGAAATTTGTTTTAGCGGTTACTCTGTAAAAAAATAGTATTCAATCACAGGCATTTTATGTAGAATTAAAAAAGTTAGAGAGAATCTATCTAGAAAGCTTAGCGCAGGGCCATAAGCTTCGTATAAAAAATGGAAATAATTCAAATCGAATATCTTTCTTATCTTATCGCAATTTAAGGAGGAAGAAGCTTTGTGTTTGCATGGGATTTGGCTTGCGATATGAAACGCCGAAAAAGAAGATTAGCATATACAGGTTAGTTTAGACTTAAATCGAGTTTTATTAACATAATTAGAATGCATAAAGTACAAGATGCTAATAACTACTGATTTGTTTAGCAGCAAAGCTAAACATGTCAAAGTAATATCAGGTTATGTTATTTCTATTAGGCGCGTAATCTTTTTAGGCTTACTTATCAAAATGACTTACGGAGTGAGTATGCATGTAATTTTTGAGTATCCTTAATTTTATTCAGCGTTTCGATTGTTTGATTTCATTACATTCTCCAGTTGCACATTATTTGATCAAGTACTTTTAAAAATGTGATGTTAATCAAAATAACAATAATGATAATAACTCGAATAACTCAAAACAAGTGACTTGCATTGTGTTACCAACCTGCTTTACTCTACATATTAGTTATTTACGCAGGAATAAGTAAAATTATCAGAAAAATTATAATTGCCAATGAAAAAGCATCAATTGCTTTTCGCTTTCATCAATGTTGCCGTCGTTACAAATAACGCTTGATAAATTTCTGTCAGAACAGCTCCGAATTGCGAGTATTGTTTGAAAAAGGCTACCACTGTGTTCTGAGAAACAGTAAAGATGAAAAAACATTAAATTTCTGATTGAACAATACTTAAAGTGTATAGAGACTAATCTGACATAGAGGATCACAAGCATAGGTGGGCAGCATCAAAATTCTGGGGGTGTGCAAGATTTTTCAAATGTCAAAAAATAGTCTTTTAAATGGTGTTATTGGCGAAAAAATACAATTTTTCAACGCTTCTTATCGAACAATATCCATTGGCATCAAAAAATTGCGAAAAAAAAACAAAAAGTTTAAAAATTAAATTCTGGGAGGGTATTTTGGTTTTTGGGGTATTCGGCTTTCTGGGGCTTTCCTCTCCCCCCCGCCAACTTCACCCCACGCCCCCGTATGATCACAAGCTCCGTTACAATGACCCTTTTGACCTGTCTTACAATAGAGTACACAAAAGTCAAGAATATTGTGTAACGCACTTATGGAGAAACAGCTGATTGGTTCTTTCTATGCTGATCCGTGTGAAATAATCTATTCAGCATACTTATGTAGCTTTCAGAAATGCACGATTTTAGCATTTGCGCACTGTGAGCAAACAATCTGTGTATTTGTAGTTTTTACTCTAGCTTATTATTTACACTTGCATTAAATTTTTGACTATTACAAACTAACAAGTTTCCTGATAGTGATTTATAGGTTAGTGCTTGTAGTATAATCTCTTCCCGAAGTTATGGGATTAGTTAGCCTGGCGTATGACCTTAGTCTGTTTCATACAACTTCGGTCATAAATTTTAAAACTATCTTAGACAATAAGCTGACAGATAGCGATTATAGCATTGATCTGATATATAATTATCGTAACCCTCGACTTACTGTCAATAAAAATTCTTAGAATTTATGCACGAAGTTATGTGAAACGAACTATAGATGCCCAGCATGGACGATCTGGGGGGGGTCAGCCGGTCTGAGAAGGGTTAAAAATTGAGCTTTTTTGAGGCCAGAAGACCTCAAAAACTGGTAAAAGCGCTAAAATTGTGTTGAACTACATAATTACTCAGTTTCTGGTCAATTAGAAGCACTTTTTAGAAAAATTTTAATTTTCGTCCATCTTGGCCTTCATTTTGCCTCATTTTAAGCAGAAAATTTCCCATTTTTCCATTTGGGCGATTAAGGTCTTCTGATCCCCCACACGTGCATGTCTGACTAAGAACGGACCTGTGCATTATTATGTACAAGCATGATTTTATATGACCCCTTTTTAAATTTAGACGTGATCCAACAAGGAAGGAAGATGGTAACTTTTTCGGACGCTCTGTATTTTTCAAAAATAAAATAAAATACATCACTTTAAAACTTGTGATAAAGTGTGCCATTTTGATTGAAATTTTAATAATTATGCAAGTTGGCCGAATAAAAAACTTGCTGTTTCTTGATAGAAATATACAGCAGAATTTACTTAACCAGTGCACACGATCATATCGATATGCACATTTATGCATAAACACTAGGTACCTACATATTTCATGCAGGAACGCTGCAAAAACATTTATACTACGGCGATGCATTTGTTATTATAAAAATAGTTGTTGTTTTTTAAGCATTTAGAAAATATGAACGGTAAAAAACGTTCTGATAAAAACTAGATGTCTTTTTTCAGACGGAGATCCTACGCTTGAACTGTTAAACAAAGCGGTTCGTAAAAAGCGGAGTAAAACTTCGAGGTACAGACAACCGACCTTGAAGGAAATGATGCAAATTTGCTGTTTTTTGGTTGCGAAATCCGCGACATATTCGCTTATTGTGATTTTTACTGAAAGTCACATCGCGTTTATAATTAATTCTGAGCGTTGCTACGAGCATAATAGAATATTTTTGATACCTTGTCAAAATCCCTTTATTTATTAGTCTTACTTTAATGCTACATACACGGCAAAAGTGGTCAGCTTGATTTTTTTTAATAATTGACCGTGTCAACCGTCAGCTCGCATTTTATGGTGCATGTTTTAATTGAATATTGGAAAAGGAATAATTGTTCATTGAAGCATTCAATGTATCCAGAATTGTAAAGAACATTCCATGATAGAGCGAAAATTATTCATTAGTGTATATGGCACGAAATCGCTATATTTTCGCTAAATGGCTTATTCTTGAAGCTGAAATATTGCTTGAAAACTAGGATTTGTACATGTTAAACCGATTGGGGCTTCTTTTGAATCAAAATTGCTAAAAACCTATATACAATCTTAAATAGAAATCGAATTCACGGAAAAAATTTTGTTAATAAATGGATCCAACATAAATATATTATCCTCCTCTGCAACGGTACTGTCTCAACACTCCCACTGTCTCAACATTCCACATCGTCTCAACATTCACTGTCTCAACACTCCCACTCGAATTCTCAACACTCCCACTGTCTCAACATTCCCACTGTCTCAACATTTTCACTGTCTCAACACTCCCACTCGAATTTTCAACACATCCCACTGTCTCAAACATTCTCACTGTCTCAACATTCCCACTGTCTCAACACTCCACACTGTCGAATTACACTCCCACTGTCAACATTCCACTGTCTCAACACTCCCACTCGATTTCTCAACACTCCCACTGTCTCAACATTCCCACTGTCATAATGCTAAACGGGACCATATATGAGCATGAAGCGCTCTGGGTGGGGTCTAGAGACCCCCTCTCGCCCAAGAATCTGGCGAACTTCCTAGAATTGTTATCATTGATACTTTTTGGGACTTGATCCCGTCTGGAGCCTCATAATTTTTAAGCTGTCCATGCATAAACGGTAAATTTCATCTTAAGGGCGATAAGATTTACAACCTTGCACATATCCCAATTCAGATTTGGGATTTTAAATATCCCTTAATGGTGGTAAGATCTACGACCTTGCACATATTCTACTTCAACGGATTTAGGATTTTACTGATACGGATGCCACATGCCACTGTTTCACAATTTCTATGGCGAAGCTGTGGTAATTAGTTAGCAAGATTTAATGTCATCAAAAAATACATTAAAATGCAGGTATCGCGAAATGCGTTTCATTTTATCAACATGCGGGATGATAACAACGCTATATCCATTAACAGTTTAACCAAGAAGATATATATTAAGTGAATTCAACCAAAGTGTCAGTAAAATCCTAAATCCGTTGAAGTAGAATATGTGCACGGTCATAAATCTTATCACCATTAAGTGATATTTAAAATCCTAAATCTGAAGTGGAATATGTGCAAGGTTGTAAATCTTATCGCCCTTAAGTGAAATTTACCGTTCATGCATAGGCAGCGTAAAAATTATGGGGCTTCAGATGGGATCAAGTCCCACAAAGGTATCAATGATAACAATTCTAGGAAGTTCGCCAGATTCTGTGAGAGAGGGTCTCTAGACCCCACCCAGACGCTTTATGGTCATATATGGTCCAGTTTAGCATTGCTGACAGTGGGAATGTTGAGACAGTGGGAGTGTTGAGAATTCGAGTGGGAGTGTTGAGACAGTGGGAATGTTGAACAGTGGGAATGTTGAGACAGTGGGAGTGTTGAGAATTCGAGTGGGAGTGTTGAGACAGTGGGAATGTTGAGACAGTGGGAATGTCGAGATCAGTGGGAGTGTTGAGAATTCGAGTGGGAGTGTTGAGACAGTGGGAATGTTGAGACAGTGGAATGTTGAGACAGTGGGATTGTTGAGAATTCGAGTGGGAGTGTTGAGACAGTGGGAATGTTGAGACAGTGGGAATGTCGAGACAGTGGGAGTGTTGAGAATTCGAGTGGGAGTGTTGAGACAGTGGGAATGTTGAGACAGTGGGAATGTTGAGACGGTGGGAGTGTTGAGTCACAATCCTCTGCAACACTCGTGTGATGGAAAACTGAAAAAAGTTGTTTTGCAAAGAAAGAGAAAATGGAAAAGAATAGACGAAAGAACAAAGCGTATCAATATAATAGTGAATAGTAACTAAGCCTGAATTTTGTTTCTTTTATTTTAGAATGCTCCATCTCGAAAAGAAATTTTCAAATGCGTCAAGCATCTATAGAAATAGCCCTATGCATAGGTGGGCGGCACCGAAGTTCTGGGGGAGGGGTGTAATATTTTGTCAAAGGTCAAAAAATGACCTTAAAAATGGTGGTATGGCGAAAAAAACACTATTTTTAAACGTTTCTCATCGAGCACTATCCAATTGGCATTAAAAACTTGCGAAAAAACCATAAAATTTTCAAAAATTGAATTCTGGAGGGGGTATTTTGGTTTCTGGGGTGCATACCCCAAATCTCCCCACGTGCAGGTATGGTCCTAAGGTACCTACGCAAGTTTGAATGAGAGAAAGAAAAATGATAAAAGCTAGTCGAGAATAGAACACTTTATATTCTAGAGCAATTTAGAATCATAAGTTTTCGGTTGCCATTAGTTTAATACTCTTTGTGCACTTCAATCCTCCCTTACCTTCATCTATTTCACGAATTTGACCAAATTAACAAATCACATGTTTTCCTAATGTTTGTAGGTTAGATGCATAGGTAGGTACCGCTCAGCAGGGAATTGTTGCTAATAAGTCGGTAAAACATAGCTCGAAAGATTTCGTTGCAAATTTCGAATAAGCGCTTAATTGTTTGTCATTTTAGAGTATTTTAATTTTTCAATCGAATTTTCGAAGATATGTTTTACGTTTTGAATTGCGCTTACGCTTTCCATTATGTATTCATAGATTTTGACATTTAAGATTTAAAAATTTTAAAAATGTTTAAAAATAATTTTAAATCGGCAAAACTGATTTAATTATCGTAGCTGTGATTATGTGGAACAAATATTATTTTGTCCCGTATTCAAACTATCCAAACGATATCTTATGCCTCTTCTTAAGATAAATTGAAACTGATAGATACATATATGGAAGTACACGACGTGTGTTGACAGACTATTGCTAGGTACATAATGTGGTGAACAAGCCTAATTTTTATTCCAAATATTCCTGATTTGAATATGTAGACAAAAAAATTATTATACTGTTTCTCTTGACGTGCGGGTATTTTGCTTGAGAAGTCAATCGGTTTCTGTAAAGTCACGTTCAGATCAAGCCTGTTATGCTAAAATGTCAAATTTTAAAAATGCTGAATTTCAGCCTATTGGGTGTGTTGTTAACATAGATGCATGGCCGATCGGAGGGGCTCAGACCAGGGACTAGGAGAGGGTTTAAAAATTGACCTGCTTTGGCCAAAATAACATCAAAAATTGGTATAAATGCTGCAATGGCGGTTAAACTCGTTATTCCACAGCTTATGGTCAATTTGAAGCATGTTCAAAGAAAATTTTCAATTTTTGGCCTACATTTTGCCAAAATCCCGCAGACCATTTTTCTATTCTTGGGTCTCTAGACCCCCAAACCCTCTTCTTACTTGCATGTCTGGTCCATCAGAAATCATAAGTTTGAATGCATTATAACTATTTGGCTTTCAAGCATGCGCTTAACAAATTACAATAAATGTGGTACTAAGTAATAAGTAATCAAATCACATGGTTTAGGTAGTAATTTTCCGCTGAAATAACGACTTCCATTTTCCAACTTCCGACGAGTTTGAGATGACATCAAGTTAGTGGTAGAATGTCCTTACGGGTTTCCAATTTTAGATTTCGAATGGCAAAGTCTTCAAATCGACTTGCAAACATACCTTCTCGTAGCTGTCGCAAATTAACGTTTTACTTTTCAGTCTTTGCCAGTGCACATCATTTAGGAATATTTATTAGTCGTTTGAACAAGAACCAAATATACCATGATCTCCTGGTATACGGTTTTGTGCCTTTTTTCCATCGCACTACCATGCATTCTTCAAGGTTCCGTAGTTGAAATTGGCGGTACGTGTTTTTCATATTTTCGATAGATACTCTTACATATGCACATACCTATATAAGACTGAAACATTGATAATACATAACAATAATAAAAAATAATAGATAGCTAGTACTCTTTTTAACACGTTTTTGCTTATGATTTTATTTGTTCCTTAGCTTATAGTGCAATATTTTTCTATGTGCAAAAATTTTATTTGATAGGTTTAGAAAAAGTTCGAGCATAATTCCTAATCAAAAATGTAAACAAAAATCTTCTATTATTTTCTTTATTTTAACTGGAGCTGAAGCCAAATTTTCCACTCCATAATTATTAATATTAGTTATGTCCTCATTTCAGTGCAAATTATATATAACTGTTATCAAATATTAATTGATATTTCTAAAAATAGCCTGAAACAATTTTTATTCAAAGTATAATTATATTCATTTTCTCGTATGTACTTAAATTATTTATGCCTACGCTCAACGGATTTATTACATCGTAAAGATTATAACAAGTTTTTATTATTTTATCGCTCTTCATTGCATGCCTTGTAGAATGAAAGTAGGCACTTGTATAGCACTTTTTAAAATATGATTTAAGGCAAACTTCTAGAACAAATTAAGGGAAACAGTCAGAGATTTTGAAATTAGCATGACAAGCTCTTCCTTGAGTGGGTTAAATTTACTTTTCTTGGGCTATTTGAAAGCATCTTATCGTCAAGATAAGCGCTAAAAGAGCTTCAAAGGTAGGACTTTCGTCCATAATTGTTTTATTTATTTTCATAGTATTCCTTGTTTTCCTATTTTGAAGAATATTTCAAAATCGCGTCAATTTGAAATTTTCGTCAATTTTTAGGCAAAAAATTTATTTGTCGGCAAATGTTTCAATGTTCATTCGACGCGGATCTACAATCACAGGAAATTGTAAAAGAATGCAAAACAAATATCAAGAAAGTTGATGACATCAGCGCTACTGTGAAAGCAACGTTGAATCCAAACGCCGTTTGCAGTGAACAGAAAACTTGGGGCGTATTGAACCACTCTGGCGATGATTATTGGTACATCTGGGTCACTCAAAGTTGTAATGCAGTATTTTGCCTGTTTTAGTTTGTGATATCCTGGGTTGCTGAGACCCGAATTCATATAAATTTTATTTTGCATTGCGAATGCGAGGCACAGAATGCCACAGTCTGTATTATTTAATTTAAACTTACTTTACTAACAAGTTCTTTTATCGAATTATCACTTTACTTTATACATATCAACTGGATCATAATTTTATTCTTAAAACTACATTTGGAAGAAACAGGAAAAATATCAAGAAAAGCCTTTCCTTTATACTCTGATGAACAGTTTTACGGGTTGAAATTCCTCATTCCATTTTATAACCCAGTCAAGTGTCTTACGTTAAAGTGTAAGCCACGAAGCCTCGATCGACTCGTGACCTTATATTGTTCAATTTTTTGTAGAAAAAGTGCCAATGAAAAAGAATTGCCAAAAAACGGTGGTTTTGACACGAGTCTATCTTTTTTTAATCATAAAGTCAATTAAAGAGTTTTGGGGCTGACCTCAACCAAACTTTTCATGTTTTACGCGTGAATGCTTGAGTGTTATAATTTTGTACATTATATTTCTTAGCAGGCACGTAGCTGGCCGTTCTATTCTGGGGGACCAACACCAATTTTGGGGGACTTAGCCCAAAAAGGCCAAAAATAGCACAAAATAACATTTAAAAGTCATATTTTTCCGATTTTTCTGAATTTTGGGAGGTCCGGCCGGACCCCTCATTCCCCCCAGAGCTACGTGGCTGTTTGTTAGCCAGTGCTCTTTGAAGCCGTATTAAGGGATAACTTGGTGTCTTTTTACTCATATTTAATGTTTTTTACCAGTCTTGATCGTTTTTACTATCGTAATTACTATGCTATAAACGTCAGTCTCGTCTGAATTTACAGTATAACAATATATTTCTGCGATGCCCGTATTGTTTATCAGTCATTTATGAGTCGCGAAGAAGAGCAAGAAAACAGATTTTGATAATATGACACCTTCACGCAGTCAAATTGACGTCGAATTGTTTAGCATGAATAAAACTGCAGTAAAATGTTGTTAAATTTACATAAATTGTTTGATACGATTAGCTTCGAGCATAAAAATGAAGTAAATTCGGCGCGGAGCGCCAGGAAATTTTATAATTTTATCTTTCTATAACGTATTTTTGCAACATTTATTTGGGTTTTGGGGGCTATAGCCACACGTGGACGTGAAGGGTTTGGGGGGTATGCACCCCCCAGAAGTTGGAATACCCCCCAGAAATCAAAATACCCCCCAGAATTCAATTTTTAAATTTTTCTCCTTTTTCAGCGATTTTTTGATGCCATTGGATAGTGCTCGATGAGGGACGTCGAAAAATAGTTTTTTTCACCATACGACCACTTCTATGACAATTTTTTGACCTTTGAAAATTTTTTCGACCCCCAGAAAGTCTCACCCCCAGAATTTCGGTCCTGCCCACCTATGGCGATAGCCCTCCTGGGACTGGCCATGTAGTCGCTTAGTACTACACACGCGTGTCAAAACGGAACATCCGATAAATCGGTGCGGGTAAAATTTTGCTCACTGAGTAACGTGGTTGACAGGTTGCCACGTTACATACATGTTTATGGTGGGAACCATGAATGCACAGCATGACTGATCCTGGGAGGTCAGCCAATCTGGGGTCGAAACTTGAACTATTTCAGGCCCAAATCACCTCAGAAACTGAGCTACGTATGTTCAATAATTTCTGGTCAATTTCAAGTATTTTTGAAGAAAACTTTCAATTTTCATCCATTTCGGCCTTTATTTTGCCTATCCATAATCCGTTTAATGGATCACTATAATGTAAGCGATCTATCGGTCAAATCGGCTACTGTTACAAGAAAATATACCTATCCGATCAATCTATTTCCCATACGTTTTTCTATTCGAGGTCATCTAAAGGCAGCAAAAAATCGCTGAAGACGGGAAAATTAAAAAAAAATTATTTGTACGATCTGCGACGGGTTTTCTGGGGTCTAACTCACCTAAACACCCCAGTATTGTAAATGTTCTCACAATGAATTTATTATAACGTAGAAACAACGACGTCTGGAAAAATATAATTGCGAACAGTCATCCAGATAGAAGTTCAAACAAGCTGTAGTGAACTTCACTGTAAATGTAAGCCGTTGATATCAGATGCTGAAGCCTAAAACTTTCTAGCGTTCACAAAAGCTTGATTTGATGCAATATGTATTTATATATCGCTAGTATACCATCCGTTTACAGTTAGCTAGGACGGCATGTTAATCAGTTTACCCAGCGATTTTTCATGCTTTTCCTTATGAGTCTAGAACTTTATCTGCTTCATCTCAGCTTCACTTGTATCATTTTTAATGTTAAAATTCAATGGAAAAAGATAAAAGCTTGGATAAGTTAGCATTTTAGGCATATTTTTAGGGATATCAAAAGGACGCTAAGATGAGAAAATTGTGTTATCAATACAAAGTTAGTAGTCTGTAATTTTTCAATTAATGATTAGCATCCCTAATTGAAATGTTATATACTCTTTCTGATTGTTGCATGAATCGGGTGCATAGCAGACGTGTTCTTGGGGTGGGGTTTTGTAGAAGGCTTTGAACTCCCCTCAGAATAACAACTGAATCCCCCGCAAAATGGCTGGCTGCAACCCCCCTAGAATTATCGATTTTTTGTAAGAGTTGGTAAAAGTTGTAAAAAGTGTACCTTTTAAGCGTTTTTGGTCCATTTTTGACTCAAACATATCTAATTTTCGGCTCTTCGCGCCATACACACATTTTTCTGACCATATTTTGTTCAATATACTCAATTTTTTCAGATTATTTCGAAACTTTTTTTACGTTTTTATTATCTAGGACGAACAAGCATTGTCTAAAACGTCTAAAAACAGCGTTTTTGACGTGTACCCATCGCTTTGAAATTTTTTTGTGCCTGACCCCTCCCATGTTGTACATGTATGGTGCATAGTGTATTGCTTCAAATTTTCGGCGTTTCAGGCAATGCGAAAAAATCATTTTTACGAAAAATAAGATCCGTATTTGTGAAGATCATAAAAACCCGCACAAAGTGAACCTATACTATAAAATAGTTTCACACAACTTCGGTCATAAATTTCAAAACAATCTCAGGTTGAAGATTGCTATTATAGCATTGATCTAATATATAATTATCATGACTCGGCTTACTGCCGATGAAAATTCTTAGAATTTATGCATGAACTTATGTGAAACAGACTATAATTGCTAGGATATGCTGTGGTTTAATATAGACTAGGACGGCGTTCAATCATGGAAGCCTTCATTTGTAAAAATCATACGATAAATAAAAGAAGCCTTGAAATATGTTTATTTCGAATTCATTATACCAGACAAACGTCCTTATCCATTTATAGCGAAAAAGACAAAAATAAGCATAGCGCACAGACCTACAAAGCGTTATTTTTTAATAAATGATTGATTTTTACTCGTAGCTTAGTCCATATAGGTTTGTCAATCTTTTGAGTTTACTTTGTTTGGTTTACCAGGGTTTTCTTAGGCATCGACGACATTGGAATAGCTTCGATTTCGCGCAAGGCATCGTAGAGACTTCGATGATGCCTTTGAAATCGTTCTGTTTTAAATTATGTGGCTCATAACAGCTTCTGATTTGGCGAAATTTCTTACAACTACACTTTAGCCTGACTTTACTTCCTATTCATCTGATTAGGCGTCGTTGCTATTTCAACGAGTTCTGGAACACCTATTTATTGTTCCATTTGGTACCGCAAGGTGCAAAAGTTACATGTTTGTGCAGCAGCCTCATTATTCTTACACTGATTAAGCAATGTAGATTCGTGATTAAACTTGTGTGAAACTGACTATGGGGTTTGATAGGACGGATTGATATCTATAATATTAATTTCGAGTTGTGTGTAAGTGTGTGTGTGTGCTGTGAGGCAAAAAAGTTTTTACTGGATAATTTTGTGATACTTATATTTTCACTCAATGGGTATTCTCGGGCGCATATTACAATTTTTTGATCAAAATGGCTCGATCGGACTCCTGAAACCCGGAAACTACGGATTTATGTAAAAGGTTTTGGTACCTCTAGCCGCTTATGTAATTGCGGCAGGGTAAAATTTTAAAGCCACCCTAGATCAACTTTTTATGCGCTATCGACTGGTGTGAACCACTTTACACTGCAGTGTAAACTGATGTGATGCCGTAAGAAAAACGTGATTTACAAGTGTATTTTATCAAATATCTCAAATCGCAGCGGATAAATTTTTTAAAGTTTCCACCAATTCTTGGATATCTTATGACTGACCGTACTGTAGAATTTGAAGAAAATTCACGGATTGGTTTCTGAGATACGGGAGCCTAAAGGTACCCTATGCATAGCGTAAAATTTAGGTTTTTGTCTTTTTGAAGAAGCACAGATTGACTGTTGCTTCCAAAATTTGGCCCCTGGGGTTTCTGGGACCGCTGATTCCATATTCGCTACTTTAAATATACGATCTAGCATCATAAAACATGTATAAGACGGGCTAAAAGGAAATCACGTACGGGTACTTATAAACATGATTAATCACTGAAAAAGAGCTTGCACCAAGTCAAAATTTTTGACCTTGTAAACCAGCGCGCGTGAAATTTAATGCGAAGCAATCGGAAGCAGCAAACACGCGGCTTTCGAAAATACAAATCCAAATGTTTTTGCTTCTAGCGGCTAATTTAATATGCAACTTTTTGCATTTGTTTACAATGAGGGCAAAGTTGAACATTGTACAAAGTTGAACCCGACGCTATAAGATAGGACGTGATACAACATAATCAATGCTATACAATAGGACGTGATGTAACATACCCCATGCTATACAATAGGACGTGATATGACATGCCCCATGCTATAAGATAGGACGTGATATAACATTCCCAGTGTTACAGGATAGGACGTGATATAACATATCCCATGCTACAAGATAGGACGTGATATACCACACCCGGTGCTATAACATATCCTGTGCTGTAAGATTGGTGTCCCAAAACATCAAAAATATGGTTTGCACCAAAAAATCTTTAAACATCCCAAAAACATCAAAAAATGGTTTTGACCAAAAAATTTTTCAAACACCCCAAAACATCAAAAATATGGTTTTGACCAAAAAAATTTTTAAACCTCCAAAAACATCAAAAGTATGGTTTTGGACCAAAAAAATTATTTTAATATTCCAAAACGTTAAAAATATGGTTATGATCAAACAAAATTCTTTAAACATCCCAAACCATCTAATGGTATAATTTCCAGAACATCCCAGAACATCAAAAATATGATTTAGGATAAAGAATTCTCAGAACCATTCTATAACGTCAGAAATATGGATTTAATCAAAGAAATGGTTGACAAAAGACAGTTTTTAAAAAATTTAAAAAATACAATATGTTTTTACCAACAATTTTTTCTAGAAATATCCCAAAAACATCAAAAGTCCCGAAAAATAACAAAATACAAGAGACATCTCAATCCCATACAGCTATCAGGCCTAAGTTCACCCAGGGCAACGCCGGGCAGCTCAGCTAGATATAAAAAATATGAAAACCGCTCGCCGATCCATTGCAGAGTCATTCAATTTTTTATACTAATTACCTGGTTAAGATATTATTTGTTTACAAACACTCCGGTAGATGGGGCAGCGAAGCGCCCCATTTGCTAAGTCTGATATATAAAGCTTCAAAAATAGGCACCAGCCGACGGAATATCTAAAAATATTGCCGACTTTTCTGATTATCGTATCAATAAAAGCCGTCACTATGCATGATCTTGGGAAGAGGGTTTGGAAAGGGGTTAGCCCCAGAAAAATTTTACCCCACCCCTCCCCCCAAAAAAGTTTTTTATCCCCCCTCAGAATTGACAATTTTTCGAAAGTTTCCGAATATCCCTAAACATTCGTAGGAAAAGGTGCTTTTCTAAGCGTTTTTAGCTATCTATTTGCTCAAAAGTGTCAGATTTTCGGCGTTACGCGCCATATACTTACCTTTTGACTATATTTTAATAATTTGTTGGTTTTGTTGGTTTTTCGAAACTTTTCTTATGTTTTTATGCTCTAGAAAAGTAGCGCATCGTCGGAAACGCCGAAAAACGATGTTATTGACGCGCACCCACAATTTTTGGGCTCAAAAGGCACTTTCAGATTTCACCCCCAGAATCCCCATGCTGTGCATGTCTGGCGTCACTAATGATAAAAATCTGATATCAGTTTTTGTATTCCCTGACTAAAGCCGAGCCTAACCCGTACCTACATACATAATAAATGTAAACTACAATCAGTTTCATTGTCGCATTTATAATACCGACCTTTTGAGACTGATTCTTTTCTGAAAAACTTGATTAATTAAGCTTAAAACTACACTGAAGTCAGATTCAAGAATGGCTCAAATTAGTTAATTTGAAACCGGATACAGAAAATACGTACCTACATTAATGTACCCTGCCAAGCCTACTATAATTTTTCCAGTTCTTCGTTACGTACATATTATACATGCGATTCAGAAGTCTTGAGATAACTAATAATTCTACTACGAGCCAGAATATGGGTGCAAAATAGGTTTTCGTCTACAGAAGTTAAGAAAATTGGCGATATTGAGAAGAAAAATCAGAAAAACATTGAACTTTTCATTGACAGTTTCATTAAGAAGGCAGAATAAGCACGTATTCTAGGATTTCTTTTATATGATAGAAAACTTTATATAGGCATGTATGTATATTATAGGTAGCGCGATAGCGCTACCTATAATATATTTGGCCACCTTTTTTCCTTATGTTTATCACAGCGAGTGCGAATTTTGTGTCCCCTTCACAGCAACAACGGCACACTGTTGAGAGGTGCGGTTTTTTATCGATAGATAATTTAAAAAACTCGATGTTAATTTTTTTGTTTTTCTTTACACTCAATACCGAGTTAGCAATGAGTCTGTAAAGTGTAAAACGAAAAATCAAATGATTTGCGGAGGGCCAATTTTATATTAAAATGTTGTACCGAGTTGTAGATTACGAATCTGACCTTGAAATTTCTTTGCACTTAATAATTGTTACATAATAGTGTAAAGTATACGTATTTTTACTCTTTGCCTGTCCTTCAGCTTCTCTAACTCAATTAAGGTTTCTGTGTAGTCCAATTGGTTTTTATAATGTAGAGGGTTACAATATCTCAAAATCTGAAACATTTTTTCTTTTAATGCAATATTTCTTGATCTGTGATAGTGTAAAGGGTTCAAGATGAAAAAAGGAATTTCTTTAGTTACGTCGCTAAGTAGGCGGAACATGCTGATTATGCTTAAAATGTGCCCTGACCTAAGCGTTGCACATCCTAGTTTATTTTGTTTCCATACACCCAATTTTGCGTTATTAGCGCAAGTGTAAAGTTTACACTGAGAAGCACTTTTCAGCCCAGAGCATTAGGTTAAAGTTAAAGTTGCATTTAGAGAAATGATTTCACTAAAATTTGGTTGTATGGCTGTTGTTTGGCTCTAAGCTAAGAAGGAGGATTCGAAAACATTTGACACAAAAAACGACACTATTTTGTCGTCCCGATTGAACATGTTTTTTACACATAAAATAAGTGATGTACTCGTACCTACTGGCTTAATTTAATTGAATTGAGGGGAGTGTTTTAATTTCTGGAGGAGGAGGTATTCGGCCTTCTGGGGGTGCATACCTCCCATGCCCACGTGTGCCTACATGCCGTACAGAAAAACTGGGTCTCTACTTATTATACTTCCCCCATTGTATTTCGATTTAACTTTTTTATGTTTTTCCATAAATACTAATTCTCAAACCCGTATTAGTGATTCGCTTCAATCAATATATATTTTCACTCGTGTTCTAGAAAGAAGGAAGAAAAAGGTATTGAAAAATTTTAAATTCGGAAAAGGTTAGTACGTGGATAACGGACATAAGTACCTAACAGGGACGACAAAAGGACCTACGGTCACGATACTCACGACGATTTAAGTATGCCCCTCCAAATGTATTTATAAACTGATGAAATTAATTACATTTTAATTATTAGTAAATAGGCTACATATAGCCTGTGCGTGCCTGACATGCGTTGGTGCTAAGACTACGCAAGATAGATAATTGTGTATTATGCGATTTGAATTTCGAAGCTTAGCATTAAATCGCGTGGGATTTGTTCCGTAGCACAAACGAGCTATGTAATTTCAGTGAATTGCTTGTTTAATCAGTCGTCTTAGTAAAAAGAAAAGCCTTAGCAAATGCTATGTTTGTAGTACGCTTTGATTCTCTTTTTGAAATCTATTTTCAAACGTCGTTTGAGGCAGCTTGGCATAGGATGACGTGAGAGATGGAGATTAATCTGCATAAATGTACGCACGGAATGAATATTTTCTTTGAAGAAAACAATTATTTGTCCTAAGCCTTAATCAGAATTTGCCGCAATTAATTATCGGTTCACGTGCTTTAGAATTTTATGCTATGGCTATCGGAACAAAACCCACAATATTACGGTAAACATGCACCTTATGTGCACTATACATTTTTTACACATTAACCTTGTTTCAGTTATACTGTAGGTACATGATTAAGTCCAGTCAAATCCTGGTCATTTTGATCATTCTCTTTTTGACTGATTAGTTATAAATAGTACATAGGCACTCTCAGAATTTCTCGATTTGAAAATTATTTCAAATTCGAAGTAGATAAAACATTACGACGTTTTTGATTTTAATAAAGGCTAGCTGTTGTTTGTACAACGTACATAGATCGTGTAAATTATTGACATATTTTCGTTTTAGAAACTCCGCAAAGCATCAAAAGAAAAAATTCGATCAAAACTTGTACATTTTTAATTTGAAAAATCGAACTGAGTGGGAATAACCAAACCCAGACATCGTTTAGTCTGTTTGTGTACATACTCGTACACATGTATGTTTAGGATGTTACGCATAACAAAACATAAAATAAGTACCTAACGGAAAGCAACGCAATAAAAATTCCGGGCTGATCATTCATTTCTCTGCGGGATGTCACAATTAGCCCAGATAATAAAAGATTTGATGCAGATTATATGGAAGATATGAAAGTATTTTATTTGAAACAAAGTCATGCAGTAGGTACCCATAAATAAAAGGTTATGAGAGAAGTAAATTTTAAATTCGAAAAACAAACGGTGTGATTTGATATTTAAAAACGAATTGTTCAAAACGAACAAGTGTTCGCACTGTATCGATTCAAAAAAGTTATTCACACGTTGAGCGCAAACAATATCATTCGGTTATTTCTGCCTAAATTATGTCAAAAATTACTGTATCGTCGGCAGCCATTGTCCTTTGAAACCTTTAAAAATTTAATTTGTGGAATAAGGAGAGGCTTACATTTGTACTTTTGAATACATTTGAATGAATGAATGTTGTTTATTTTTATTATTTATTCTTAAATTATCCAATTTACTCCCATTTTTCGGACAAACAACGATATTGATGCAAATATCGTATATATGTCTGGTTCTAGTGTGAAACTTCCCTCTCAGATAGACATCCATTGGCTGGATCCGCCGATGGCTGTAACATGACCACTGTTCGGTATACAGTACGTACGATAAATCGCATTAATTTTTTAAATCCTCGAAGCAAACAATATACAGAACGGTGAGCATTTATCGACCTTGAATAATGTCGGCCTAATATGCAAATATTCTTAATCCATGGGTCAACTAATCGTTTACTTATTTGTTGCTTTGTACATATATCTTGGCAATTCATTTCACAGCGGTCCGTTAAGTTGTCGGCCTTTTATAAATAGCCATAAATGCTTACTGTAGGGAGGTTATTTATTCCTGACTGTCTACCCTTTTTTGCATAAAAGTTGCAGTTCTGTCCATTCTGTTGTGCGATGATCGAATGAGAAAGTTCTGAAATAAATGCATATAGATGCAATAAAGGCAACTCTATGTGCTGTCTTAGGCTTTTTGATCGGCGGCAAACTGTCTACGCTGCTACTCTATTTTACCATAAATAAACTCGATTTTGTCATAAATATTAATTGAATTGCATTTACCAGCGCAAGGAAAATGAAGACAAATATTACTGAGAAGTATGATGTGGAGCGTAACCAATCATTGCAAAATAAACAAGTCAAGGATATTAAAGTAAGAACTCGAGCATATCATGCTAGGCGCCCTATCATGGAACGGCGTAGTCCCACCTTGTCCTAAACCCAGTTCTTCGTATAACATTTCACATCCTTGAACGTCCCATGTGTTCGCAAAGTGATCTGATAATAAAATTAATCAAGATAGAAAACCACCTCTTCGAAAGTCCCACCTTCTCGAAAGTCCGACCTCGTTGCAAGTTCTTTTTTCGACGAATGATAAAATTGGAAATATGAGTAATTGTCGCGAAAAATGTCACCTCATCGCATGTAGCACCTCTTCGAATGTACCTATCTACAGGGGCGGATTTAGGGGGGCGGGGGGCGGCCTCCCCCATCGACCCAAAATAGTGCGCAAAATTAAGGATTTTCGAGCGATTTTTAGCGATTTTCGGGTTAAAACGGCTAATTTTTTCGCCCAAGTCAGGGTTCCGCTCCCCCTTAGAGGTACCGCCTCCCCCTTAGGAAAATCCTGGATCCGCCACTGCCTATCTATAACCTCTTCTAATGCCTCTCTATTCGTCAAAATAAAATTCAGAAAAGGAAATGTTTGCTGTTCGTATATATGTAAATGCCACCATGCATTTAACATCCATTCTATCGTGTGTCCTAGAGCGTTATCGTAAGTGTGTAGCCATCCTCTTGTAATTTATCCATTACTTTCTAAATTAAATGAATCAATTTACCTGCGTTAATTTTTCAAGGTGAATGAAAGAAGCTTGTTGTATTGTGAAAAAAATTGTGATTACATTTCAACAAAAATTATTTTCATATGTATTATCAGGACAACTGATTTCCTTGAAAAAATTCTTTTCGCGACAGAAAATTCACTCAAAAAGGATAAAAGTGAGATTTGCTAAAGCTGATAGAACTTTGCATGTAACATCTCAAAAAGATATTAAAGAACATAAATTCGCTTCCATTCATTTGAAGCATTTGCATAATATTCCTTCTCTTCTAGTTAGTGTTGCATTTAGAGAAATGATTTCACTAAAATTTGGTTGTATGACTGTTGTTTGGTTCTAAGCTAAGAAGGAGGATTAGAAAACATTTGACACAAAAAACAACACTATTTTATCGTCCCGATTAAAAATGCTTTTTACACAGAAAATAAGTAATGTAGGTACCTACTGGATTAATTGATCATAGCTCTTCTCATAGGATATGGAGAAATGTATCACAGCTATCCGTTATTATTACAAATATTTTCTCTAAAACTTTTATAATAATAATAGTAATAATAATAATAATAATAATTTTTAATATTTTTAATATTATTATTATTATTATTATTATTATTGCGTATATTAGGTTTATTGACATGAGTACTAATAATTTTTCTTATAGTACTTGTATTCTTAATAATATTCTTTCCATGTCTGAAAATCTAGCCAATTGTTTTCACGGATAGATACAGACACTTTAACCACTCAAGCATAAATATTGACACCGGCGAAATGCCTAATTAAAGTCTAATTTGAGTGCATTAGCGGGAGTCAAGCGGCCTCGTATTGGGGCAAAAATAAACCCTAGTGGCATTACAGTAGAAATATGCATCATATGCAATGTACACAAGCAAGCACGTGTTTAAATGCTAAACATAGTCACAATCGTAGGAAATCCATCTGCGCGGTATACATGCCCAAGATGTTGGCGTTGCTCAATAATTAACGATTTAATTTGATATTATTGCCCTTAGAAGAAAAAGAAATATACATATGTGTAGTTCTTAAGGAGGCAAAATAAACAGAAGGAAAAGGCAGTAATCTACCAAAAAGCAAAGCTTGGTTGACCCGGTCATTCGAGGTCCTTTGGCAATTGCTTAAAAGTGTGTATTCCAACCAAAGATCTAATAAAGAAAATAGGGCAAGGTGCTGCAGTGTATTCAATCAACGACAACAATATTGTTAGCGTAATAATGTCATCTGCTACCGGACCACTCCATCAGATTGTTGTATTTATCCGGAAAGCTTCCATAATCTAATGCCTCGCAGAATGTGTTTACATACTTACTGTAAGCTATATAAGTATGTATGTAAGTGTCAAAATTAATTTTTCGACACCCCTAGTCAATCACATTGAGAGATAGTATTCGCACAGAGCGACGGATTAGGAATTTTTATAAGAGACACGTGAATGGATTATTTCCTAAACACCCGGAATAGTCTGTACTTAAACTACAACGTGCTCTAGACAACTTATAAAAATGCTATTTATGCTTAAAACGCCGCTTCTGCCTTTTTACGTTGCCCAGTTTTGATTTTACTTATTTTTGGTAGGGATCTTTTTTTAAAGTTTAAAAAAATCTAAAAATGTATGTCAAAAACTTTAATATATTTATTAGGCTCTAATAGCAAATTATTGCCTCATTGTAAGTGCCTGCCTGATGCCATGATAAAAGCTGTCGAAAAATTTCGCGCTATAAAAATGCTAAGATCACTATGTTTTTCTTCCAAGGTATATTTTTATGTACAAACCATAAAATCTCCATCGCGTAATCAATTCTATTTGTGTATGGCCAGGCACGTAGCTGGCCGTCCTATTTTGGGGGACCGACACCAATTTTGGGGGGACTAAGCCCAGAAATAGCACAAAATAACGTTTAAAAAGTCATATTTTTCCGATATTTCTGAATTTTGGGGGTCCGGACCCCCATCCTCCCAGAGCTACATGCCTGTGTAAGGCACAGAAATGTGCTTTCCATGCTGCGTAGGTCAACATGAAAAAATGTCGTGTTATCCGATCCGTAGCAACGGAAAAATGTGTGGAATCATGCTAATGCCCAAAATTATAAGGTCAATTTTTCATCCTTTCAACTCAGTGCTGGCGCTGGGCTATGAAAGGCAGCCAACAAAATGTTGGACCGATGGGCGAAATAAAATCCGCTTTTTATAGGATATTATTACAAATGAATAGCAGAAGTTGGCTTTTCCATGGGGCGTTTCGTTTACTTTAAAAGATATATCGCAAATACCAAAAGAAAGCCAGGCAAGATAAAATAAAAGAATATCACGGAATTATATGCATAAGTTACATAGCTGAAAAACTTCGCCGATAGCAATATGAGATTCCTAAAAATAACATGGCGAGCAACATCGACGAATATGGGACAAAAAGTTGAAGGGTTAGAAAAAATGAACACCGAATTTAAACGGTAAACATTTAAATAGAGAGATTGAGCAAAAGATAGTAGTTAGAACAATTTCAGACGCTGGCAAATAGATATTTCACTCCCTAACGGACTCTTACCAAATGTATACAAAGTTATTAGCTATTTTTTAAATCGTTGGCTATAAAAAATCTAATTTCTTTTAAAAGTTGATAATTTGTGAGAAACAATATTCACCGTAACGTCAATGTACAAATGCTCTCAATCAAAAATGGTAGGTATCTGTTCTGAATTGAAAGGCATAAATCAAGTGTTCAGATAGCTTCTAAGTGCAATTTTTTACTTTTTAGTAATTATTCGTTTTTCTATTCTTTTAATATTTTATTAATTAATCCTGTAATGAGAGTAATACGATCAAATATCTTCACTTAATGGTCAAAAAGAATTATACACCCGAAAAGAGCATAAAATCTGATAATTTTTGAGGAACAATATCCACTGTGACGTCAATGTACAACCGTCAATCAAAAATGGTTGGTACCTGTTTTGTACAGTTTAGAAATAAGGAATTCCATTTCACTTCAAATAGGTACCTACTTATGCATTGAGCATTTCCTACTCACTTTGTTAATCACGATATTTATTTCTCACTGAATATCATGAGTAGTTTATAATAATTTTTCAATTTTCTGTCCATACTTTACCTATTCTCAATTTTCCTTCAAGAAAAGAAGAATATAAGTTGCGTCGTCCCATAAATTCTTATCTTTGCCTAGTGATCCATTATAAATTTTTCACTCCTCTTAATTTGTATGAGAAAAAAGTAAGTCGCTGCGATAGTCGATAAAGTGCAATGATATGTGAAAAATTAATTGTTTGTGCACAGCAAAAAATTCCGAGGTATCGCATCATTAAAGTGCACGAACGACATTCCTATTGAGTTTATATGATTGCATTTAAAAATTCGGACACAGTGTTTGATAAAACTCATCATACTATCTATAATAAATAATTTCCAAATTCTTTATATTCAAGAATATCATAAATCTTATCTAACGGGGCTCGTCGCTTCGCTCTTTTAATTCCGTCTCAAAAAACAAAATCGCTTGGCGTCGCGCCGGATAGCTAAATAGCGGGCTTCTATCAAATCTTATTCGACTAGCGTTCTGCTAATATGGCATCGATAGTAAAGTTAAAGCTCTTTCGTCTCTTTTCAGCATTTGCAACGTCTATGTTTTGCCCTAAAATCATGGAATAATTCGGAAAATTTTTTATCGATATGCTGTCCTTACATTCCGATTTTTCGTCAACGGCTAGGTTGACATCATAATTTCGGTAGAACATAGGATTACAGAACCACTGACTGGCAAAAGAATTCTTTGAACATTCGAATTGTGAATTAGGCGATAGATTTGCACCGATTATCGTAGTTGATAAATCAGGGCAAACAGGACAATCGGCTTTTGGGTCGATTTCAGAACTATGGAGGGCGCTGTGCAAACGCTTGCGGTCATTTAAGGCTTTATACGATGATAATTGGCCGCCCCTCCCATCTAACGATTTACCATCGGCGTTCGAATTTGAAAATTTGAAACGTTTACGTCGTCGCAAAAAACTGCCGTTTTCAAACATTCCTAAAAAGATGCGGTGGGTAATGCTAAATCATCAGTTATCATCCAAAAATTATTATAAAACATCTTTATCCTCAGTGAAAGACGACTTCCGGTACATTTGATTGACCTACGTTTTTCTCATGAAATGACTTGATTGCCTCTGCAATTTATACAATAACGGTGATCAGACACGCATAGCATGGGAATTCGGGAGGAGGGGTGAAATTTTAAAGTGCTTCTTGGTATCAAAAAAGTGGTACGCGTCAAATACACCATTTTTCGGCGTTTCTAACGATGCGCCATCTTTTCAGAGCATTAAAAATAAAAAATTTCGTGAAAATAACAGAAAAATTCGATCAAATTGAACAGAATCTAGTCAAAAAAAGCAGTACTCTTCCTAGCAAACAGAGGGCTAAAAAGGTTTAAAACAGCACCTTTTCTGCAATTTTTTTGAAATTTCATGGAAAATCGCGAGTTCTGGGACAAGTCAAAGATGGGGAGTAAAACCTTTTCGGGGGATGAAAACCCCTCCCCCAAACCCTCCAAAATCATGTATGATGGTGATTAGTCAAAGCTTGCATTTAATAATCTCAATTAAAATGCAGCACTCGAGAATTAGCATCGTCTAACAAAATTGCATTTATGGCTGAACTTTCGAAATTCATCGTAAATTTCGCTTTTAAAAGCAAGAGAGAGATCGAATTACTATTTCTGGTGATATTTCGATTTTAACTCTACAAACGCTAATTTTCATCATTGCTTTTGCAGCTTACAAAATTAATTAACAGTTTCTCCTCAACCTTCATCTGATAGTCGGTAATCTCCAAGGAAATTTTTAACGAGCGAATTT
Organism: Mermis nigrescens; assembly: GCA_036768485.1. NCBI lineage: Eukaryota > Metazoa > Nematoda > Enoplea > Mermithida > Mermithidae > Mermis > Mermis nigrescens. The sequence continues at coordinate 76,452 of JAVLUZ010000796.1, forward strand.
CGATAGAGCGCATGTAATTTTACACGCTGAATCTGGATAAAGTAAGAATTTTGACTAAATGACATTGATTTTTCTACTTAGCAATCTAAGTATCAACATCGAGAAATTCATTTTTAAATATCTAACCTTCTCCGAAGCGACTTCCTTCCTTAAATCAGTCTTTTTGTTTCCGTTATGGCTTGATTTCTCAAGCTTATTCCAAGTAAAACTTCCAAAAGTTCTATAGATTCGGTAATAAGCAAAAAATGCTTTAAATATCATAATCATAAAAGACTTTATATTAAATTGAATAAAGAATCGAGCGGAAAAAGTTTATGAAATACGAGCCATTCGTAAATAATTACATAATATTTTGCCCTAAAACAAAATCGTTATACCCTAATTTAAGCGCTTTAGACTTTTCACGAATGTATTAAATTTTAGGCAATTGTTCGATTTAAAAACGTTCTCGAATATGTACCACTAGCAAAGAAAAATGCTCCGATGGAACAAAAAAGACGAGCAAAGTTGGGATTGTGGATTGTTAAAGATGTTAAAGGAGGGAACTAGGAAAAACTTACCTATGTATATGCCCTAAGTCGCAAAATCTGCTAAAAATCTGACTTTCTCTAAGCAACGCAAAAAAAATCGAAGTATATTCTGCGGACTGCAGATTGAAATAAACTATTGAATAAAAAAACGATTGAAAAAGCAGCAAGTTAGCTGTGCAGTAGCTATGGGAAATTATATGGAGTAAACTATGAGACTCTGCAAGCCAATTTAATAAAATAGCAAACATCAATGCATTCAAGACAATCAAAGAAATTGTTGGTTTAAAGCAGTAGGAAACGCTTAAGATAACGTGAAAGAGGCTACGTGCAGGTACACTTGCATGCCTGCAACGATTGTGTACACTAATCAATTGACGCCAGGTTTGCTTGCTATAATGCTCATGATAACAAAATAAAACAACTTTAGATACAATTGCACTTACTTTTCTATGTGAAGCATTAAAAATCTTTCAAAGAAGGTTACACTTTTTCGGAGGCCGTAGAATATACCTCGATTTTTTGCGTTGATTAGAAAAAGTAGGAGTTTTTGCAGATTTTGCGACTTTAGTTATATACATAGGCAACTTTTTCCTTGTCCCCTCCTTTTACATCTTTAATAATCCGCAATCCCAAGTATATTCGTCTTTTTTGTTCCATCGGAGCATTTTTCTTTGCTAGTACCCTACTTTTAATTAGCACGATTTAAGTAAATCAATCAGTATGACGTTACATGGAACATTTTGTAAAAAATTAAGCTTCTGCAACGCTCTGAACTAAAGTTAATTTTCAGTGTAAACTTTACACAACTACTGGGTGTAAAGAAAAGTGACAGTCAGATTCATGATTCTGACGTTACATAGAACATTTTAAACAAAAAATTAAACTTCCGATAGGCACTAGAACTAAACTTTATTTGCAGTGTAAACTTTACACAACTACAGAGTGAAGAGAAGATTTTAGTTAGATTCATAATTCTGATATTACTCTGATACAACAATCAACATTTATGGAAAAATTTAGTCTTCACAATGGCCTGATAATAAATAAATATTAGATGTAAACCAACTTACACCACTCTTGAGTGTGAACAAGAGCGCCCAACTATAGTCTGTTCCATTCCGAACGGCCCATTTTCGCTTTACGGCTTATTTTTGTAACGGAATATTTTACGGCTTCCTCTGTTAATAGATGCGCCACATGTTAAGCAAATGACATTAAACATAAATAAGAAAGAGTTTAAAGCAACCAGCCTCTGTGAGAGCATAAGCGAAGAAGCCATTTATGTAATTAAAAACGAATACAGTAATAAGAATTTAGCAAAAATAACTCGTTTGGAATGGAACAGACTATAGTTGACCGACAGGCACATACCGTAACATTTTGGATGAAGCGCCCAATAGGAACCCTTTCCGGGTTTGTCCGGACAACGGGGTATTTTGACAAAACAGTCGTTGAAACTCAAATTGTGCCTCAACGAGTTCTGCCAGCGCTGTGTATTCTTCTGATAAAAGGGAAAGTGATCCATGATGAATTTATATATTTCGTTAAGCGGTAGCATTTTATCAGTGGATGATTCGATGGCCATAGCCGTTAAGGAAATGTAAGAGTAAGGCGGTTTTTCGTCGTCGTAAGAATTTTTCCAGGCCGAGGCATTTTGGTAAAACAATATCAGATTTCTAACGTAATCTGCAAATCATTAGATGACTTCATTATGCTACATATATTCCATTTTAAACGAACTTACAACGCTTTTATGAATTTAACCACAAGCGAATCTTCAGTGAAAACTGCGGGGCGTCTTACCTAATCGATGTGCGAAGACGAGACAGCGATGCATTCTTTATTATACACCCATTTTGATGCGTCATAGTGCTTCGCTTCAAAGAACACTTAATAAAAATTTGTTGACTTTCTAGACAGCTTGCACAATTTTTCAGTGTAAAATTAAAATACCAAAATTTTTTTGCGAACTATGAAGATTTTATTTTTACCACAATTTTTGAGATTACGATACACACTTAGACAGATTGTTCTGTTTGAAGTCTTTTTCAATCTATTTTTCGAATCTATACAGCTCCGTATCAAATTAAATGACATTTGATGCGCTGCGTTAGCGGCTTTCCTTAAAAAATTCGAATTCTTGCAGTTTTTGAATCTTTGGAAGTTGTCCGCAAAACAATGTTAAAATGTTATATTGAGAATAGATAATGAAATTTAAGGAGTAGAATATCTGTGAGCTTTGAGGAAAACTGATACATGAGCTGGGGAGTCTCGACCCCCTAGAATTTGAAAGACCCACAAAAATCGATAGACCCTAGAGTTGAATTTTTAGCACTGTTCTTAGCGATTTTACACATCAGATCCTCAGAATTTGGTTACTGCCCATGTATGCTCACAATTTAACAACAAGATAGGCAGATATGAGTAAAAAGCTGTAAATTCGGCTTGCATCAACTCTTTAAATGCCATACGTCATTTAAAATTCATTTCGGGAAAGATTCAAAAAAAAATGGCGCAAATCACATATCAAAACTTTTTCTGCGTATTGACTTTTGAGCGTATAAAACCGTTAAGGTCCGCCTGAAGACCCTTTTTAGAATTGAAATCGCCTTGAATAGTGTTTCGAACATTCAGGCCTACCCCGATACATTTGAATGAACTCAAGTGGGCAAGATGAAAAAACCGAATTTTTGAGCTTTGAGAATATTAAAAAGTGTTTCAAAAGTTAAAACAGCTCGAAACACTTGTACGATCTTCTTTAGTTTGCTTCCTAAATGTCATAGTTCTCCTGAATAAAATTATCGCTCTTCTCTATGAGAGTCAATAAGACGCATACATTGATCACTTTTATTTGTTCAACTTTCACAGATATCTCCAAATAATCGTCCATTAAGGATAAAATTTTCAATAATAAAAAGAATAATCCCCGTAAAAAATAATAATCCATTTAGAATTTAGATCCTTGCACCAAGTAATGAGCCGAGTGTTGTTATCGCCCAACTTTTCAATAAAATTTGAGCAGCAGTAACTTTTAGTATTCGTAATTTTCGCTCTACCAGAGTGAAACTTTTGACGGATTCATGTATAAGACAGTCAAGCGCGCTATGTTATCTAATCAATCTCTTGTTTCGAAATAATGAACACAGTCTGTAAGAAAATTTTTAACGACACTTCCGTTAAATAAAGATGAAATTACGGACAAATGCAAGTCGTAAATAATTATACACAGCAATTTAGTTTAATGGAGCATAACAGCTATTCCGTTAACAAACACAATAAACCGCAATACTACTGTAGCGAATGAAGGTCATTTGCGCGAAAATGCGGCGTGCATTTGATCTATCGCAGCCCATGCTGAAAAGGGCGTAGCCAAAAGGGCGGAGCCTGAGCTAAGACGTTTACTTCGTCTTTGAACGCAATATCGTTTTATTTTCGCTTGTTCTCCATATAGATTGAAGGCGTATTGAAAATGCCAGCTGGCTAAAAATATTTAATTACTAAGTATTGACTTGCGCGATTAACGACTATTTTTAACACATTTTTATTTTTTCTGCAAATTCAAGAAAAGTATCGCATGGAAGATAGGCAAGAAAAATCAAACGGACAATTGATCTTTTTGACATCATGTCGTAACAGTAAAAGACTCTGAAACGATAAGAGACGCTCATTTTTCACAAACATTTAGGTTAGAGTGCATGTCGGTTCAATTTGTACAGTCTGTTTCATTTAACTACGCGGCTTTATTTTGAATTAAAAACGCATGAATCGGGCAACAAAAACGGTTTAAAATTGCGATACAGTAATGCGACTTTACACTGGCATGCATCTCAGCATAACTCGATATACTGTAGAATATCACAACTATGGCATTAGTTTAAAACACTTGTATAGGCACTATAAATTTTTTCAAAAACCTAAAAGCCAAATAAACAGGTAATACATAGGTCACATGTCGTTCACCTGAATTTCGCTATCGTACAAAAATACGATGCATAACTGAATCGGGATGTCAGCCGGACTATGTTAGTGATCAGCACGGCACGGGGCAGCAATCCATTAATTTTCTTAGTTCTTAAAGCTAAAATGGATTTCGATGCTCTAAAGCCTTAAAATTACTCAAAAGAGTTGGCGAATTTATCCAGGATTTTAGTAGGGCGGTACCCCGACTATTCCCTAGACAGTCTAAAATAGATTCTAAATCCGCTATTTCACATAAAAATTACCGTTTTTCGCCGTTTTGCTCTTTGTCCACCATTACTCAAAATCATTTCATAGCGCAGAATTTTTTGAAAGTTTTTATATCTTTCGCAGTTATTTGTCAAAAAATATTTTCCTTAATTTTAGCACTATGCTGAAAGAGTACTCTATTTTCATAAATGATTACAAGAGTCAAAATCTCTATCTCCAAAAATGTATTCTTGGCTTTAAATTTGTCTTCTTGGCCATCAAGAAAGCAAATAAAGTAAATAGCAAGTATGTATTTTTCGAAAATTTGAGAAATTACGATGGACGATAGTTGTACAATCCGTCCCTGCTCAAGAATACTCTTAATCCGCTCTTTGAGGCCGATTTTAAGCATTTGCGAAATTTCGATTTCATTATTTTTTCTGACTGAATTTTATGGGATTTTTCCAAAGTGTTCTCTATCTTTGAATTCTGATAAACAGAACCCGAATCCTTACTTTAATTCTTACAATAAGGCACAAGCTGCCGGAGGACAGGGAATTCCCCAAAACTTTTAAAACGCGAGTATTTTGATCAAGGGTCCCCCAAAATTTTTTAAGCATATTTGCAAGGCCACCAGAATAGATTAAGCATACTTCAGAGCTAACAGGCCCAATGTTTTCTGGCCTTTTGCCAAATTTATTGCTTTATAACTCTTATCTTTCAACTGGCCCAAGTTTGTGTGCGGACATGGTGAATACATCAAAATTTTCTGACGCTTCACGGATAATTCTTAATTTTTCAGCTTGATGTTGCTTTTCTTGGTAATATACCAGAATTGAGTTTAAAACAAGTAAAATAATTTTTTAGCGTGGTCGAGCTAGGGATATAAGTGTTGAGCAATCATTTGTAAGGTCAGTTTATATGTAATCCTTTCTGACGACAATTAAAGTCAAAATAAATATTTTAAATTTTTCTGAAATTTTTTCTTCAATATGTGAACTTAGTAAAAAACGCTCAAGAACACCATTATTTTTGTCACGTGTTGTTGTGATATTGAGATTATCTGACTTCTAAATTTTAGATCCCCTAAATTCAGAAGGCCAGCTACGTGCCTACTTACAATTCGACATGGTCAAGAATGCCTCGATTCGACCTTTTATGCTAAAATGGCAAGCATGGCATGTGGTGAGTCAAAACAAATTATACAGCTAAAGTTCAGCATCACTTTGCTGCTTTCTGATTTGTTTTGAAAAGCATCAATTTCGCTCCGTTTGTGCAAATTATGAATATTTATGCACATGTACATATCTACAAAAAAGTCTGAGTCTTTTGATGTGAAAGAGTTCTTAAAATTGCTTAGTAAACTATCTTTTTATTTTTCAGTAGGTACATACACATGACTGTCAATGCAAGTGACATCGTTCCTTAAACACGATAAAAGTAGCTTTTTCCTTTAAAAGTAAGGTTGAAACGAATAACCTTAATCAAGCACAGGCGTAACCAGGAGGGCACAGGGGACACGTACCCCTCCCCCGAAATTTTTCATTAATTTGTTTGACTTTTAAAGTGCAATCGTACGTGCCCAAAATTGACTTTAAAAAAATCAAAAACATCAAAATTTTCGAGTTATTGTTATTTTTTGTTATAGAGTTGCAATTATGAGTTTAGAAGCTTGAATGCACAAAAATCATAATTAAAAATCATTTTATGCCACTTTGGTAATTTTCCGTTTCGCATGTCTTTATTTGCAAGGGACATAGAATTATATTTTAGTAGGTAAGAATGGTCAAATTTTTTATGTTTTGTATTCTAATTCAGAGTTTTGATTCGACCGATTCGTGAAAATTTTAGCGTTTGTTAGTCAACATTAGAGTGCTCTTTTTGCGAAATTTTCCAAGGACTCTGCCCTGGCTGTACTGAGCGCGCCACTTCATACTCCAACCCTAGTGTCTCTTACGTTCTCTCTTTATTTAAGGTCTTACTCAAGCATTCCCGGATACCCGTACCACCTGGATGATGAAATAGCCGGGTAAATATGGATTTCTTACCAAACTAACATTCATAAAATTTAGATCGTCCATACATAAGAATTCATTTCTGGATCCGCAATACGGTGTTTTCACTTAAACTGACAAATTTGGTACATTTATACGTTCAACTTTTGATCCAGTGATACTGGTCAAAAATAAATGTATTAAATGATGGAAATTCATTTGGCGTTCAAAAAATAAGTTGACTGCAGGTCAAAGCATGTACACTTCTTGTCGTCCCAAACGTCTATTTATAAGATTAGCTACCACTTGATGGATTTCAATAAAGTTAAATGTTTCGAATAGATAATTCTAAAATGAAAGTGTTTTGCTAAAAAAATTTGCGACAGCTTATATCAACAGTGTGCTATACTCTAAAATCCTTTTTCATTTTGTATGGTCACTACAGTATGTATATTCAGTTTCCTATTTTGAAAAGTAGCAAAATAGTTAGACATTTTCATGCTCTAAATTTTACCTATTTTTGTTTTTCCTGTTTTCTAATAGTCCGCCAATCCCCATTTTATTTTTTTAAAATGTGCTAACCCCATAAGGTATGCATTTTACTGGCTCTACCATTCATATTATTCAATGTTTAAGCGCATTTTGGAAAGCCCAAAAAAGCTTTTCCGAATTATATCTATTTGTCTGATTTAGTAATTCTTTGTTGCACCACATTTCAAAAAATTTTCCAGTACCGTCATTCGGGGGTAGATTGTCACTGAATTTATGCTTGCTCTTCTAAGGACCACTCTGAACGGGATAAATTATACCAAGTTTAAAGTGCCAAGCTATCTCTCTCACTCTAGCACTTTTTTATGTTTTTTCACAGAAAGCAGGATGTTTTATTAGTCCATTGACCCCATTTTCTTGAATTTGATGCCATACAAAACGTGTGGCTAACTAGGGGTGACAATGTTCTCTCAGTGACTACAAACAATCGTCTTGATTGATTTATGCAATACTTATTGAATTCTTTTGAATTTATGCGTTGCATTAAGCTAGTTTTATCGTTTTTTAAACGATCATTCCCTTCTAAGTGCACTTTTTAAAGGTTCAAAGGCTGACAATCACACGTGGACGTAGGGGGAGGTTGGGAGGGTATTGAGTATTCACCCCCCAGAAGGCCGAATACCCCCCAGAAACCAAAATATCCCCCAGAATTCAATTTTTTAAAATTTTTTCTGTTTTTTTTTCGCAATTTTTTGATGCCAATGGATAATGCTCGGTGAGAAACGATGAAAAATGGTGATTTTTCGCTCTATCACTATTTTTAAGATCATTTTCTGACCTTTGAAAAATCTTGCACCCCTCCTAGAATTTGGTGCTGCTCACCTTAGGTGACAATGTTGCCCAATATCTGAATTGTCTATGCTTAAGCATGTAACAAAATAGCCCCATTAGGTATAAATTTGTCAGGCTATTTAGTCGCAAGTTATTCAACTAGCTTTGCTCACAATAAAACGAAACAGCTGCATTATGAGTAGAGCATGAAGCTTTAGGATCTGGCTAAAAAATCTGCAATGGCAAGCTGTTATTTGTTCAACTAGAGCGGAAAAACACTCAAAATATGACAATCTCGCTAGAAATTTTAATGTTCTTGCTAATGAGCTAAATCTCATGTTCTTAACCATTTGTTATTTTGGGAAAGCAAAATAAACGTCCAAAATTATTCATTGTACGCTGAAAACGCAGTGACTAGAGAAGAAAGTATCCTGCGGGATGCAGACCAAAGCATAAAATTCGTCATTTGGCAATGTAATTCATGTAAAAAAGCATCTCAATGCAGTCTTAAAAAAACTTTGTGCGTCACCGAAGCAAAATCCTGGCTAAGCCACTGATCATAAATAACGAAATGAGAAATACAAAGCAAAGTGATCAAACAACGAAAAAGTGTGATCTTGTTTTTTATCTGACTGAAATTTATGTAATTTTTCCCATGATTAATATCCTATCTGTTTCACGTACGGAACCCGTGACACTTAATGTACGTTATGTACATACATTGTACATCGTCTCAAATAAATTCAGGCAAAACTTTTGTGAATGCTCAAAACTTATGTCTAATGAAACAAGAAAATTCTAAAATCACGAGATTGAGTAAAGCTATTATTGTTGTCGTAATTATAATCGGTTTATAGTCGTTTTTAATCAATGAATTGATCTTTCCCTGCATTGTTTATACTGATGAGCTGTGCATAGCTATAATGTATGTTCAGCGATATAAACAGCTCATTTCTGAAATAATTCGATAGAAATATTTGCTAAGACTTGTGGTCAGAGCACCAATCCCGGCATGTACTATCCTTAGTCAATTTGACGTAACCTTGTGCGTAAAAATCAACTTATGGCGTTCCAAGGGCGTAGCTGTGAAGGATGGGGGGACTAGTCCTCCAAAAAATTTTGGAAGTATGAGTACTAAGGGGAAAAATCGAAAATTCTTAAAACGTATTTGATAGACCGCTAGAATAGATTTTGGTACACTTTTTGAGCTAATAAGCCCAGAACACAACATATTTGTTTAGTATAATTGAAATCAAGTTAAACTTTTTTAAATTGTGTAATCAACCGTGTAATCTCACAGAGAAAAACACCAATATTTTTGTGAAGTGGTTGCTGAGATATTTAACTTGGAAATTTTCACCCCTCCCCCGAATTCAGAAGGCCAGATACGCTATTGCGACGTTCAAGCAAGCAGCTATAAAAGTGGTTTCTAGACAGCCTACAGTGATACAATTTTACACGACAGAATTTCATAGTTATGATTATCAATAGCTATGCACAGCATCGTAATTGCCATTTCTATTTTTGCCGCTTTTGTTATCGACGATATGCATTGACGCAAAAATTGTGCATGATCCATGCACAAGCTTTCGTGAAATAGACTATACATATGTATATACCTAGAACATATGTACATGTCTATGACGGCATATCTGCGCGTAAGGGTACTTTAGCGTATTTATCTCAATGTGGTAATATATCCTTTCAAAAATTTTAAAATGTCAATGCCAGTCTATTTTAAAACTATAGTCTGTTTCATTTATTCGAGAGCTTTTTCAGTAAATGTTTCGAAGGCTACAGTATGTCTAATTAGGTGATTTACTGTAACTCAACAGAAAAGTTGAGTGGGGGCGAGCGGCCGCCATTCTTTCATTTTTAATGCACTAAAGCGTCCATATAGACTTAATTCAACCATCTAAACAGTGCTGTGACATACTGCAATAAGCGCGCTGAATAAAAATCTTGCAGCAGGAATCGAACCCGTGTTGCTTCGACGACAATCAGACGTTCTACCACTATGCTAAGCGGAAGTTTTCGGCGAAGTTTAAAATGCTAGTCTATTGTGTTTGACGATCGTCCATCCACATGTTGCATGATGTGCTGGAAGACGAGAATAAATTATACCGCAAGGAATTTTATTGAAAAACCATTCCTTTCTATGTATAGCTACAATGATCTCTAAATGACCTAATGACCTAGAGTAAATAAGGAAGATAGAGTTACTGTAGCCTCGGAAAAGATTTGCTGAAAAAGCTCTCGGATAAATGAAACAGACTACAGTGCATGAATACGCTCGGTCAAACCAATTTTCTTATTACTGTAACACCTTCTTCATCGCTTGACCGATGCCCTACATATAAAAACTCGCTATCTACTTCGTCGAGCAAGGTAAAAATCGAGCGTGAAGCCCGCTTCAGAAGTGTATGTCGGCGACATCGCCGACTTTTGTCTGCGATATCGGCGATATCGCCGACAAAAATAGGCGATGTCGGCAATATCACCGATTGTTGTCGGTGATATTAGCGATATTGCTGACTTTTATTTTGAAGCGGGCTTCACAGAAATAAGGAAATTAGTTTTATGAGCTTATTCATGCACTTGGTTAAAAACAGACTAAATAAACTATAACAGACTTAATGATGCATGCACGGACAAAAGCAGAAGCATTATCTCTTTCCCAAAATTATATTAAAATTATGTCAAACTTAATTTAACACTAGCAAATGGGGCGCTTCGCTGCCCCATCTGCTAGAGTGTTTGTGAACAAATAATATCTTAACCAGTAATTATTATAAAAAATTGAATGACTCTGCAATGGATCGGCCAGCGGTTTTTATATTTTTTATATCTAGCTGAGCTGCCCGGCGTTGCCCTGGCTGATTTTAGGCCTGATAGCTGTATGAGATTGAGATGTCTCTTGTATTTTTTTATTTTTCGGGACTTTTGATGTTTTTGGGATATTTCTAAAAAATTGTTGGTAAAAACATATTGTATTTTTTAAATTTTTTAAAACTGTCTTTTGTCAGCCATTTCTTTGATTGAATCCATATTTCTGACGTTATAGAATGGTTCTGAGAATTCTTTATCCTAAATCATATTTTTGATGTTCTGGGATGTTCTGGAAATTATACCATTAGATGGTTTGGGATGTTAAGAAATTTTGTTTGATCATAACCATATTTTTAACGTTTTGGAATATTAAAAAAACTTTTTTGGTCCAAAACCATACTTTTGATGTTTTTGGAGGTTTAAAATTTTTTTTGGTCAAAACCATATTTTATATGTTTTGGGGTGTTTAAAAATTTTTTTTGGTCAAAACCATTTTTTTGATGTTTTTGGGATGTTTAAAGATTTTTTTGGTGCAAACCATATTTTTGATGTTTTGGGACACCAATCTTACAGCACAGGATGTGTTATAGCACTGGGTATGCTTTATCACGTCCTATCTTGTAGCATGGGGTATGTTATATCACGTCCTATCCTGTAACACTGGGTATGTTATATCACGTCCTATCTTATAGCATGGGGCATGTTATATCACGTCTCATTGTATAGCATGGGGTATGTTACATCACGTCCTATTGTATAGCATTGAGTATGTTGTATCACGTCCTATCTTATAGCGTCGGGTTCAACTTTGTACAATGTTCAACTTTGCCCTCATTGTAAACAAATGCTAAAAGTTGCATATTAAATTAGCCGCTAGAAGCGAAAACATTTGGATTTGTATTTTCGAAAGCCGCATGTTTGCTGCTTTCTTTCGAAAGCCGCATGTTTGCTGCTTTCTTTCGAAAGCCGCATGTTTGCTGCTTTCGATTGCTTCGCATTAAATTTCACGCGCGCTGGTTTACAAGGTCAAAAATTTTGACTTGGTGCAAGCTCTTTTTCAGTGATTAATCATGTTTAAAAGTACCCGTACGTGATTTCCTTTCAGCCCGTCTCATACATGTTTTATGATGCCAGATCGTATATTTAAAGTAGCGAATATGGAATCAGCGGTCCCAGAAACCCCAGGGGCCAAATTTTGGAAGTAACAGTCAATCTATGCTTCTGCAAAAAGACAAAAACCTAAATTTTACGCTATGCATAGGTTACCTTTGGGCTCCCGTATCTCAGAAACCAATCCGTGAATTTTCTTCAAATTCTACAGTAAGGTCAGTCATAAGATATCCAATAATTGGTGGAAACTTCAGAGAAATTTATCCGCTGCGATTTGAGATATTTGATAAAATACACTTGTAAATCACGTTTTTCTTACGGCATCACATTAGTTTACACTGTAGTGTAATGTGGTTTACACCAGTCGATAGCGCATAAAAAGTTGATCTAGGGTGGCTTTAAAATTTTACCCTGCGGCAATTGCATAAGCGGCTAGAGCTACCAAAACCTTTTACATAAATCCGTAGTTTCCGGGTTTCAGGAGTCCGATCGAGCCATTTTGATCAAAAAATTGTAATTAGCGCCCGAGAATACCCATTGAGTGAAAATGTTAGTATCACAAAATTATCCAGTAAAAACTTTTTTGCCTCACAGACACACACACACACACACTTACACACAACTCGAAATTAATATTATAGATGTTCCGGGCTGTTAATATGATAAAAATGATATATGTACCTATCTATCCAAATTCCTAAAATTAAAATATGGCGATAGTCCAGTATATGTATGCCTACCAAAATTATACCAAACTTTGAGGTACGACATAAAAATATGACTACACCTACCGTCATTGCTCTGCATGCTTCTATGATCTAGAACCAGACACGTGGGGGAAGGGGGTTTGGAGGGTCTAGACCCCCGAAATAAAAATTAGAAATTTTCTGGGGGAAAATGAAGGTCGGAAATTGCTGAAATCAAAATTTTGCTGAAAATTATCACAAAATAAACTATGGATTCAAGGGAAAAGTGAATTCCGGAAATGGAAACGATGGGTAGAATCCGGAAACAGAAATGATTGTGCAACGCATTTTTGTAGGACTTTTTCACCGAGGAGTTGGCTCGAAGTCTCGAAATGGGGGTTCCCTAAATAGAGCTTGTCAGGATAAACACCCTTAACATCGTTTCCGAGAAAATTTCTTCAACTGAGGGTGATTTCTGGGTCCGAAAATGGGGTTTCCACGATTAACATTTTATGCTACACCCCGTTTCCATGGAGGTTTCTCCCTCCAGGGAGCAGTTCAAACTCCCTGAACAAAAGTTCACCGAGTAAGCCCGCCAGGGCGAATACCTTCAGCCCCGTTTCTGGGTACATTTCTCCTTTTTAAGGGTTGTTTCAGGGCCGGAAACGGGGTACCTCATGATGAACATATTAAATTGTCACAAATCCACCCCATTCTTATCGGAGGTTTATCCCTGAGGGATGGTTCAAAGTCTCAGACTGGGGTACCTCAAGTAGTAGAGGTCACGATGAACATCTTAACCCCGTTTCCCGGAAAATTTCCCGTTTACGGGCAGCTTAGGGTCCGAAAACATGGTACCCCATGACGAACATACTGTAGTGTTATTACGAATCCACCCATTTCTGTCGGAGGTTTCTCAACCTGAGTGTGGTTCAAAGTCCCGTAACGGGGTTCCACAAGTAGGCCGTATCAGGGTGAACTCCCCCAATCCCATTTCCGGAAAAATTTTTTCCAGTTAAGGGTGGTTTTAGGCCGGGGAATGGGGTACCCCTGATGAAGATATGCTTACATCCCGTTTCCGCCGGAGGTTCTATCCCCCAGGGTGAAGTTCATAGTCGCGGAACGGAGGTTTCCCAAGTATGGCCCGTCACGGTATGTGAAGACTCCAACCCTTTTCCGGGAAAATTTCTCCCACTTGGGTAATTTTAGGGCTCGGAAACGGGGTACATTATAATGAACATTTTATGCTACATCCCGTTTCCATGGGGTTTCTTCTTCCATGAATGGCTAAAACTCCAGGAACTGAGGTAGTAGGGCCCACCAGGGTTAACACCTTCAACACCTTTTCCGGGAAAATTTCTCCTATTTAAGCGTAATTTAAAAATTCGAGAATGGGGTGCCCTGATGAACATATTTTATTGTTACAAATCCACCCTATTTCCGTCAGATTCAAGTCCAAGAACGGGGTACGTTCCTTAGGTAGACCGTGTCAGATTAAACATCTCAACTCCTTTTCCTGGAAAATTTCTCGCACCTAATTAAGGAGAGTTTTTAGGGTACGGAAACAGGGCACCTCATGATGAAGATATGCTATACTTTTTTCCTTCGAAGGTTTGTCCTCCCTGAGATGGTTTAAATCCCGGATGCGGGGTTCACCAAATAGGGCACGTCAGGATGAACACCCCAACTCCGTTTCCGGGAAAATTCCACACTTTAGGGTGGTTTTAGGGCTCGGAAACAGGGTACCCCATGATGAAAATTTAATGCTACACCATGTTTCCATGGGGGTCTTCTTCCTCCATTCAGAATCCCAGAACCCAGGGGGAGAAATCTTCGAAGTAGGCAAGCTGAATTTGTAACAATATAATATGTTCATCATGGGGTACCTCGTTTCCGGATCCTAAAACTATTCTTAAATGGGAGAAATTTTTCCGGAAATGGGTGGGATTGGGGGTGTTTAGCTTCACTTGCCCTGCTTGAGGATCTCCAATCCGGATTTTAAACCATCCCTCGGGAGAAACCACCAACGGAAACGGGCAGATAGTGAGCCACCCTTCAAGGGGATGATCCTCCGGCGGGAACGAGGTGATTTGTAACAATATAATGTTTACCAGGGGTACCCCATTCCCGGGACCTACCCTTAAATGTGAGAAATTTTCTAGAAAACGGAATTGAGGGTGTTCATCCTGGCGGACCCTTTCGGGGAACCCCAGTTTCTGGACTTTGAACCATACATACCTGGGGAAAAACTTCCGACGGAAACCGGTTGCTAGCATATCTTCATCGTGGGGTATGTGCATACATATGTACCCCGTTTCCCAAAACCCTGAAACCGCTTTTATGTGGGAGAAATTTTCCCGGAAACGGTTCTGGGGTGTCCATCCTGACGTGACCTACTTGGGAAAACACTATTCGGGATTTTTAACCACCCCTCGAAACATGTTTTAGTTTTTAAATTTGACAAAATTTTATTTTATATTAGGGGAGAACTCCGACAGAAAGGGGATAGATTTAACACATGTTCAACAGAGGATAGCCCGTTCCCGAGCCTTGAAACACCTGCGAGAAATTTTATCCGGAAAAAGGGTTGGGGTATATACAGCCTGCTGATGCGATCTACTTGGAGAACACACATGGGCGTGGCGGTTTGTACCCCCAGAAGTTGAAATACCCCCGCAGATTACTCCCAGAATTCTATTTTAACTAATATTCTTGGCGGTTACCCCATCCTGACCCCTCCAGAATTTTGGTGCTGCTTATTTAGGTTGGGAAACCACCGTTATGGAACTCTGAACAAGTCCCAGAGAGAGAAAGCCTAACGGAAACGCGGTCATTTCCGTTTCCGGATTTTACTCACCCCTTCATACTTTTTACGCTACTGTAGTTTTTCTTACAGTTTCGACTCAAAATGGCTTACCACTAGTCCGACCATGTTGCGCACCTGAAGACGCAATAAAGGCAACCGAACAAATCAGAAGCAATCACGACCGAAAGAATGAAGAATCACTTCCAGAAATGACAAAAGAAAAGATCAGATATGCAAAAGGGTACGAGTTCTTCGAACCTCGGCCTCAAAAGAGAAGGGAATATTTTCTCTGGAAAATAAAGCGAAATAATATGGTCAGAAATCAATTTTTGTGGCTCTCTAAGTTAGCTAAGCTATTCATCTGTAGCGGTTTGAACTATGTGCGTACTAATTTATCCTAAACTTCCCTCTTGACTATACCATCGGTTACGTGCCATTCGAAGATTTACAGACCATTTCTATAATTCTCCACATAATGCAAATTTGTAAATTGATTTGAACCTTAATTTGAAAAAATTACTTGGCCATAAAGACTCTTTGAAGTCTTCAAATAAAAAAAAATTAATTTGTACATTGAAACCAAAATATTTTGTTTATTGAAGAAGCATGAAGTTCTAATGACAAACTTGACGCAAAACATAATGGAAGGTATAATGATTGAACATAAGATACAAAAAACATAATAACACAATGCTTCAAAATAAATAAGAAACCTTAGCGAGAATCGCGACTATGAACATGAACAAGAGCTACGGCGAATTTTCCAAGTACAATCACTGGCAAAATACGTGAATACATCACGCGCAGCATATAAATGTTATTAATACTGAGTCATACACTAAAAGTCAAAAAAATGTTGTAAAAAACATTACTACTACTATTCGTGAATAGAACAAGCCATACATGCACATTGGAGGGTGAGGGGCATACGTGGGCAGCAAGAAAATTCTGAGGGGGGGGGTACAGGACTTTTCAAAGGTCAAAAAATGGCCTTAAAAATGGTGGTATGGCGTAAAAAATTGGCATCAAAAAATACGGAAAAAATTTTTTCGAAATTGAATTCTGGGGGGGTATTTTGATTTCTGGGGGTATTTTGGTTTCTCGGGGGGGGGGTGTGCATACCCCCATGCCCAGGTGTGGTGAGGGGGGTATTACCCCCTGAAGGGTCAGCCGGACAGGTACTGCCCGGCGATTTTGAGTTGATGGAACGTTTTTTGTATCATTTTTGAGGTCAAAAGCAGCAAAAACGTCGAAAGTGTTTTGGCGCTTTGCGCCAGATTAGTACTTTTAAGTACTTTTCACTCAGAAAGCGCCCAGAATAGATAAATTTTTACATTTTTTAGTGTTAAAAGTGATATAATGCAGTTAAAATGGACTGAAAATGCTTCTAAAATGCGATGTTACCGTGAAAAAGGGTTTTATAGGCTATTCTGACCATTTTGATAGTTAAAACAGCAAAAAAATCGTGAACGTTAAATTCACTGTTTTGGATTTTTTGGATTTCACTCCTCTGCCGACCCTGATCTTGTGCACCTATGGGACAAGCCGATTTGAAAATAAAATTTAGCGCGTATTTACTAACAAAGTAAGCTTTAGGAGAAAGAGCTAGGGAACCCTAAAGAAAGGAAGAGATGAAATTGTGAAATTGAAATTAGAAATTGGGCACCACGGAAACCTAACCATCCCTCGCAGAGCTAATAGAATTCCGTTTCTGAAATTTTGCATGTATGCTAATAGATGAGCTTAATGAGAACCATCGAAAAACGATGATTTCTCACCCCTAAAATTAAATTTTTCGAATCATTTTTTGCCGTCGAAAATCCCGTAAATGCTATCGAATATTATTTTAGGAAGGGAGGCTTCAACGTTCGGTGAATATAACCATACAAGTAACGAGGAATAGGGGATCCTTCAATTAAAGTTAGGTGTCCCCCATCCCCCAACGCCAGAAAATTTTTGACCCTCCTGATTTTTAGAAAAGATGGAATTATTTGGCCGTTTTTAGTTATTTTTTGACCGTTTTCAGCCAAAAATTGGAGGTCATTTATCCCCCCCCCTTAAGAATGGCTGAAGACCCCACCCAGAATCTCAAGCCGTTACACGTATGAATATAACATGTCCTAGGTTATAACACAGGCAAAACAATCGATCATTAGCAGAACTTAAGGAATTTTAAGTGTTCGAATTTCGTGCGAGCAGTGTACGTATTTCTACACTTGCCGAAAAACAAAAACAAAAATTCAGTATTCCTTCTGTTAGGAGCACCTTATTTAACGAAAATATGACATTTTTTTTGGCAGTTTCGGCATATTTCAGTCCGCCTCTGCAGGCACGTATCTCTCGGGTTCGGACGCCCAAAATTCAGAAAAATAGGACTTTTAGACGTTATTTTGTGCTATTTTTGACTTTTTTGGGCTTAGTCCCTCAAAAATTGGCGTTGGTCCCCCCAAAATAGGATGACCAGCTACGTGCCTGCGCTTCTGCCCGTAATTCGTGGATAAGACATTGACGAAAATACGGGTTTCATCAGGTTTGTTCTCGAGTAAGAAAACCAGCGTACGGAAAGCGTTACAGCAATGCGAAATGGCAGTCAATCAAATACTTATAAATAGCAGGTATACGAAACGGAACCTGGCAAGCACAACAAACGAAGAAATAATAAATACATTGAGCACTGCACATGGCCTTTCCCTTTTTTCATTCTTTTTAAGTCCGTAGATATTGCGCTACGTCGTGCATTATATCCACAAATGCCGCCATTTTAGCCGAAACAGAATCGTCGATCAGCTGCTGAATCGATCTCACGGCCTCCTCGTCCGACAAATGCAACAAAAAACGTTCTTGAGTGGAAGAAATGAAGAAATAGTGCTAAATTCATATTTTACGTTTTATATCATGTTTCATTTCCTCATTTCGTAACTATATAAGAGTTGAAGTTTTTAATTTATTTTTTATCGTACTAAATACATTCGACATATCAATAAAGTTTTTAATTACCCTTATATGACTAATTATTGTGAATTCAATGAAACGTATTCATAAATTTCTTCAATAACACTTATCAGCATTGCGTTGCGAATTCAAGATTAATGCTAGCCAGTAAGCCACAATGCATGATCCTCACGGGGAGTAAAGTTTGAGAGGTTTTCATCATTTACAAAAGTTTTTCACCCCTCCCCGCAAAATTATTTTCACATCCCAAAGGATTCCCGATTTTCCAAAAAAATCATAGAAAACGTGATGGTTTGAGCTCTTTCAGCGAACTTTTAGTTCAAAAATATCAATTTTTTGGAACAGTCTCGCACACACGTGGGCGTGGGGGGTTTGGGAATGTGCCACCCCAGAAGGTCGAATACCCCCATTTTTTGTTTTTTCCCGCAATTTTTTGATGCCAATGGGTAGCGCTTGATGAGAAACGTTGAAAAATAATGTTTTTTTCGCCAGACCACCATTTTTAAGACCATTTTTGACTTTGAAAAACCTTGCACCCCCAAGAATTTTGTTGCTGCCCACCTATGGTCTTATCCCATGTTATTCAAATTTTCTTGGAAATGTTTTGTTTTTAAATCGTCTAGGAAGAGAGGCATCGTCAGAAACGCTAAAATATGTACAAACCTGCGTATTCTTGTCGTTTTTAATTTTTTCCGTCGTTTTATTCTTTTCGTTTTTAAGCCAGAAACGCACTTAATGAAAATTCTTTGGTTTCGCCACACAGAATTCCCACGTTGTGCATTTATATGCTAGTCAGTCACTCATAATGTAAATAACATACGCATAGTGCGCGAACTTCATTCAGTTTACATTATCCAGAAGTCGTAAAAACCACAAAATTAAGCATAAAATCCTATCACGTTGATGAGATCAGTTCAGGAAATATTACTATCCGGTTGTGACTTAGTGTAAATACAAATTTCAAAAAATTTCTGCTCTCACGCTCCGACGCTTTTAAAACTTTTTATTTTAAGAAACGGTTCGATGGCGATTTGCGTACAGCGGAAAATTTATTAATCGGTGCGAATAAACTAAAAAGTCCTTTAAACTTATTCGACGACTGTGCTTATTTTGCAAATCGTATTTATGCAGCATTTCTAAAAACTACTTTTGTAGTCACTTACGTTCGTGCTGAAAATTGATTTTTATGCACAAGTTCCGTGAAATAGGCTATGGATTCATCTTATTCGTTGCCAGTTTTATTAAGTTAAAAAAAACTGCCAAGAGGCCGGCCAAAGACAACGTGGATGAAGACAATTAAAAAGGACTTGGCTGTCAAAAATCTACGCATAGAAGACACTCATGATCGGGTGAAATGGCGACATAGCATCAAACGTCCAACCCCAATTGGGAAAAACGACGTAAAACGGGATGAGTGAGTGAGTGAGTTTTATTAAGTTCAAAAAATAAAACATGAGGAACTTTAATTAGCTTTTCTGAATTCAACAAGGGCTGCATTGAGAATTATTAAAAATTTCATTGAATTAAAGAATTCTCAGGGAAAAGACCAAAAATGATTAAGACAAAAAAAACAAAGGATGAGTAGTGTTACGAGCTTCAAACTTAAATTACCAGACAACATCGGAAAAATGCATTCCTTAATGTCTCCCCGCCACTTTTAGGGAGAGGGTAGAGGTAAAAGGACTGCAATTTTCGGCCGAAAACGGCCAAAAAACACCTAAACAGCCAAAAATTGCAATTTTTTCCCAAAAATCGGGAGGGGGTCACAATTTTAGGCTTTGGGGAGGATGGGGGACGGCCAGATTCAAGTGGGGAATCCTGCATCCCCCTCTTACATGTATGCTCAAAGTCATTCGGCCTTACATTTGAAATTTTTTTTAACTTTCCATTTTTGGTAAATTTGTGCGTTTTTAGTCAATTTTCACGTGCTTTTTTGCAATTTTGGCCGGAAAGAGATTCATTACCCACTCCCAAAAACAGCCAACTAACCCCTTTGAATATTTTAAGCTGTTACGTGTCTGGTGCCACCGAAAAAAGTGCGAGGATAAGGCAGATGCAAAGTAATCGAAGATAAAAGGATATTATACATTACAACACGAGCGACCAAGTAAGTTGGTGGAATTTATCAATCTAATTACTCTCACGCGCACCAAAATATCATTCTTAATCAAGTTTTTTTAATCGCTATAAGAAATAAAAATTTAAAAAGCAAGCAATTCCTACCTAAATATATCACCCAAACAGCATTTTTGGACAGACTGACACATATAATTTTCTAAATATTTTCTGCAACTTTGTTCATCTGTTAAAGCTAATGATATATACGTCAGCACCAGACGTGTAAAGGCATTACCAGTCTGGAAGTAAAAGATAGAAAGATAATATGCTTAAATTATGAAAAATTAATCAAATTTACAGCCAAAATATGATCATGTATGGTGAAGCTACATAGTGGCATATATTACTTACTTGAACTTTTTTCACAGCCTTGTCCGGTTCAATGGCAATGTCGGGTATACTTGCATCGATCATTAAGGCGAACAAATTGAGAAATAAATTAGCATGGCGTCTCAGATGCAAAAAACCCGTATAGCACAATGTCCTAAAATCCTGAAAATGACTGCTTGAAAATCCGCCCATTCCTTCGATCATTTCTTTTGTCAGCTTCATCGGAGGTGGCAAAGGCTTTGGGTCACGACCTGTAAAGCAATAAGCCTTAATTCCAATCATTATAAGCACAAATAAACATTTTTTGCCGTTTTTGACTAAAAACGAAGATTATTCATTTACTTCCCCTCATAATGGTCGAATATCCTAGAAATTTTGAGATTATAAGGCTGATTGAACAGTTAGACATATTAATTTTAGGCCATTTGAGTTACACAACAGCTCAATATTTGAAATTGGTTCAATTTATACTTCCAATTCAGAAAATATTGGACATCGGATTTGATTAAGATTAGAGCTGCACACTTAGCAAATTTTACTACCCGGGTAACCCGGCTATTTCATTACCCGGGTAATTCGGGTACCCGGGTACACCGCAGGTAGGACCTTAGATAAAAGAGAATGCAGTGAACATCGTTTATTTACGGTTGACAGTGAGGTCTAGGGCAAAGTGATATTTAAGCAGTAAAATTATTGAAAAATTAATGCAAGATTAAATAGAGTCAAGGCTTTTAATCTGAAGAAGTCGTATGCATTTAATGAAGTTTGAGTCATTTTCATAATTCAAAGCAAAAAATTGTGAAGCAGGTTTTGTATCTTCATAGCGTCATTAAAACATTTGAAGCAGGGAAACACATTGACGAAAAGCAATTTTGAAATCAACCGGAAATGAAAATTTATTAAAAAACAAGTCCAAGTCTATCTGGAGCTGACTGCAGAGACGTAGTCAGAATTTTGGTTCGGGGGCATAAACGTTTTCATCTAGAATTTACGGCCTTTCTATTAACAAACAGTTCGGAATTCATAAGTGGCGCAAAGTGCCAAGAAATTTAGTCATTTTTTCCACCCTTAACAGTTTAAAGCTCTGTGAATACTAATAATCTGATAGAGCAGAAAATTACCAAATTTGTACAAAACAGTTTTGACAATTCAAGCTTCTAACAAAGAAAACTGCGAATTACTATTTTTTACTGAAGATATTTTGAGTGATTCAGGCTTTTAAACGCAATGCTGGAGCTTTACACGAAGAAAGAACAGTAACTGGCGGCGCTATGCGCTGGAAAATTTTGCCGTTTTTGCACATTAAACTCAATTTATACCGCTTAAATCATACAAAACAGACAAATTAATGCGGGCGCGAAACGCCGGAAATTTTTAGAAATTCCTAACCCTTTTACCTGAGCTTGTTCTTCCTAAAATCTCGTTGGACTTGTACAACGAGATTTTATGGCTGCGGGACGTTTGAGGTGGCGAGCGGGATCCGGGGCAGAGTCCCGGAAAATTTTGTAAAAAAACATTTTAATGTTAAATAGTAACGTTAAAATTTTCGGAAAATCGGCCAAATCTCGGTTCGGAAGCAAGCCCAAAAACACTCAAAATTGATGAACTCCTACATTGCACAAACTGATCTGAAATGCGCTTTTCGACCTCTGCTGTTGGTACATAGTGCAGCAACAGGTCGCTGCCAATAAGATATAGAAAGATGTATCCATGAAAATTTTGTTCTTACCTTTTTCAGGCCCATTTGTGGCCTTCTAATTAACAAAATGCAGTTCATAGAACAAGAAATGCGCAAAAACATAAGAAAATTTGGCCATTCCTTCCAATTAAAATAGGATTATGTGTCCTTGTAAAGAAAGTAGGGATGCCACGGGTCCAGATTTTTTTGAATATCGGGTTCGGGTCCGGGTCTCAAATTTTTCAGATAACGGGTACGGGTCCGGGTCCGGGTCTGAAAAAATAACGGGTTCGGGTCCGGGTCCACGAGAATTTGTGAATTATGTCTTATATGAACAAAATGGTCCTATTATTCATATAAAGCTAATTTTTTAATGCACTCAGCTTGCGTGATTCCTTCTTATTTTCAGAATGTCAGTCAACAAGAAGTTAAAGTTCCTGAATAAGTGATTTGAATAATTATTTATACATCTAAAGGCGATATATGTCTATAATTTTTTTAGCGAAAAAAAGGGGCAGAAACGATCCAGATTTGAGACGTATTGATTAAAAATTGCTCGAATTATTGCGGATAGACGTCTAGAAGCATCATTTACTGTTTGATTTCCTATATTTATAGCATTTGATGCGAAACATCGGAATTTTTAATTGAAAATAGAAGAAAAACTGTGCAAAAAATAGCTGTTTCTGCTGTTAAAATTGTTTTGAAACCTACATGAACAGGAAATGGCTTCCAGGCAGTGTTTTTTTGTACAAGGTCCTTTTGTACATGTGTATACAAAGATGGCCCCTAAAAGTCTTTGCACATTTTGTGCACACAAATTTTTGAGTACTATGATATAGTATGGTAGCGACTTTAATGAGGTAAAAACAGAGTTGTTGACCTTTGGTAGTGTATGTTAGCTATGTAATTCCTGGTTTTATGAGGGCAAAAATCATTAAGATCGTCTTAAAACGGCGCGAAGCACCGAAAAATTTGATTTTTCCTTTCGAAATGCGATTTCTGCTATCATAAAGATATATAGGATACACAATTATACACAATTACTCATTTCGGCGTGAAGCGCCGGGAATGTTTGCGAATTTTAGACCTTTTTTGCAGTTTTTAGTATTCCAAAATCTTTGTACATGTACAAAGACGGTTCCGAAAAGTCTTTGTACATCGGTAAAAATCTTTGCCGAATAAAAAAACCGTGCTCCAGGTCGCCAAGAAAGTAAATAAATGTCATCCGGCGCTGCGCCGGAAAATTTTGAGAAATTATGGTCACTGACAGATAAAAATCATTGCAAATTGCATAAAATTCTTTATCTCGCCGAATATTTTTGGCCTATGGGGGCAGCCGCCCCCCGCCAACCTCAAATCCGCCCCTGCAAACAGAAAAAAATTTGAACAAATTCAAAAACACCTTGACCCTGATTCATTGCCTCTTAAACTAATACAAGTAGATGAATCTGATTGTTTTTGAAATCCTGTCTGGTATTAATGTGACGATTTAGAAGTTGGAAATAAAGTCTTTAGTCGCCATTCAAGTCTTTCATCATTCGCATCTTTTTTAAATTTTTTTAATACCCGTTACCCGTTATTTTTCAAGCAAAATTTTACCGGTTCCGGGTCCAGGTCCGGGTCTCAAAAATTTTCAATAACGGGTCCGGGTCCGGGTACCCGTTGCATCCCTAAAAGAAAGATAAACGAAACAAAGAATAGACAAACTGGTACACAAAAGACAAACAAAGCAGAGAATAGACAAACTGGTTCACAATCATTTTCGCACTTTTACTATCATGCTCAACAAGCATGCGCAGTTTCATTCAACGAACAAATAGTGCGTTAAATTACTAATGTGATGTGGAGTGCTGGATTATTTTAGCTGATTCAAGCTTTTAAATTTGTTGGATCTATATAGCAATTAATAATAATGACTCGGCGCGGAAAATTTTAAAGTTTTTGCCTTTTTGAACTTAGTTTTCTGGACATACATTATTGCAACAAAAAATCATTAATATTTCTGAAAAATTTCGGGGGGGCAGGTACCCCCAATGCCCCCTGGCTACGCCTACGGCTGACTGCATTAGGAACATCGATAGGCTTTGAACCAGGTCTAACTAAAACAGTTGCGCGCACGATGTGAATAAAAGTTGCAGTTTAAATTTCTATAATGGTCACAGAAGTGAATGAATTATAAAAAAGCGTCGCTAACAGATAATTTCTTGTTTAAATTTGTTTACAATGAAGAATAAGAAGAATTCGGCACAAATAAAATTATGTAACTAAAGAGCTGAATAATGGAATATATATGCCTAGACCGTATGCGCGATATATTGTGATAATAGGAAATATTAACAGACTCGCTTATTTAACATTTTACGGTTGATTATATCAAATCACATTTACATTGTGATTCAGTCGCACTTTAGACGCAATATGTTTCTAGGTTTCTAATTCAATTCTTAGCACGTATTGCATAACTGCAGTGCTAATTTTCCATTTTGTATTAGGGGATTCGGGTACCCGTTCGGGTACCCGCGTGCAGCTCTAATTAAGATTGAAATTAAAACACAGATAGTGAGTCAACTTTCGATCAAAATGAAAGGAAAGGTGCCAAGTTTGAGACCGCGCAGATTGTAATGAAAAGTTTCTTAATATCATCTTACACGTATGCTTTCTGAATTTTTTAGATGAACTAGTTGTTGTCTTGTCCAGGGCTAGATGGTATACCTACGTATCCATATAAAAAATATGTTTCATAAAAATGACTTACTCTGACGTTCTCTTTTCTTGAAAAGGATGCGACTGTTTAAGCCTTAAGCCTTCCCAAATTTTTTGACGAAAAATTAGCGTTTCAGGTCATTTAAGGTTTCTTTTTACCAATTTTGGCAGAAAATTGAAAGTAATTTTCCTCGTATAAAAATGGCCAGCTACCCATACATGCACATAGGTGGGGGCGTGAGGGTGGGTCAGCCAGACAGATACTGTCCGGCGATTTTGAACAGATGGAACGTTTTTTTGCATCATTTTTTAAGTCAAAAGCAGTAAAATTGTCAAAAAGCGGCGCCGGATTAGTACTTTTATGTACTTTTTACCCAAAAAAGCGCCCAGAATTAATCGATTTATGTACTTTTTAGTGTTAAAAGTGATACAATGCAGTAAAATTGGACTTAAAATGCTTTAAAAATGCGATATTACCCCGAAAAAAAGTTTTATAAGCTATTTTGACCATTTTGGTGTTTGAACAGCAAAAAAATTATGAAGGGTAGATTTACTGTTTTGGATTTCTGGTATTTCACCCCCTGCCGACCCAACACCTCTGTGCACCTATACGGACCCCTAGGGGATATTACCCCCGCTGAAGGACCCAAAATTTAGGCAATGTCAAGCAGTTAGAGTCACTAATAGTGTATTTTTAAGCGATTTTTGGCGAAACAATGGTCAAAAACGAATTTTATTGATGTAAAAATCCAGAATTTCACCCCTTTCTGACCCAAAAATGTCGATTTGACCTCTCAGCTGACCAATATGGCCTCGTGCGTTTATGCCATCCCAGACTTTTGGGCCATTATACATAGGTATGTCATGCATTCTCGTTTTGTGAATTGTAATATCATAGATGCATACGTTCAAAAGTTCTGGGAGGGGTAAAACGAGTTTCCTTATGGGAAAGGGGTATACGATTAATTTTCACGGCTATTCATGGCGCTAAAATCATGAGTTCACACTGATTTTTAAAATATTTTTGTTGTTCCTTACCCCCCCGGTCAAAAGCCGTACAAATGCTTTGATTCGTTATATTTTAGTCTTCTTGAATATTCGTGATTAAGTTTGCATGAAAACAAATGATAATAAGAATAATGGAATGACTTGGACTATCAAATATGCACAAAATAATGGACAAAAAGTGTCTGTATAAATGAGTGGACAGAGTAATACTCGGAAAATAATTCAGATTATATCACTGGGCATCGCTTGGCGCTCTTTTACAATTCCAACAATAGGTCTCGGTCCGCAAATGGCCTGAGGGGCTGTGCCCTTCAAAAGTTGTAATAGAAAACATACATGTAACAGGTCGAAATTGGGGGGAGGGGTTCTCAGCCATTTTTAGGAGGGGGTGACTGACCTCAAATTTTTGGCTAAAAACGCCTAAAAACGGTCAAAAATTAGATTTTTTTCCAAAAAATTGGGAGGAGGGGGGTCAAAAATTTTCCGGGTTGGGGAGATGGGGAGGGACGTCCGACTTAGGGTGGGGGATCCCCAATCCCTCTTTTACATGCGTAGTATGGGGATACCCCGCATACCCCAGTGTGCATGTGTGGTAATATGATTAAATTAATAGATATGTGAAAATATCCAACAATCTAGCACTTGATGAGAAACAGGACCTTAAACAAAAACTAGTGTATTAAATTTTAGAAGAGCATTCGTAAACAAAAAAGATAGCAGTTAAGAATATTTATGCATAATAGTAATCGTGCATATACATACATACCTAAGATATAACCAAAGTCAACGTGAAATAGGCGACCATTTTTGCACAGAAGCAAATTATGCTGATGTCGGTCGCCTATACCTAACAAATAGCTGATAACAGAATAACCAGCGCAGCTCTTTATGTAATTATCCAGAATTTCCGATTCTATTCCATAAGGGCCGCTAGGATTGTGACCACAATGACGAAAAAAGTCCTAAGAACAAAATGATAAATTACAAAAGATTATTAAGCATTGATTCTTGATTAAATTTTTACCTTTGATCTTATTAATCGAATTACATTATTATTAATATGTAGGTAGAAGGTTATTGATAGAGGAGCCACCCTTCTGCTGTAAGATGAACAAATATTCAAAAGAATGTAAAAAAATTTCTAGGACGACTTGTTTTGTAGGAAGGCAACATAAAGAAAATTTTTTGCAAGAAACATTCGCCCTCTCATTCGCCCATAATCTTATTATGTATATACTTGCATAACTAATGATTATTCCAGATCTTACTTGAAATATCTTATTGGATATCGCCGCATTTCAGGAATTATACAGTAAAGTTATTCTCAAAAACGCATTTCTAAGCTTACTGAATTCCTTTCTCCAGTATCGAAGCGGAAGCGTTGAAAAATTCCTTTTTTTTAAAAAATTCGAGAAAAAACATAAAAGTGGAAGAATTTCAAAGTACTCATTCATATGAACAAAATCAACGAGAGATAATTTAATATGAAAAAATTTATTATATAAAATGTTATGTGAAAACCATTTATCATTACATATATTTTGGTTTTTACCAACAAAAAAACAAAATCGTACATGGACATGAGAAAGGGTGAAGGAGAAGTATTACCCCTGAGCTTAAATAAACTGATAGCTACGAGTATATCACCACTTTGGCCAAAAAGCATTGCTACAATATGTACCATACAAGCACAGCAAGGGAATTCGGAATAAAAAAATGTGAAATTATAAAGTGCCTTTTTGGGTCAAAAATGGTAGGCACGCGTCAAAAACATCGGTTTTTAGCGTTTCTGACGATGCTCTATCTTTCTAGAGCGTAAAAAACAAAAGAAAATTGAAAAAAATCAAAAAAGTCGGAACAAATTGAACAAAATATAGTCAAAACACGAGTATAATGGTGCGAATGCCGAAAATTTGGCACTTTTGAGCAAAAAGATAGCTAAAAACGCTTGAAAAAGCATCTTTTTTACAAATTTTAAGAAAATTTTTGGGAACTTTAAAAAATAGCCAATTTTAGAGGGAAGGTGAAAAAATTTTTGCGGGGCGCAAAAAATTTTTTTGGGGAGGAGATGAAGCCCCCAAAATCACGTATTTACATAACCCTTTTGGGCTTAGAAAACTAGCTACATAGCCTTTTTTTGGACTTGAAAAAATACCATTTGAGTTCAAATATGCTTATACAGGATGTTTGAAGAAAGAAACTCATATCCGACCTTGTAACTTTCCAATGAGTCACTCAATTTAAATGCAGTTTAATTTAATTAATAAACAATAACCTTAGTAAGAATTTTGCAGTTTCGCACCTGAAACCTGATATGTTCTTGTACAACGCAAAATTGTGCAAGCCGTTTTTTTCCATTAAATACAATGCGTGGTAAGAAATGATTCATGTGTTAGCGACATTGTGGCTTTTGATCGAATAAACATTTTAGAATATGGTCTTCTCTATCCAAAAGCCCATTTATCTAGCTGTTTGCCTCTAAATTTTCGTACTATTTCGCTTGTTGGTTCGAGAGCTATTGAGCTTTCGTCAAAGGTCATTCCCACGGTCATTTAGTCCGCAATGGCAGGTTGAGTTTAGTCGTAGATCAAGAAGGCGGCCGCATTGAGTCCCCCTACTGTAAAACGCAGTACGCCCAGTCGCAGATTCATTTTCTGGTTGTTCTTTTGTGTTTTCGTCTTATTATTGATATGTAGCCTTGAATAAACAGGTCATGAGTTTGCCTGCCTGTGAATGACCGAAGGAATGACCTTTGACGAAAGCTCAATAGCTCTCGAACCAACAAGCGAAATAGTACGAAAATTTAGAGGCAAACAGCTTAAAAAATAGACTTTTGAATAAATTAGATTGTATTCTGAATTGTTTACTTTATTAGAAGCTTCAAAAGCTACAACGTCGCACAAACACGTTATTTATTTCTTAACATGCATTGTATTTAATGAAAAAATGACTTTTACACAATTGCGCGTTGTACAAGAACAAAGCAAGCTTCGGATACGAAACTTTTCAGGATTCTTACGAAGGTTTCTGTCTGTTGATTAAATCCAACCGCATTAACATTGAATGAGTCGCCGGAAAGTTACAAGGTCGATTATGGGTTTCGTTTTTTAAACACCCCGCATAATTATTTTTCTGAGTTTCGAAAAGATATATAAATATTTTATCGACTTCAAATGGACTAAATGGCTATTTGTTTGTGCAGGAAGACTACATAGCTATGTCTGTGCGCTCAAAAAAGGCCATGTTTTGGCCACAAATGCCAAAAAATGATAGTTTTAAAGCAATACCGTTGCTTTTTCGTTGTAGAATCGTTTTTTAGAAAGCGATTAGCTATCTCCAAATTTTTGATTTTTCTCCTCTAAGTTTGATCTTGCACCTATAAACGAAATGCGAAATCACTTGGATTGTGTTCCAGTCACGTAAAACGTCGCGCAACGGCTGTGAATCAATGAACTGTACGAAACCTTGCGTCATACTGGTAGCTAATACTTTGTAGGTTGTGAGCTTTAAATCCAGGTTTTCCTTCCTCAAGCAACTATCCATCAATTTTATAATCTGTACTATAAGTTGATCTTGTCTGAATACAGAAGGCTATTGTAAGTTACTTACCGAAATGCAGCATAATGCAAAAGATGAGCATACGGATATATATATGAGCGCGAAACAGTCTTTCAGCGAAAAGTGAAAAATTTTGAGCCCAAATTTTTTATCAAATTAGAAAATTGAAATTTCTCAACAGAAAAACATGTTAATCATCCCTAAATCATGCTTTAAAACGGATTTTCAGGCCATTAACGATTACTTACATATCAGTCTTTTTAGGTCATGCACATACATGATCTTGGGGAGGGCTTAAAGGAGGGCTTCCCTTTCCAAAAATTTTTTCACCCCCAGAATTCACGATTGTCACGATTTAAAAAATTCCCAAAAAATTCGTGAAAACTGTCATATTTTCCGCGCTTCGAGCCATATACTCAGTTTTTTTACTATATTTTGCTCAATTGTTTCAATTTTCTCGAATTTTTTTTCGAAATGTTTTTAGGTTTTTACGCTCAAAAATATCGAGCATCGGCAGAAATGCCGGAAAACGATGTTTTTGACGCGTATTCAGCATTTTAGGCTCAAAAGGACACTTTATAATATCACTCTCCCCCATCCCCAAGAATTGCCAACCTGTGCATGTCTAGCCTAGCCATAAATACATACTGAAATTATAAATGATTTGTACTTAACACTTATTGATCCACAACGATATATTACTGCACTAGCAAAGAAAAATGCTCCGATGGAACAAAAGGGACCAATATACTTGGAAAAAAACATAAAAGGAGGTGGCTAGGAAAAGTCACCTATGCGTACAACAAATTATAAGAATCTGCAAAAAATCTGAGTTTCACGAAGCAGCAGAAAAAATCAAAGTATATTCTGCGGCCTACAGAAGGTAGTTGTGGTTTTATTCTGAGGAATAAATAACACAGCAGTTTATTCGTTCACTAAACATGCGCAAACAGGTTAGCACCAAAGAATTCAGGACACGGCGCGAGATGAATGAGCGAGATAACCCTGCAAAGAAATACAACAGTGCATAATGATAGCCCGATATTTTTAACAGCTCGTTATATATAGAATGCCGAAGCAGAAGAAATGTACTACATCATCTCATCACGCTAGCAAAACACAAGTAAATGTGGAGCGATAAGATACAGCATCACACAAGAGCATGAGGGTGAGGGGGTATTACTCCCCTGAGCTTTGAAAAACTGATAGCTATACAGCGATTTTGGCAGAAAAACCAATTGCTATATAGCCTTTTTGGGCTCAGAAAACTAACTAAATAGTCCTTTTTGAGCTCAGAAATGCTTTATAGTCATCTTTTCAGAGTTTTGAAAGGATATATAGCTATTTTATCGACTCCACAAAGAGCTAAATAGCTATTTTTAGTCCAAAAAAGCTATATAGCTATGTTTGTGAGTCCAAAAAGGCTATATAGCTGTTTGTGAGTTCAAAAAGACTATTTATTTGCTACAGAGCTGGACATCGCCTATTTACTCTACAACAAAACTAACTGAGCCAAATGGGGCTAATTGGGCAATTAATGCTAAATTTGTTAAAGTAGAGAATCGCCAGATAAGAACAATTTAAAGAAAACAGCTAGTGCCTGAGCAATTTTCCGCCAGCAAATGCAACCTAACTTATCGGAACAGACGCTCAGAAAACGATTGTTTTAAAGCGATACCATCGTTTTTTCGCTATAGGGCCATTTTTTACAAAGCACATCACTGTTTTTTTGTGCGAGACAAATACGAGACAAAGATTTTGAGGCTCGTACTAAGATTTTCGGAGCCATCTTTGTCAATGTACAAAGACTTTTTGGGGCTGAGTAATAGTAATTTTAACGTTTTCGGAGTGTTTTTAGCAAAATTCCTAAAAATTATCGGCGCTTCGCGCCGAGTATCATAATTACATTCTACTTAGCTCCAAGCGCGGGCATTTAACATTCCAAAATCTATCTGTAAGCATCTTAGTACAGATTGAAGCATCTTTTACATCTATTTCCACTGTTTTATAAAGATTTTATGCGGAAAAAAGAACTATTAAACAACTTTGCACCGTTTTCTGACGTTTGAAGATAAAATTGACTCTTTTATCTTTGTGTTGCATTAAATTCATAAGCAAATAGGTGTCTATTATGAGGTTCAGTCAGCACATTGCAACCGCTTATTATTTATAATTGTGTAACACAAGTCATTTTAAGTTGCTGAGTCGAATTCTATGCGTAATTTCAACCTAAAACTCATAAAAAATTTTGGCGTTCCGGGCCGAACTAATGTAACCAGCTGAATTTAGGACAAAGTTACACCTTTTGCAAAGCGTGCGGGTCACGGATAACAATCTAGTAGTATGTAAAAATGTGTACATTCAATTTCATATCTATACGTTATATGTACAAAAAACTTTCGCTCGTACAAAGACTTTTCCGGAGATCTTTGTACATGTACAAAAGAGGCTCGTACAAAAAAAAAACAACAGTGAAGCACATAGCTAACTACCGATTTTTGTTTTCACCTTCCCTGAAAGTCTGACCTTGCGCACCTACGTACAGCATGATGCGAATGTCATAATTTCTCTACTGAGCCATTTGATGG
This sequence comes from Mermis nigrescens, assembly GCA_036768485.1. Taxonomy (NCBI): domain Eukaryota; kingdom Metazoa; phylum Nematoda; class Enoplea; order Mermithida; family Mermithidae; genus Mermis; species Mermis nigrescens. The sequence continues at coordinate 108,832 of JAVLUZ010000796.1, forward strand.
ATTGATCTGCCGTAAATATGCGATACTGATCCAACTAAATCGGCTGTCTAGCACGAGTCAAAGTTTCCTTCTAAGCTCTTCAGCAATTAAATGAGAAATCTTTCGAGAAGACACCTACTTTAACGGACGCAGCAGAATATACTTCGATTTTTGTGTTGCTTAGTGAAAGTCTAATTTTTAGCAGATTCTTATATTTGTTGTACGCATATGTGACTTTTTTCTAGTCCCCTTCCTTTAATTTTTTCTTTGCTAGTAACCTAACTTTTAATTAGAATGATTTTAGTAAATCAATTCATGAACTCATAGGTAACTTGCCACAAGCACTTGATCAGCACTGGAAGCAAGACTGTTCTTTCACATTGCAAACAAGACTTCTATCCTAATTCGTTATCACGATGTTGTTAATAACAGTTTTTAGAAAGTTATCTTTTACAACATTTTAAAATCAGCCATTGAGTCACAAAAAACAATGTTAGATTTGTAAGACTGATTTTACGGAGAAAAGTTTGTAAAAGCTTAGCTAGTACAACTTAGAACCTCCTAAGCCTGAAGTTAACCTGAAGTGTAAAGTTTACATAACTAGAGGGTGTGCAGCAAATCGCAGCAAGTTCGTACTCCTGATGGTATAAAGAAATCCATATGATTAAAAAAACTTGACCTCGGGCAATGCTCTGTAGCAAAATTTAATTTTCAGCGTAAACTTTACACAATCACTGAGTGTAAAGATGTCTAAAATTTCATTCGTTATCCTGATGTTCTGAATAATATTTTACGAAGAAATTGACCCTCCAGAACAGCCTAGGAGCGAAATAAACCTTTAGTGTAAACTACTTTACACCTCCATTTCGTGCAAACTAACTCGTCCAGTAGAATGTGTGTCCCTTAAGCGTAAAGCAGTGCTAGAGTTGAGATCATGTCCCAAACTATAATTGGAGAACTTAAAGTGCAAAGCTGACGCAGAACCGTGTTTTTCAACCAAAATTTCAACTTTACACCTCCAAAACGAACACTATATTGAGTGTAAAGGAACTCATCAAACTACGATTTCTAACCCCTACAACGTTCTTTATTTTTTACATTAGTCCGGACATACCAATTTATAACCGAAAAACTTAGAGCTCGTACTTTATACCTCCAGAAATAACTCCGCATTTCAAAGTAGAGAATCCCGACTAAATGCGATTTGTAATCGCCGACATGTACTTCCTCTCTAGAATAGTTTGCACAACCCGATTCATAACCGGAGAAGTTGACTGACCAAAAATCAGCAAAAAGCGTGTTTTTTTACACCAGTTTAAACTTTTCACATTCACACCTTACTAAGTATTGAGTTTAAAGAAACGCGTCCAAATGCGATGTGTAACCTTTGGGGCGCAATTTATTTTTAGTATACTTTGCGCGTCTTGATTTATAACCGGCGAAGTTGGCAAACTAAAAAATGTTAAAAAAGTGTTTTTGTACACCGACAGTGTAAACTTTAAAATCTAAAGCTATCTCCCCATTGATTGTAAATGAATGCAGTTTAGGCCAGCTTGTAGCTTTTAATTTGTAGTACATTTGTGTGTGAAACACTTTAGATTCGCATCCTATTCAAGACATTGACCAATCAAAAAAGGGAAGAAAACGTGTTTTTTCACCGCGTGTTACATCCCTGATTTCGAACTTTACACCTCCAGAAGCGTGTAGCCCCTAAATTTTTGATCTATTCAACTTGTCTTGACTTATAAGCGGAGAAGTTGGCGAAGAAATCTGAGACAAAACCTGTGTTTTACACCATTCACTACATTGTAAACTTTAAGTCCCTGAATCTAACTCCGCATTTAGTGTAAAGAAATTTGCAACTAAGCAGAAAGTAGCCCTTGGGTCTAAGTACATTTCTGTCGGAAAAAATTTTTGGGGACTCATAACCGGAGTTGTTAGAAGACAGAAAGAAGTGGAAAAAAGTGACAAAATCTGCCTTTATACCACCAGATTTTTACAATCTTTACACTCCCCCTCGAGAACAAAGGCGGAATTCAAAAAACAATCTGGAGAATTTTATCGTCTACAGTTATATACCATTAAATTGAATGAGGCATTCAAGTTGATTTGTGTACAAACTAGGCGTGAAAACCGTCACAGGTTTGTCCATGTTATAACGTTACGCCAAAACTCTACACGCTCACTACAAACTCGGTATTGAGTGTAAAGTAAAACAAAAAAAGAGCATATCCGGATTTTTAATTATCTATCTTCTAAAAAACCGCACCTCTCAAAAATGTCCTAGTGTTGGCTGCATGGGCGTACGCAGGGGATACATGAAAATTGACATCTTTTTATCAACGCTTCGCGCCGTAGAATAATTATTCTCATTAATTTAGGCCCAAGCGATTCCAAAAAACGTCATTTTTCATAGCTTATTGAGCAAAAAAAATTTTTCGAAACATTCGAATTTTATTAGCTTAACGGACAGAGCTTCTTCGGAAACGTCAGAAAATGCATTTCATTTGGTGCCCCGGCGAACGAATATCGAAATATAGGGTCAACAAATTTGAACCGCCCCCACCCCCCCTTTAAAAAAATCCTGCATACGCCCCTGGTTAGCTGTAGGGGGAGGAAATATGTTGGGGGTACCCAAGTATATTATAGGTACGTGCTAACGCGCTACCTATGATGAAGTGTATGTTTTTCACAAAGCACGAATAAGGAATGATCGCTTTTATTTTTATAGTTATTAGTCACTAGCAAGTGCATTTGTTAAAATTTCAGCTCTTGGCACAGTAAGGCGTGCTCGTTTTGTGGAAATAAAGCTCCAGTACCTTAAGTCGTCTCCGTGTTTAAAAATTGTGACATATTCCCGACCATCGGTGCACTTGAAGACTAATTTACAAGGCATATTGGTGCTATTGAATACTGTCGCTTTCTCCGGTACAATTGACTGAATTTTCACGTCTGGATCTAATGGCAATGGTAGTGATTCTAGATCAGCCAAGTTAACTACGTCATCGTGATGTGATTCGCCCAACAAATGTTGCAAAAATTCTATTTTTTTCTTTCTGCTACCAGTTTCTTTATCCATCGAACTGGTAATCTGACGACGTAGATTTAAATTTATGATCGCAGATATATAAAACGGTTATATTTTTGTGATGCATGGTCGTCCAATAAACAGAGGTACAAGATCTCTTGCTCATAACTTTCGCTGAGCTTGACTTAGAGGTAGGCGGTTTAAATTATTTTTAAGAGTCTAAGAACAATATGCAGTAGAGTAAAAACGCTATGAAGGCTATTTTAATAAAAACATTCAAATTGACCTCCCATGCAGTAATTTAATAAAAAAATACTAAAGTTTACAAAAATGTAAACAAAAAGGCAAACGCAGGGGCAACTCAGTAGAAATTGACAATTTTTTACCCTATATTTGTTCTTTTAATAGAACGTCTGCACTTTTTCGATATGTCAAGAAACCAATTATGTTCAAAATATTTTGTACTTGTTTTTATGGGCCAAAAAACAACGCCTTTTCCGACATGCTTTCTCACCAATTAAATAGCTTGAAACATGGCCTTAAAATAAATGGTGTTGAAAGGACATGCGATGTAGATAAGGTTCTTTAAATATGCAAATAACAAAAAAGTCAAATTATTAAAGTCATTCCGTCCTCATTGCTCCATAGCTCAGTTCATTTCACACGTCGATAGAACTTAAGCAAAAAACTGTGCAAATCCTTTCTCGTAAAACTAATTCCTATATTAATAACAAGGCTGGCAATGCTCAGAATAAGCAAGATCAATAAGAAGCGTAACGAATGTTTACAGCCAAAACGACTAGAAAATTTCCAATAGTAATAATACGGATTTAAGCAATTTTTAGGACATGAGAAACTTTTTTAGCAAAATATTCCATACTTAGGATCATTTATTATCAAATGGAGTGTACATATTAAGCTATCCATTCTGTCCGTCGTGTCCTTAGGTTAATTCTTAGTTTTGCATAAAACTTTTGACGTAAATAAATGCAGTCGTTCTCAGCATACATGCAGAGCATAAAAATTCCGGCAGGGGAGGGGGCGGGGGTGGCGGAGATTTTAAATTGCCTTTTGTACGTATGAAAACAGTGGGTACACGTCAAAAACATAGTTTTTCGGCCTTTCTGACGATGCTCCCTCCATCTTTCTAAAGCATAAAAATGAGAAAAAATTTCGAAAAATACCAGAAAAATCGATTAAATTGAACGAAACATAGTCAAAAATATGTATGTATATGGCACTAAGCGCCGAAAATTTAACACGTTCGAGCAAACAAACAGCGAAAAACGCTTAAAACAACACTTTTTCTAAGAATTTTCCGGACTTTCTGGAAAATCGCGAATTCTGGGATGATGGGTGAAAAAATTTTGGAGAAAGGGAGGAACCCCCACCCAAATCCCAAGATCATACATACATTTCCATAAGGGGAGTGAGGGGCATATTATCCCTATGTACCTCAGGATCCAGGACATGAATCGCTATCAGACGATTTTGAGCTATCAAACATATTCTGCATGATTTTTGTGTACGGAAGTAACAGAAGTGCAAAATTTTTTCCGCTGCGCACCGACTAGTAAATCTCTGTTTTGTTTACCCACAAAATGCCTAGAATGAAGTTAAAATTATCTGAAAAGTCAAAATTTTCGATGAATTCGTATACTTTTTACTTACAAAAGTGTCGATACTAGTCAGAATTGGATGAAAAGTATTAAAAGATGCTATTTTTCACATTAAAACATGTTATATAGGATGTTTTCACCATTTTTCAAATTAGACTTGCAAAAGAGAACTCTAAATTTCGTGGTCCCAAATTTTAGGATCCCACCTCCCTGAACTTTCGACCTTGGGAAACTATGTTCAAGATCAGGTACGGTTCTCAGACCTTTGATGATATGTGAAAGCAGGTTTGATATCCATGCAAAAATTCATCTTAAAATACCAATAAAATTCTCAGGGAAACAATTCAGTCCAATGACAAAATCAATAGGGGAATTTCAAATAAACATTTGAGATATTTGAAAAATAATAGAAAAAATATTTAAAAAATATACAGGAAAAATATTTAAAAAATGAATATATAAAAAATATTTTTGACTAACTTTGGCCAACTTATCTACAAAACGCTGTTGCATTAGCAACTGATTACGACGCCGACGCGCTTGAACGCCGCCGCGCGCCAACGCCCGCGACAAACGCGCCAAAACGGCGACGTAAGCGTTGCCAGCGTTTAACGCCGACGTAGCCGTCGCGTAGCGTCGCGACGACGATGACACCGCCGTTGCCGACGTAGCGTCGATGACGGCCGCGCTGCCGCCAGCGCCTGTCGGTGAACCGACGCGGCAAACGTCGCATTCGACTTTCAAATACCAAAATAAATAATTGGCGATCGATGGATCCTTGCATGCCCTATTTGATGCAAAAGTGATGCTTATGCATAAAACTGCTTATCAATAGCTGCATGCAGGGCCGCATTTAGGAGCGGGGGCGGCAGCCTCCCACTCCTCCTGGCCGAAATTTTTTTTGAATGGTAAAAAATGCACGAAAAGATGAAAAAGGCATGAAAATTATTTGGCTTCACGCCACCCAAATCTCGATGCTGTGCATGTACATTTAAACGTACTTCCCATCAGTGTTTTTTTGTACAAGGTCCATTTGTACATGTACAAAGATGGTCCCGAAAAGTCTTTGTACATTTGGTACACAAATTTTTGTGCCAAAAATTTAACATTTTTCCCTCTCGCCAAAAGATATACAAAACACACAATTACCCATTTTGGCGCGAAGCGCCGAAAATTTTGCGAATTAGACCTTTTTTGCAATTTTTGTCTTCTCTAAAATCGATGTACATGTAAAAAGACGGTCCCGAAAAGTCTTTGTACATCGGGAAAGATCTTTGCCGGATACAAAAAAACACTGCTTCCCATATGTACATGTAAGGGCTCGAAAATTTGGGTAGGGCTCCCGGTCATTTTTCAGCGGGGAAGGGGTCAAAAATGTTGTGGCACGAGAAAGACCTATCGATTCGCAATTATCAGAAGTCGTGTTTAGAAATTCTATTATTCCAATGAATTATTATACCTCGAAATCAAGAAAGTAGCCAAATCAGTCAACTGTTCCACGTCTATTTGAGGCTCAGTCTGACACGCCAAGGTGCTTTTCTTTTGCTCGTCTAACGATCGCCATTTGTCAGGACTCTTGACCTTTGAACCTTCGCACACGCTGCTCTGATTTGTAGCTTCAATATCCGGTTCTAGACTAAGAATTTTTTCCGCTTCTTCACCCACATCAGCACAAACCTTTCTAAGTTGATCTGCATTATCATCGCCTTCGGCGAGCCAAGTTTTATCTGGATCGAACTATTTTTATCATGAACGACATTTTATAAGTCTACATCACTTACAAGAACACCTGGGCGTGGAGGGTTAGGGGTTGCACCCCCCCCCGAAAAACCAAAATACCCCCCCAGAATTCAATTTTTGAGAATTTTTTGTTTTTTTCCGCATTTTTTTGATGCTAATGGATGGTGCTCGATGAGAAACGTTGAAAACTGGTATTTTTTCGCCATACCATCACTTTTAAGGCCATTTTTTGATCTTTGAAAAATCTTGCACCCCCAGAATTTCAGTACCGCCCACCTATGCTCCGTATGAGCAATCCCAATAATCCCAATGTTCGCGCGGTACGTTTTTGATTATATACGAAAAAGACGTAAAAAGGTATTGCGAAAGTTCGCTGATTAGAGTAATTGCAGAGGCGAATTTCAGGGGCGGGGTCGCGATCGCCCCCCTACCCAATAGGCCCAAAATAGTTGGCGAGATAAAGAATTTCCGCCTAATTTCGAAAAATTCGAGCGATTTTCATTAAACAAGAAATTTAATTATTTTTCCGCAAAGAATAGTCAAAGATTTAAAAATTTTCGAAAAAATGTTGCGTTAAAAGCGAGTTTGAATCAAATTTAACAACATAAAACGCCAAAAAACGCTATTTCGCACATGAAGGGCGAATTTTCGGACCATTTTCGACAGATTTGAAAAAAGTTGGGGTACCGCCCACCTACGAAATTCCTAGATCCGCCACTGGGTACTTATGTACTTCAACGGATGAAACGGAATATCCTCATCTTGTTCAAGTATGATTAATGAAAAAAACACATGACACGATTCTCACTGTTCCCCAAACTCCCGAAAATTGATACTCTACCCTCTCCCGAGTTCTGAGCACAAATGTTGTTTCTCAAGCTCTATTAGGTATTTCTGATATTTAAAAGCGAACAACCCTTTACCCCATTAAAATGACCGGCTATACAATCCGAAATTTTACACAATTACATAATGTATGGATGAATCTATGTATGTAAAATAATTTATGTAACAAAATTAATCAATGGCTCCGCAGCAGCATAACTGACTCAAAGACTCCGATTATTGTTATACTAGTTTATAGGGAGGAAAGTCCTATCAAAGTCAGCCTTCCTCATTCCTTTAGGAGTTTGATTTTTACTCCTTCTCAAAATTTGAGCAATGAATTTGATTTATAGGTTTTTAAGGTATTTTTTCTACTTTTAGATGGACAATTTCTATTTTTTGAAATCAGTTTTTTCACTTCAATTTTTTCAATTTTAAAATGCGAAAATTTTAATTTTTTAAAAGCACTTCACTTTCGATTTTTTCATTTTGAAATGCGATGGCCGATTTGAAAATGTTCGAAAGTTCTCATATTTTAAGCTTTTACAGGTAAAGTGACATAGATGCACAACGTCAGGGCCAGGGAGGTGAAATCAGTGATCGGACCGAGGGTACTTTTTGGACCCTCGGCCTCGGCCGAGGCCGAGGCGACTTAAAATCCTTGCCTCGGCCGAGGGTAATGCCGCGGGTCAAGCTTATATACCTATACCCATAAATAGTACTCTGAGAATATTTTGTGTGCACATGAGCTAGAGAATAATCGTAATATTAAACAAAACACTTTATCGAATGTCAAACAATTGATTTTTATTTTCAATAATAGTTGATTAAATGTGTGAAGGATTTATTGAATAAAGTCAGCAGCATGAAAACATACTTAATTTAACAAGTTGCCTTTGATGAAGACTTGGAAAAGTTTATAAAAAATATGGCTGAACAAGCACTTAAAAACTTTTATTACTATAAATAAGAAAACAGTGTCGAAGAAATAAACGAACAAACGAAATAAGATAAGTAAAGACAGAACTGTAGCCATTGTTGTGCTCGCTTTTGCAGTAATGCATATTTAAACACGTTTTTTTCAGTCATCCAATTCTGGTGTGGCAGGTAATATGACGGAAACTGCACTGTACTTTCCGGTAATAGTTTCCCAAGGTCCAGAGATGAGGGAAGGGTGAAATCCCAAAATGGGGGACCAGTAAATTAAGTAGTGTTTTTGTATGAGCGAACAAATTTTTGTAGATATTTTATATAAATATATTTTTAAACATACACATTTTTACATACTACCAGTGTGTGACCTGCAACTGGCATGCAGTCCTAAACAGTGTTTTTCTGTGCAAGATACCTTTTTACGTGTGCAAAGATGGTATCCAAAAGTCTTTGAACATTTTGTAAATGCAAATTTTTGTGTACTATTATAGTATTGTACAGTAGCGATTTAGTGTGGTAAAACAGGGTTTTTCGACCTCTGGTAGTGTATCTTAGCTAATTCCTGGGTTTCTGAATATTTGACATTTTTCCATTCTAAATGCAAATTCTACTATTTTAAAGATATATAGGACAGACAATTACTGATGCGCCGAAAATTTTCGGAAATTTTAAACCTTTTTACAGTTTTTGTCTCTCCAAAAATCTTTGTGTATGTATATGGTCCTGAAAAGATTCTGTACATTATGAAAAATCTCTGCCGAACACAAAAAAACGTGGCCCTAAATGTGATAACTCAGCTTGAATTTAGTTGATAATATTAGTTCGGCGCGAAGCGCCGAAAATTTTATCAGCTTTTGATGAAATTTACACATAAAATACGACTGAGAAAGCTAAAACAACTTGTACTACAAAATCAGAAATATTACAGATATTGTAATATGCCAATTAAATCTTGTAATAAGCACTACTGTGCGTAGAAATCCAATGCAACATCAGGATAAATTAGTCAATTTTTTCTTTGAACGGCAAAAAAGTGCAAAGTTATTAAATAGTACTTATTTGCATAAAATTTTTAAAAACAGTATAAATATATACAAAACATTTTGAAATCTGCATAAAGATGCCTAGATTACACAAAAATTGATTTTGGAGTGTTTATTTCCCCTGCTTCAATCTAAATACAGTATATTAGCGATATTTTGCGCGAAGCGCCGAAAATTTTTTGAAATTTCCTAAAATATACTGAAAAACGATATAATAAATATCACTTTGTCCAAGAAAGTATTTTAACATTGTATAAAAATGGCTCCAAACAAATGCACGAGCCGAAATTGATTTTTGGCAAAACCTGCATTTATTGGCCTTTTTTAGGTGCATTTTTGCGATTTTCGGCCGAAAATTCGTGATCATTTACCCCCTCTCCCATAAAAATGGCCGAAAACCATACGTGTAACTGGGGGGTTTTGGGGAATTCCCCATTTACCCAGGGTTGGACATCCTCCCCCACACCCTTCCCTCCAACGTCAACCCACCCTCCCCACTTTTGGCGAAAATTTGCGCTTTGTTGGCTATTTTTAGGTGCTTTTGCCATTTTTGACATTAGATTAGAGTCGCTAATCCCCCTCCTTCTAAAAATGGCCAGGGACCCCTACCCGAAATTTCAAGCCGTTACATGTATGCCGATGAGCCCCTTACGAAAATTTTGAGCTGTTGCATGCATGCTTCATAGTGATAGTTTGTCTATTTACTCTTGCTCACATTCAAAAATACTGTATCACTTCGTGAAATACTAACAGTTAGCTGCACTTTTGCCATAGTAAAAATTAACTTCAAAATTATTCAAAAGGTTTGCACCAAAAATCGTCTGACAGTGACTTGAGTCTTGTACCTTGAGAGGAGGGTTATAACCCTCCCTCACCCCCCTTTGGGAATGTGTGTTTCCGATCCATGTAGCGAGCATGAGAATTAAAACTAAGTCATCACATGAATAATAAATTGGCACTTTGCTGTATGTAACTTGGTGTAACTGGGTACGCGAGTAAAACCATAAGAAAAGTCCATAGGTAAAAAAATAGCCTGTGTACTGCAGATGTATTCTAAATAGTTAATATTCAACGGATATATTAAACTTGTTCAAATTTGATTTTAACCCTCGGCGCCTCGGCACTTTTTAGCTTCGCCCTCGGCGCCGAGGCCGAGGCTCCAAAAAACGCCGAGGCTTGCCGAGGCCGAGGCCTCGGTCCGATCACTGGGTGAAATCCGGGATTAATACCACAGTAGTTTTGTTTATTATGTAAATTAGGCTTAAATTGCTTGATGAATAGCGAAAAACATTTGGCTAGCCAGGACTCGAACCAATACACTAATCTGGGCCAGTCGTCGTACTATACTAATTTACGGACCTTTCATCGAGGGGTGATGCTTCTCTCTCCCCCTCCCTAAGCATGCAATCACGGCTTTTAAAAGCTAAAACTTCTCTTTTTACTAGCATTTTTAATTGTTAAACCAATGTAAATCGACTACAAGTGTTTTCAATCGAAGCAACTACCAAATACGAGTACTAAAGTTATATGCATATTTGTGTACCTTTTTTATGAGTGCATAGAGATATGTATAACAGAACGAGATTAACGTAGCGAACATGGAAGCCACTTTTACGGATACCCCACGGTCTCGTGGAACATACATATATCCCCAAAATGGCTGAAAATCGAACTTTTTGGCCGAAAGTCGGGTGGGGGTGGTATGAAAATTTTTGACTTGGGATGGGGCGATGACCGACTTCGCATTGGGATTTCTATCTAACTGTTACATATATAAACCACACACACATATGCATCGTGTTTTTCGTCCCTATATTGAAGAGCTTAGGAGAATATAATCACAACGAGCCATACCCATTCCTTCAGTCAACTCTTGAACGAAAGTAACGTCCACACCAGCCCGTATTGAATCAAAATTTTCATACCTCAACGCTTGCACTAATTGCAACAAATATAAAAGCAATTCTGAATCGCTAGCTTCTTGTAGTCTGAGTACGGCATACCTGAAAAAGTGACCAAAGTTACCAGCATCGCTAAGAAGGGTAATGTTCACACATGGGCGTGGGGGAAGAGGTTTCAGCCCCTCCCAATAAGTTGAAACCCTTTCAGATTGCTGTAGACCCACACCCAAATTCTATTTTTACTAACATTTTCGGCAATTTTACCCATCCAGACCCTTCCCCAGTAATTTCTTGCTGCCCACGTATGGTAAAGTTGTTCCCATGCATGTGACAAGATGGTGTGTGATTCCATTCCCCACCCCAAGTTTATCATACCCTCATCCCTCATATATATAATATAATTCATTCCTCATATATATATATATATATATATATATATATATATATATATATATATATATATATATATATATATATATATATATATATATATATATATATATATATATATATATATATATATATATATATATATATATATATATATATATATATATATATATAATCATCCCAAGTTCATCATACCCTCATCCCCTCATCCCCTAGAGGACGGGATAATTTATTCCCCTCCATTTCTGGCAAAAGCTTGCCCTTTCAGGCGATTTGGCGCTTTTTTTGCCATTTTTGGCCAAAAATAAATCCCTTCCAAAAGTAGCCGGCTACCCCCTCACAAAATATTTAGCCATTTCAATATGGCGCTTCCCGAAAAATTCATCTGAAAAAAGTTTCCATTACCGCACTGACTTCTACAGCGAAATACGGGTAAAAAAGTTTTTACTTGCTCGCAGCAAATTAATTACTTAAAGGAATCTCAAAAAATATTTTTGAAATTCGGTATATTACATTTCTCATACCTCCTCACTGACTCGTGAGTAAATTTGCTCGACAACAATTCCAAAGCAGCGTCAACGTCCATAGGAACCCATCCGTTCAAAATTTCCACAGCCTGCGTCGCTTCGCTGGCCAAATCCCAATTCACGCACTGGACAAATTTCGGCAAGGCACGTTTATTGGTTTGTAGGAAGAAGCGAAATTTCCAAATCAGATCTTTCTCGTCCGATGATAGCGCCATATCGGGCGGATAGTCGACTATTGAATTCAAATGATCTCTCGTTTCCGCATTTGGCTTTAATTCTCGGTCACCAGGTCCTGAACGACATGCATGCACATAGAGGGTGGGTGAGGGAATATTACCCCGTCCCCCTGAAGGACGAGCCAAACAAGTACTGTCCGGCGATTTTGAGCTGCTGGAACGTTTTTTACATCATTTTTGAGGTCAAAAGCAGTAGAAACGTCGAAAAATTTTCGGCGCTTCGCGCCAGATTAGTACTTTTGAGTACTTTTTACTCAAGAAGCGCCCAGAATTGAACAATTTTTCATCTATAGTGTCAAAAGTAATATAATGCAGTCAAAAGGGACTAAAAATGCGATATTACTACGAAAAAACGTTTTGCAGGCTACTTTGACCATTTTGATCGTTGCCGACCCACCTGACCTTTTGCACTTATGCTGAACGGAGTTATTAGCAGACATGCACAGCATGGGCATTCTGGGTGGTGAAACCAAGAATTTTTTCTAAAGTATTCTTTAGGCTCAAAAACGAAGGATATGCGTCAAAAACACCATTTTTGGCGTTTCTGACGATGCTCTTCCTTTTTAGAACGTGAAAACATTATAAAGATTTCGAAAAAGTGTGAAAAACTCGAGTAAATCGAACAAAATATATAACAAATGCGTGCTTATAAGCCGGAAATTTAATACTTTTGAGCCAAAGGATAGCTAACAAGGGTAAAAACTGTACTTTTTCTGAAAAATCGAAAATTCTAGGGGTGAAAAATTTCTGGAGGAGAAAACCTTTCTGGAGTGAAAAACCCCAATTCACTAAAATCAATAGTTATTACGCTTGCCACTTACCCTTTACCTGAAGCAATATGATTTCTCGAGAAGAAAATGGCAGATAGCCTTTAATAGTTTCAAAGTTTAACAGAAGGTTAGCTATAAGCCAACATTTAAATAATTTTCAGCCAGAAATTGAAAATTAAGAAAGATAACTTTTTCCTGAGAATTTCGTAGGTAGTGAAATTAGGTTAATTATTTAATTTTTAATTATTTAACTTTTAACGATTTTCCTTCTGCCTATTTATCAGAACAACTTTTTTGTAGTAGGTAGATATTTTTCAGGGCATCCAAAGACTTTTTGGATCGTCGTTATATACGCATGTACAACAATTTTTTGCGGTACAAAGACAGTAAAAATGCATAAGAAAACTCCAAGCAATTTCCAATTCGTTGATACTCTGAAATGCCTGAAATTCACTTTAAAATAACACGTCAAATTTTCTAAATTTCAGCCTTTCAAATTGCGATAAAATAAATTATTATTTATAGATAATACATATCTCTTGCTCCAACATTTAGTTCGAAAGCTACAATCAGCCAAATATTTCAGGACTTAAAACCAATTTAGTAATTCAACGTGAACAGCTTGTCTATTCAAACTCAAAACTTGAGTCAAGCATCATGGCCAATATTTAAAATCAATTATGTGCAACATACATGCACGCGGTCCAAAGTTCTATTAGGGGCTAAACCGAGTTTCCTTAAGGAGACGTGAATGATTAATTTTTACGGCTAATCATGGTGCTACAATGATGATGAATGAATGAATGGACAGAGAACGCATCGAAGAATACTTAAAATTATACTGCTGGGCACCGCTTGGCGCTGTTTCATTTCTCTAACGATAGGGTTTGGTCCCCAAATAGCCTGGTGGGGAGAATTTCCTTTGAAAAGTCCGTGGTAGGAAGATCCTCATGTGCATGTATGATGTGCAAGACAGGCGATTTCCTGTTTTGCTTGTCTTTACAAAGTCACAAAATTGTTTTTCAAGCCAAAAAATTTAAATTTTCTGTGATTGTGACTTTTGTACAAATTAAGGATGTGCCGATACCACTTTTTTGAAAATGGCCAATTCCGATTCAATTTCGATTCTTTATATCTCAGAAATGCCGATTCCGATTCTGCAAAACTCAGAATCGCCGATTCCCGATTCGATTTCGATTCTAAAATATAGTAATCGGCCGATTCCGATTCCTGTGATAAGCGTTATATGCTACAAGAAATCAAAATTAAAATACGTGCGCACTGCATTTTGTGAATATAAAAGTCAATCGATCAGATGTTTTGTATGCCGAATATATAAAACTAGACAAAACATTCAGCATTTTGCTTTAATTTATCTTGAAATTCAGTTCTTCTGACTAGCTCGCTAAAATTCATATCTGTAATGCATGTTCATTCGCATCAGTTTATATGTACGACGAGTATATTTGCACTTCGCTAAATTCACTTAGAGTAAAAAAATTTTGATTATAAGCCTTTTATGCGCACTAAAAAATGTTTGTGTGTCACTAGCCAATCCAGCAAATAATTAAATTCTCGCCACCATTAACATTCTCCCCACCTGAGTATAATAAGATGTTTTTTTGCAATCTGATCAATTAATCAGCTAGATAGAATTTAGATCGCTATAGTACAATAAGTAATGTTTACTACGCATATCAATGCGTCCAGGATTTTGGGTAGCCGACTTAGGTTCTAGGTCATATGTTTCTAACATATTGAAAGAATTTTCTGTCAGACAAACTTCCATTTTGCCACTGAAGAGAATAATTTTAAAGAAATAAAATCGTATGCAAACGATTGACGAATTTAACATTGTATTCTGGGCGTCATGTAGGGGAATACTCTAATTTTTAATCCTATAGTCTGAAACTGTGATTGCCTAAAGAATGGTGATGTCAGAAAGGCACGGAAATCTAAAGGATAATTCTATGAGAATGCTTAAGTATTAGAAAATGCGGAGCTTCAGAAAAATTTTTGATCCAGTTGAATGGCCGAGGTTTATAGGTGACAATAAAAGCAATATATTTAAGTTATATCTGCTTCGAAGCGCCGAAAAAAATCTGAGAAATTCCTACTAATGATACACCGCCCATTCCTCCCCTGTACCATTAAGTCCGCCCTAGCGTAAAAGTAAGCAAAGTTTTTGTAACCTATGTAACTGTGCCTGCTTCTGCTATTCTCTCCTTATTGCTGTAGTACGAGTATATGTATATACAAATGAATCTATTAATAGCTCGGATTATCAAGATTTGCATCCTGCCCCAATAAAACAAACACTAAATTGAATTTTTATGACAATTTGAAGAAAAATTTTTATTACACAACTTTTTAATTTCACGATAATTTTCAAAAGAATGGAATCGATAATGATAGGAAATTTGTGTATTTTGGGCGATTCCGATTCTCTAAAAATCAGAAATGACGATTCCGATTCGATTCCATGAAAAATGACCGATTCTTACCGATTCCGATTAATCAGAACATCCCTAGTACAAAGCCTCTGCGTCTATTATCATTCTTACCAATAGGAAGTTAATTTCAGGACTTTCTAAAGACAAATGGAACAAAAAGCTGCTAGGATGGCACAAAGTAATTTTTAGATTATCATTATGTTTGAATAAAAATTAAATTCTAATAGACAAATAGTACCTATTAGGGATGGGACAAGCACCGGCATCGGCGCCAGGGTATCTGGCACCGGCCGGTGCCGAGCTAGCACCGGCGCCGGTGCGAATCAGTAAACACAGAAGATTCACGTCAATCGTCTCAAATGTTTCTTTAACGATTCAACTTTTTATTCCTTTATTGAATTTCTAAGATAAATAAATACAGACATTGATGCTCGTTATGCTCGACTACATGTATTTTTCGTAGTGGTTTGATTCATCATTTGAGTAAATCGTAAATATTCCTGAATCTAGGCAGGAATTTGGCTACTTGACTTGACATAATAGAAATTATCTAGTTCTGAAAATGAAATTATGGGCTCTAAAGTAGACATTATTTGTGAACAGCTGGAACCGATAAAAGACTTCTGTGCACGCAAGCATAGGTCCTCGTTGGAGAGGACTAATGTCATGCAATGACGCCCATGCTGACCCCGAAAAAATGCTGCTAATCACAATTTCCGATTTCCAAAAAAACCCTCATAAAGGAGCAGTTCAAAGTGCTTCGATTGATCTTCTGGCTTAATTCTGCGCTTCGCGCCAAATATTCGTTTCTTGACAATATTCCTTTCAGTTTCATTGATTTTTTCAATAATTTTTGTTTTTACATCTAGTAAGAAGAATATCAGAAGCGCCAGATAATGGTGTCTTTGAAGCTCAGATTTTCATGGTTTTAGGCCCAACAAAGCACTTTAAAAAACTTTTCAGGTTAACTAGCCAGCCGAATTTCTATGCTCGAAACATGTATAAACACTTATATACAATTCGGTCATTTTAAGTTGCAAGATATCGAATGAAGACAATTATTAATATGCGGTGGAAAATTAATAATACCTAGATGAAAATATAGCACATGATGGCAAACACAAAATATAGCCTCAAGTTGGCACCGGCAGCGTATTTCGAAAATCCACTGAGGATTCGCTGTGGCTATTGTTAAAGATACGTATGTAGGCGGGCCTATCGTTCACTTAATTACATAACCATTACATGCCTTAGAACGTAGGCATTTTGCCTATATGCCCATAAAATGCGTAGTTACATACGTACATTTACGATCCAAACGCAGGCAAAATGAGACTCGCTCGCTCAAGTGAATAATAAATAGCATAGAACACTGTTTCATTGTGATTTACGCTAAGTACGTTAATTACCACACCAACTTTTCCTTGCGCAATTTAACCGCAAACTAGTGATTCATGAGAGCCTTTTTCCAATTATGTCCGTTTTAAAAGAAAGAAAAGGTTAGCAATAGATAATCGAATGAAAGCAAAGGTATGAAATAATCTTTTCAAGATACTTGGTGTTTTAATTAAATTTCTCAAAGTTAGTACGTGAAAAAGTTTTAAATTAGGAGACCCATATTATATTCATTCATAATAAAATAAGACCCCAGAATAGACACGCTTTAATACGATTTTAAAAAGAAACGGAAAACAAAAACTGAGCAATTCACAAGGAAACAGCGATAGTTAATAACCTAGGCCATGGGACATAGCATTCGGTTGGCTGGAGTGAAGGTTTTTCAGCAAATTTGTAGCGCGTTACAAAATTTTTGGCGCTCAAACTCATCTTGATTTTGCAACCAGTATTCTTGTTTCTACTTGAGCCATCACCTATCTTTTTTTCCTTTTGTATTTTGAACTGTTGTGACAAACAAAATCCGTGATATACAAAAATCGTGTGCAATTTGGGTATGTATTCGCTACGTTCCGATTAATACTACTCGATCGTTTGATTTCCAATTTCAAAGCTTTAATCTCGTCGATCGTGTTCAATTTTAGTCGAACAACGACTTTAAAGCATTCGCCTTCCCCGCAAATATTCTGTATTTTAATTTTGTGCAACTTGGCAAAGACGATTCCAAATAAAGATAATCACCATCATTTCTGAAAAAAACTTTTAGGCATTTTAAGATTTAGTGGATGGTATAACACACTTTGCCAAATGATCGAATCAAAGATCCTCGAAGTCCGTTTGCTTTCATCAACTTTTTCTCTCTATTTAGACAGACATTGAAAAAACAGGCTCTAAGACTCATGCATGAGTTTGCGGTAGATTATGCAAGGAAAAGTTGGCGTGGTAATTAAGGTACTTGGCGTAAATAACAATAAAACAGTGTGCTTTTATTTATTATTCACTTTGGCGAGCGAGCGTTTGGATCGTATATGTATGAAACTACGCATTTTATGGGCATATAGGCGAAATGCCTACGTTCGAACGCATGTAACGGTTATGTAATTAGGTGAACGCTAGGCCCGCCTACATACGTATCTTTAAGAATAGCCACAGCGAATCCTCAGTGGCTTTTCGAAATACGCGCACCGGCACCAGCAAAAAAGTGGCACCGGTGCATTTCTAGTACCTATATTAAATAAGTAATTGGCGTGAGGTACTGTATTATTTTGACTGATTCGAGTTTCAAAACTCAATGCTGCAGTTTCATAACGAGAAAGAGCATAGGTTATTACTTATGTATTTATATTAAAGATTAAATTACTATATTCGTGGCAAAGCGATGCGGAAATTTTACTAAAATTCAGGGATTTTAAAACTATAAATTTTACTTTCATATTCTTCTGCCCCCTTCCACACACAGAAAATTATCGTGCATGTAAAAAAGACGGCTCCAGAAAGCATGCATGCATACCTGGGGAATGGATCTTGGTTCTGTGGGTACCGGAACCCCTTTTGCTGAGGTTGGTTGGTTGGTCAATGAAGAGGTTGATTGTGAGAAGGTTGACATAAGGGCAGGCCCATATCCATGATTTTATATAGAGGAAACCGAAAATTTAGAATCCAGATATCTCGAGAACCAAAAGGAGATAGACGAAAATAAAGGCAGTTTTGAGCGTATCTCGGCAAGCTCAATATAACGATGAAGAAAATTTTTAAATAATCCTAACTTTATTTTATATTGATTGATCCCTAGACAACAAATTTATTGAGTGATCTCTCATCATTCAATAGACAAATGATTTCTCAGCTTCTATCTTGTATTTAATTCTTGTCCTTTTCAAAGGCAAACAATACAGAAACAATTCGGCGCAGAGCGCCAAAAGAAATTTGACATCTTTTACATGTCTATATCAAATTTGAACGGTCTTGTACAGGCTCGAAGACAGAAAATTTAGATAAGCAATAACTCCGACGCGAAGCGCTGGAAAAAAAATTTTGTGATCCGGCACTTAGCGCCGGAAAAAACTGACATGCTATCCATGGCTAACTCGAATTTTAGCGATTTTGAGCACTTTAGAAGACAAAACTATGCATGAGCGAAGCAGTAAATGTGAAGCGTGCTAATCGCCGAGAATTTTGCGTTTACTGGCTCGAAAGTACGCTAAAAACCTGTTTTAGCGATGTTTCAGACAAAATTCTTTCAAAATTTTTTAGCGAATCTTAAAAGCGTGATCGAACAGTGCATAGAATATGAACATTGAATGAACACAACACATGATCTTGTTTGTCCTAAGCCCAGAGGAAAACAGTAATTAGCATATCTCTTGTTATCCAGCAACTTAAAATTATGACTTTCCTTCACTAGCGGATCCAGGAAAAAATTTTCTCGGGGGCGGTCCGAAAATTTGAAGTCAGATATCTCGAGAACCACTAGGAAATAAGTGAAAATAAGGGCAATTTTGAGCGTATCTCGGTAGCTCTAAACGATGGTGAAGACAAATTTTAAACTAAAATTTCAAAAATTTTTAACCTTACTCAATATTGATATGCAGGAAATTGATCATTTAAGCTATCTGCACAACCAATTGCTTGCTTATAATGCAATTCACGAGTGATCTCTTATCTCCTGTCTTTGTATTTAATCATTGTGCTTTACAGAGGAAGATTATACAGATAATAAATCATTCGGCGCGAAGCGCCGAAAAAATTGACATATTCTGCAAGTCAAGCTCAAATTTGAGCGGTTTTGAGTGGGCTATAAGACAAGCAACACAGATGAACAATAAATCCGGCGCGAAGCGCTGGAAAAGAATTTCATGTTTTTTTATGTCATAACCTAACTTTGAGCTGTTTTGAGTGAGCTGAAAGGCAAAAATATAGCTTAACAAAGAATCCAGCGCACAGCGCTGGAAAGAAATTGACATGCTCTCTATGTCTAAATCACATTTGAGCGATTTTTAGCGTTTAGAGGACACAGCCATATGTAAAAAATACATAAATCCAATGCGAAGCGCAGGAAAATGTTAAGTTTGCATAATTCAAAAGACGCTAAAAACCTATATTGGCGGTGTTTTAAAAGTGTTTAACTAATTTTCCATGTTTCCCTTTCGGGGACCCTTTGTAGGAAAATTATCTTTTCCATTTCGGAGATAGGGTGGTCCTGCCCAACGAGCCCAACGATCACACATTTACATTACCCGACTATGCCTTGGACACAAAAAATGCAAGAAACATCCTCGCTTTTACAGCTGAAGGATCCGGGGGACGTGCTCAAACGCTCCCAGCAGGACCCAAGGCGGAGCCCCGGAAAATTTTATGAAATAAAATTTTGAAATGAACGTTAAAACTGTCACAAAATCGGCCCAATTATGGTTCTGAACTCAGCCTAAAAACAGTTAACCAGCCTTTTCATACTTACAAACCATTACAAATTCTTGCTTTGAAATGCGTTCTGAACTGAAAAACGAAACAAAACGAAAAATTGCCGGTAAGTGACACACACCTTTAACACGATGTCCAACCAGCGTTATGAGTTACAGCCGATAAATAGTATAGTACATCAAATCAGTGAAGCACTGGAATCATTTTGACTGCTTCAAACACAATGCTGGATACACTAAAACGGAAAATAATGATGAATCGGCGCAAAGCGTCGGAAATTTTTGACGTTTTGGAGTTTTTAGCTGAATTTTGGGCGCATTCCAACGTAAATCTGCTGCTCAAAAAATTTTCAAAAAGGGTTATGGGGGGGTGGCCGCCCCCCGCCTCCACCTAGATCCGCGCCTGTTTCTTTAATAGTCATGGAAAATCAGATAACCCCGTAGCTTCTAGTTATTGCGTTTTTCTGGATTACTTCTGTGGCTCGAGGTGATAAAGTACAATTTTGGGATCTCTACTCTTTTACTCAATTATGTAGCTCCTTTAGGATACACACAATGTAAAGACGCCGTATATTCAGCGCAAAGCGCCAGAAAATTTTGATATTATTATCCAAAGCTCGGCTCAATTTTGCTGTTTTCTGGAGATCAGAAACGGAAGAAATAAATCTGGCAAGGATGCGCCAGAAGATTACGATATTTTTTATCATTCTAAGGACAACTTTGAACCTTTCTAAAGTTTATTGATGCCGAAAGTATATCTGGCGCGAAGCGCCAGGAAATTTTGGCGTCTTTATCATTTTATCATTTCGATTTCGCATCGCATCTTTTTTAGGATAAGAATTTCAAAAAAAATTTGTATGCCTGCCTATGCTATCTGAAAATAGCTTTTAGATTTACCTGATGGCGCGGAGCGCTGAAAAATGGGTATTTTCTGCTAGCAACGTACAAAACCGATAGTTTCACAAATAAAATTCTGAAAAAATTCAGGATAAATTCTCCCTCAATGCGGGCCTGCGCACAAGTAGTACTGCACACTTTGCAAATTTTACTACCCGGGTACCCGGCTATTTCATTACCCGGGTACGCGGGTATACCCGGGTAGGACCTTAGATGGAAGAGAATGCAGTGAACATCGTTCATTTACGGTTGACAGTGAAATCTAGGCCAAAGTGATATCTAAGCAGTTGAATTATTGAAAAATTAATGCAACATTAAATAGAATCGAGGCTGTAATCTGAAGAATCCGTATGCATTTAATGAAATTTAAGTCATTTCCATAATTCAAAGCAAAAAATTGTGAAGCAGGTTTTGTATCTGCATAGCGTCATTAAATCATTTGAAGCAGGAAAACACATTGACGGAAAGTAATTTCCAAATCAACAGGAAATGAAAATTTATTCAAAAACAAGTTCATCTGGAGCTGACTGCAGAGGCATAGCCAGGATTTTGGTTCGGGGGGCATGAACAAAAATTTTTTAAGATTACTTTTGCATTGAATGCCAGTAACGTTATGTATAGTAAAACTGAGTTTTTACGACCTTAAGTAGTGTAGCCTAGCTAATTTATGGGTTTCTGACGATCAATAGTGTAAACCGGTGCGAAGCGCCGAAAATTTTTTGGAATTTCTACCGTTTTCATATAGAATTTACGGCCTTTCTATTGACAAACAGTTTGAAATTCATAAGTGGGGCAAAGTGCCAAGAAATTTAGTCATTTTTAACGCCCTAACATTTTGTAGCTCTGTGAACTTATAGTCTGACAGAGCAGAAAAATTATCAAAGTTGTACAAAACAGTTTTAACAGTTCAAGCTTCTAACAAGAAAACTGCGAATTACTAACTTTGCCTGAAGATATTTTGAGTGACTCAGGCTTTTAAACGCAATGCTGGAGCTTTACAAAAAGGAAGAACAGTGACTGGCGGCGCTATGCGCCGGAAAATTTCGACGTTTTTGCACATTAAACTCAATTTATACCGCTTAAATCATACAAAACAGACAAATTAATGCCGGAGCGACACGCCGGAAATTTTGAGAAATTCCTAACCCTTTTACCTGGGTTGTTCTCCCTAAAATCTCATTGCACATGTACAACGAGATTTTACAGCAGCGGGATGTCTGGGGTGGCGAGCGGAGTCGGGGGCAGAGTCCCGAAAAACTAAAAAACGTGGCCAAATCTCGGTTCTAAAGCAAGCCCAAAAACACTTAAAATTGATGAAATCATACTTTGCACAAAACTCCTGAGCTTAAATGCGTTTTCCGACCCCTGTTAATTACATAGCGCAGCAACGGGTCGCTGTTAATAAGATATAGAAAGAAGTATCAATGAAAATTTTGTTCTTACCGTTTTCAGGCCCATTTGTGGCCTTCTTATCAACAAAATGCAGCTCAGAGAACAAGAAATGCGCAAAAACATAAGAAAATTTGGCATTCCTTTCATTTAAAATAGCATTATGTGTCCTTGTGAAGAGAGAAAAACAAAGCAAAAAATAGACAAAGTGGTACAAAAAAGACAAACAAAGCAGAGAATAGACAAACTGGTACACAGCAAGCATGCGCAGTTTCATTCAACGAACAAATAGTGCATTAAATTACTGAAGTGATGTGAAGTGCTGGATTATTTGACTGATTCAAGCTTTTAAGTTCATTGGATCTATATAGCAATAAATAATAATGACTTGGCGCGAAGCGCCGGTAAATTTTGACGTTTTTGCCTTTTTGAACTCAGTTTTCTGGACACACTTTATTGCAACAAAAAAATCAACAATATTTCTGAAAAATTTTGGGGGGCAGGTGCCCTAAATTCCCACCCCTCCTGGCTACGCCTATGGCTGACTGCATTTGGAACATCGATCGGCTTTGAACCAGGTCTAACTAAAACAGTTGTGCGCACGATGTGAACAAAAGTTGCAGTTTAAATTTATATAATGGTCACAGAAGTACATAAATGCATTAGAAAAAAGCGTTGCTAGCAGATAATTTCTTGTTTTAAATTAATTTACTATAGAGAATAAGAAGAATTCGGCACAAATGAAATAATGTAACTAAAGAGCTGAATAATGGAATTTGCCTAGAGCATATGCGCGATATATTCTGACAATAGGAAATATTAACAGACTCGCTCATTCAATATTTTACGGTTGATTATATCAAATCACATTTACATTGTGATTTAATCGCACTTTAGAAGCAATATGTTGCTTGGTTTCTAATTCAATTCTTAGCACATATTGCATAAATGCAGTGCTATTTTTCCATTTTATATTAGGGGAACCCGGGTAGTAAAATTATTATTTACCCGGGTACTCGGGTACCCGTTCGGTACCCGCGTGCAGCTCTATGCACAAGTGCAATAAAATTCGCCATTTTGTAGCAGGAAAAAGAATCTCGTTGATTGGTAGGTTGGTTGGTTTGTTGGTTGGTTGGTAGGTTGGTTGGTTGGTTGGTTGTTTGGTAGGTAGGTTGGTTGTTTAGTTATTTGGTTGGTTGTTTTATTGGTTGGTTGGTTGTTTTGTTGGTTGGTTGGTTGATTGGTAGGTTGGTTGGTTGGCCATTTAGTTGGTTGGTTAGCTGGTTGGTTGGTTGGCCATTTAATTGGTTGGTTAGCTGGTTGGTTGGTTGGTTGATTGATTGGTTGGTTGATTGGTAGGTTGGTTGGTTGGTTGGTTGGTTGGTTGGTTGGTTGGTTGGTTGGTTGGTTGGTTGGTTGGTTGGCTGATTGGTTGTTTATTTGGTTGGTTGGTTGGCCATTTAGTTGGTTGGTTAGCTGGTTGGTTGGTTGGTTCGTTGGTTGGTCGGCCATTTAGTTGGTTGATTGGTTGGTTGGTAGGTTGGTTGATTATTTAGTTGATCGGTAGGTTGGTTAATAGGTTGGTTGGTTGGTTGGTTGGTTGGTTGGTTGGTTGATTGGTTGGTTGGTTGGTTGGTTAGTTGGTTGGTTGGTTGGCTTAGTTGGTTGGTTAGCTGGTTGGTTGGTTGGTTGTTTAGTTAGTTGGTTGGTTGGTTGGTTTTTTAGTTGGTTGGTTGGTTGGTTTCTTAGTTGGTTGGTTGGTTGGTTAGCTGGTTGGTTGGTTGGCCATTTAGTTGGTTGATTGGTTGGTTGATTGGTAGGTTGGTTGATTGGTTGGTTGATTCGTTGGTTGGTTGGTTGGCTGGTTGGTTGGTTAGGTGGTTGGTTGGTTGGTTGCTTAGTTGGTTGGTTGGTGGGTTGGTTGGTTGGTTGGTTGGTTGGTTGTTAGTTGGTTGGTTGTTAGTTGGTTGGTTGGTTGGTTGGTTGGTTGGTTAGCTGGTTGGTTGGTTGGTCATTTAGTTGGTTGATTGGTTGGTTGATTAGTAGGTTGGTTGATTGGTTGGTTGATTGGTTGGTTGGTTGGTTGGTTGGTTGGTTGGTTGGTTGGCTGGTTGGTTAGTTGGTTAATGGGTTGGCCATTTAGTTGGTTGGTTGGTTGGCCATTTAGTTGGTTGATTAGATGGTTGGTCGGTTGGTTGGTTGATTGGTAGGTTAGTTAGTTGGTTAGTTGATTGGTTGGTTGGCCATTTAGTTGGTTGGTTAGCTGATTGGTTGGTTGGCCATTTAGTTGGTTGGTTAGCTGGTTGGTTGGTTGGTTGATTGGTTGATTGGTTGTTTGATTGGTAGGTTGGTTGGTTGGTTGGTTGGTTGGTAGGTTGGTAGGTTGCTTGGTTGGTTATTAGGTTGTTAGGTTGGTTGGTTGGTTGGTTGGTTGGTTGGTTGGTTGATTGGTTGGTTGATTGGTTGGTTGGTTAGTTGGTTAATGGGTTGGCCATTTAGTTGGTTGGTTGGTTGGCCATTTAGTTGGTTGGTTAGCTGGTTGGTCGGTTGGTTGGTTGATTGGTAGGTCAGTTAGTTGGTTAGTTGATTGGTTGGTTGGTTAGCTGATTGGTTGGTTGGCCATTTAGTTGGTTGGTTAGCTGGTTGGTTGGTTGGTTGATTGGTTGTTTGATTGGTAGGTTGGTGGGTTGGTTGGTTGGTTGGTTGATAGGTTGGTAGGTTGCTTGGTTGGTTATTAGGTTGCTAGGTTGGTGGGTTGGTTGGTTGGTTGGTTAGTTGGTTGGCTGGTTGGTTGGTTGGTTAGCTGGTTGGTTGGATGGTTGGCCATTTAGTTGGCTGATTGGTTGGTTGATTAGTAGGTTGGTTGATTGGTTGTTTGGTTGGTTGGTTGGTTGGTTGGTTAGTTGGTTAATGGGTTGGCCATTTAGTTGTTTGGTTGGTTGGCCATTTAGTTGGTTGGTTAGCTGGTTGGTTGGTTGGTTGATTGGTTGGTTGATTGGTTGATTGGTTGGTTGGTAGGTTGCTTGGTTGGTTGTTTGGTTGTTAGGTTGGTTGGTTGGTTGTTTGGTTGGTTGGTTGGTTGGTTGGTTGGTTGGTTGGTTGGCTGGTTGGTTAGTTGGTTAATGGGTTGGCCATTTAGTTGGTTGGTTGGTTGGCCATTTAGTTGGTTGGTTAGCTAGTTGGTCGGTTGGCTGGTTGATTGGTAGGTTAGTTAGTTGGTTAGTTGATTGGTTGGTTGGCCATTTAGTTGGTTGGTTAGCTGATTGGTTGGTTGGCCATTTGGTTGGTTGGTTAGCTGGTTGGTTGGTTGGTTGATTGGTTGATTGGTTGTTTGATTGGTTGGTTAGTTGGTTGGTTGGTTGGTTGGTAGGTTGGTAGGTTGGTTGGTTGGTTATTAGGTTGTTAGGTTGGTTGGTTGGTTGGTTGGTGGTTAGTTGGTTGGCTGGTTGGTTGGTTGGTTAGCTGGTTGGTTGGTTGGTTGGTTGGTTGGTTAGTTGGTTAATGGGTTGGCCATTTAGTTGTTTGGTTGGTTGGCCATTTAGTTGGTTGGTTAGCTGGTTGGTTGGTTGGTTGGTTGATTGGTTGGTTGATTGGTTGGTTGGTTGTTTGGTAGGTTGGTAGGTTGCTTGGTTGATTGTTTGGATGTTAGGTTGGTTGGTTGGTTAGTTAGTTGGTTGGTTGGTTAGTTGGTTGGTTGGTTGGTTGGCCATTTAGTTGGTTGGTTACCTGGTTGGTTGGTTGGTTGGTTGATTGGTAGGTTAGTTGGTTGGTTAGTTGATTGGTTACTTGATTGGTTAGTTGATTGGTTGGTTGGCCATTTAGTTGGTTGGTTAGCTGGTTGGTTGGTTGGCCATTTAGTTGGTTGGTTAGCTGGTTGGTTGGTTGATTGGTTGATTGGTTGGTAGGTTGGTTGGTTGGTTGGTTGGTAGGTCGGTAGGTTGCTTGGTTGGTTATTAGGTTGTTAGGTTGGTTAATTGGTTGGTTGGTTAGTTGGTTGGCTGGTTGGTTGGTTAGCTGGTTGGTTGGTTGGTTGGCCATATAGTTGGCTGATTGATAGGTTGATTAGTAGGTTGGTTGATTGGTTGTTTGGTTGGTTGATTGGTTAGTTTGTTGATTGGTTGGCCATTTACTTGCTTGGTTAGCTGGTTGGTTCGTTGGCCATTTAGTTGGCTGGTTAGCTGGTTTGTTGGTTGGTTGATTGGTTGGTTGATTGGTAGGTTGGTTGGTCTGTTGGTTGGTTGTTTGATAGGTTGGTAGGTTGCTTGGTTGGTTGTTTGGTTGTTAGGTTGGTTAGTTGGTTGGTTGGTTGGTTGGTTGGTTGGTTGGTTGGTTAGTTGGTTGGTAGGTTGGTTGGTTGGTTGATTGGTTGGTTAGTTAGTTGGTTGGTTAGTTGATTGGCCAGCTAGTTGGTTGATTGGTTGGCCTCTTGGTTGGCTGGTTGATTGATTTTGCTTGATTATTCATTATCTCTCAATCTTTCCTTATCTTTCTTTTCACTTTTATTCCAATTTAAACCTTAATTTTCTGTGGCCACCACCCAGAGGTTCTGTGGGTACCGGGTGGCCACAGGGTGGACACAGTGGACGGTATTCCCCACCTATGCATGCATGGACGGAAAATTTTTGAAAGAATTGAAAAGGATGCACCTATTGTCAGAGACCTAGGAGTTGACTAAAATATATTGAAGGCGGATGAAAAAAATATAATATCTCTTCCTTTATGTTTGTGCACATCTAATTTAAAATTTAAAAAATGTGCATAGATCTTTAGAAGCTGTCCTTGTTACATGTTCAACGGTACCCTGCACAAAAACACTGTTCATTAGGTGGATATACCTATTTTTGAACCAAATAGCGGTAATATGTACGCCTTAAATATTTTCGAGTGCATAAAACATGGTCATAGGGATCCCTAATTTAAATCAGTAGCCCCCGTTCATCTCCCCAGTCGTAAGTTTTAAACCTCCTATTTCTGACATTAAAATGCGTTTTTAGCTATGTCTGATTGCGTTTTTGACATTTTGGCCAAAAAATTAAAATTATTCATTCTATCCCCGAAATTGGTCAACTACCCCTCCTAAAATCTTGAGCTGTTAAATGTCTGCGCGTTACAGATGCAATTTGAAACAAAACAGACATTTAGCAAGCTCAGAAATCAGGTTAGAGCCTAGCCTTCGCTTTATTTATGTTTTTGCTGATCAAGGCACGGTAGCCGGTACCATAGGTGGGCGGCATCGAAATTCTGGGGAAAAAGCATCAAAAAAATGCGAAAAAAACAAAAAAAGGGGGGGGTATTTTGGTTTCTGGGGGTTGTTTGGTTTCTCGGGGAGTGCATACCCACAAACCCCTCCCACGCCCAGGTGTGGTCGGTAACCTTACGAGTAAGAGCTCGAAATTTGGGTTGAGGTTTCCGGTTATTTTAAACGGGAGTTATATGCATACATGCACAGCATGGGAATTCTGGGGGGGTGAAAACCTAAAGTGCCTTTTTTGGGCCCAAAAATGACCGGTGCGCGTTGAAAAACATCGTTTTTTGGCGTTTCTGACGATACTCTATCCTTCTAGAGCATAAAATCATGAAAAAATTTCGAAAAAAGTCGAATAAATTGACCAATATATCGCTTAAAACATGAATATATGGCGCGAAGCGACTAAAATTTGGCGATTTTGAGCAAATAGATAGCCAAAAACCCTTAAAAAGACACTTTTTCTACCCATTTTCAGGTAAGTTTAGGAAACTTTTGAAAAATCGCCAATTCTGGGGGGTGAAAAATTTTTTGCGGGGGGTGGAAAATGATTCTGCGGGGGGTGAAACCCCCTAAGATCATGTATGGTTATATGACTTCCATTTTTTGGCCATAAGTGGCAAAAACAACTAAAAATGGCCAAAAAAGGCAAGTTTTCGCCAGAAATCGTAAGGGGGGTCACAAATTTTCCAAATTTGGTTGGGGACGACCGACTTTGGTTGAGGGATCTCCCATACCCCTGGTTCATACGTCAAGGTACCTATTCGTGCGCTCCGGGCCAAGACGTGGTGTTTGGCCTCGACCAAATTTTCGAGACCGATTTCGGGATCGGGCACGGTCACTATGGCCGGTCTAGTTTGTACATAAGTGAACTGTTCACCGTTCGGTTCGAAATATACGACCAGATGCTCGACATTCTGATAATGCACAAAGGGAAATTCAATCATTAGATAAAGATTATTCGACTGGCGCTTCTCTCGTTCATTAATCAGCTCGATTTCACGAAACGTTAGTCGGTCCAACCAATCTACCTTGTCCATCATACCGCTTCGATGCTTTTTACTGAATCAGTTTAAAAAAATTATTAATACAAAAGAATTTGACTATTAATTTAAATTTTCGCTGGTTTTTTTATCATAAAGTACTAAATCGAGTGAAGTCATGTGCTTAATTTTTACTCAAGATATATGTACCACTACCAGCCATACATGTAAGGGATTGGAATTTCGGGTGGGGGTCCCCGCGCCATTTCTAGAGGGTAAATAAGTCCAATTTTTGGCCAAAAATGAAAAAACACATAAAAATAACCAAAAACGCAATGTTTTCGCCAAAAATTGATTAGTGGGTCTGAAATTTTCTGAATTTTCAGGGATTGAGGGAACGTCCAACATTGGGTGGGGTCCCCAAAAGCTTCCTGTTACATGTATGGTTGCAGCTGAGCAGATAGAAGACGGAACCAGCTTTTCAGTAAAATAATTTTATGCTTAAAGCAATCCAATCAACGACCGAGGACTTTCAATCGATTTTAATCAAAGGACTAGAATTGCAATGAATTTCTTGAGCCCATGATAGGAAAATCTAGCTCAACTATATGTACATTTTAGAGCAGTACCGAGGCCTGGCCCCGAACCTCCCTCCCTGAACCTGAAAATTTTAATATTGTTGTCAGATGCAAACTTGTTGCCTTGATTGATAGAATTAAGTAAGTTCAACAGTCAGGTATTGAGCGAAAGCTCAACACTCGGGTTATTTTGTCAATCGCTCACAACATTTGTTTCGTTATAGATGTCAGCGAACCTAGTTAAGCGCTTTTAATTCATGGAATTATTGGTCAGCTGCAAACGATGAAACATTAAAAAACTGACACAATCGTGCTTATTTCAATTAATCAAGCCAGCAAGTTTGAACCTAACAAGAATCATTGTTGGTGGATGTTGGTGACTTATATCTTCAATCCACAGTTGAATAGCCAGGCCAGTCTGGGGTCAGTCTCTATTTTTTGCGCTAAAATGGTTTCTAAATGAGTAGAAAAGACTTTAAAAAGTGTAATAACAATGTACATCTGACCTCAATCTTACTATCGTTTCCCCGAGTAGTTCTAGACGTATATCTTGCTGTTGATATTTCAATTAACTTCACATAATACTTCAAGAAATTCTTGAGTACGAGTATTCTCCCGTTTTGGCACAAAATCCGGTTTTCAAAGGCCTTTTTCGCCATTCTCATTCAAAAACAAAAGATTCGTTGCCATTAATCTCTATACCAGATACTGGTAATTAAAGTTTAAAAAATGCTAATTTTCGAATCGCTACTTATTTATAGTAGCTTGAATTCGTGTTACAATTCCCACCTACCTGAGTTTAAACAACCTAGGCATCTGGCATTTGGCGTTTTGCATTTCGGGATTGATTTTTCCAGGCGTCGTTGATGGCTTTGAAAGTCCATCTCCCGTTACAAAAGGCCATACTTTCAAATCATACATTCCCTGACGAAATACTCCTCGTCTGCTAAAGAAATAAATAAATAAATAAATAAATAAATGCTCGAAATAAACACCTATTTTAACATAAGCTTACTTGAACAAGCTGAGGCTGGTGCCTCCTATGACGTGTCGAACGAGAGAGTCGTGATAATCGTAAATCGTAAAGGCCAGTGTGGCATCCCTGGATAGTTCATTATAACGAATAGGCAACGTAAGCCATTCATTCCAATTCCATCTAGTTGTGAAAGACTTGTAAGAAGTGCAAACCTGAGAAAATTATTTCAAATTCTAATAAAAAGTTTCTCAAATAGGAAACCGACTTTTACGCAGGTACATTTTTTGACGGCAAAAACATAGTTCATAACGTAATTCGACGTAAAACAAGAAAGTCAATGTTAAATTGAGGCAAAGAAAAAAACGTCATTTTTGAAACTATGACATACTGTTGTAAAGAAATAGGAAAACCCTTACGCAACTTCAGATTTAAATCATCTAAATAGATTAATGTCTTGAAGGAAATTGGTGATCTTCTGGCAAATGTTCATTAAACAATGAACATAAAAACTATAATATATTTTAAATCAGAAAAGATGTATGTATTATCTTGTATTGAATGTCTTTACACTGACAGTTTACGTGATACAAAAATGCATGACGACTGAAAATTGACAATGACGAATCTATCGCGCCAAAAAAAGCAACTTAATAACCATTTTCATCAGATGAACGTTGGTGAATTCCATTTCCCTCTTTCTTTCCTTACTTCACGGGTCAGCTGACCAAGACTACTCAAAATTTTAAGAGAAAAGTCTAGCACGAAAAAAATCTCTGCATGATTAGAACCGCCATTCTATTCCTTTCTTATGACAAGAGTCTATCTAGAAAAGCATTCAAGTAATAAAAGCATTCAAAAACAATCGGGTGCCTACCAAATTCAAAAAGAAGCAACATAAACAACTTTATTGCAGGTATCTAACCAACTCAACTCACCATGTTTCTTTAGAGATAACACCAGTGAAGCACATTCAATTTATGAATGCATTAAAGACAAAAAATTAGTTTATATTAGGAGATAGAGATGAGCAGCGCTTCAAATAATGATTAAAGCAATTCAAATAAGTTTAGCGCTAATAAAAAAGTCTCGAAGCCGCTTCGTTTTTTCCTCATAAATCGATAATAAGCTATGAGCTTTAAAAAAGCAGCTTGCTTCTAATAGAAGAAATCTTGCATTTAATATTTATCTCCATTTGAGTTTTTTCCTACTATAAATAAGTAGTATAGACAGCGATTCAACTTTGAAAGTTTTTTGAAATTTTTTTATTTCCAGAAGTCAAAAAAAATCTAAGTAATTCTCAAAATTTCGATTGGTCGAATTTCTTAAGTCATATAATCGCTCCTTGTATGCAATAAATATTCTTGAATCCGCACCTCATACCTCGAATCGGAATAGATAAAACTTAATTACACGCTACTTGCTTGGGTAATATTGAGTTTATATAGCTAGCCAACTTAGAAATTCATATAATAATCTCGAAATAAGCAAATTTCCTTCCAACTCAGTATAAAAAAATATCAATTCTAAATGTCGTTGAGAACATTAATGCATTCGAAAGACATGACTATCTTACGGGTATAGGGAACCGTCTGTTATCACTATACACTTCACATTCGATAATCAAATCTCCCGGCAGAGCCGCAGACCAATCAGCTGCTCTTGAATTCGGGCAATAATCGGACGAACTGCTTGGTATAACTGACAAATGACTATTATCCCTGAGCAAAGTTACACAATGTTGTAAGGAGGGATCAGCGAGTAAGTGTTCGTATTTCGGTTTTTCAGATTTCCCTTCCAATGAACCGACTTTCACTTGTACCTCTACGTCAAGGTCGCAGCTATACACATAAAATAATCTGTCACAAAGGTTCATTTGTCTGAAAAACAGAATTGGATATTGTTTGTCACGTGACTTAGTCACTAGTCAGTCGTTGATATTGATTAGTAAAGCTAGGTTTCTAGTGAGATTTTATTAAGCCATAAGCTGGCAGTGGCACATATGTTGAATGAATATGCTTCTCATAAATCTCAGGCGTTTACTAACAGACTAATAATCTAAGTAGCCGGTTTGAATTAACAGCAAATATACCTACGCAAGATGCTTGAAAATCTAAAGTTTGTCAATGAAGTGATCTAAGCGAATAATCAATAAAATTATAGACGTATAAAAAAGCAAAAGAACAAGTGGGTGCCTACATAGCTGCATACAGGCAACAGCTCAAAATTCAGGGGGGTAGTCCCGGCCATTTTTAGGGGGAATGAACTCCCATTTTTGGCCAAAAACAGCCAAAAATTCGATTTTTACCAAAAATCGGAAGAGGGGGAGGGTCAAAAATTTTCTGGCTTTGGGAGGTGAGTGGGGGGATGTTCGATCGACTTCGATTAAAAGGGATCCCCACCACACCATCCCCCTCTTGCACGCATGCCTAGCTGCATTAATGACAATTATCGCAATAATTATCACAATTATCACAGTTATCTTAGATTTAAACTACAGGAAGCCATAAACATGACAAAATTGAAAAGAAAAAAGAAGGATAGAAAAGATTAATAAAAAGTTAAAATGAAGTAAATTTTAATAAAGAAATAAATAAATAAAGGATAAATAAAGAATAAAGGAAAAATTAAAAACCAAAAAAAGCATTCTATTAGTCAAAAAAGAAAAAGGCGCAAGAAATAGCACAAATATACCTAAAAAGACTAATGTAATAATAAATTACAAGTTTTACGAGGCGCGAGTCTAACTGAAACGCCATGAAATAAGAGAGGAATAAATACATAAAAATACAGTGATACAGTAAAAAATTCATATAGATAGGCAGAGAGGAACTACATAGGTTGTTCCAGTTGCGTGCCTTTAATCCTCTGACCGTCACTGCAACGTAGATGGCTAGACTGCCTCTCATCAGGAAAAAAAGAAAACAATACAATTCAAAAAAAGGAAAGAATAAATTGAATAAAATGATAATATTAATACAATAATAATACAAAAAACAAACAAACAAAACTGATATTTAAAAGTTGTCGTTTAAGAAAAAACATATAATAGTGAGCAAAAGGTTAGATACAAATAAAAATGTAATGTTAATCCAATTTAAGATATTTTTGGACAAATGAATCAGGAATTTCGAAAAAATTAATTTTAACGCTTATTCCCAAGTCGAAATGGTTGATAAAATATAGGATCAAGCAAAAAATACGAAGGGAAAAATGCGATCGATTAGTTAACAGTATGCCAGATAGAACGCATGATAGCCGTTATTAAGGCCAAAGGATACGCAACAAAATTTTTAATTGTAAATAAAATAAATTGTCCTTTGCTGATTTTTCGTTCTTAGTTGTTTGAAATATTATTTTAAGCATACATGTAACGGCTCAAAATTTCAAGTAGGATGAAGATAGGGTTAATTACCTCCAATCTATGGCCAAAACAGCACAAAAGCACTTAAAAATAGCAAAAAACACTTGAACTGGCCAAAAAACACAAATTTTCGCCAAAATTGAGGAACGGTGTCAAAAAGTTTCTGAGTTTGGGGAGATAGGGGACGACCAACTATGGGTGAGGGGTCCTCCATCTCTCCTATTACATGTGTGTTCAAGCTCGTATTCAGGAGGATATGTGGAACGTGCCCCTCCGAAACGAAATCTGAGAATGTTTTACCCATTACTCCTCTGTCGCTTTTTTAGCCGAAAATCGCAAAAAATTTTCGGCGTTTTGCAACGAATTCCACAATTATAATTAGAATCTATATATATAGTCCCAAGCGCGCGGTTTGAACACTCCATATTCAGTCTTAATACAACCTAAAGCGTATTTTGCATCTGTGTCTTCTGTTTTTCAAAGGTTTTATGAAGAAAAATGAGATTTGTTCAAGAAGCAAGAATGACAGCAATTTTTTCGGTGATGATAATGGATTTGCTAATGGAGTTTGACCATTTTTTAGAGTAAATACAAAACCTTGATTAGGCTGATATTGTGAAGATTTTAATGTTACGATTCAAAATTGAAGTGCTCTCTTCACAAAATTTTTCAGGGCTCTGCCACGGACCCCGCTGGGAGTGCATGAGCGCGCCACCCCAGAACCCCAGGCCCAAAAGAGATGGTTTCCATAGAATTCTCACCGTATCTTTTGTATCCGGGTGACAAAATTTACAGAGCGAAAATCTTCCTTTGGTTCCCCTTATGTTTTAAGAATATATCCCCAAACAAAATCATGGATAAGGGCCTGAGTGTTTTTAAGTAAAAAATAGTGATAGATAAATCCAAAATATCAACTCACAACAAAATGTACCTAAACTTACTAGGCACTACTTATTTAGAAACATAAAAGTGAACGCAAAAAAGAATGACGAGTAAAGTTTAAAATCTCAGTCAAAGTGCCCCCACTGTGGTGTTCTCGGGATATGCTGCACACGGTCAAAAGTAAGCGAGGGTGGAAAAGTAAGAAATGCAAAAGCAACTTTTATCTATATGAAACCAATTAGGCACAAAAATGCGATGAAACCAAAAACATATTCTTCGGGAGGGGGTTACTTTTACAGAATAGTAGCAATTACATATATACATATGCCGTCATAACAAAAATGGGTAAGTACCTAACTAGTTCGAATTTATCATAACGAAAACTTGAATTCCTGCGTAAAACCTGTAAAAAAACAGAAAAAATTTCTCAGTTCTGTATTTAAATCTATACAAATGATTGTAAAAAAGAAGCAAGGATTTAAGATATCTTTATTCTTCTTTCCGTTTAATCTTTCAAATATTCCGAAGCTTTGAACCGGATTTTCACTAAATAAAATCATTGAAAATAACTTATGAGAGAATATAACATATGTGTAGCATAGGCGTAGCCGGAGTTTTTCCGAAAAAGAAGAGTCCAAAAATTTTATATTTTAAAAGTCGATAAAAACGTCTAAAAATGCCTTCCAGGTGTAAAAAAATGCCTTTTCTAAACTTCGCAATTTATGCTGCACGCTTTGCAAGTTTTTCTACTCGGGAAGGATCTTATATTGATAGAATGCACCGAAAAACCTCTTTTGGGGCTGGATATATGGAGTGGCGTGCTCAAGCGCCCCACTCCGGCGGGGTCCGAGGCGAGTCCTGTAAAATTTTACAAAAAAAGCACAAAAATCCTGAATTTTCACGTTAAAATTTTCATAAAATCGTTCACATCTTGGTTCTGAATTCAGCTGAAAGATAGATAGAATAGACTGACACGAAGCACGGCCATTTTCTGATATTTCTATACCATAATGACTGAAAAATTCTAAATCGCATGAGATGTGAATCTTTTGTAGATTTGTCTTGTCATTCAAAGCAGCATTTAAAAAACGCAATCTGTACAAAGCACACGAACTTTCTGCATACTTTGGTTAAGGATACTAATACTAATAATTTATTCGGATAAACGTGAGGATAAAACGTCGCAAGAAAAATTATACTAATACCCCTGTGACCTACCTATAGGACTTGTACAAAATATCTTAAGATTTTATGCTTTTTATATTTCTTTCCGGAAGGCAGAATATTCAGATAATAAATGAATAAGATGCACTCCAAATCGTTTCTAGAAACACCACAATGTGGAGAAGATAACTACCAAGTTAGCAAATGTCAACGCAACACGCAGGACACGACCAGACATGCACGTAGGGCGGGGTTTGGGGGACTAAACCCACCATGGAAAAATGAGAAATTTTCCGAGGAAAATAAGGCAAAATGAAGGACGAAAAGCTATGAAAATTGAAAATTTTCTTCAAGAGTGCTTTAAATTGACCAGAAACAATGTAATAAAATCGTTTTAACGATATTTTAGCGCTTATACAAGTTTTTTTAGGTCATTTAACAAAAATGCTCAATTTTTCACCTCCTCAATTGATGGAAAGAGGGTAAAAGTCGGAAATAGAAATAGAAAACAAAAAAACGGGTAAAAGCCGGAAAATGGAAAATGGAAAAGATGGTAAACGCCGGAAAATAAAGAATGGAAAAAGGGTAAACTCCTGGAAATGGAAAATGGAAGCGGAAAATGGTTCTTTCATGGAGCTGAAATCGTGGATATTTTGATGTTTTCAGTTGAAATTTTGTATCCATGGTCGATGGAAAATCGCCGGAAAATTAAAAAAATAACTAAAAACGGAAAATGCAAAATGGAAACGGAAAATTTGAAATTTTCCATTTTCGAATGTTTTTGTTAAAAATGGTTCTTACATGAATGATCAAACTGAAATTGTAAATATTTTGATGTCTTTAGTTGAAATTCATATCCATGGTCAAGATGGAAAATCGCCGGAAAATGGAAAAAATGGGTAAAATCCGGAAAATGGAACCGTTTCCATTTTCCTTTTTCCGGATTTTACCCTTATTTCCATTTTTCGACGATTTTTCATCTTGACCATATTTACAAAATTTCAATTAAAGACATCAAAATATCCACGATTTTAAGTTAACCTTTCATGAAAAAACCATTTTCAGCGAAAAAAACTCGAAAATTAAAGATTTTCCATTTTCCGTTTCCATTTTCCATTTTCCATGTTCCGGATTTTACCTATTTTTTCCATTTTACGGCGATTTTCCATCTTGACCTAGGATACGAAATTTCAACTAAAGACTTCAAAATATACACGACTTTAGATTACTATAATGAAAAATTTTCAATTTTCCATTTCCATTTTCCATTTTCCGGATTTCGCTCAATTTTTCCATTTTCCAGCGATTTTCTATCTTGATCATGGATACGAAATCTAAGTAAAGACATCAAATTATTCACGAATATAACTTAACCATTCATAAAAATACCGTTTTCCGTGAAAAATTTAAAAAATGGAAAATTTTGTAGTTTCAAAGTCACAGGCAAAGTTTATTGTAAAGTCAATGAAAACAGGTAAAATACAGATAAGCGCGACACAATGTGATAAAAAAGATCAAGGTTATCACGACTGCAAGGCTTCAAGACGCAAATTTTCACGTACTTATAGAAACCCTGATCTGAAAAATATTTGCCAAAGAAGAACAAATAATCGCATCTGGGAGAGAATTCCATAGATATAGCACCCTCTTTAGAATAGAGTATTTTTTGATATCTAAACGAAAATTTTCACCTTTAAGTTTTAAACTATTCACAGCTCGAGTTTTGGATAATTGTGTAAGAGTGAAAGAGTCATCAGAATCAATTTGTATCAAACCATGGAAAATTTTGTAAATCATATCTAAATCAAAAACAATTCTATCAAATTCTAGAGACTCTAATTCTGTAATCTAAAGCCGACGTTCATATGATACATCAATAAATTTAAGAATCCTTTTGGTTAAATATCGTTGTACCTTTCGATGTCTTTTATATCACATTTCCTATGAGGGTTCCAAATTACAGTGTTAAATTCGAGAATAGGGCGGATAAATTGTTTGAACGCTAAAATTAAAGCTTCTGTATTCTTAATTCGAAATGATCGAAAAATAAGCAGCAAATTTTCCATTTTCCGGATTTTACGCATTTTTTCCACTTTCCAGCAATTTTCCATCTTGACCATGGATACGAAATTTCAACTGAAGACAACAAAATATCCACGATTTTAGCTTATATAATCTTTCATAAAAGAACCATTTTCAGTGAAAAAATTCGAAAATGGAAAGTTCTTCTTTTTCCGTTTTCATTTTCCATTTTCCATTTTCCGAATTATAGATACCCATTTTTCCACTTCCTGTCAATTTTCCATCTTTGCCATGGATACATAATTTCAAATAAAGACATCAAAATATCCACGATTTTAGCTTAATCTTTCATAAGAGAACCATTTTCAGTGAAATAATTCATAAAATAAAAAATTTTACATTTCCCGTTTCCAATTTCCATTTTCCGGATTTCACCCGTTTTCCATTTTCAATTTCCCGGCTCTTACCCATTTTTCCATTTTCCATTT
The DNA here is from genome assembly GCA_036768485.1 of Mermis nigrescens. Lineage (NCBI taxonomy): Eukaryota > Metazoa > Nematoda > Enoplea > Mermithida > Mermithidae > Mermis > Mermis nigrescens. The sequence continues at coordinate 147,075 of JAVLUZ010000796.1, forward strand.
TTCATTTCCGGGGTTTTGCCCATTTTCCATTTTTCCATTTCCATTTTAGGATTTTGTCCACTTTCTATTTTTCATTTCCATTTGTATTTCCATTTCTAGATTTTACCCACACCCAAAAAAATTCGGAGAAAATGAATTTTTCTATTACTTTTACAGTGCAGGACGACACTGGCGTAGCCAGTGGGGGAGAAGGAATTCCCACACCTTGAAGAAAATCTCGAATTTTTTGAAATGGAGCAATACGGTTGCGTAACGTTGTTCTGCGACGATTTGTTGAGAATAAGCCCAAAAATTCAGCGCTTCGCGCCGATTTATTCTAGTTTGGCTATTAATTTAACTTAATGACAACAAAGAGCCACAAAAAATTTGTCGTCATGAGAAGATTACTTATTTGCAAACATTTCTAGTCAAAGAAATTCAAAAGTATGCAGAAAATTCGTGCGCTTTGTACAGATTACGTTTTTAGAACCTGCTTAGCATGGGGAACAGGCCCGTTTCCCGGCGGGATAGGGGCAGGGCACGTGCCCCCGGAACGAAATATGAGAAAGATTTTTCGTTTAATCCAAATTTGCTTTTTTTAGCCAAAAAATCGCAAAACATTTTCGGCATTTACAATTATAATTAGAGTCTATTTAGTCCCGAGCGCGTCGTTTAAACACTCCATTTTTAGTCTTTACACAAGCTAAAGCGTATTTTGCACGTATATATATATATCTTATGTTTTGTATGGGTTTTATGCAGAAAATGAGATTTCTTCACAAGAGGGTATATACCCCATGAATACTCACCATATTTAAGGCATCTGGGTAGCAACATTTACAAAGTATACAGCTCTAGTGGTCATAAAAGCCCGTTTGTAATCTTACGTTTTTAAAAATTTCCATCGTGCCCCCCCCGAAACAAAATCGTGGATATGGGTGTGATGCACGGTTTTTTTTGTATTCGGCAAAGATTTTTCCCGATGTACAAAGACTTTTCGGGACTGTCTTTGTACATGTACAAAGATTTTTGGGGAGACAAAAATTGAAAAAAAGGTCTAAAATTTGAAAAAATTTCGGCGCTTCGCGCCGAAATGAGTAATTGTGTGTCCTATATATCTTTATAATGCCAGAAATTGCATTTCAGAAGTGAAAATGTCAAATTTTTTGGCGCTTCGCGCCATTTTAAGACGATTCTTAGTGATTTTTGCCCTTAGAGACCCAGAAATTAGCTAAACGACACTACGAAAAGCCAAAGAACTCTGTTTTTACGACACTAAAATCGCTGCTGTACCATATTATAGTACCCAAAAATTTTGTCTGTACAAAATAAACAAAGATTTTAGAAAGACAAAAACTGTAAAAAGGTGTAAAATTCCCAAAATTTTCGGCGCTTCGCGCCGAGCTAATAAATTATTTGTCCAATATATCTTTAAAATGGCAGAATTTGCATTTAGAATGGAAAAATGTCAATATTTTTCGGCGCTTCGCGCCGTTTTCAGATAATTTTTAGTAATTTTTGGCGTCAGAAACCCAGAAACTAGCTAAAATACACTACCAAAAGATCGAAAACCCTGTTTTACCACACTAAAATCGCTACTGTACTATATTATAGTACACAAAATTTTGCATGTACAAAATGTACAAGACTTTTGGGGACCATCTTTGTACATGTACAAACGGACCTTGTACAAAAAAAAACACTGGTGTGATGTCTACAAAAGATTCACACCTCATGCGTTTTAAGCATTTTTCAGTAGTTCTGGCATGGCAATCTCAGAAAATTTCCGCGCTTCGCGCCAGTCTATTTGATCTATTTATCAGTTGAACCTAGCACCATGATTCGGACGATTTTATGAAAATTTAACATTAAAATTCAATATTTCAGTGCTTAATTTCGCGAAATTGCCTGGGCTCTGCCCTGGACCTCTGCTATGGGACGCTTAATCGCGCCACCCCAGACCCCTAGCCCCAAAAAGGATGTTTTCTGTTGTATTTTCTGTAAATTAAGGTTTTATCCGAGTAGTAAGACTTGCAGGGGGCCACCGGTTTCCAAAATGAAATTTCCGGGGTTTTCCCGGGTGATTTGTGGACAATCTCCCGGTTTTCAATCATGCTTTAAACGCACACTATATACGCAGAAGTGTCATGATAAGAACATGAAAAAAGGATAAGGCACAAGCAACTTTTAATCAAACAAATGCAAATACTACACGAAACGTTTTGGAACAATCTTAATTTCTTTTTCAATGATGCTAACGAGTTGTCAATAGCAGTTCTCGCAGCCTATAATATAGAACAGTAGCGATTTTAGTGTGGTAAAACAGGGTTTTCGATCTTTGGTAGTGTATTTCAGCTAATTTCTGGGTTTCTCACGCCGAAAATTACTAAAAATTGTCTCAAAACGGCGCGAAGCACCGAAAAGTTTGACATTTTTCCATTCTAAATGCAAATTCTGCCATTTTAAAGATATAGAGGACCAGTGGCAGATCTAGGATTTTCCTAAGGGGGCGGTATCCCAACTTTTTCAAAAACAGTCAAAAATAGGTTCAAAAATTTGCCCTTGACGCGCAAAATAGCGTTTTTTCGGTGTTTTATATTGTATACTTTTACATAAAATCACTTGACGCAATATTTTTCTAAAAATTTCAAAATGTTGTACAATTTTGTGCGAAATAATCATAAAATTTCTTTGACTTTAACAAAAATCTGGCGCAAAGCGCCGAAAAATTTGTGAAATTAAGGCGGATAGACGTCTAGAAGCATGATTTATATACTGCTTCCTGTATTTATAGCGTTTGATGCGAAACATCGAAATTTTCAATTGAAAATAGAAGAAAACTACGCGAAAATAGCTGTTAAAATTGTTTTGAAACCTACATGAACAGAAAATGGCTTCCAGGCAGCGTTTTTTTATACAAGGTCCGTTTTACATGTACAAAGATGGTCCCCAAAAGTCTTTGTACATTTTGTATATGCAAATTTTTGTGTACTCTAATATAGTACAGTAGCGATTTTAGTGAGGTAAAACAGGGTTTCCAATCTTTGGTAGTGTATTTTAGCTAATTTCTTGGTTTCTGACGCCAAAAATAACTAAAAATTGTCTCAAAACGGCGAAAAAATTCGACATTTTTCCATTATAAATGCAAATTCTGCCATTTTGAAGATATATAGGACAAATAATACTCATTTAGGCGCGAAGCGCAGAAAATTTTTGGAATTTTACACCTTTTACAGTTTTTGTCTTCCCAAAAATCTTTGTACATGTTGTACACACAAATTTTGGAGTACTTTAATATGGTACAGCCGCGATTTTAGTGTGGTAAAAACAGAGTTGTTCGACTTTTGGTAGTGTATTCTAGCTAATTTCTGGGTCTCTAAGGGCAAAAATCACTAAGAATCGCCTTAAAACGGCGCGAAGCGCCGAAAAATTTGACATTTTTCCTTTTGGAATGCAATTTCTGCCATTATAAAGATATATAGAATACACAATTGATCATTTCGGCGCGAAGCGCCAAAGCTTTTGGCGAATTTCACACCTTTTCTGCAATTTTTGTCTTCCGAAAATCTTTGTACATGTACAAAGACGGTACCGAAAAGTCTTTATACATCGGGAAAAATCATTGCCGAATACAAAAAAACGGTGCTTCCAGGCAGTGTTTTTTTGTACAAGGTCTGTTTGCGCATATACTCGTACAAAGATAGTCCCTAAAAGTCTTTGTACATTTTGTACACATAAATTTTTGGGTACTATGATATAGTACGGTAGCGACTTTAGTGTGGTAAAAACAGAGTTGTTCGACCTTTGGCAGTGTATTTTGGCTAATTCCTGGTTTTATGAGAGCAAAAATCATTAGTAATCGTTGTAAAACGGCGCGAAGCGCCGTAAAATCCGACATTTTTTCTCTTGAAATGCAATCTCCGCCATTATAGAGACATATAGAACACACTATTACTCATTTCGGCGCTAAGCGCCGAAAATTTTGCGAATTTCAGACCTTTTTTGCAATTTTAGTCTTCCCAAAAATCTTTGTACATGTACAAAATACGGTCCTGAAAAGTCTTTGTACATCGGGAAAAATCTTTGCCGGACACAAAAAAACGTGCTTCCATGTCGCCAACAAAGTAAATTAATGTCATTAATAGGTATCATCCGGCGCGTAGCGCCTGAAAAATTTGAGAAGTTATGGTCACTGACGGCCAAAAATCATTGCAACCGCCCCTGTATAGAACAAACAATTACTCATTTCGGCGCAGAGCGCCGAAAATTTTTGGGAATTTTACAACTTTTTACAGTTTTTGTCTTTTCAAAAATCTTTGTACATTTCGTACATAGAAATTTTTGGGTACTATAATATGGTAGAGTGGCGACTTTAGTGTGGTTGAAACAGAGTCGTTCGACTTTTGATAGTGTATTTTAGCTAATTTCTGGGTCTCTAAGGACAAAAATCACTAAGAATCGTTTTAAAACGGCACGAAGCGCCGAAAAATTCGACATTTTTCCTTCTGAAATGCAATCTCCGCCATTATCAAGACATATAGAACACACTATTACTCATTTCGGCGCTAAGCGCCGAAAATTTTTGCGAATTTCAAACATTTTTTGCAATTTTAGTCTTCCCAAAAATCTTTGTACAGGTACAAAGACGGTCCCGAAAAGTCTTTGTACATCGGGAAAAATCTTTGCCGAGTACAAAAAAACACTGTTGCACAAACGTCTTAACGAACAATAGTACAAATAACTACTAGCTACATCAAACAAAGAGAATACACAAATAGCAATGAACGATGTGACAATGGGCGAGAAGAAAAACGGAAATAAATGCTACATGATAAAATATAAAAACACGTAAACTAGCATGATACTAGACGTGATAAAAAAATGTAACATTGTACTATTAATTCAATATTTTTGCCCCCGGAAACTGAGTTCAAACTAAATTTCTTGACGAAAATCCCGGGTTTCCCGGGTGCCAAAACAATTCTCGGGCTTTTCTCGGGTTTCCCTAATTCCCGGGTGAGTGGCCACCCTAGACTTGCAAAAATTCTCGAAAAAAATTTTTTCTCTGCATTTCAATTGTCGCAGGACGATGTGAAAAGTCCAAAAAAAGGCATTATCTCATGCCCAGGACGCATTTTTATACGTTTTCACGGATTTAAAATATAAAAAAATTTCGGACCCCTCTAGCAAAAATCCTGACTACGCCTACGCAGGACGATGTGAATGGCCCAAAAGACACGTTATTTAACGGCCCCCGCCTGTTTTTATGGGTTTTTAGATGAAAAAAATTTTGGGATTCCCCATGCGAAAATCCTGGCTTCGCCTATGCCCCCCATAGATGCACAAGGTGAGGGTCGGCAGGGAGGAATGAAATCCCAAAAATCTAAAACAGTAAAATTTACGTTCACGATTTTTTTTGCTGTTTTATTGGTCAAAATGGTCAAAATAGCCTATAAACGTTTTTTGGAGGATGCATCGCATTTAAAAGGCATTTTTAGTCCACTTCCACTTTGACTGCATTATTTCGCTTTTATTACTGAAAAATGCAAAAATTTATCAATTTTGGGCGCTTTTTGATAAAAAGTACTTAAAAGTACTAATCTAGCGCGAAGCGCCAGAAAATTTTTGACGTTTTCACTGCTTCTGACCTCAAAACTGATGCAAAAAACGTTCAATCAGCTCAACATCCCCTCTCACCCCCTATGTGCATGTATGCCCCCCAAGATCGGTCATGCTTCGTTTTGCATGGTACTTTTGTGTCTGGTTGGCACCTAGCTTTTGTACATGAATTTACGGAATTGTTACGGCAAACGCACATGACCCGTTTACAGTGCCTTTTCCAGCAAAAACACGTTGTCAACAAAGGGATTAGAAGCACAAGCCCCTTATGGCCTACTTATTTCACAGTCCAGCGCTTTAACCGCTCGACCTATGCTGGTTCATTCCGATAATAAAGAGTGCAAGTTATTAGAGCTTCCAGTGGGTAAGCCGCAAATCTAATGTCACTTAAGGTATCCATTGGACTAACGTATTAGGACAGCTAACTTGGGTGTTCATGGCTGATGAAATGTTGGTCCTAGTGTTTAAAATAAGCCTAAGTAATGGGATGCGACTCGCGTCGCATCCCATGACTTAGGCTTATTTTAAACGCTGGGACCAACATTTTGGTCAGTCATGAATGCACTAAGCCTAAGCCTAAAAATCAAGTAATCCCACAGAGTAAATTCCTCAAATAAATGAACATGTAATTCGAGCGTTCCTCAAGTCGCATTCGTCCTACTCGCTTATGCGTTTGATAACGCAATTAAAAATGTCACCAATGAAATCAGCGCATGCAAGAAACTAGGAACAGTGTGAAGCACGGATATTTCAGGCACTGGGTAGTTACAACTTTATACACTTTCTCAATTCATGTACAAAAGGTAGGTGTCAACCTGCCACAGGAATACCGTTTTGCATCTATATGGAAAGTAGGGATGAAAGTTCGGAATCCAACAACCCGACCCGACCCGAAAACCTGACCCGCGGGTCGGGTCGGGTCAGCAGAATGCAGAAATTCTCGGGTCACGAGTTGAGGAGTGCGGGTTGAGATTTTTCAGTCGGGTTGAACACCAGATTTTCAGATTTGAAAATTCCATTCTTAAGCCATATTTATACTTCACACAAGATCGCGTCGCTCCACGAAAATCGTGCGAATTGACATATCGCGCTGTCCGTTTATACTTCCTGCAAAAAATCGTGCGATATAAATAAATACTAAATACTTTTTTATGTTCAGTTTTTACTCAGGATGATGGAAGCTTACCCTTACTTGACCTTGATTTAAAGAATTTGCCGGGTTTGGAAAATATCATACTTGATGAAGCAGCTATAGCTAAAGCTATTTCCAACTTAAATTGTTCTAGTTCCTTTGGTCCAGACGGATTACCTAGTATTTTGTATAAAAATTTGAAAGTCTCGCTTTTGTTACCTCTTAAAAAGATCTTTTCCATTTCCTTGTTAACTGGTAAACTTCCAAAAATCTGGAAAAGAGCTCACGTCATCCCCATTTTCAAAAAGGGTGATCCTTCTATAACTTCTAATTAAAAGCCTATTTTGTTAACGTGTGTAAGTTGCAGAATTTTAGAGAAAATATTAAAAGATAACATCTTAACATGCATTCAAATGAACAAAATTTTTTCATCTATTCAGTTTGGATTTTTGCCTAAAAAATCGTGTGAAGCCCAACTATTAATGTACATAAACGAAATTATATGCCACATCGATTCTAAAAGTCCGGTTGATGCTATATATTTAGACTTCTGCAAAGCTTTTGATTCTGTCTCACATAATAAACTCCTTCACAAACTTTCATTTCACGGACTAACAGGACGATTATTTTTGTGGATTACAGATTTTTTACATGGTCGAACTCAGCAGGTAAAAATTGGTGATTCTTTTTCTGAGCTCACTGATGTTACTAGCGGAGTTCCACAGGGTAGCGTTCTTGGTCCTCTTTTGTTTCTTTTTTACATAAATGATATCGCTTTTCTGAACAAAAATGAAATGTTGAAAATGTACCTATTTGCGGATGATGTAAAAATGTTTTCCGTAACAGAACAAGCAGGTTTGTTGAACAATTTGTTACTGAATATCCATGAGTGGTCTGAAAAGTGGCAATTACCTTTATCTTTGGCTAAGTGCTCCGTTTTGCATTTTGGTCATAAAAATCCCAGGCAAAAATATTCGATTGGAATGGAGGATATTTTGGAAAACAACGAAGTAAAAGATTTAGGTATTCTTTTGAACGAATATATGGATTTTTCGCCGCACATTGCACATATAGTTAAAAGTGCATATTTTAGGATGTCATTGATTTTTCGAGCATTTAAGGCTAAAGATGCTGAACTGCTAATTATGGCTTATAAAACGTATATCCGACCTTTACTAGAATATTGCACGGTTATTTGGTCACCACACAAAAAGCAAGACGTGAAAAGTATTGAGAGAGTTCAAAGATACTTTACTAGAAGGGTCTTAAATTTTCCCGACTTGAGCTATAGTGAACGATTAGATTTTCTTAAATTAGACTCACTTCAGTTACGTCGAGTCCGTCATGGTCTATCGATGGCCTATAAAATTTACCGTGGTCTTATAGACATCGATTTTAACGAGTTGTTTACGGTGTGTAATGGCATCACTCGATCAGTTAACTCGGTAAAGCTAAAAATACCTAAATCTCGCTTAAATTTGAAATTGTATTGTTTTGCAAATAGACTCTCTCCTCTTTGGAATAATTTGCCAGAAGAAGTTGTAAATGCCCCGAACTTTCCCTCCTTCAGCAGTCGTTTAGAGAAAATTAGTTTTACCTTAGACTATAAGTAAGTGCAAACCGCCTTTATAGTCCTTGCGCAGGTTTTTGATAATATATTTCATTGCATTGACGACATTTCAGTGTATGATTCTTTCTTTTTTTAATTTGACCGAATTTGTATTGTTTCAATTCCGTCTCTGTCGCAATAAACTATTTCTTCTTTTTCTTCTTATAGTCGTAAAATTCGTCGCATTGTGTGTTCGATTTATACTTGCTGCAATTTCTTGCAAACTTGATTACCCTGCGATAAATCGTGCAATTTTTCTGCAAATCTTGTGCCGACCCTGACCTTGTGCACCTATGAGGTGAACGCAATGAAGTATAAACGGAAATGCGATTTATTGCACGACGAAATTAATTGCCTGCGCGAATTATTAAGCGATGCGAACTTTGCAGGAAGTATAAATCGAAAAAATCGCATCGCGATGATCCTGCGATTTGCGCGATAGTATAAGTCTAATTCGTGTGCATAGCCCCATCCTGCGACATGCGATATTTTGCAAGTTCGGCGCGATGTGTGAAGTATAAACCAGGCTTTAGCCGCAAAAGTGCCTGAAAATGACTTAGTCATGAATCCACTGTTTCCATCCTATGCGATTCCCTCCATTGCAGTTTTTCAACATCCTAGAACTGTATTTGAATAAGCGCACCTGACTAACTAGTATTCTTGCATAATCAACCACTGAATTTTAGTCGAAAATAGTAGAAAAACCGAAATTTTCCGGCAGATGAAATTATTCAAAGGTAAAATTTGATGGGAAGTGGTGATGAATGACGATCAAAGATGACAAAAATCTTAGTTTAGCGTCCATTCCACAGTTTCAGTTTACAATAGGCCTAATATTTCTTTAAAAAATTAGGTCCGATTTTTTTAGTGTAAAATTCAAAAAAATTTCCATTTTGACGCTAAAAAATACGTAAAATTAAATTTTGTGGCCATCTATGAACTTCGCCTTGTCATTACGAGTGACTCAGTAAAAACTAATGAAAATCCTCGGAATTTTCAGTGAGCGGGTTGGGTCGGACAGACCCTTGACATGTGCGGACTGCAGGTTGAACGCTGCGGGTTGGCTGGTACCCTGACTCTTGCGAGTCGGATGCGGGTCAAAAATGCCAACCCGATTTTCATCTCTAATAGAAAGCAAATGACCAGGGTTGCCGAGTGCTCTTGTCAAAAAAACCCCCAATTTTAACCTCGAACAACCTGAAAAATCCCCCAACCAATGGTTAATCATAGGCGCAAAAAAATCTCAATCACTAAAAATGCCTCCAACGGCATCAAAAAACCCCAAAATGGGGGAACCCCCCCCCCAACTTGACAACCCTACATGCACATGACCAATGACAAGACACGACATGGCATGCAGTTGCCAGGTCTAAAAAAGGTGCCAAAGGTACCCTCAAAAAGTGCCAAAAAGTGCCACTTTTGACCAAAAACTGCCAGAAAAATACCGACGTCCAAAGAAGATTTTTGACGTTACAGAAATTGTTCAGGTGGCATTCAAGTAGATTCTTCTAAATGTAGAGCCAGTGTTGACTAAGTTTCAAAACAAAACGCAGTGTAAACCAATTTATTCATCACGAAAATTTTCCACAATTTGTACCAAGCCCATAATCTGTTTCTACATCTCTAAATTTTGGTTTACAAAAACCTCAAATGTGGAAAAAAAGGTGGTTAGTTTCTGTTTTGGTAAAATCTTAAAAGAAAATCCGGCTAAAGTTAAGGATATGGTACTTTTAGAGAAGGAGCAAAACGAATACGGAATGCCAAAATTTTTGTGCAAAACTGGTAGAACATGATAAATTGAAGCGCGGAAAAAAATGTGGTGAAAATCTGAGCCTTACTTCGCAAAGTTGCAGGCAACTGTCGATTGAGTGTTGGGTGGGACGATTAAACGGCTCGATCCAAGGACTTACACATTTGTCAGGAATTAATAATATGGGCTGAAATTATGGAAGGAAGTATAGCAATGAAAGAGAAAAAAGGCGCGGAAAGCTGTTTGAAACTTTAAATGCATGTTTTTTTTCGGTTTTACTTGATAAGATATAGGAAAATCTAAGTTTTTGCTTCTAATATACTTAGGCTTAGGCTTAGTATATCTGAAAAGGTGTTTTAAGCTGCTTAGGTCGAGGTCGCTCCCGCTCAGGTCAATGTATAGATGCTTAGGTTGATGTATAGATGCTTAGGTCGATGTATAGATGCTTAGGTCGTATGTATAGATGCTTAGGTCAGATGTATAGATGCTTAGGTCGATGTATAGATGCTTATATTGACGTAAATTGGGTATCTACATGTGATTCTGCATTCAGCTGTTTGAATCTTCAAATACTTAGGTCGAGTAGATGCTTGCGTAGGTCGAGAAGAGGCTAATTAACGAAACCCATAGCTTTTGTAATATTGATCATAGACGGATGAATATTTTTTCCGCGCTCTTTCAACGTGTTCTAAGTACTGAGCGAAAAAATCCGCTCTTCTGAAGTTCATTTCAAGGTATTCTGGAAGTACCATATTCTTAACTTACTCCGAAAATCCCAGCTTTGCTATTTTCTGGATAAACATGAATTTTTTTGAAAAGTATCGCAATTTCTGTCGGTCTTTGCAAGAAAATGACAAAAGACTTTAGTAAAAATTTTGCACAAAATATAAAGACAATGCTAAATTCGTGATAGACATGCAAAATTACCTGAAATGATTTTTTGAAAGTTTTTTTTGCATTTTTTTACAAAAATGGCAACAAGTAAGGAGTTTTTCACCAAACATTGTGCTCAAAACGGACAATGAGTGCCGGATTCGTAATCAGCATTAAAAACTACCCCAGGTTATCGACTATAAATTAGAAAAATTGGATTGGAACAGGGGCGGATTTAGGCAGGGCGTGGGGGCGGCTGCCCTCCACTGGCCCAAAATAGTGCGCAAAATTAAGGATTTTTGAGCGATTTTTAGCGATTTTCTGGTTAAAACGGCTGATTTTTCCGCCCAAGTCAGAGTTCTGCCCACCTCCCCTTAGGAAAATCCAGGATCCGCCACTGGAATGGAGGTACGGATCACCATTTTTTTATTCCACTTTTTGGTCTATTTGTCAACCAAAATTTTTGGGAAATGGAAAAATTTTTGGGCTTGGTTGGCATTTGTGGAAAATTTTTGTAATGTTAAAAATGCGTTTTAGAGAGTTAAAACTTCAAAAATTTTTCAGCGCTTCGCGCCTAATTGATTTAATTCTTACTTATTATGAATCCTCAAGCCGCGCCGCACCAATTGCAGCATTTTTATCGACAATATGGTCTAGAACTTCAATACGATTGAAAATCCTCATCTTCTGCACGGATTCAGTTAGTTTTTGTAATGCAAAAATGCGTTTTAGAGAAGTGAAACTACAAAAATTTTTCGGCGCTTCGCGCCTAATTGATTTAATTCTTACTTGGGAATTTTTTTCTAATATGGTTTTGTCTCCGATTCTCCTAAAACTACTTTTTTCTGATAGATTCGAGTACGCTGAGTCCAGAAATGAAAAGCGTTTGGGAGGCTGATGAATATTTGTGGCGATAGAGCCCTTCAAACTTGCAAAAAACGTGTTTATTTCAATGTTCTAAGGGCTCTATCTCCACGAATATTCGTCAACCGCCTAAACGCTTTGTTTTTCTGGACTCAGCGTCCTCGAATCTATCAGAAAAATTGTTTTTAGGAGAATCGGTGACAAAAAAATTTTTGAAAAAAATTATGCTAAACCCAATTTTTAATTTCTACATTACAGTTCTGACGTTAACAAAGCCGAAGCAGGGCGTAATCGATTCATCACGGTTATTATTTTAGACTTGCTGTGCATATCAAATTGGTGCCAGCTGATGGTCTAAGCCTAAGGCATAATTGGGGCAAAAATTGCTCCGCTCGCTTCGCTCGCTCCGCAATTTTCGCCCCAATTGTCTCAGGCTTAGACCATCAGCTGGCACCAATGTGAATACACTTTCTAAGCCTAAGCCTAAGATGTTCGTATAAGCAAGCTGGTGAGTTGTGGGCAAGTATCTATTTGCCAAAAATTTAGCTCGCATGGATCTAATCACCAAATTTTATCTAATATGGTTTTTTCTCAATTTTCCCGATAACAGTGTTTTTACGCTTTTTTAACGTCAGAACTGTAATGTAGAAATGTTAAAAATGGGGTTTAGCATATTTTTTGTTGCATAATTTTTTTTATTCAAAAAATTTTTTGTCACTGATTCTCCTGAAAATAATTTTTTCTGATAGATTCGACAACGCTGAGTCCTGAAAACAAAAGCGTTTAGGGGGCTGACGAATATTTGTGGAGATGGAGCCCTAAGAACATCGAAATAATCACATTTTTTGCAAGTTTGAAGGGCTCTATCCTCACAAATACCCATCAGCCCCCTTAACGCTTTTCATTTCTGCACTCAGCGTCCTCGAATCTATCAGAAAAAATTATTTTTAGAAAATCGGAGACAAAACCATATTAGAAACTTTAGCCCTTACTTGTTATTGATGTTTAAGCCGCAGCCAATTGCAGCATTTTTATCGATAATCTGGTCCTAGAACTCCACTACGATTGAAAATCCTTATCTTCTGCACGGATTCAGTTAGTTTTTGCTAATGCAAAAATGCGTTTTAGAGAAGTGAAACTACAAAAAATTTTCGGCGCTGCATCGCGCCGAATTGATTTAATTCTTACTTGTTATTGATGTTTAAGCCGCGCGGCGCCAATTGCAGCATTTTTATCGATAATCTGGTCCTGGAACTCTACTACGATTGAAAATCCTTACCTTCTGCACAGTTTTTGAAATGCAAAAATGATTTAGAGAGCTAAAATTTCAAAATTTTCTGGCGCTTCGCGCCATTTGATAAATTATAGTTTTAATTGTCAAAAACGACTTCAGAATTGGCTAAAATGCTTTACTGAAGGAAGGAAATTCAAGTTTCAAGATAAATAACGTATACTGATCGTGATATTTCTTGTAGAGCGCGAAAATTTTATACAAAAAGTGCATCAATCACCGCTATTGCATGTGTACATAAAATTTTCTACTTAAAAAACACTGATTTTTCAACACAGGAGCTCTATTTTAAACGTTTTTAGACCTCCCAAAAAATGTGGAAAAAAGTCGGAAAAAGTGGAAAAAAATTTTGGGTTCGGTCTATAATGTCAACCAAATCGCTGGGGAAAAGAAAAATGGTGGAACGGATTATGATAAGGAAAAGGATCACCGTATTTTTCCCAGCGATTTGGTTGACATTATAGACCGAACCCAAAATTTTTTTCCACTTTTTCCGACTTTTTCCACGTTTTTTGGGAGGTGTAAAAACGTTTAAAATAGAGCGCCTGTGTTGAAAAATCAGTGTTTTTTAAGTAGAAAATTTTATGTACACATGCAATAGCGGTGTTTGATGCACTTTTTGTATAAAAATTTCGCGCTCTACAAGAAATATCACGATCAGTATACGTTATTTATGTTGAAACTTGAATTTCCTTCCTTCAGTAAAGCATTTTAGCCAATTCTGAAGTCATTTTTGACAATTAAAACTATAATTTATCAAATGCGCGAAGCGCCAGAAAATTTTGAAATTTTAGCTCTCTAAATCATTATTGCATTACAAAAACTGTGCAGAAGGTAAGGATTTTCAATCGTAGTGGAGTTCTAGGACCAAATTATCGATAAAAATGCTGCAATTGGCGCAGCGCGGCTTAAAGATTAATATTAAAAAAGAATTAAATCAATTCGGCGCGAAGCGCCGAAAAATTTTTGTAGTTTCACTTCTCTAAAACGCATTTTTGCATTACAAAAACTAACTGAATCCGTGCAGAAGATACGGATTTTCAATCGTAGTGAAGTTCTAGACCAGATTGTCGATAAAAATGCTGCAATTGAGGCGGCGCGGCTTAAAGATTAATAATAAGTAAGAATCAAATCGATTCGGCGCGAAGCGCCGAAAAATTTTTGAAGTTTTAACCTCTAAAACGCATTTTTAACATTATAAAAATTTTCCACAAATGCCAACCAAGCCCAAAAATTTTTCCATTTCCCAAAATTTTGGTTGACAAATAGACCAAAAAGTGGAAAAAAACGGTGAACAGGATGATACACAGTGTTGCCAGGTCCCAACATTCAGATTCTCCTGCACAGAGGTAAAATTGGGGAAAAATTCTCCTGCAATTCTCCTGAAAATATTTTGATTCTCCTGAAAATTCTCCTGGCTCATATTTTGCAGAAAAGGTTGTACAGCAGATCTACAATTGTATGTACACATGCATATCAAGCATGCTCAGGCCAATTTACCTTGGTTCACCCAATTATTTTATTCTGATCTCTTGCCTGTTAATCCTAAGGACACTCAAGGCTAAATAATGAACATTAATTCTCTCACAAAAAGCTCATGGAGCATATCTGCATTATACAGGCAGATGCAAAAATAATGGAAGACTAATGCTGCACCACAAAGTATAACATTTTATTCAACATCAACAGCTGACAAACATTCAATAACAGATTCCTGATCTTCATCAGGATATACTGCTCAAGGGCCTAAGCTAAAGAGGTCGCATTGTTTACAATACACATTATTCGAAAAAACAGTTTCTGTGCTTAAAACAGTGACCGCCAATTTTCAGTTGCACTTACATCATCAAAAATTTCTGAAAAGAGCCCTGTTTGCAATGTCTTTTGAAAAATGAATAATACTTTATTACTAATTGTATGTACTTCAGTAGCAAGCAAATCCTTACGTTTTGAAATATATCAAAAAAATGTTTATAGGCGCTTTGCAAACACCGTTTTTTTCCCAGCGATTTGGTTGACATTTATAGACCGAACTCCAAAATTTTTTCCACTTTTTCCGACTTTTTTTCCACATTTTTTGGGAGGTCTAAAAACGTTCAAAATAGGGCGCCTGTGTTGAAAAATCAGTGTTTTTAAGTGGAAAATTTTATGTACACATGCAATAGCGGTGTTTTATGCAGTTTTTGTATAAAAATTTCGCGCTCTACAAGAATATCACGATCAGTAACGTTATTTATGTTGAAACTTGAATTTCCTTCCTTCAGTAAAGCATTTTAGCCAATTCTGAAGTCGTTTTTGACAATTAAAACTATAATATAATTTATCAAATGGCGCGAAGCGCTAGAAAATTTTGAAATTTTAGCTCTCTAAATCATTTTTGCATTTCAAAAACTGTGCAGAAGGTAAGGATTTTCAATCGTAGTGGAGTTCTAGGACCAGATTATCGATAAAAAATGCTGCAAATTGGCGCCGCGCGGCTTAAACATCAATAACAAGTAAGAATTCCGAAAATTTTTTGTAGTTTCAGCCTCTCTGAAACGCATTTTCGCATTACAAAAACTAACCGAATCCGTGCAAAAGATAAGGATTTTCAATCGTAGTAAAGTTCTGAGATCAAATTTTCGATAAAAATGCTGCAGTTGACGCGCGCTGGCTCAAATATTAATAACAAACAAAAAAAATTAAATCAATTAGGCGCGAAGCGCCGAAAAATTTTTGTAGTTTCACTTCTCTAAAACGCATTTTTGCATTACAAAAACTAACTGAATCCGTGCAGAAGATAAGGATTTTCAATCGTATTGAAGTTCTAGACCAGATTGTCGATAAAAATGCTGCAAATTGGCGCGGCGCGGCTTACAGGATTACAAATAAGTAAGAATTTAATCAATTGCGCCGAAGAATTTTTGAAGTTTTAACTCTCTAAAACGCATTTTTAACATTACAAAATGTTTCCACAAATGCCAACCAAGCCCAAAAATTTTTTCCATTTCCCAAAATTTTTGGTTGACAAATAGACCAAAAAGTGGAAAAAAACGGTGTTTGCAAACGTCTATGAAACTGATAAAAACAATTAGACGGTGTGTAAAGCTATGTAGTTCTGCACTTCGTGATATTAAGTGAATAAATAAATGAATGAATGATTTCCTACGGAAGCACGAAACTTATTTGGATATAGTTTATAACTTAACACTTAGGTCTTAACTATGAACGAAATAAATTCTTAATGTGAAACAACTAACTAACTACAGTAAGTACAGTAAGAAGGTTAATGTATGATAATCATTATAACTTGCTGTTTAAGTTTTGAAAATTCTCCTGAATTCTCCTAGATTTTCAGGATTCTCCTGAATTCTCCTGACATTTTAAAATTCTCCTGTATTTTTTTTTCATTCATTCAAAAATTTATTACTAATACCAACAGTTAAAATACGAAATGACAAGATATATAATAAATGCAATTACGAATTAGTAAAGGGACATGCGAGTCAATGGAATGACAAGTTTTACGCGCGTCCCACAAGATATCTAGATAAATCAAAGTTTGCTAATCTAGATTTAAATATGTTTAGGTTAGGGGAAGAAACAATGAAGTCAGGAAGATCGTTCCAAACTGCGATGTATTTGTAAAAGAAATCAAACTTTTTCTAAATTAGAATGTACAGTAGGTATGACTAATTTAAATCTATTAATGCTACGGGTAATATTATGATTAAATACAAAAAAATCATCAGCTTCCAAACATGATTTATGACAAATAATTTGATACATCATACACAGACAAATCTGCAAGCGTCTTAATTCAAGTCTGCACAATTTAAGTTGTGTTAAACGATCCTCGTAAGAAAAAATATTATTATAGCCAAAAATATATTTAGTGAATCTACGTTGAACGCTTCAATCTATCTATCCTTAAGATAAGAGGGGTTCCATACACTGCAACAATACTCTAATAGAGGTCTAACATAACAACTATAAGCTTTAACAAGATTACCTTTATCACGCGAAAAATGATTTGCGTATTAAAATACATCTAAAGAAAGCTTTTTAATCAAAGAATTATAATGTTCCTTAAATTTTAAATTTCGAGGAATCAAAACTCCTAAATCACGGACAAACGGATCACTAGAAATAATTTCCCCATTTAGTCTATAAACAGCTTTTTGATTATTATTACCCAAATATAGAACTTGACTTTTGGTTCGAGAAATAGGTAAATCCCATGCAATTGCCCAGTCAATAATCTTATCTAAATCAGACTGTAATAATTTACAGTTACGACTAATATTGAAAATTTTGATATCATCTGCGAACATATAAACCGTACTACAAATATTATCACATATATCATTTATAAAAATCGAAAAGAGCGTAGGTCAAGGACACTTCCTTGGACGACACCGCTGGTAACAGGCACATAATCTGAAAAAGACTGATTAACGCGAACACATTGGGAACGATTAAACAAATAGGCCTTTAACCATGCATACAACTCCTGCATGTTTACAACTTCTCCTGAAATTTCTCCTGAAAAGCCCATTCTCCTGCTCCTGCTCCTGAAAATTTTAGATTCTCCTGAATTCAGGAGAATTCTCCTGCACCTGGCAACCCTGATGATACAACGGTTTCGGAACGTGCCGCGCCGCGCACTACATACAAAAGCTACAGTAATAATTTATCTCATTAGATAATGGCAAGACTTATACCTTACGTATCGAAGTACAGTTCTCTCTAAGAGTGCCAGTTGTTCTCAAAAACGTGCCACAAAAAAGTGCAACACTAAAAACTGCCAAAAATCTGCCGGACCCCTGGAAAAATGCCAAAATAAGCACTAAAAGTGCTAACCGGGCAACACTTGACGACACTGATGTGATACACAATAAAAGGACAAAGAATGAAAAGCTTACTAAAGTTTCGTCCTTACCTCTCTATAGTCTGTTTCACATAACTTCGTGCATGAATTTTAAGAATTTTGATCGACAGTAAGCCGAGGAGTTTGACAAATATATATCGAGATCAATGCTATAATCGCAATCTGTCAGTTTATTGTCGGAGATAGTTTTAAAATCTATGACCGAAGTTGTGTGAAACAGACTATAATTCTCCTCTGAACTTTTAAAGGTAAGACGAATCGACGAATAGCTATCAATGCGATGATAAATAGGGAAAACTGAAAGCAATGACTGCCACAGACCATGGAGGTTTCAGAAGCTAAATAGCTGTGGCCAGGGTTAATACGCGCCAATTCAATTAAATTGTGATTTAAGCTTTGAGAATGTTGTATAAAATTAGGAATTAATATTAATAATAAAAATAATGCAAAGGTAAAACGTAACAAAGAAAAATGACATAGTAAGTATAAAATGCGAATATCATGGACAGCAAATAACTATAGTCTATTTCACGAAGCCTTGTGCGTGGAAATCAATTTTCAGCAATCCAGGCGGCTACAAAAGTAGTTTTTATGCAGCCTAACACAATTTTGCATAGTGAAATTTCGTATGCTTATCAATTGCTATGCACAGTATCATGTTTGTTGCTTCAGTTTAAACCATCGTTGTAATCAATTTATAACGACCATACCTGGGCATGGGGGGTTCGTAGGGTATGCACCCCCAGAAACAAAAATACCCAACCCCAGAATTCAATTTTTGGAAATTTTTTGTTTTTTCGCAATGTTTTGATGCCAACGGATAGTGTTTGATGAGAAACGTTAAAAATGGTGTTTTTTCGCCATTCCACCATTTTTAAGGCCCTTTTTTGACCTTTGAAAAAATCTTGCCTCCCCCAGAACTTTGGTGCCCCCCTCCTTTGATATCGACTCGAGAATTGTGATTCATGCACAATGTTTCGTGAAACAGACTATACATAATTAAGCTCAGGCTCATAAAAAATTTTTGGATTCGTAAAATACCATAGATTGTCAATAGGTACATTGTTGTGTCTTTAATTCTGAAAATCTGTCAGAATTCCGCGTTCCTTGAAATTAAAGCGCAGCTTTTTAAAAGCAGTGGAAATCTCAATGGCTGCAGTCACTTACTGGTATATAATCTATAGTCTGTTCCATTCCAAACGGCCCATTATTGCTTTGCGACATATTACTGTAGCAAAATATTTTTCGGTATAATTGAATGTGCCATTTATGCAGTGAAAATCTATTACAGTAATAACGCTTCAGCAAAAAAATAGGCTGTTTGGGATGGGACAGACTAGAGTATGATTAGAAAAACACTTCTCTATCAAACGATTGCGCGTTTGTTCTACAATATGCTTATGTATAATGTAAAATAATCAGAAGAGAAAGCTTTAGCAAAGTGATAATTTATGCAGTTCTTAAGGATTAAATTATAGCGGTTGAAGCCATTCGTATCTTTGGTATTATCTGATTATTTCTTCCACTTCGATAAAAGTTTTACGGGCTGAAAAATAGAAAAAAATTTGCTTCTTTTAATATCTTGCCTACTGAATCGAAGAATTTTTCAAATTTTTTCAAATCTATATAGAAAATTGCATTACTTTTAATGGCATATAAAACTTTAAAGTAGTCATGCTAAAAATATGTTAATGGTTCCTAAAAGAGTAATTTCTTTTCTTTCGGATGCATTTTATTTGATTCAATGCTTTTTAGTATTTACTGAGAAAATTAAATTATAGTACAAGTACATAAAATCAGCAAAAGTGAACAAAATTATCAACCTTGCAGATCTCAATGAATTTTAATTTTCAAGCTAATAAACGGTGTCTGCATAAAAATCATCCTATTCATAATGTTATTTACAGGTAATTTTTAATCTATACATATTATAGGTCTCCACCACAATGTGGCCAGGCCGGTCGAAGCTCTCAGAAAGCGCGTATTCACTACGCCTACAGTCTGCTTCACATGAGTTTGAAAATAAATTTTAAGAATTTTAATCGACAGTAAGCCGACCGATTACGATAATTATATACTCGATGGTATAATCGCAGTCTCTCAGCTTATTGTCGGAAACAGTATCTAAAACTTAAAAACTCACACCGACCCAACTTGTATGAAACACATTTTACACTACCGAGGAAGAATTGAATGTCTTCGAGTCAACTTATAGTAAAAAATGTCCCAATAATTTTGAAACAGACTTTACGTTAGTCCTAACAACTTGTTTTGGCAACAGGGCCAGTTTTGGTTCAGGCAACCTTGATGAGTATTAACAGATGTATTGCGTAGGCCTCGCGGCTGGAAGCGAACTTGGCACCTATATATAGACTGTTTCACATAGATAGTTTTGGGCATAGATTTTAAGAATTTTTATCGACAGTAAGCCAACAGATTACGACAATTATACATCAGATCAATGCAACATTCGCAATCTGCAACTTTTTGTCGGTGATAGTTTCTTGCAAGTCAAACTTTATAAAACTATAGTCTGTTTCACACAAGTTTGGGCATTAATTTTAAAAACTATGTCTGGCAATAAGCCGACAAATCGAGATTATAGTATTGATTTGATTTATAATTATCGTGATCAAAATTAGGCAAAATAAATGCAAAAAAAGATGGAAATTAAAAATTTTTTCTAAAAGTGCTTAAAATTGGTTAGAAATTGTGTTACGTAGTTTTAACGTTGTTGTGCAAAATAGGACTTTCGATATACCGTACACGCCTGACCCAATCCGTGCTTCACGATTGCACTTACACTTTTCTTTGAAAAAACATGATTATTGTTTGAGGCGAGCAAACGTGCTTTTTAGTCCCAAAAACTATACGTCACATTTATCACATCCTCTCTTCAAACTTGTAAGCATTGAAACATATAGGCTAGATAATTACATATGCACTTAAAAAGGCAAAATGTACCTAAAGCTGATATTTTCTGAACTCACGCAATATCGTGGCATAAACGTTAACTTTAGCTCCTATGCGTTGTACATATGTTGAGTAAGGTATATCTACCTATTATATAATTTTATTGTGTATACCTGGTTGGTTAGTAGGTACATTTTGAGGGGGTAAGTTAGACTCGATGTCCAGTAACGACCTCGGTGACATCAGAGAAATAGAATGTACTATTGCATTTTCGAGTGAAAAAGTTAATCCGGTTTCCCCTCTCTAATTGTCATTTAAGCCATGTTGTTTTTATTCACTAGTTATTGTGTACAATACATTATGTTAAAAAGTTTAGAACTTCTGTGCCATAATGAATAGAATTGGACATTTGTGCTTTATACACAACTTAGTTTTTCAAGCCGATTATGAGATAAATTGTTTGCTGACAATTAATTAAAAATTGAAATGCGAATCGAATAGTACGATTACGATGATTGTCCCTGTTGTAATATGCTAGAAAATACATTTCACTTTATCACCTAATATTTGTGTGCTAGCATTCAGCTGAAATAAATTATCTTTTTGTCACAGAATCGTCTAATTTGACAGCCACGGTTTTAAAATCTAATGCAACTTTGTACATATAAACTATGCAAAAAGATATGGCTGGAAATCGATTCAATATTAGGCGTTCCCGAAAAATGTCCAAACAAGAAACTGATGAACTGATCAGGCAACTGAGCGCTGATCTGAAGAGCTTAGGCGTTGATGAGTCCTACGACGGCTATAAGCTGAACACGCCTGAAGAATTGCCTACTCCGCCTGACATATCGATCACTGTGAGCGATTATTCGGTAAAATTATTATTATCACGAAGAAGTGTACGCATGTTTTAGCTGTTTTTAGGAATATTGACTATGAGAAATGACTGCTGAAAAAATTTGAATTTTAGCCTTTAAGCAAGAAACATTAGCTGTTTTCAGATATCCTTAACTACGAGAAATAAGCGATAAAACGAATTTAAATTCTAGTTCTAAAGCTTAAGACATTATGAGGTCGGGAAGTATGACATCTATTCTATGTTATACGCAAAAGTGGGTAAAATTGAAATTTAGAATTTAAGAAATTTTGCCCTGTGCAACACGTGTTTATCTATATGCACCGTTGTCGATGTTTTCTTTTTTCCTGTCTTGAAATAGGAGCAACGCTTATTTAACTCTTTCTTTGTAATGACGTATATCGACGATGCAAGAATTTGACACACTTCGTGACGTAAGCAGTACCTACTGCGCATTACATCCGTACATTTTCCTTAAACGAATTTTTAAAATATTCGCGTTTTAATAAAACGCGTTTTACTCAGGTCAATAGATGAAAGCATAAGCTTAGAGCCAGCCTTTTGGTGGAACCTAAAAGTGCCAGAAGAATAATAATGTCGGCTTTACGGGGGGCGGAGGGGGCGGCCGTCCCCCCCTTGGTCCAAAATAGTTGACCAGATAAAGAGTGGATATGTAATTTGCAACGATTTTTGGCCGTCAGAGACCATGAATTCTCAAATTTTTCCGGCGCGAATCGCCGGATTATACCTATTAATGACATTCATTTACTTTCAGGGCGACCTGGACGCCATTTTCTGCTCATACAATAGGTTTCAAGACAATTTCAACAGAGGAAACAACTATTTCAGCAGCTTCAAAATACATGAAATCAAGCAGCAATTCAAGCTTCTAAGCGTCCATCCGCCTAAATTTCACGAAGTTTCCGGCGCTTCGCGCCAGAGTTTCGGTAAAGTCAAAGAAATTTTAAGATTTTTTCGCATAACATTGTCGAAAATTTCAAAATTTTTCAAAAAATATTGCGTCAATAGTAATTTTAAATAAAAGTAGACAATGTAAAATGCCAAGAAAACGCTGTTTTGCGCGCTAAGGGCAAATTTTGGACCTGTTCTTAACTGTTTTTGGAAAAGTTGGGGTATCGCCCATACATGTATGTACAGCATGGAAATTCTGGGGAGTCAGGCCCAAAACTTTTTATGAAAGTGCCTTTTTTGGGCTAAAAAATGAAGCGTACACGTCAAAAACACTGTTTTTTGACGTTTCAGACAATGCTCGTTCTTTCCAGTACATAATAACGTAAAACAATTTTTAAAAAATTTGAGATAAACTGAGTAAGTTGAGCAGAATATAGTCAAAAATGTGTACATGGTGCGAAGCGCCGGAAATTTGAGATTTTTTGAGCTAAAAATGTGCTAAAACGCTTAAAAGGGCACACTTTTTGCAACTTTTACCAACTATTACGAAAAATCGACAATTCTGGGGGTCGCAGCAATTTTGCGAGGGGTTAGTTGTCATTCTGGGGGAGGAGTCGAAACCCTATCAACCCCTCAAGAACACGACTGGTATCGCCTCCCCTTAGGAAAATCCTAAATCCATCGCTGATGTTGATAGTAACATTATATAGTATATCTGGCGCATTTAATTTTTTAGTATAATCTATTGTTAACATTAAATAATCATTTTTAGTTTTCACTGGCACACCAAATGAAGGATGGGCTTCTTTTGTGGCTGGGTATACTAAATAAGCTTTTGCTTCAGCTGCCAATTTATTCAGGTCACATGGCTCTTGCATCAAGGTTTATGTCTATGTTTGGCGTTTGTGAACTCCTCCCGATCTGATACTGTCGCACGAAGCTTTAAAACTAAAAGAAAGAATTCGCTCCTTATCCAAGTACAATATAATCTGCCGATATTTGTATTATCAGCTCACGATATCAAAATTAATCCTGAAACAATCAAGTGTTCATGCATCTTAATCACGTTGACATACATTTATTTGGCTATATGTTTGTAAGTCCGCTGGTTGTTGGATTAGAACATAACTGGAATTATGTTCAAATTATATAGGGCTTATGCGTAAGCATCCACTCTACATGACGAAAAAGATTTAGTTTCAGTTTTTTTCAGTTCAGTTTTTCGTTCTCACTTATTTTATATCATAGGTAGCACGTTAACGCGTACCTATAACATACTTGGATCCCCCTGACACTTTTGCACCTCCCTACAGCAACACATGGGACACTTTTTTATTCTTCTACACTTCTACCCGGTATGTAAAGTAAAACGCCGAGTGGTTAACACTTAAACCTACGAATCGCAAGGTTCTAGGTTCGAATCCACGATGACGCAGTTCTTTTCGGCAGGCCAACCCAGCCTTTCATCCCTCCGGGGTCGATAAATGGGAAGCTGCACTTGTGTGGCGGATGGTAACAGCGTTCTGTGCAGTCATATCGGCCCCGTGACTCAGACTCGGTCTAGTTAGACGCGCTGGCCTAGGGCTGTGTATCGGGAAAATAGGCACCCGCACCTACAGCAGAGGTGAATCAAGTAACTTCTTGCTTACGGGATTTTACCATATTTTACCATGTAAAGAATGTGTAAGGTTTTTAGTGTAACGTTATACCATGGTTTTTTCAAAATTTGGCTGCCCCATGGCTTATCGAACTCAGTTTTGCATTCTATTTAGTCTGATTTTGTTAATGTAGACAATTCAGTAAGTTCAATGGCTTTTTTACTTTTTTGAAAAGTAACTTATTTTTATAGGGGCAGTTTAAAGAGTGTAGAGAATCCGAGGGTGAAAAACACATTTTGGCCTAATTGTTGTCTGCCAACAACTCCGGTTATGAATCCCAAGAAATTTATTCCAGCAGAAATGTACTACGACTCAAGGGTTTCTTTCGGCTTACCTGCAAACTTGTTTACACTAAATTCGGAGTTCTAGGGGTTCAAACTTTACACTCTAGGGAATGGTGTAAAAAACAGGTTTTGTCTGAGATTTCTCCGCCAACTTCTCCGGTTGCAAGTCGGGACAAATCGAATAAAATAAAATAAAGCTTGTTCTAACGGCTAAATGTCGCACAAACCGCATTTAAAAAACTCAAAATTGAGTTACCTATGGAGGTGTAAAATATGAAATCAGGGGTGTAACATTTGGCTAAAAAACACGTGTTCTTCCATTTTTTGATTAGTCAATATCTCAAATATTTTGCGGAATAGCAGATTTTCACACACTAACATACTACAATTCAAAGGCTACAAACTGGCTCAAACCGAATTTCTTAACACTCAATGGGGAGAGGGGTTCAGATTTTTAAAGTTTACAATGTGGTGGATAGTGAAAAATACGTTGTTGTCCTTTTTTATTCGCTTCTTTCTCCGTTTAGAAGTCGGAATATGTCGAATAGAACAAAAATAAAGTACTTTCTAAGGGGTACACCTTACAGCTGATTGCGTTCATCTACTTCAATATTTAGCTTTTTCGGTAGGTGTAAAGTGAAAAATCGGTTGAGTTAAACGTGTTTTTGTCTTGTTTTTTTCAGCCAAGTTTTCCGGTTATGAGTCTGGACATGATCACAAGTCTAAAAATGTACCAGGAATCAAACGTGATACGCCAGTTGGGCGAGTTTGTTTACACTCAACAATGGTGTAACGTGAATTACATCTAATATTTATTTGTCTTCAGGCCATTGTGGAGACGTAATTTTTTATGAATGTTGCTCGTAACATTGAAGTAATATCAGAATAACAAACCTGACTAAAGTCTTCTTTACACTCGGTGCTTGTATAAAGTTTACACGACAAATTAACTATAGTTCCAGAGTCTTGCGGAAGCTTAATTTTTTCAAAATGTTTTACGTAATGTCAGAATTACGAATCTGACTGTTAGTTTTATCTACATCCAGTAGTTATGTAAAGTTGGCACTATTCATTAATTCTTAATGTGTAAAGTTTACACTACAATTTATTTTTCTTCCAGAGCATTGCAAAACGTGAATTTTTTCAAAATATGTACCGTAAGGTTAGGATTACAAAAATGACTGCATGTTTTTTACACCCAGTAGTTGTGTACAGTTTACACTGAAAATCAATTTTAGTTTCAGAGCATTGTCGAAGCTCAATTTTTCCAAAATGTTCCATTAACGTCAGGATTACAAATCTTAATGTAAGTGTTCTTTACACCCATTAGTTGCGTAAATTTTATCCTGAAAACCTCTGATCTGTTTAAATAAAGTAAGTTTGTCTTTTTTAAAAAAGATAATGCTGATGTTCAGAACAATGTTGTTTTCCGCGTTTTTGGACTGATGTCATTATTCAAGGTATGTTACCGTATGTGTTTACTGACTCCAATGGAACAAAAAAGACGAATATACTTGGGATAAGCAGTTTATTAAGGATGTAAAAGGAGGGACTAGGAAAAGCTGCGCCTGTATATGCCTAAAGTCGCAAAATCTGTTAAAAATCTGACTCTCTTCAAGTAACGCAAAAAATCGAAGAATATTCTGTCTCCGCAAAAATGTAAGCTTCTTTAAATAAATTTCATTGCTTCACGTAACAGTGTATAATCTGAAATGTATGCTTTTATAATCTGAAATGTATGCTTTTTGTAAATTGCTTGTAACTTGCAATGCTGACTTGCTTCGTGTCGTGATCGATAGAAAACTAAGTGCAATTGTATTTAAATGTGTTTTATTTTGTTATCATGAGCATTATAGCAAGCAAACAAGCAAACCTAGCGTCTATTGGTTAGTGCACACAATCGTTGAGAGCATGCAAGTGTACCTAACATGTAGTCTGTTTCACGTAAGCTTACGCGTTTCCTACTGCTTTAAAGCAACAATTTGTTTGATTGTCTTGAATGCATCGTTGTTTGCTATTTTATTTAATTAGCTTACAAAGTCGTTCCTAGTTTACTCCATCTACTTTCTCATAGCTACTGCATAGCTAACTTGCTGCTTTTTCAATCGTTTTTTGGTTCAATAGTTTAATTCAATCTGCATGCCGCAGAATATAGTTCGATTTTTGCGCTGCTTAGAGAAAATCTGATTTTAAAAGATTTTGCAACTTAAAGCATATACATAGGTAGCTTTTTCCTAGTCCTCTCCTTTGACATCGTTAATAAACCGTAATTCCTAGTATATTCGTCTTTTTCTTCTATCGGAGCATTTTTCTTTGAAAGTTTATCCAATAACTAGTATCCAGACATGGGGGTTTAGACCCCCGATAGAAAAATGGAAAATTTTGTGGAGGGAAATGAGGCAAAATGAAGGCCAAAAGCGGAAGAAAATCTAACAATTTCTTCAAGATTGCTTCAATTTGACCAGAGACTGTGCATTAACGAGTTTTAACATTGCGGTGCTTATAACAGTTTTTGAGGTCATTTGGCCTAAAAAAGCTCAATTTTTTGACTCCCCTCCTAGACCGGCTGACCTCTTCGCAAGATCGGCCATACTGTGCATTTATGCTCGTATCTACTATTTACCTTCTTGTTTGCTCATTTAGGTGAATATATATGATTATTGAATCGGTTATTTATGTTTTCCATTTAAGCACAGTTCAATCCTTGTACGTCGGGTCAAATTTTTATATTTTTCCGCATTTACTTTCTGTTCTATCAGACTTCATCCGGATCGTCCGAAGGAGAAGTTAAAGTTGTACGAGACAGCAATCTTTGCAGCCCAATTATTGACTACCGAAGGTCAAAGAGCTTAAATTTGAAAAGCTCCCTAAAGAAACCGGGCTTCGGTCGCAGGCGAGCTAAAAACAAAATGGTCCGATTCGCTGATTCTTTGAACGTCGATCTCAACGAATTGTCTAAAGATGATACTTCTGCATCAAAGCTAGAGACTTTTTATGGAATAGCTCGTAGCATTGATTTGATCAAACCACATTTTTTGCCGAAATTTAAATTAATGAGCGTAAGGTTGATCGACAAAATCGTAATGGAAAAAAATCCTGTGTGCCTCGAAGCCATCGCAGTCAGAGACCGAATAATCAAAGGTTTAATTTTTAATTTTTAACACAAAAAGTGGAAAATTTGTAGTTTTAGAATTAAATAACCGATAGTTTTTCGATATTTCCTCCCAAATTAAATCTAATTTTTTAATGAAAAGTCAAAATTTTAAGTTTTAATCAAAACTTTAAAGACTTTTTTGATTAGAAATATTGGCACAAGCTTCTCAAAAAAGCTTTACTCGATTCAGTAAAGTTGCGAAAAAAGGTTCAAAATTCTACATTTGGATATCTCTTGGACTTTTTCTGTCTTGCTCGAAAATATCTCAACTAATATTCTATGTCATTCATTGAATGTAATACGAAATTGTTAAATTGATGAGAAACCTTTTTTAACTCATAATTCTGGTATAGAACTGTGGTATTCATTAGTTCCAGGCGTTTCAGTCATCCAAAAAAATTGTTTTTTTCAAATTAACTTTGCCGAAATCAGTTTTGTAAATAAGAAAGCTTTGATACTTATAATTGGAATCATGATCACCATAGCTGCACTAAAATTTAAGGTCATATAAACTGAAAATATTTCCAGTTGATCCTCAAATGATTGTGTTGATCCTGCAGGACCACACCTGGGCGTGGGGGGGGTTTGGGGGGTATGCACCCCCCGAAAACCAAAATACCCCCCAGAAATCAAAATACCCCCCAGAATTCAATTTTTGAAAATTTTTTTCGTTTTTTTCGCAATTTTTTGATGCCAATGGATAGTGCTTGATGAGAAACGTCGAAAAATGGTGTTTTTATCGCCATACCACCATTTTTAAGGCCATTTTTCGACCTTCAAAAAAATCTTGCACCCCCCCCCAGAATTTTCTTGCTGCCCACGTATGTGCAGGACGACCTTGCTAATTAGCCAATTAATTATGTACATGAATTTCACTTATATACGTAATATTCAAGTGAATATAATTTTGTACTTCTAGTAATATTACGAAACATGTTTTCAACGTCGTAAGGATTAGGCAAAGAAACTCTAAGTTGTTTCCAAAATCATCTTACACTGGCTTTTTTATTTTGTGACAGCTTAAACCCGTTCACTCAGCCCATATGCACATTCGTTCCATAATTTTCTTAAAACAAAATTTTTACGATTCTCAAAAATATATCTTCTGAAGTCTAACGATATTTTTTACAAAAACGCATGCATAAAAATTATAAATTATAATTTGTACGAAAGCTAATATTGCCAGAAAACAGTGTCATGTAGAAAAATTTGTAAGAAATTTTCATTGATCTCATTTTTTCAGCGCAAAATGAGAAATCCAAACTGCGGCTGCATTTTGGCCACAAACTTACGATGGTAACTGGAGGCGAATTGCGTTTTGCCTCAAAAAATTTTTCAATGAGCCATTTTTGATCTGTTTACCTCACAATAAGCGCTCCGGGCGAGTCATGCCAGGCCCAATACATGAGGTGTTCGGGGTTTATTTAGACCCCCAAAAGGCAAAAGGGCGACACTTTATGTGGAAAACAAAGCGAGAACTAAGGCCAAAAAGGAATGAGATTCAAACTTTTACGCATATTATTAATATTTAATTAGAAGCCGTGGACTTTTTACGCTTTTTTTGCACTATACCAATTTTTAGGTCATTCTAGCTAAATAAACCACTTTAGCTGGCCTCCCAGATTGGGATGATTCAATACGTGCACCTGTGTGGTTAAGACTGTACTGGGAAATAGTAGGTCCAGACGCCTGTAGAATGGAAAAATTGGAAATTTTGCCGAAGAAGGTAAAATGACGGCCAAAAACGATGCAAATCAACATCCTTTAACCAAAGGAACCTTTGACCCAAAACTGTGGAAAAGCATAGTTTTTGCACTATTTTAGTATTTATATCAGGTTTTGAGGCCATTTTAGCTCTGAATAACTCTTTAGCTGACCCCTCAGACTGGTGATTCCTCAGATTGGCCATATTGTGAATCTATGGTCAAAAGTAGACCCCAACGAATATTTTTTACAAGGGTGTCAAAAGGAAAAAATGAATTCTCGAAGCGCATGAAAGACCGTCATAAAAGATTTTACCATATTTTTGAGCTAATAAGCACAAAATTATCGAGGGCACTTCGCGTCGGATTTATTGCTTTTACATCAATTTTGTCTACCAAACAGGCCAAATTTTAGTAAAACATGGTAAATAAGTAAAAAAATTTGGCACTGCAGCAGAGAATAATTTATTTCCCGTATCCATTTTCTTTGCAATATACCAGATTAGAGTATAAACCAAGTCAATCAAATTTTCAACAGCGAGCTTAGATTTAATGTTGAGAAATTATTTATGTGGCTATTTTATACAACATTTTTTTCTAAACATAATTGCAATGTTGAATTATTTTCTTTTTTAATTTTTAGAGCTCGCTGAAGAATACTCAAAGCACCTTCATTTTTGCCTATTCATAAGTGTCCGACTCCTAAATTTTCGCTTACTCCAAAAATTTGCAAATCCAGCTCGTGTCTGCTACTTAGTAAAGAGTAGTTGAGTCTAACACATAGACATGAAGGGTTTGGAGGGTTGCACTCATAGGTGGGCGGCACCAAAGTTCTGGGGGTGCAAGATTTTTTAAAAGGTCACAAAATGGTCGTAAAAATGGTGATATGGCGAAAAAAACACAATTTTTCAACGTTTCTCATCGAGCATTGTTTGCATCAAAAAATTGCAACAAAAAAACAAAAAAAATTTTCAAAAATTGAATCCTTGAGGCTAGTTTGGTTTCTGGGGGGGTATTTTGGTTTCTGGGGGTTGCAAACCCCCGAACCCCCCACGTCCATGTATGGTTGCACCCCTCAGAATCTAAAACCCCCAAAAATCGTTAAAGGCCCCAGGATCGAATTTTGGTGCTACTTTCGGCAATTTTGTCCTATCTGACCGCCCCAAAAGTGGGCTTCTGCCCATGTATGTTTGTCTCCTATTTGAGCAAGTCAGATCGTAGAATAGCTGAAGTACGCTTATTCAAATTTTTTAAACGTGTTTTTCGTGTTAAAAGTGTATTCTTTATTGTGTTTAGGGATTATAAAAGTGAAGAATATTGCCTTTGAAAAGTCGATTGTCGTGCGGTTTACGATCAATCATTGGCATTCGTATCAAGATTTTGTAGCCTCTTACATAGCCGGCACGTGCGACGGATTTGGTGACAAATTTTCGTTCGTGTTAGACCTCAGTCAAGTGGACAGTGATTTGTTAGAATTCGCTATTCGCTACAAGGTCAATGATAAAGAATTTTGGGACAATAATAATGAGCGAAATTACGTTTTTGAATACCAAGACGCAACCAAATCAAAAAGCAGCCTTTTATTTGCCTGGTTCGACGACACATGGTTGCATTTTAGGTGATTGCAACCAGTTGCTCAATAAATGCTCGAAAGGAGCAAACGAATCGGCCTTTGTTGTGTATACATTGGGCAGGAAAATAATGCAATTATCCAATGCCCAATTGATAGGATATTTCATCTTAAACAACCACCTTGCATCTATGTAACATGCATAAGCATATTTGATTAACTAGCAAAGAAAAATCTTCCGATGGAACAAAAAAGATGAATATACTTGGAATTGTGGATTATTAAGGATGTAAAAGGAGGGGACTAGGGAGAATCTACCTAAAGTCGCAAAATCTGCTAAAATCACACTTTCTCTGAGCAACGCAAAAAATCGAAGTATATTCTGCGGCCTCGAAAAAGTGTCTTTCTAAATAATTTTCAAAATTTCAGATAATAAACGAAATCTATAATGTTTCCTTTTTTCAAATTGCTGGCAAAGTAGCAACACTGACTAGCTTCGTATCCATGATTGAAAGAAAACTAAGTGGTATTGTATTTAAAGTTGTTTTACTTCTTGCTATGAGCATTGCAGGGGCCGATTGATTAGTGCACACAATCGTTACGGGCATGCTAGTGTGCCTACATTTAGTCTGTTTCAAGTCAACTCACGCGTTTCCTACTGTTTTGAACCAAAAATTCTTGCAATTGTTTTGGATGCATCGATGTTTGCTATTTCATTCAATTGACTTAGAAAGACTGTTACTCGATATCATTTCCCATAGCTGCTGCATAGCTAACGTGCTGCTTTTTCAATGAATTTTTATGGTTAATGTTATTCTAATGTTAACCCTGCAGAATATACTTCGATTTTTTTTTGCGTTGCTTAGAGAAAGTGATTTTTAAGCAGATTTTTGCGACTTTAGAGTGAATTCTCCTAGTCCCCTCCTTTTACATCCTTAATAATCCACAATTCCAAGTATATTCGCCCTTTTTTGTTCCATCGGAACATTTTCTTTAATGCCCCTACTTTTTTTAATTAGCATGATTTCAGTGCATCAGTCAGCAAACACATACAGTAACATACCACAATAATGACGAAAAACAGTCCAAGAACGCGGAAAACGTGTATTCTTAACATAAATTAATTGCCTCTAAATTTAAAAAATATTGTTTTAAAAAAAGACTTCCCTATAGATTTTATAACCCGTCTACCTTTTGAAATCAATCAGACTGCGCGAATTTAAGGTTAGATATGCTCTTGATTGTCGGAAGTATAAAGTTTACTATTTTTTTATTAGCTATAGTAAATATATGTTACATTCTAAACAGTCCTGTAAGTTATAGAGGTCGTTCCACATTTAAATTAACTTGGAAGCAGTATATAACGTACCTACGGGACTTACTTAAATTACCTGGCTACACTTGGTCAGGTTGCTAGGGCGAAATGCCGGACTCAGCCACACGACCCTCAATAACTACGATTATAAAGATTCCTCGAATGACCTAAATTCGTCCGCACCTACGGAGCTATTGGCAGCTATGCCTAAAAACTTAACGCAGTAATGATAGTAGCAGAATTTGCTAGGTCAGTTGACCTATTTGGACCAAAATAATAATTAACGCAAAAAGCTTTTGTTAACTTGTTTCAACTAGAGAATACCTATGGCGGAAAACTATTTCTTTTTTGGTTCCTACGAGCACAATGAATAATGAAAACAACAAAAAAGAGCTCTCAATCAGCCAGTCATCTTACATAAAAATTATGAAATGAAATTTTTTATGATTTCTAAGTGAAATTTGGGGTGTTTGAATTTGCGATAAGGAAATAATCAAAAGACAGTCACTTGGATTATTTAAGCGAGTAATAAAATAAAGGGCCGTCCACTAATTCCGAAGTAAACACGATTAATCACTATGAAAAAAGTAATGAAAAATGAGCTTGATGGAAGCAAGAGTTGTAAACCAAGAGAAACTTAAAAAAGTTTAAACCTACCGTCATTATGAGAATTGTAAAAAGATTTTTAACTATAAGAAAGTTGAGGGTGGGATGTTGGTAGAGGTAAAAAACAAGTTTCTCGGCAAAAAATTCAAAAACTTCACGCAAATATCAAGTGTAAGGAACACTAACGCTTAGATTTGGAAGTAGTAAAATAAAATTGTAGTATAAACTACGTAACAACAAATGAATAGTGCAAACTTTACAGAACTACTAAGGTGTAGAGAATACTAACAGTCAGATTCCCAATTCGGATTTTACGTAGAAAGAAAAAACTAGAATTTGCTATTTCTACATCCTATTCGACCTCACCCGACTTCTGAACAAGAAAAAGTGGTGAACAAAAAATGTACCAAACACGTATTTTCCACTGTCCACCACATTGTAAACTTTAAAAATCCTAACCTAACGCCCATTGAATGTAAATAAATTCGGTTCAGGCCAGTTTGCCCGCTTTGATTGTAGTAGGTTTGTATGTGCCAAACTTGTGTTCCGCAAAATATTTGATTTGATTTATCAATCGAAATGCGAAAAAAACCTGCTGTTTCTCTCGAATGTCGAACTTTACCATAAACAACTCCAATATTTCTCAAAATATTTCGTTTTTGAACGCGGCTTTGCTTCGACGTGTAATACAGAAGTTACTTTGACTTCTATTTTATTTAATCAACCCCAACTTTTGGCAGAGAAATCTTGGAAAAATCTGTTTTTACTCATCCACTGAAAGTGTAAAGTTTAAAACCTGGTACTAACTGCGTATTGATTGTAGAAAAGTTTGCTGATAAGCACAAGAGCCTGATCCGTAGTACATTTCTGTCAAAAATAATTTTGCAAAACTCATAACGAGTTGTTGGCAGACATAAACATGTCGAAAACTCGGCCAAAATGTGTCTTTTCGTCCCCAGATTTTCACGCACTCTTTGCACTCCCATTCGACAACTGAGGTGAAATTCCAAAACACAAAAAATTGTTATCTGCAGGGCAAATAGATATATGATCAAATGAAGTACATGGTTTTGCCGAAAGAATTGAAAAAAATGAAAAATTAAGCATTCGAAGATTCGAACCCATCATTCTTTGTTTAATACCGCATCTGAGAACGGGTTATTTTCAGCCCATAACCAACTCGACATATCAGCAGATTTCTAACGATTATCCTGTTGCGAAGGTATTCATCATTCTACTGATGTTTAAGAATAATCCATTTATGATGATAAAAATAATTATTTATTAGAGACGAGTCAAAAACCTCTGAAATACGAAATCTGATCAAAAATATGCAATGCGGAGTTATCTATCGGCATTAGAAAAATAGATGTATATATAATTCGAAGTTTACCTCTTCATACCTCAACAAACACTGGCTGTAGAAAAGTTTAAAGGTCAGATTCGTTACTCCTGACATACAGCGGAGAACATTTTTAAAAAATTCATCCTCCACGACGCTCTGGGCGCAAAAATGCTTCTCGGTGTAAACTTTAAACTTGTGCTAATATACACAATATTGGGTGTATAGAAACAAAATAAACTGGGATTTGTAACACTAAGGTCAGGGCACCTTTTAAGCATAATTAGCATGTTCCCACAGCGGAGTAGTTGAGATATCGTTTTTCGTCTCGAATCCTTTACACTAAAACGATCACAGATCGAGAAATATTGCGTTATAAGAAAGAAAAATCTGTTTTGAGATTTTGCAACCTCTACGTATAAAACCGATTGGACTGCACAGAAACCAAAATTGAGTTAGATAAGCTGAAGGACACGCAAGAGTAAAAAACACGTACCCTTTACACTTTTGTGCAACAACCATTGACTCTAAAGAAATTTTAAGGTCAGATTCGTAATCTACAGCTGGGGGGCATCATTTTTTAAAAAAAATCGGCCCTCCGCAAATTATTGATGCGCTTTACACTTTACGCTCATTGCTAACTCAGTATTGAGTGTCAACAAAAGAAAAAAACACAGGCATCGAAAATTTTTTTAATTATCCATCGATTAAAAAAAACCGCACCTCCCAGGTGTGTGTGCCGTTGTTACTGTGAGGGGGGGGACACAAATTTCGCACTCGCTGTGATAAACATATAAAGAAAAAGGATGGCTAAGTATATTATAGGTAGCGCTATCGCGCTACCTATGATATTAATACTAAGTACAATGGTCTGAGGACAAATAAACAATGAGTGTAAACACTTTACATCACTCTTGGATGTAAACGCGCCTACGTGACGTCTCACATTTGATTCTGCTTCTAGACTCAGGAAAAATTAGGTTTCTGGAATGCTCAAAAACGAAGATAAATACATATGTAGTGTAAACTTCATGTAAACACCTAGTGTAAAGAAGATTTTAATCAGATTCGTAATTTTGATATTGTTCCATATTACGATTAATATTTATGAAAAAAATTAAGTCTCCATGATGTTCTATGGGCAAACTAACAATAGGTGTAAACTACTTAACAACACTGTAGAATGCAAGCATATGCGCCAGACTGGCATATCCAAATTTGGTTCCTGGTCCATTTCTAGACTTGATAATCGTGTCCCTGACTCATAACTTGGAGAAACAGGCAGAAAAAGGAAAAAAAGAAGAAGAAAACAGACAGAAACGCATTTTAAACACCTTACGACCACGACTTTACCTCGCTAAATATTAATGTATTGATAATTTGCTTTGACATTCACCCGATAAAAGCACTTTATTTTTATTCTATTGGACTTCTCGGCTTCTGGACGGAGAAAGTGGCGAATAAAAAACGCAACAAAAACGTATCTTCCATCATTTAGAACACTGTAAACTTTAAAATTCTGTACCGAACTCCCCATTGGAGTTAAAAAAACCGGTTTGGTACAATTTGTAGCTTTTAAATCGTAGTACATTCCTATGTGCAAAAATTATGTTGCAAAAAATTATTTGGTATGATTTATTAATCAAACTTCGGAAAAAACGTGTTTTCGCCTATTTTTTACTTCTGATTTCGAACTTTACACCCCCATAAATAACTCAATATTGCGTTTTTTGAAATGCGGTTTGCTGCGATGTGTAGCCCCTGAGAGACACTTTATTCATGCTGTCTTCAATTTACACTGACTCATAAGCGGAAAAATTTGGCAGAGAAATCTTACTTAAAATTCGTTTTTTACACCATCCACTAGAGTGTAAACTTTAAACCCCAGGATATAACTCACCATAGAGCGTAGAAGACTTTTCTTATATGCAGAATGTAGCCCTTGATCCGCTCTACATTTCTGTCAGAAAACATTTTAAAAAACTCATAAACGGAGTTAGTATCAGAACATAAGCAGGTTGAAAACTCGACCAAAAAGTGCTTTTTCACCCCCAGATTTTCGCACTCTTTACACTGCCATTCGAGAACTAATGCGAATTTCAAAAATCAAAAAATACTGTTCTGTAAAATCCATCCTTCTATAATCCTATGCTGTTTAATTGTTCGAGTCTTCAATACTCAGTTGTCCACATGCCGTGACAAAAAGGTCCCAAAATTTGTCCTATGTTATAACGTTATACAAAAACTTTACACCTTCTTTACACAGTCAGTTTTGAGTTTCAAGAAAAACAAAAAAACACAGGCAGCGAATTTTTGTATTATCTTTCTTTAAAAAAAAACCGCACCTTCCAGAAGTGTCCCGTTATAGCTGTAGGGGGTGCACAGGTGTTAGGGGTAGCCAAGTATATTATAGGTACGCGCTAACGCGCTACCTAAGATTTACTGGACAGCAGGCTCGTATCTAAGATTAGAGAAATTTTCGCTCAGGGATTCGCCCCAGAAAAATAGACACCATACACTGTGCAGTGGAAATTATTCAGAATAAGGTACGTTTTTCGACATTTTCGTGGCAAAATAATTATATATTTTAAAATACAAAAAATTCAAAGTGTATGGCAAATTTTTTCGGCTGTAGCAAGCCATTGATGGTTGAAGTTGATTGGACATGGCGTAGAGCACCCAAAATTTTATTATTCTACCAACAAAACGATGCAAAATTTCAATATTTCCTCGCATTATGTTATTTT
The DNA here is from genome assembly GCA_036768485.1 of Mermis nigrescens. NCBI lineage: Eukaryota > Metazoa > Nematoda > Enoplea > Mermithida > Mermithidae > Mermis > Mermis nigrescens. The sequence goes on from JAVLUZ010000796.1 coordinate 184,125, forward strand.
TTCAAAAAATTTGACTTCAAGGGGTGGCCGGGCCGTCCTTATGTCCTCTCTTTGATACGGCCTTGGTTTCCAAGTCTGCTGCCTGTCTATATCGTTCTTCATTTTTAAATTATTGCCTTTTGTGCGACTGAGCTTTATTTTTGTGTCTCTTTGCATTCGTCGTTAATTATAATATGCTTTGCATAGCTATTTATTCTATATATTTATTTTACAAGTTGACATACTGAATTATTTTACTTTATTGATTAACAAAAATACAGATTTGAATGGAAATGTTCATTTAGCTTTCTAACTAAGTGAAAATAGTCAGAATTAAACGTGATACTTCATGAAACATTGAGAAATTGGCTACAAAATAGAAACTCTGTACCAGACGTGTTCTGGAGGGGTTTTACCGCATCTGGGCGTGGGGGAGGTTTGGGGTATGCAACCCCCGAAAACCCGAAATAACCCCCAGAAACCAAAATACCCCCCAGAATTCAATTTTTGAAATTTTGTTGTTAAACGTTGAAAAATGGTGTTTTTTCGCCATACCACCATTTTTAGGGCTATTTTTTGACCTTTGAAAAATATTACACCCCCTCCCCCAGAATTTTGGTGCTGACAAGCTATGGGTTTAACCCCAGAATGGCAACTGACCCCTCCTCCCCCCACAAAATCGCTGCGACCTCTCCCCCAGAACTATTGATTTTTGTTTTGTAAAAGTTGGTAAAATTTGTAAAAAGTGTGCCTTTTAAGCGTTTTTAGCCCATTTTTAGCTCAAAAACCTCAAATTTTCGGCGCTTCGCGTCATACACTCATTTTTTGACTATATTTATTTCAATTTACTCAATTTTTTCAGAGGTTTTCGAAATTCATTTTGCGTTTTTATGTTCTGGATAGAACGAGCATTATCTGAAACGTCAAAAAACAGTGTTGTTGACGTGTACCCATCGTTTTTTAGCACAAAAAAGGCACTATTTAAAAAATTTTTGGGCTTGACCCCCAAAACTTCTATGCTGTACATGCATGCTATGTACTTTGTTTCTCGGAAACTCAATTGATCTTGCAAATCATCTAGGTATTTTTTAAACATTGGGGTTAATTTCAGTTTGACTTGAAAAACCGGCTTGCCAGACTTAAACCTGACTTCATTTTTAAAAAAATGAAGTCGGATCTAAGCATGGCTTATGCCTAAATATATATGTATATAGAAACCAAGCAATGTATTTTATGTTTGACCAAGACTACTCGCGTGGTCACAGTTTAGCAGCTTTTTAATGTATATTGGGTTTATCCTTAGTTTTGTCTTTTACACAATCGTTTGTATGATATTTTGTATGTGATAAAGTTAACTACCGTACGAGATTAATCTTTAATCGCGTGTTACAGTCGAGTTAATTGAATTATTTGTTGTAACTTTACGAGCGGATAATTATCATTAACGACTTGTTTTGTAACGAACCAATTCCCGTGACAAATCCTGCTGTTGTCTTTGAAGAGATTGCTATTATGCTAGCCATAGCGTAGCATTGACATCAAGCATACTGAATAATGAAATTCGCTTATTATATCTTCATAGTGGACGCCGATTAAATAAAAGGTGCATATGTCTTGAAAACAAATGACATTCATTTGCAAACTTTTTGCCCTGAATCTTTTGGTTTGATTCTCGATCAGTTTTTGCGCCAATACCAGATATGCTTTGTTCCATCGCGTCTAGCTCTTGAGTTATCTAGACTTCAAAATCTACATCCTGTATTTACATTGTAGTACAATGTAGGTAGGTACCATACATTATCTTGGGGGAAAAGGTTTGGGAGTTTTCTTCCCCCTAGAGAACTTGTCAGCCCCAAAAGTTTCTTTACTCTCCAGAATTAGCGATTTTCTAAGAAAATTAATTCGAAAGGTACTTTTTTAATCGTTTTTAGCTGCTTGCTCAAAGTATCAAATTTTCGGCACTCATCCTAGTTTTTTGACATATTTGTTCAATTTATTCGATTTTTTAAATCTCGTACTCTTTTATGTTCTTACGTTCTAGAAAGACAGAGAATCGTCAGAAACGCCAAAGAATTATATTTTCGAGGCGTGACGTATCCACCGTTTTTGAGCCCAAAAAAGGCTCTAAAATTGTTCTCCAGAATTCCCATACTGTGCGTGTCTGGCAGGTAAATAAGTGTTATATCTAAGTACTAGTCAGGACACAAATTTCAATTTTTAGTCAAGATAGTTTAAAATCGTGTTTAAAAACTTAATTAGAAATTGATTTTTCTGGTTATTTATGCTAATGTTTAAGTGCCGAATCTAATTACACTGTGCAGCGAACTCCTCTTTGTGTTGGCTTCTTAGAAAAAATTAATAAAGTGCTCCAAAAATGCGTGAAGTACCACCATTATTCTAATGTTATACAATAAATCACTGAATTTACAGACATCTCTTTCCTATTACATACATCCAATACGTTGTCCGTTACCTATACTCCGTTTCATTAAACTTTGAGGTTTTTGAAAAAATTTAAAGTACCTACAAAAGCGGTTTAAACTTACAGTATAGTTGTGATATTCTACAGTATATCGAGTTATGGTGAGACGCTTGCTATTACCAAAGCGCATTACTGCATCAAAAGTTTGAACCACTTTTGCAGCCTGATTCATGCGGATTGAATTCGGAAGAAAACCTCAAAGTTAAATGAAACAGACTATACATAGTTTGACCCATCATTTTAAGTAGCCATTGCGTGGTTTGTTCTTCAGTTCAGAGATCCGTGTAATTTTTTGCTAGTTTTTTGGTTTACTTACCCTACTGCATCACGGGTTTAATGTTCTTTGGGCAAAATAAAAAAGCACATGTATTCTTTAATAATTTTAGGCCATCGTTTGCCGTTTATATTTTTTATAATAATTATCGATGATAATATATGACATTGACTCAATTGGCGACCTCAAAGTCACAATTCTGCGCCGGAATCAGTTTTTTTGCAAACCGGAAAGATTTAATTGCTCTTCTTAAGATTTCTGGAGCAAGAGGGATGCGCCACGACACGACTTCATACGCCATTTTCAGACAAGCTGACTTATTTGGCATATTTATGCATCTAACTTTTGATTTATTGATGATGAAAAAAATACACTAAATAATTGAAATTCGATCGGCTTTTGAATGATATTTTATGCACTTAAAGTATGACTGAAAGCAAAAACAAGTACACCTCCTGTCCATTAAAGATTGCTTTCACTGAAATGCCCATTTTTAAGATTAATTCAACAACCACTGATGGATTTTAATGAAATAAAATGTTTTGGATAAGGAATTTTCAAATAAAACTATTTTGCCTATGGCTACAGTATGCTATGCACTAAAACCCGCCCTTACTTTTCCCAGTCTCCACAGGTTTTGTTTTTTGTTTCGAAAAATAGCGAATGTTTGTGCTCTAAACTTTATGTTTTTGTTTTTCCTCTTTCCTACTAATTCGTCCTGCAATCTTAAATTAATTTTTTTCAATATGGCTGCCCCAAAAGGTATGCCTTTTACTGGCTCTACGTTGCATATCATTCAATGTTTGAACTTATTTTAGAAAGCCTTAAAAACCTTTTTGCATGATTAGGTTAAGAATTCGCGTTTTTAACATGGCCGTTATGGAGGCCGCCATACTCAAAAAATACGGAAATTCTACACGATTTCTAGGGTTTTAATTTTTTCCGAATTTTTTTCAAAAATTTTACACTCTCTCCAATAAGTTATGCCTCATGTCCAGATTTTTCTTAGTTCTATTTAAAAAGATCAAAATCATCAAAAATCTTCAGTGTACACAGAAAACGATGTGTTCAGCTAAGTTTATTTAGTTTTTACTGAAAATTCCACAAGTTTCTGGCTTGACTCTTAATAGGCTTCTGCATATTGCTCTTAGTGCATGAATACATGAAATTGTGCAGCAATTTTAGTCGCATGTAGCCGTCGTTTTTCCAAAATGTCGAAGACATTCAGGCTCTTGCACCAGTTTTTCGCGCAATCAAATTAAATTTCGATAGCATGAGCACTTTTTCACACCAAAATTCTGAAGAATAAAGAAATTTATAAGAAAACTTCTACACTAAAAATGCTTCTGAACAAAAGTAAGCCCGTTTGCACTTAATAACTGATCTTCTGTACTATATCCAAAGGGAGAGGTTGGGTACTGTTGTTGGGTATTAATTTAGTGCAGCAGATATACTAGATCATAGGTAGCACGATAGCGCTACCTATAATATACTTGGCCATCCTTTTTTCTTATATGTTTTTCACAGCGAGTGCGAAATTTGTGTCCCCCCTCACAGCTATAACGGCACACATCTGAGAGGTGCGGTTTTTTTAAAGGTAGATAATAAAAAAACTTAGTTCCCCCATTTTTTTCCTTGTTTACACTCAATACCGAGCGCGTCGTGAGTGTGTAAAGTTTACACTAAAAATTCAAATAATTTGCGGAGGGCCAATTTTTTTAAAAAAATGTTTCTCCTAATTAGTAGGTTACGAATCTGGTCTTAAAATTTCTTTACACTCATTGGTTGTTGCACAGGAGTGTAAATTGGACGGTTTTTTACAGTTTTCATGTGGCCAAGCATATCTAACTCAGTTTTACATTCTATGCAGTCTGATTGGTTTCAAAATGTAGACGGTTAAAAAAATCTAGGGGAGACTTTCTTTAATTTTTTTTCAAAAGTAATATTCTCGAATTTAGAGGCGATTTATTGTAAAGAGTCTAAGACAGAAAAATTTTTCCCTGCCATATTCTCCACTTGGTAGACAAAACGTGGTAACTACCCTTAAAATGTGCCTCGTCTTAAGCGCTACACGTCAAAATTTATTTTGTTTTTTTACAATCAATATTGCGTTATTAGTGCAAGTGTAAACTTTACACTGAAAACATTTTTTCCGCCCATAGCGCCGTGGATGATGAATTTAAAAAAAAATGTTTTCCCTAATTAGTAGGTTACGAATCTGGTCTTAAAATTTCTTTACACTCATTGGTTGTTGCAGAGGAGTGTAAACTAGACGGTTTTTTACGTTTTCATGTGCAAGAGCATATCTAACTCAGTTTTACATTCTATGCAGTCTGATTGGTTTCAAAAGGTAGACGGTTATAAAATCTAGGAGAAACTTTTTTTATTTTTTCCTAAAAAGTAATATTTTCGAATTTAGAGGCGGTTTATTGTAAAGAGTCTGAGACAAAAAATATTTTTTCCCTGCCATATTCTCCACTTAGTAGAAAGAACGTGGTAACTACCTTTAAAATTTGCCTCGTCTTAAGCGCTACACGTCAAAATTTATTTTGTTTCTTTACAATCAATATTGCGTTATTAGTGCAGGTGTAAACTTTACACTGAAATAATTTTTTCCGCCCAGAGCATCGTGGATGATAATTTTTTTAAAAATGTTCTCTGTGAGGTCAGAATAACGAATCTGACCTTCAAACTTTTCTATAATGAATACACAGTACCAGGGGTTTAAACTTTAATTTCTAGTGGATGAGTAAAAAAACAGATTTTGTCCAAGATTTCTATGCCAACTTTTTCGGTTATGAGTTAAGATAATTTAAATAGATAAATATATAGTAACTTTTAAGGGCTACACGTCGAAGCAAACCGCGTTCAAAAAAACGTAATATTGAGTTGTTTATGGGGGTGTAAAGTTCGAAATCTGAGGTGTAAAATAGGCGAAAAAAACAGGTTTTTTTGTACTTAATTGGTAAATCATATCAAATATTTCGCGGCACATAAGTTTGGCAGTACTACAATCAAAGGGCTACAAACTGGCCCAAACTGAATTTATTTACACTCAATGGGGCGTTCGGTCCAGATTTTTAAAGTTTACAATGTGGTGGACAGTGAAAAATACGTGTTTGTCCATATTTTTGTTCGCCACCCCTTAAAAAGTACTTTATTTTTATCCTATTCGACCTCTCCCGACTTCTGAACAGAGAAAGTGGAGTGTAAAAAATAAATTCGGTTTGGGCCAGTTTGTAGCCCTTTGATTGTAGTACGTTTGTATGTGCCAAACTTATGTTTGTAAACTTTACACTGAAAAAATTTTTTGGGAGAAAAAATCGGTTTGGGTTTTTTTGAAACAGATGAAAAAAACCGATTGATTGCCCCAGATGTACATTCTTGTGCTCAATTTCCATACGCACGTACACGACCGTTAAGCGCAACGCTTAAGTGAGTCGCCCGGGACCACCTTCCCCTAAAAATTATCATATTTTTCATTCCATTCCCACGCATATTTTCAATCAAAATCCGGGATAGGAAAATGGGTACTCGGGCTTAATGCGACTTGAGTACGAATTGGTATGTGTGTTATCATATCTTACGTGTGTTAGATCATATGTGTGTGTCTCATATTTGTGCCTGTCTCGTTTATACATACCTTTACCCAGGGGCGGATTTAGTGGGGGGCGGCCGCCTCCCCCATTGGCCCAAAAAAGTGCGCAAAATTAAGCATTTTTAAGCGATTTTTAGCGATTTTCGGGTTAAAACGGCTAATTTTTCCGCGCAAGTCAGGGTTCCGGCCCCCCTTAGGGGTACCGCCCCCCATCAGGAAAATCCTAGATCCGCCACTGTCTTTACCGTAAGCTTTTGCCCATAGGCCTATTGTCGTATTCATAGATCCTTTTCATCTCTTGGTTCGTGTTGTTACGCCTCTTTTTCCGCATCAGTTAAAACTGCGTGCGAGCGCAGTTTTGACGGCACTTTAAGATTTTACATTTTACAATTAGTTTTTGAGCCTGAGAGCCTCTCCGCCAGCTTCCGCGCTGAGCGTATCTTTTTTCTTTTCGTCGCCGTACGTGAGCAGACTCCGTACGTGCCTTTTTATCTGCTTGGCTGCAGAACTCGTCTGTTAGTTTTCCTGCGTAGTGTGCACGCTTCTTTTCGCCGTACGCTTTGTTTTTTATCATTCGTGTTTGTGCCAATTGGCATCAGTTGTTGTATGCCTTTGGCAGGGCTTTGTGCCATTGTTTGATTTTACCCGATTAGCGTAACACGACGGTCAGCAGCATGTATCCTCCATGCTGTCGCTTTTTAATTGCTTCATAATTTTTCTGTCCAAAAAATATTGTAAAAATTAATTATTTAATTAACGATGCTGGGCTCGGTTGAATTTCCGTGCTGTTGAATTCTGTCCTTGTGCTACACTATACTTAGGAACCCTTAATATTTTCAAGCACCGGAATTCGGTCCAAAACAAGTTAAATAATAATCTTTTTGAGCCCACAATTAGGTTTCCGGGGAACTTACTTTAATTAGGTACCTAATCTCAAAGGGGTTAAGTAAGTAAGTTTCACTAGGTGCGTGCGTAGAGGGACGGGCTACCTTGAATAGGCCGGGCCGCTTACCCCGAATCGCCGGCTGGTGATCGACCTCCTAAAAAGGGCGAGAACCCCTGTGTGAGCGCATAAGCTTGAAATTCGGGTTAATTAAGCGAAGTGAACGTTGCTTGAGTCTACGTTAACACATCTGATATTTATTTGTCCTTGGGCCATTGTGGAGACTTAATTTTTTCATAAATGTTGATCGTAATATCAGAATAACGAATCCGACTGAAATTTTCTTCAAACTCTGTGGTTGTGTAAAGTTTACACTGCCTATTAACTCAACTCTTGTTCTAGAGCCTTGCGGAAGCTTAATTTTTTTCAAAATGTTCTACGTAAAATCAGAATTGAGAATCTGACTATTAGTTTTCTCTACACCTAGTAGTTGTGTTAAATTTGCACTAATCATTTGTTGTTAAAATGTAGTTTATACTACAAATTTATTTTACTTCCAAATCTGAGCGTTAGTGTTCCTTACAGTTGAAATTTGCGTAAAGTTAATGCTGAAAAACTTTGATCTATTAAAATAATGTAAGGTTGTCTTGTTTGAGAAGGATAATGCTGATGTTAAGAACAGTATTGCTTTCCGTGTTCTCGTACTGCTGTCATTATAATGGCATGTTACTGTATGTGTTTACTGACTGATGTACTCAAATCATACTAATCAAAAGCGGGGTACTAGCAAAGAAAAATGCTCCGATGGAACAAAAAAGATGAATATACTTGGAATTGTGGATTATTAAGGATGTAAAAGGATGGGACTAGGAAAAATCTACCTAAAGTCGCAAAATCTGCTAAAAATCACACTTTCTCTAAGCAACGCAAAAATCGAAGTATATTCTGCGGTCAACAGATTAAAATAAATATTTAACCATAAAAATGAATGAAAAAGCAGCACGTTAGCTATGCAGTAGCTATGGGAAATAATATTGAGTAAACTAACAGTCTTTCTAAGCCAATTGAATGAAATAGCAAACATCGATGCGTCCAGGACAATTGTAGAAATTATTGGTTTGAAACAGTAGGGAACGCGTAACTTGACTTGAAACAGACTAAATGTAGGTACACTAGCATGCCCGTAACGAAAGTGTGCACTAATAAATCGGCCCCTTCTTTGCTTGCTATAATGCTCATAACAAAATAGAACAACTTCAAATACAATACCACTTAGTTTTCTATTAATCAGGTCAGGATACGAAGCTAGTCAGCGTTGCTACTTGCCAGCAATTTAAAAAAATTAAACGTTATTGTATTCGTTAATACACTCTTATCTGAAACTTTGAACATTATTCAAAAACTTGACACTTTTTCAGAGGCCGCAGAATATTCTTTGATTTTTTGCGTTACTTAGAGAAAGTGTGATTTTTAGCAGATTTTGCGACTTTAGGTAGAATTTTCCTAGTCCCATCCTTTTACATCCTTAATAATCCACAATTCCAAGTATATTCATCTTTTTTGTTCCATCGGAGCATTTTATTCTGCGCTAATATAGCCAATTGAATTTTATTCATTATGCAACATTCATTGATCATGCTATTTTTTATTTGCCATACAGTATCCTTTCGGTGGACCGTCATAATATTAGCTGAATAATCAACAAAAAGCGTAATAAACGGTCGTAACATTTGGTCGGCGTTCGTTAATCGGATTGCTTTGTTTGCCTCTGCCAACGCGGCTTGCAAATATTTGGACGAATCATTTGAAACTGCGTGAGCAAAATATATAATAGATTTATCCCCCAATTGTCTAGGACAACTGGGGGATAAATCTGTTATATTTTTTGCTTACTTAGTTTCCTAGCATAGAATAAATAATACATGTAAAGCCGTTAAGTAAGATTAAGAATAGGAATTCGTGCATTCGTATATCCAACTGTAAAGTCGCATTCTCTTTCATTAAAAAACGACCGTACGATAATTATGCAAGTTTACCTATCAAGAACTTTGGTTTGTAGTTAAACGATTTTTCGAATAATCGGCTTAAGAAAGAAATCAGTAAGTTTTGGCCACTGTTGTTAAATGAAAGATTTTTAACAGCTAGACTTGCATATAGGTTAACCTACCGAAAAATGATGCATTCATTATCTTAATCCGTATTTTTGATCCTTTAAAGCGTAGATAACGACCACACACATATTTTGCTTGTGTAGAATTAGGATATCAAATGTAGGTACCGAAGTTCATGTGTGTCCATAATCGAGCGCTCCAAAACAAAAGATGTGGTACACTAAAGTACACAGTTACTTATACGAGTATATGGAGGAAAATGCTCGAAACTTGCGAGCTAAAATTGGTAAGATTACATGAGCCATTACTACGTATAAAACAGTTCAATAAAAGCGTAATTAGAAGGATTAGGTTATTTCAGTATTCAGTAGCGGATCTAGTTAAATTTTTCTAGGGGCGGTATCCCAACTTTTCAAAAATAGGTCCAAAAATTTACCATTGGCGCGCAAAACAACGTTTTTTCGGCAATTTACATGTCTACTTTTATTTAAAATCACTATTGACGCAACACTTTTTGAGAAATTTTGAAATTTTCGACAATTTTATGCGAAAAATTTCTTAAATTTCTTTGACTTTAGCGCAACTCTGGCGTGAAGCGCCGGAATTTTTGTGAAATTTAAGCGGACGGACGCCTAGAAGCTTGATCTACTGCTTGATTTCCTGTATTTGTAGCATTTAACGCGAAAAATCGAATATTTTTTGGATATAGAAGGAAACTAGGCTAAAATAGGTGTTTCTGCTGTTGAAACTGTTTTGAAACCTATTCCATCGAGCGAAAAATGACTTCCAGGTTGCCAAGAGAGTAAATAAATGTCATTTATAGGCACTATCCGGTGCGCAGCGCCGGAAAAATTTGAGAAACTATGGCCTCTGACGGCCGAAAATCATTGTAAATTACATATCCAATCTTTATCTCGCCAAATATTTTTGGTCAATGGGGGCCCCCTCCGCCCCATTTTGATCCGCCCCTGTTTAAGTTGACTTCTGCTATTGGCTGGCTTTTTTAAATTTTTTCAATCACGACTACTTTAATATTTTCGAGCTAACGGAAAACTTTCGTAGCTTTGAGTGATGCATAAAGGCATTCCCGAATACTGGAAAGTCTTTTTGAACTCCTGCTTTTATTGCCAAAAGTTTCAGCTTATTGTTTGCGCTAACAAATGAGGGCAATGTACTAAAACATATTCTGGTAGGTAGGTACCTGAAAAAAGGGCGCTGAAAACACTTCAAAGAACGTTCAAAGTGTGACTATATGTACATAAATGCGCTTGGTGGGGACCTGACAAAAAAGAGGTTAAATCTGTTCGGATAATGATCCAAAAATCACATTCAATAGGTACCTACATTAATTAAGGTCGCTTTTGTGAACGTTTGCACCAGTTTTTGAGGCCGCTTCGAACGTGAAATTTCGGCCTTCTCTCGTCATCACACCTGTCTGTTGTCCTCCAAGACTGCGCTGCTCGCGCGTACATCTAAAGTCTAGTTCATACGAAACCTAGCGCATGGATGACAATTTTTGAATTGATGCAAAGGATTAAAAGTGGCATAAAATGCAAAATTTTACTGAGGGCGCATTGGATTGGTTGGATTCTGTCTGCTTGAGGAGATTGGGTCAGCACCCAAGTTATCTTGCGCCACATATTGGGTCAGTGCTCAGATAATGAGTCAGCCTTTCCGTAATCAGTGAAAATTGATTTTCATGCACAAAGTTCCTTGAAATAGACTATAATTAGGTCTCTTCAACTGTGGGAACCGGCGGGCTTGTTGGAGGACGGAAGTGTTGGAACTGGGGACTGGGGAAAACGAGCTAACATGGGATCAAATTCTCAGAGGTCTGGATAGTGTAAAACTGACAAAAGTCCCGAACATCGTTGCCGGATTCTTGGGGGTCTACTTCCCCAGTCCACGTCTGAACACGATTGGTCAGTGTCCGCACACATATTGGACGCTATTCGTTACTCAATGACGGAAATATTTTATTTACTGCGGAGGTTTTCCTCAAATTGTCTTAGAGAAATTGAGCATTTTAATTTTTAATTCAATTTCTTATTTTTGACTTAGATCGATAGTGTAATCTTTTTGTATTCACAAAATTTTCTGCTCTGCTAAATTATTTCAAATTACTATCGAATTAATAGATTATCAATAAATTTTTATATTTAATTAAATAATATTGAATAAATTTGTTAAATTATCAAATTAATTATTGGGTTACAAGAAAATGGTATGTATTAAACATGAGTATAGCTACAAGCGTTCGAAAATGACGAGAACCTTACAAAATGACTAAAAGTAATTGAAAACTGATAAGTCTTTCGCCTTATGAATATTTACCGACGATCGTCCCATTTTCATGTTCGATATGTTTTTGTTCAAAAATAGGTAACACCCCTTGGAGTAATCAGTGGCGAATCTAGCATTGTATAACGGGTAGAAGTGCGAATCTAGCATTGTATAACGGGTAGAAGTCAATTTCTTCTGTTTTTCTAGAGCAGTCTATATTATTTCCAGAATCCTTATGTTCCAAAAGCTTTTTTGTCTTTTATCTTCGCTATCGGAAATTTACTAGATTTGTGTATTACAAACTAGTAGGAACTTTGAAATAGTTGAAGTATTTAGGCCGGAGAGGAGATAATTGGGATGAATGTTGTAATTTTCTAAAATTTTTTGTCATAGCGTGTATAAAATGGAACCAAAATTGAACAATGAGTACAGAGGCGGATTTAAGGGGGTGGGGGTGGGAGGCGGCCGCCCTCCCCATTGGCCAAAAATATTTGGCAAGAGAAAGGATGAATATGTAATTAGCAATGCTTTTTGGCCGTCAGTTACCAAAATTTCTCAAATTTTTCCGGCGCTACGCGCCGGATGATACCTATTAATGACATTTATTTACTTTCTTGGCGACCTGGAAGCACACTCTTTTTTGTATTTGGCAAAAATTTTCCCCGATGTATAAAGACTTTTCGGGACCGTCGTCTTCATACATGTACAAAGATTTTTTAAGAAGACAAAAACTGCAAAAAATGTCTGAAATTCGCAAAAATTTTCGGCGCTTCGCGGCGAAATGAGTTATTGTGTGTCCTATATATCTTTATAATAGCAGAGATCGCATTTCGAAAGTAAAAATGTCAAATTTTTCGGCGCTCCGAGCCGTTTCAAGAAGATTCTTAATGATTTTTGCCCTCATAAAAACAGGAATTAGCCAAAATACACAACCAAAGGTCGAACAACTCTGTTTTTACCACACTAAAGTCGCTACCGTACTATATCATGGTACCCAAACATTCGTGTGTACAAAATGTACAAAGACTTTTAGGCATCATCTTTGTACATGTACAAACGTACCTTGTACAAAAAAACACTGCCTGGAAGCCATTTTCTGTTCATGTAAGTTTCAACACAGTTTTAAGAGCAGAAAAAGCTATTTTTACATAGTTTTCTTCCATTTTTAATTCAAAAATTTTGATGTTTCGCATCAAATGCTATAAATACAGGGAATCAAGCAGTAAATCATGCTTCTATACGTCTATCCACCTTAATTGCACAAATTTTTCCGGCGCTTCGCGCCAGATTTTTGTTGAAGTCAAAGAGTTTAATGATTTTTTCGCACAAAATTGCCTAAAATTTTAAAATTTTTAGAAAAAAATATTGCGTCAAAAGTGCTTTTATGTAAAAGTATACAATGCAAAACACCGAAAAAACGCCATTTCGCGCGTTTTTTTGGACCTATTTTTGACTGCTCTTGGAAAAGATGGGATACCGCTCTCCGTTAGGAAAATCCTAGATCCGCCACTGAATGAGCAATACAATGATTATAAATGAAACGCTCAAAAATACCTTATCTTTGCCTATCTCGCAGTAGTTGTCGATATGCCCTCTTCAAAATATTCTGTTCCCCCAAATTCAGAATTTCAAAAGTCAAAAATCAAAAAATGATATAAGCGTGCATCGCTTCTTAATCCTTTACTTATATGAAGGACGTACTCGATGCTTACTGTAGTCGTTCATTGATCGCCTGCGCAATCGCATCTACAGGCTCCGCCTTTTTTCAATTCTGATGAGTTGCAAGAATGACTTTACATTTATCCGTTCCGTTTGATCGATTAAGTCATCGGCCTTATGTTCACTTAAAACAATCAGTTTCAGGTGACGTCGACACATTAGCTAAAAGGTATGTGAAATCGAAAAAAGCTTTTCGCACCTATCACACATCATGAAATATTTCGTTCGTCAATGTGTTATTGAATGACGTTACATACAGTATCCATTCATTGTGCGGGCGTTAATTCGCGCGATTTCTATCGCAGTACGGTAAATGTGTCGCAAAACGCGATCATCGTGCGAGTATTAACGACCCTTTGATCTTCATCATCATCATCCGTTGATAAATTTGAAAACGAAAACACGTCAGTTTGTTCAGCTGGACAGCATTTTTCTCGCCCTATATGCTAATCCTTATTTGTTATACGTGCATATCCTAGCGTTTGTAAAAAATTGCGCTTTTGTTTGCTGACGAAAGTATTTTTTGCATTTTTGCATTTCGCCTATGTTTTGTGTATCTTTACTACATTTCGCAGCTATTTTCTGCCGTTTTTTGTAAATTTTTATTTTTTGAGCGCTACAGTGATTGTCGCTCGGGGCAAAGATTACAATAGACTTAATTGGAAAAATCGTAGTTACAAAAATTTTTTCTAGTATCCCGTGCGCGTCAGTTTAGAAATTGCTTAGAATACAAGACTAGCTTTTTGAAAAGGTCGATGCATGTACAAAATTAACATAAGTAATTTTCTTTGCCTAGCTGTAATGATGAAGGTAAAGGTCTTCCTATCCGTAACGCAAGTTAGCGATAATAAGTTATCTAGATAAGTAATATAGATGCTTTTATAAAGAGAACTTTTCGCAAACTTTTTATCAGTCCTAAAATGAAGAGCTCATTTGCCGTAACCCTTCCTTTGCTTACGGGTACCTAAAGAGCGCGTAACGAAATCCCGGCTCGTTTTAGCGCTTTCTAAACCGCTGAATAGAGAATATTCAGCAGATCAAGGCAAAAAAATCTGAAAGGATGAGTCTTTTTATAACCAAGCTTTTCTATTCCAACTATGCCACAAAAAATGCTAAAACTTTTTTGTTAACGCTTCATTCACTTTTCTCCTTCAATCGGCTAGGTAGTTCTCTATAATCGGGCTTTAATTTTGAGCTGTCAGTTACAGTATGCAGCAGATTTAGTACAAGTTCGCTTTCAGTGCATAAAAGATTTGCACAAGCGTAGGTTAAAGACAAAGCGGCATCATGCAGGATGCTCTCGCAAACCACGTCACGCGATAAGCTCTTGATTAGGTTTGTATACGCACAGTAAGATTTCATCGGACTGATTCAATATTATTATTTCGCACCAGGGGCGGATATAGGGGGCGAGGGTGGGGCGGCCGCCCCCCCCCATTGGCCCAAAATAGTGCGCAAAATTAAGCATTTTTGAGCAATTTTTAGCGATTTTTGGGTTAAAACGGCTAATTTTTCCGCCTAAGTGAGGATTACGCCCCCCTTAGGGGTACCGCCCCCCCTTAGGAAAATCCTGGATCCGCCACTGTTTCGCACGACTCAGATCAAGAACTTGAACCCGCTTTGCAGTCATGATTTGACTCAAATATACATATATAACACTATAAAAATAAAAGCTTACCATCCAAAGGCACATTATCAGTTCGTTTTTCGCCCAGAATAACTAATCAAATATAGTTTCAGATGATAGTGTTATTCTCAGCGATGAGCGATGCTGGCCTTTATCATTTCCCTTGTGACTAAGCCTTTATTTCATAGGTCCCATTTACGGTCCGTTAAGAATTACTGAATTCCTCTTGAAAACATAAACGTTGTTGCCCTGAAGAGTAAGTAGGTTCTTATTGTATGACAAATTAGGGCTTCGTCAAATGTGTATAATTACATATGTAAGTTGAAATCAGAATCAGCTTGAAGTGAATCTTTGAAATCACCCGGAAACTGTACATTAACTTGATTCGACTAATTATCTTTCCTTGAGCGTCGAAATAATAGTTCTTGTTTGTTTTCCTTAATTATGATCCGCCGCATTTTCATTGATTACCATATTTTCTTAATCGTTAGGTTTAGGTCCATATTTTCTTAATTGACTCACAATCATAGGTGCACTGTATGGTCGGACTGGAGAGCCGTCCGGGTCTAAAGGTCAACCAGGGAATTTTGCGCTTAATTGGCCTTAGAAATTAGTGCACTTTTATCGATTCCAAACACTTTTGCGAGAGAATTTTGACGGTGAGTGAAGCAATAGAAGATGAAGTGGTGGCGAGGATCGTCACCATGGGTTGGTGGCACCGAAATTCTGGGGGTGCAAGATTTTTCAAAGGTCGAAAAATTACCTTAAAAATGGTGGTATGGCGAAAAAACACAATTTTTCAACGTCTCTCATCGAGCACTATCCATTGACATCAGAAATTGCGAGAAAAAAGATTTCAAAAATTAAATTCGGAGAGTATTTCAGTTTCTGGGGGGTGGATTTTTGGTTTCTCGGGGGGTGCATACCCCCAAACCCCTACCCCTGCACGCCCAGGTGTGATCGTCACTCGTTATATTGTTTTATTCAACGTTCTGTCATTCTAAGCACTTCTTATTTATATTAATATCATTCGATATTTTTCAAGAGATTACGATCAACTAAAAATGGAACAAACGAAATTCACGCCTCATTCCCATACTCATTCTACTTCTACTTCTGGAAACCGGAAACCGAAATGCGCCCGATGCAGGAATCATGGAATGATTTCTTGGTTGAAAGGTCACAAGAGAGAATGTATTTACAAGTAATGTTTCTATCATATATCGTTAAGGATATCTTACGATGAATATTTAATTAAGGCAATGCATTTAAGGATTGTAGTGTGAATCTTTGAAAGTCAAACGGCCAATTTTTAATGTTTTAGCTCTTATCCCTAGACTATATACCATGAACATAAATTTTAATCTCATTGTGAAATATCCAAAAAACTGAATTATACTAATACACTGAATAGACATATTGTAAAAGATCCAAAAACTACAGATTTTCGGCCATCGACTGTCGTATTTCATTATTTTTTCTGCTCTTCGCGCCGGATAATACATACTTATTACATTTATTCACTTTCGGCAGCCTGAAAGATATTTTTATAGTTTTCCTTCCATTTTTTAGCATAAATTCCTAAAACCTTCAGCGCTTCGCGTAATATGAGAAATTTTTAGAGCGTTGAAAACTTTTTGCTATTTTTCGTTTTATAACGTCAGCATTGAGTTTAAAGGTTTTTGAATATTTAAGCGTTTCGCACCCATTAATTTAATGTGCTGTTTTTCTATTGAATTTCTAAAAATGTTTTAAACATCATAGCAAATATGTTGAAATAATTTTTTGTGTGATTAAAATAATTTTCCGTTTCGTTTGTTCGACCGATTGGCGTTTCCTCTTTTAACTAAAACGATATTTGATTGTTTCAAAATTTTTCGCACCTATCCGATTAGTTTTAAAACTGATTTATATGCTAACGGTGGTTATAACCATATATGCACACATGGTCGATCTGGGATGTCAGCTGGTCTGAGGGTCAAAATTGAGTTTTTTTTGTAAAAATGACCTTAAAAACTGGTATAAGCGCTAAAATAGCATTTAAAATACATTATTACACAGTTTGGCACTTATGAAGAAAATATTGAATTTTCATCTGTTTTTGACCTTCACTTTGCCTCATTTACAAATTTTTCCATTTATCCATTCTTGGGGTCTGGGGACGCCACAAACCCCTTAACTCCCTCACGCGAATATCTGGTCATAACGGTAATTTTTGGTTTGAATCTTCATCAATTCAGGATAATATGAAACTTTTCTTCTTCTTATCTTTGTTTCTGCTCCAGGAGAAGAAGAAAATGCTATGCCCCAACCGGTACATGCATGTGCAAAGTAAATCAAAAAAATTAAAATTAATCAGATACTTTTTAGGTAACTACGAGGATAGGAATCAGGACAATGCGGGTACATTGAGACGTATTTCCAGTTAATCAAAATTTTGATTTTAGGAAATTGATTCCGCTTCAGTCAGAAGATAGTAAAACGACATGATGTTAGGCTAGCTGATATACCCGTACGAGTATGTAATGAATAGTACACATCGACCGTATCCATAGGCGTAGCCGGGGGGCATTGGGGGCACATGCCCCCCCCTAAAATTTTCAGAAATATTGTTGATTTTTCTGTTGCAATAATGTGTGTCCAGAAAAAAGGGTGCAAAAAGGCAAAAACGTCAAAATTTTCCGGCGCTTCGCGCCGAGTCTTTATTATTTATTGTTATATGGATCCAATAAATTTAAAAGCTCGAATCAGCTGAAATAATCCAGCACTTCACATCACTTTAGTTATTTAATGCACTATTTGTTCGTTAAATGAAACTGCGCATGCTTGTTGAGCATAATAGAAAAGTGCGAAAATGATTGTGTACCAGTTTGTCTATCCTCTGCTTTGTTTGTCTTTAATTTAACAGTTGGTCTATTCTTTGCTTTGTTTGTCTTTCTTTACAAGGATATATAATCCTGTTTTAAATGAAAGGAATGGCCAAATTTTTTTATGTTTTTGCGCATTTCCTGTTTTCTGAACTGCATCTTGTTAATAAGAAGGCCACAAATGGGCCTGAAAACGGTAAGAACAAAATTTTCATTGATACATTTTTCTATAATGTGTGTAATTAGCAGAGGTCGAAAAACGTGTAATTAGCAGAGGTCAAAAAACGTAATTAGCAGAGGTCGAAAAACGCATTTCAGCTCAGAAGTTTTGTGCAATGTAGGAGTTCATCAATATTAAGTGTTTTTGGACTTGATTCAGAAGCGAGATTTGGCCGATTTTGCGAAAATTTTAACGTTACTATCCAACATTAAAATGCTTTTTTTACAAAATTTTCCGGGACTCTGCCCCGGACCCCGCTGGGAACGCTTGAGCGCGCCACCCCAGACCCCCGCAGCCGTAAAATCTCGTTGTACATGTGCAACGAGATTTAAAGGAGAACAAGCCAGGTAAAAGGGTTTGGAATTTCTAAAAATTCCTGGCGTTTCGCGCCGGCATTAATTTGTCTGTTTTGTATGATTTAAGCAGTATAAATTGAGTTTAAAGTGCAAAAACGTCAAAATTTTCCAGCGCATAGCACCGCTAGTTACTGTTCTTTCTTTTTGTAAAGCTCCAGCATTGCGTTTAAAAGCCTGAATCACTCAAAATGTCTTCAGACAAAGTTAGTAATTCGCAGTTGTCTTGTTATATGCTTGAACTGTCAAAATTGTTTTGTACCAATTTGATTATTTTCTGTTGTCAGACTATTAGTATTCACAGAGCTACAAAATGTTAAGGACGGTAAAAAATGACTAAACTTCTTGGCACTTTGCGCTTCTTATGATTTCCGAACTGCTTGTCAATAGAAAGGCCGTAAATTCTACATGAAAACGGTGGAAATTCCGAAAATTTTTGGCACTTCGCGCCGCTTTACACTTTTTGTATTTTGATCGTCAAAAACCCATAAAGTAGCTAGGCTACACTGATAAAGGTCGAAAAACTCAGTTTTACTATACATAACCTTCAGTGTTTTTTTTGTACTCGGCAAAGATTTTTCCTGATGTGCAAAGACTTTTCGGGACCATCTTTGTACATGTACAAAGATTTTTGGGAAGACAAAAATAGCAAAAAAAGGTCTGAAATTCGCAGAAATTTTCGGCGCTGCTCGCCGAAATGAGTAATTGTGTGTTCTATATATCTTTATAATGGCAGAAATTGCATTTCAAAAGGAAAAATGTCAAATTTTTTGGCGTTCCGCGCTGTTTAAGATAATTCTTGGTGATTTTTGCCCTTAGAGATCCAGAAATTAGCTAAAATACACTACCAAAAGTCAAACAACTCTGTTTTTACCACGCTGAAATCGCTACTGTACCATATTAAACTACCAAAAAATTTGTGTGTACAAAATGTACAAAGATTTTTGGGAAGGCAAAACTGTAAAATGTTGTGAAATTCCCAAAAAAATTTGGCGCTTCGCGCCGAAATGAGTAATTGTTTGTCCTATATATCTTTAAAATGGCTGAATTTGGATTTAGAATGGAAAAATGTCAAATTTTTCGGCGCTTGGCGCTGTTTTGAGACAATTTTTAGTAATTTTTGGCGTCAGAAATCCAGAAATTAGCTAAAATACACTACCAAAGATCGGAAACCCACACTAAAATCGCTACTGTACTATAGTAAAGTACTCAAAAATTTGCATGTAAAAAATGTACAAAGACTTTTGGGGACCATCTTTGTACATGAACAAACGGACCTTGTACAAAAAAAACACTGATAACGTTACTGGCATTCAATGCAAAATTAGTCTTAAAAAATTTTTGTTTATGCCCCTCGAACCAAAATCCTAGCTACGCCTCGTACCAGAAAAATATTTACTTGCATTACTGATTGCAACTCTACTAATTTAACTTAAAAGATTATGGAAGCTTTTCAAAAGCTTTTCAAACAACTGATTTAAAAAAAGTAGTATGTCTCAGCTTTTCTTCCGAATTCAAACGATGCTACATTTGAAGTGCTGACTGATATTCTATAAAATGCGCGCATTTGAATTAATTCTTTTTTAAACGCTTATATGAGAACAAAATCAAAATTCAAACAAATATTCAACTTTATGAATGATACTCGTAAGTTGATCTAGGCACGAAAAAGTAAAATCACGGATCCTACCAAAAAGTTAGCACCAGACTTAATCTTCTGACATCCGCTAAACAGCTGATGACCTTGCAAAATGCCGACGACTCCCCAGAATTTTTGACTTTCCAAGAATCGCTTATAATGTCCAATTTTAAAAGTTTAGCTAACTTTTTGGCCATATCATGCACAAATTACTGGAATTAGTCAAATTTTTCGTTTTTATGTTCTAGAAAGAGAAAGAATCGTTAAAAACGTCAAAAATAGGATTTTTGACGCATACCCATCGTTTTTAAGTATAAAAAATAAGTTCTCAGAAATATATGGGGTCTACCCCTAGAACCCTTATGCTGTATGTGTGTATGTGTATGGTTTTAGCACCAGCAAAAATTTATTCTGCAGCAAAGTATCAAAAAGTACCATAAGTAAATAAGCGTAGAACGGTTTTGAACTCAACAAAGTTTAGTACGCGCAAACAACTTTCGTTGGAGTGAGCTCAGTGGCGGATCCAGGATTTTCTGACAGAGGAGGCGGAACCCCAAATTTCCCTAATAGTGTCAAAAAATCCGTCTATTGTTCTTAAAGTAGCGATTTTTGTCGTGTTTTGATAGACAGAATCATTTGTAAACCGGAAAAAGTTAGAAATTTCCGAAATCTTTCTACGAAAAACGCGCAAAATTAGTGCAAAAATCGGACAAAGCACCTTCATAATAAGTGAGAATAAATTGAAGGAACTAAAACAATCCTTGTTCTGTACATAAACTACTCTTCTGACGCAAAAATAAGGTTTTTGGAGCGTCAATAAACTTCAGTAAATGATGGCTAAAATCATTAAAAAACACATTATTCTCTACTGCGCCTGAATATTTTTTGACGACAGGGGGCTGCCCCTCCCCCTCTAAATTCGACCTTGAGTGGGTTGTTGTGTAATTTTTCAGGGATTGTACCTGCGTCAAGTGCATTTTGATAGTTGAACGTCAGCGAGTCATGGCCGCTCAGGTATCGTTGAAACGGCAACAAGCAGCCGAGGACGCGATCGCTTTAGGGTTGCGATCCATAGCCGGAGATTCTAGCTGCAGCCCCGCAACAGGATTGTTGCCTGCTGGGCCTGTTTGGGGAGGCAAACCTACGCACGACGCTGCAAATTCGAAATTAACTTCTAAGGTTCATATTTAAGTATATGCGAAGTCCCTCTAATGAAATGTATTCATGCAAATGTAGTCGAAAAAGTGTATAAGCTTACAGCGGAGTTAAAGAATTAGGAGGTGTGTAAAGTTCAAATTGATATTGAAGGAGTTAAACGGAATGGATCAACAAATGAATAAATTACTACTATAAGTTTAGTAAGAATAATGAAAAGTAAGAATAATAAAAATTATTATAAGGATTATATTATGGTTATATGTATTCTGCTTTTATTGTGAGAGTCCGGTAAAGAAATCATTTATGATCGCTCTTCAACAAAGAAAAACAACTTCCCACTATAACATCCTGAGCATTTCATTTTTAAAAACTAAGCCAAGGAAGAGTATGCCGTGCTTTCGCAATTTGTATTGTTAAAAGGGTATAGGCTCTAAAATGAAAAATTACTGAAATTTGTATCGTAAGGCATACACTCGAAACAGAATGAGAACATTATAGCTTCTCGTTCGAAAAGTTTCCATCTAATATGTACATATAATCTGTTTCACACAAGTTCCGTCATAATTTTTAGAACGATCTCCGACAATAAGCTGACAGATTGCGATTATCGCATTGATCTGATACATAATTATCGTAACCCTCGCCTTACTGTGGATGAAAATTCTTAAAATTTATGCACGAAATTATGTGAAACAGACTATAGATGATCATGATCAAGTTTTTTGAAATTAGCTTAAAAATTAATGACATTAAGTTCATAATATTTTAAAAAGTTTCTCGTATGTTTTTAAGTAGTAAGAGATACAATGGAAAACAAAAAGTTACAGTAAACATTATTATTTACATAGCCGTGCCTAGGGGGTGCGAACTGTGCGGCCGCACAGGGCCGCTAAAATTATGGGCCGCTAAAAAAGTTGTAGTGCATGCCGATATAGAATTCATTTTTTTGGCGGCCCTCTTACAATAATTCGATACATACGTTCAAAAGGATCGATTTTTCGACGTTCTAATGCAAACCCAGTCAGTTAAAAATCTTTACTTGCATTTTTAAGAGAACGCTGACTGAGCTATACTTGTATTCATTTTGCAGACATATTGTTGATTTTTCTGTTGCAATAATGTGTGTCCAGAAAATTGAGTTCGAAAAGGCTAAAATGTCAAAATTTTCCGGCGCTTTGCACCGAGCCATAGATCAAATGAATTCAAAAGCTTGAATCAGCTGAAATAATCTAGCACTTCACATCACTAGTAATTTAATGCACTATTTGTTCATTGAATGAAAGTGCGCATGCTTGCTGAGCATAAAACTAAAAGTGCGAAAATGATTGTGTACCAGTTTGTCTATTCTTTGCTGTTTTGTCCTTCTTTACAAGGACACGATCCTATTTTAAATGAAAGAAATGGCCAAATTTTCTTGT
Organism: Mermis nigrescens; assembly: GCA_036768485.1. Classification (NCBI taxonomy): domain Eukaryota; kingdom Metazoa; phylum Nematoda; class Enoplea; order Mermithida; family Mermithidae; genus Mermis; species Mermis nigrescens. The sequence continues at coordinate 206,736 of JAVLUZ010000796.1, forward strand.
TTTTGTGCATTTCCTGTTTTCTGAACTGCATCTTCTTAATAAGAAGGTCACAAATGGGCCTGAAAAGGGTAAGAACAAAAACTTCAATTTATTTATTTTTCTATATCTTATTGGCAGCGACCCGTTGCTGCGCTATGTAATTAGCAGGGGTCGAAAAACGCATTTCAGCTCAGAAGTTTTGTGAGATGTAAGAGTTCATCAATTTTGAGTGTTTTTGGGCTCCATTCAGGGCCGAAATTCGGCCGTTTTTGCGAAAATTTTAACGTTATTATTTGACATTAAAATGCTTTTTTTACAAAATTTGTAGGGACTCTGTCCTGGACCCCGCAGGGAACGCTTGACCGCGCCACCTAAGACCCCCGCAGCATATGTGGGCAGCAACAAAATCCCGGGAGGGTATGTGCAAGGTTTTTCAGAGGTCGAAAATGGTTTTAAAATGATGGTATGGCTAAGAAATACCGTTTTCAAGGTTTCTCATTGAGCACTACCCACGAATACCAGCTTTAAAAACATGGGAAGATGATGAATCGCTCAAGTCATGCACATGGACCAGACATGTACACTAAGCTAAAAGTTCTTGCTCGATCAAGTCCAAATGAATTAACTTCGCCACTAGCTACTCTTAAATATCTATCAAATGACTTCCAGGATGTTTTCCCGAACCTTATAATTGATTTCAGAATTTTACTTACAATACCTATTGCTGTGGCCTCAGCAGAACGTTCCTTCTCGGAACTGAAATTAATAAAGACATATTTGCGGTCAACTATGACTGATTCTCGTCTAAGTGCACTAGCGATTATTTCAATTGAAAAGGATTTATCATCTTCGTTAGATTTTTTGCAATTGATTGACCAGTTTGCCGGTCAGAAAGCTAGGCAAGTTATTTTGTAATAAAGCACGTCATCATTCACGAAATAGGTAAATTATTTGAGAAAAAACATACGATACCTACTAAAAATAACATATTTTGTTAGTAAATTTACAGTAAGATGCTAACTGCGATCATATAGGGGTACATACGTAAAGGATATACATAAGTGATAATTATGATGCCTATAATACCAGTTTTAAAAATTATGGGGGCCGCCAAAATAAGTCTCGCCCAGGGCCGCTAAACCTCTAAGCACGGCCCTGATTATTTAGAACATCGATTGTTGAATATTAGTTGATATAAGACTTTCCTGAAATCCGGAATCTGCCGCACACCACTTAGCTTTTTTAGTTATTTTTAAACTCTTCGTCTTCATAAAATTTATGAAGGTTAGTGTGTATAATTTCATTTAGCAAAAAAAATGCTCCGATGGAACAAAAAAGATGAATATACTTGGGATTGTGGATTATTGAGGATGTCAAAGGAGGCGACTAAGAAAAAGCTACCTATGTATATGTCTAAAGTCGGAAAATCTGATAAAATCATACTTTCTTTAATCAACGCCAAAAATCGAAGTATATTCTGCGGCCTGCAGATTGAAATAAACTATTGAAACGATCGAAAAAACAGCAAATCAGCTATGCAGTAGCTATGGGAAATTAGATGGAGTAAACTAGGAGAGACTTTACAAGCCAATTGAATGAAAGAGCGAACATCAGGGCATTCAAGATAATCCAGGAAATTGTTGGTTTAAAGCAGTAGGAAACGCGTGAGCTTACGTGAAACAGACTACATGCTAGGTATACTTGCATGCCCGCAACGGTTGTGTGCACTAACAATTGAGGCCAGGTTTGCTTGCTATAATGCTCATTATAACAAAATAAAACACCTTTTGATATTGCAGTTAGTTTTCTATTAATCATGATACGAAGCAAGTCAGCGTGGCAACTTGCAAGCAATTTACAAAAGTAAACATTTTAGATTATTTTTATACATTCTTATGTGAAGCATTGAAAATTACATGAAGAAGGTTACACTTTTCAGAGGCCACAGAATATACTTCGATTTTTCGCGTTGCTTAGAGAAAGTATGATTTTTATCAGATTTTGCGACTTTAGGTATATACATAGGTAGGGTTTTCTTAGTCCCCTCCTTTTACGTCCTTAATAATCCACAATCCCACGTATATTCATCTTTTTTGTTTCATCTCAGCATATTTCTTTGCTAGTACCCTACTTTTGATTAGCATTTTGAGTAAATCAGTCAGTAAAACATACGGTAACATGCCACAATAATGACAGCAGTCCAAAAACGCGGAAAATAATATTGTTCTGAACATCACCATTATCTTTTTTAAACAAGACAAACTTACAATATTTAAATAGATCAGAGTTTTTCAGCATAAAATCACGCTAATATTGGGTTGGGTGTAAAGAACATTTACGCTCAGATTCGTAATCCTGACGTTACGTGGAACATTTCGAAAAAAATTAAGCTTCTGCAACGCTCTGAAACTAAATTTAATTTTCAGTATAAATTTTACATAATTACTGGATGTGAAGAAAACATACAGTCGGATTCGTAATTCTGACCTTACGGAACATATTTAAAAAAGATGTTTAGCAACGCTCTGGAAGTAAAATAAATTTGTAGTGTAAAGTACACATTAAGAACAAAGGAATAGTGCTAACTTTGAGAAAACTAACAGTCAGATTCGTAATTCCGACGTTACGTTGAACGTTTTGAAAAAATTAAGCTTCCGCGAGGCTCTAGAACTAAGGTTAATTTGCAGTGCAGACTTATCGCAATCACAAAGAGTACAGAAGATTTCAGTCGGATTCGAAATTCTGATATTATATCGATATTAAGATCAACATTTATGGAAAAACTAAGTCTACACAATGGCCTGAAGACAAATAAATATTAGATGTAAACCACTTTAAACCACTGTTTAGTGTAAACAAATGCGCTCAGCTGGCGTATCACGTTTAATTTCCGGTACATTTTCAGACTTGAGATCATGTTTAGACTCATAACCGGATAGTTAACAGAAAAGAACATGACAGAAACGCGTTTAAGACATTCAATTTTTTACTTTACAACTCCCGAAAAAGCTATATTTAAATGTAAATGAAGGCAATTAGCTTTGACGTGTATCCCTTAGAAAGTACTCTATTTTTGCTCTATTTGACCTATACAGACTTCTAAACGGAGAAAGTGGCGAACAAAAAACGGACAAAAACGTATTTTCTCCCCATTGAGTGTTAAAGAATTTGGATTAGGCCACTTTGTAGTCTTTGAATTGTAGTACCTTTGTATGTGAAAAACTTCTGTTCGCAAAATATTTGAGATATTTACAAATCGAAATGGGACGTGCTTTTTCGCCCATTTTACACTCCTGATTTCGAACTTTACACCCCCATAAATGTCTCAATATTGCGTTTTTTTAAACGTAGTCGGCTGCGATGTGTAGCCGTTAAAAGGTATTTTATTCCTCTTTTATTCAATTTATCTCGAATTAATAACGGAAGAGTTAAGAGAAATCTTAGACAAAACCTATTTTTTACACCATCTACTAGAGTGTAAAGTTAAAACCGCTAGATTTAACTCCGTACTGAATGTACAAAAGTTTGCTGGTAAGCAGGAAGTAGCCCTTAAGTCGTAGTACAAGTCAATCAGAAAAAATTTTCTGGGACTCATAACCGGAGTTAATGGCAGACATCAAGATGGCAAAAACGCAACCAAATCTGTCTTTACACCCACAGACTTGTATACTTTTACACGCCTGCCCCAGAACTAATGCAAAATTCAAAAAAATTAAAAATTCGCCATCTGGAGAATTTTATCATCTACAATCCTATGCCATTAAATTGTATGAGGCATTTATACTGAGCTGTTCTCAGGCCGATGAAAAAAACCACCAAAAATCGTTACGTTAAAACTTACGCGCTCATTACAAACTCAGTATTAAGTGTAAACAAAAAAAGCCACATCGAGTTTTTTTATTAAGTATCTTTTAAATAAACCGCACCTCCTAGATATGTCCCGTTGTAGCTGTAGGGAGGTAGACATATTTAGGGGTACCCAAGTATATTATAGGTACGCGCTAGCGCGCTACCTATGATTCATATGATTTGTACTCGGAGCGCAATATTTTTCTTGTATGCAGAAATTAAAATCTTTAAATTTTGCATTCCTATCGCTATTCTTCAAGAAACGTCCGTCTTTAAAGAGATTAGAGCTAAGCATATTTTTTAAATATTACAAGAGGCAATGAACAAAACTTTTTATTCTTTCCGTAAACCATTCATTACAATTTATCAATCTTACTAGTGTTAACAATTAAAAAGTAAGAAAAACTGTTTGGAAAGTATTTTAAAAAGTCAAGCGCTGACATTTTGAATTCAAATGAATTCAAATTCAAATTCAATTAAAGTCAAAATTCGAGCAGCAAAAAAGTGAACGGTTGGAATTACAAAAGTTATCCTTTACACCCACTTTTGAACACAGTCAAATGACATCGAAGACGCAGAAAAGGTTGAAGGCAGCCTGGTCGATGCGGATACAACTAGCGTTGCCGCTAAAGTATCGAAATTGGCAAAAAAGGATTCCATGTCGCCTCACTGGAAACGACTTCAGTCCATTGCTGACTGTGACGAATGCATTGGACAAAGTACTCACTACTCATTTAATCATAGAATATTTGATTATTTAAATATCAAGATACCTAAAGTAATCTTTCTTCAAGAAAACAAAACTTTGGTTCGTAATATAAACAAGGTCAAAATCTTAAGCGTAACTTCATGCGCAGGAATATGGAATAGCCGTCTTTTTGTTAATGAGGAACTGAATTTTCGTTGCTCCTTTCCGTATGATTATTTATTTTTGTTGAGAAACAACCTGATTCATGATTGAGGTTAACAAGCGCGATAGTATTCACAAGCGCTGCAGTAGTCAAAAGCGCCGTTTACGATGCTTCTCTGAAAGACAGATTTATGTCTTGTTGAATAAAAACACGTGATTAGGTTGAGTTCATTGAAGATTGAACGAAATTTCATGGATTTTTATTAAGGAATAGTCGATGAATTACAGTAATTTTGCAATATTATTAATTAATTGATTAATTTATATCAATTAACTAATAAGTAATTAGCTTTCTTAAATGTCAGTTTACATTTTTTACTTTTCCTTGCATTTTTCTTATTTTTTTCAGCTTATTTTTTTCGAAATCTTGCTATCGGTGAAAATTATAAAAGTTTTGCCCGTTGAGCTTATGCGTTTTAGAATTTTCATGAACAGCAAGATATCAGAGTATGCTAATTGCATTGGATTGTACCTTATTTACCATAAAGTGCCGGCTTACTGATAGTTCTTGAAATTCATGCTCAATTTACCTCCTAAGAAAGTTAAGCAAACTAAAGATACTTTTCTGAAAGTCGCAATTTAGCCTTTCAACTAGAAGTTGGTGAGACTACTCGTTTCGCTCTTCTGACAATCGTCGTGCTTATGAATCTCAATTTACTACGCTTAAAACCAGAAATGTATATAGCTTGTATTCCATATTTCTAACAATGCTTAAATTAATTAAATGAGCCCATCCACTGCAAAGCAAATGCACTGTTCAGATGACTGTGTGATTTGAGCATTTGCATTTCAGTTTACGGAACGAAATGGTATAAATGTATTTTTTCATAAAAAAAAGATAAATGCTAATTTCAAAATTTTATATACAGAAACCGCATATAAATTAGGTAAAAAAACTATTTGCTTTGTGGTTTTTGTGTTTATTTACCTAATGTTAGGTACCTATGAACGTATGCCAAATCGCAAAATCTATTTAATGCTGCACCGCACGATTTATCGTTTTCCAAACAAAAAATTTAATACATTCATGTTTTCACAAGACTGTTTTTGTACAAACAGGTATAAACACAAGCTTTCAATTTATTTGTCTTGATTGTGTCTCAACAGCCCCACTAGTCCCAATAGTCTCCGTCCCAACAGCCCACCAATAATCCCAACAGCCCCACCAGTCCCAACAGCCCCACCAGTCCCAACAGCCCCACCAGTCCCAACAGCCCAACTAGTCCCAACAGCCCCACCAGTCCCAACAGCCCCACCAGTCCCAACAGCCCCACTAGTCCCAACAGCCCCACCAGTCCCAACAGCCCCACCAGTCCCAACAGCCCCACCAATCTCAAGAACCCAAGCGTCCCAACAGTCCAACCGTCCCAATAACCCCACCAATTACTGCAATCGCTATTATACAAGAAAGGCGTTTTAGAGCAGGCGGATGTACATTAAAAATATAGATCTTATGCGGGGTTCTCGTTTAATAAAAAATGTAGTAATTAATAATGAGAAATAAATATAATAAAATATTGCTTTTCTATCTGTTTTTTTCGGTGAGAAACATCGCAAATTCTGGTTTTTACTATCTATCCCATGCGAAGTTTCCGAGATATAAGACCATTTCATGTTGGGTCCGCCCCGCCCCTCCCACTTGGACGATACGCAACCGCTGCGTACGCAGTTCACTTCCGGTGCATAGTACAGTCCAAAATTTGGGCATACGTCGTATACTTTCTGACAGGCCCTATTCGGAATTCGTCAAAAGTGGGAGGGGGCCGACCTAACATAAAATGGCCTTACATCTCGGATACTTCACTGGGATCGCTAGTAAAAATTGCAATTTCCGACGTTTCTCGCCGAAAAAACAGATATTAAAGTACTGTTTTTATTATGTTTGTTTCTTATTATTAATTACTACGTTATTCAATTAAACGGGAACCCATATACGTTCTGTGTTTTGAGTGTACATCCGCCTGCTTTAAAACGCATTTCTTGTATAATAGCGATTGAATTGATTGGTGGGGCTGTTGGGGCGGTAGAGCTGTTGGGACATTAAGGCTGTTGAGACGGTGGGGCTGTTAGGACGGTGGGGCTGTTGGGACGGTTGGGCTCTGGGGATTAGTGGGGCTGTTAAGACTGGCGGAGCTGTTGGGATTATTGGTGGGGCTGTTGGGACGGTGGGGCTTTCGAGATTGGTAGGGCTGTTGGAACTGGTGGGGCTATTGGGAATATTGGCGGGGCTTTTGGGACGGTAGAGTTGTTTAGACGGTGGGGCTGTTGGGACTGGTGGGATGTTGGGACATCACCATTGTCTTTGATCTAAAAGTACCTAATATAAATCAAACCGTCGCGCGCTTTTATGCATATTATATCTATGGTCCCGTCTCGCAAGACCCACCGTCCCACTACACCCACTGTCATACTAGACTCACTATCCCACTAGACCCACCGTCCCACTAAACCCATCACGTGCATTATGAGGTGTCAATACTGTCTCGGAATACCTAACATTAAGCGTTGACGTTGCATTCTCTTTAAACAACACAATTACAACAAAAAAATTAAATATAAATACTAAACTTCTAAGTTAGATTTTTTTCTATTTCTGAATCACTGTTTTACAGACATTGAACTAGTGACTACTGACTATTCAAGCCACTAAAGACACAAAAGACTTCCACGTTTGAAAGGGAAGCAATTAATTCTGCTTCTTCTTGATATATGCACGTCCTATAGAATTTTCACTCGAGCTTAAACGCGAACATGCGCTGGCTTTTCACTGCATGAAATACGCCGCACAAATTTTGCTGACTAAATCAAACAAAATTTTTAAAGCGACAAAAGTTCGATTTGCACCAATTTTTTTGCCTTCATTTTGTCTGATTTTTTTCTAGATAATTATAAATTTTTCCATGCTTTATCTCTTCATGTTTTAATTTTTCCTTCATCCTCTGCTTGGGTATCTATACAATATATGCAGTGCATAGTCGTTCTGGGGTCAGCCGGTCTGTGATTAGTCATGACGGTTTTTGAGCCAGAATGGCCCCAAAAGCAGGTATAAATGCTAAAATTAGCGTGAAAACAATGTTAATTCACAGATTCTAGTTAATTATAAGCACTTTTGCATAAAAATTTCTGATTTTTATTTCTGGCCTTTCATTCGCCTAATTTTCCCTAAAAAAATTTACCTTTGTTCTATTCTGGGGGTCTAGACCACACTTGCACGTGGGAAGTTGGACAGTCTAGACCATACATTAATAGCAACAAAATTCAGGGGTCCCATGGGGCCAATTTGTTAAAAATATCACCAAAAATTCAATTGTGGGAGTCTATCGATTTTTGGGGCTTTCATATTCTGGGAGTCCAGAGACCTTCCTCCCCACGCCCATGTATGGTCACCTTCCAGAATAGCATAACGGAAAATTTTTTGAGGAAATTGAGGTAAAAGGTAGGTCAAAAAAAGATGGAAATTGAAAATACTCTTCAAAAGTGCTTGAAATTGACTAAAAACTATGGAAAAACGCAGATTTAATTTATACCAGTTTTGTAAGTCATTTTGGCCTAAAAAGCTCAATTTTGACTCCCCCAGACTAGCTGACCACTTCTACTAGATCAGTTATGATGTTCATGTACGGTCTAGACCCTCCCAACCTTCTCACTTGCATGCCTGATCAGAATCCTGTCTGGAGGATCAAAGTGAGTTTTATCGAGCTAAAGTGCATTTAAAAAAATCTTATGAAAAGAAAATAATGCAAAAACAGTAATAATTAACATTTTGTAGGTGTTCTCAAGCGCTCTGCAAGCAATATTTTATTTTTGTGTACTTTAAGACGTAATTATTTGCTTATTTTATCAAAGAAATTTTCCTTTATTCCGTCTATCTAGGTTCTACGCATGTCTTGTGTGCCGTTACTTATGTACGTAAAATGTTATAATCTAATCGTAAAGGCATCGGGATTGCAATGTCTTCAATACACCTTTCAAAATTTTAAACGTAACTTATACTGCCTTTTTAATGCTATCTGAATTTTTCTCGTACGTGTGTATAAAAATAATGTCGAATATAGAATACTGAATACGTTCAAAACGTTCTATTTAGCTCTAACTAGCCTTGACAGACCCGCTACATCAAGGACGCTAGAAACCTTGCTAGAGTTATTTCCCGGGCAAAGATCAGACCTATTAATCATGGTATTAAACAGATACAACGGGGATATTTTGAAGACTATTCAACACTTTTTACGCTCATCTAGTACGAGCAGTCGCCAGGTAACGATAAATAATTTAAATTTTTAAATTCTTAAGCGATTGCAAATTATAAACTGCGCACAGTTTGATCGGTCAAGTGGACGACTCAATCCAGTCTCTGGATCTAACAAGGGATGAAGGATCAAGAAGTTTCAGATCAAAGAGATGCTAGGCTAGAATAAAGCAATCTTATTTCATGTGTTTTGTCAAAAAATACTCCGATTTTTATCGGTCGTCTGCCCAAGTTTGATCTTTTTTTATGAATTTCTCCTTTTAAGCTCCTTTGCATGCCTAATCTCTTCTTCTAATGAGGTTGAAAATGAAAGGTATAGGCGGGAGAAAGATCAATATTTTTAGTTTTATTCAATGACCTTGAAACTGCAGAATAGCCTTTAAATTCTGCACTGAAAACCACACATGGACGTGAGGTGTTGGGAGGCACACCTCCTACATAAGTTGAAAAACTCCCCGCAGGTTACCGTAGACCCGCAAAATTCTATTTTTAGTAACATTTTTGGCGATTTTTGGTGATTTAACCACCCCAGAATGTTTTGCTGCCCATATATGCTGAAGACTATACATGATCTTGGGGGATTTTCACCCCCCCCCCTAATTTTTTAACCCCCACAGGATTGGCAATTTTTTGAAAGTTTCCAAAAATTTTCTAAAAATTTGTAGAAAAGATGCTTTTTTAAGCGTTTTTAGCTATCTATTTGCTCAAAAGTGCCAAATTTTCGGCGCCTCACGCCATTATACTCATGTTTTGTCTATATTTTGTTCAATTTGTTCCGACTTTTTTATTTTTTTGTAATTTTTTGTTTTTTATGCTCTAGAAAGATAAAGCATTGTCAGAAACGCTGAAAAACAATGTTTTTGAAGCGTACCTACCTTTTTTGGACCCAAAAAAGGCACTTTATAATTTCAGACCCCCCAGAATTCCCATGCTGTGCATGTATGCTGAAGACTGATTGAAAATCTCATTTTTGTAGAAAGTTAATAAGTGAATGAAAAGTCCTTTTTTGTTAGTACGAGTATATTGGTTTCCGCCTGCGTCAAAATAACTAGAGTACCTACTGAATTATTAATGCAGTTCGTCATAAGCAATATTGAGTGATATTCAATTGGTGGTGTCATCCTACAATGTTGCATGTTTAACTTAGAAGCAAGCTGTTATAGCATTTGCATAATTGTTATCGTACTTGATTATGAAACAAAAAAACGGGAGAAACAATACTGAAAAATAATATTGATTTGATATATTTGTGCAATATGAAAATATGGCGCGTAAAAATTTTCATTGGATTTGATATACGGATATTTATATTTTACTATTTGTTCATTATATCTTTTGAATTAAATTTCTGTATCAATATAACTATATTCTATACACAACATATTAACAATATGTATTATTTATCGAAGATTATTATTGTTTTCAAATTTCTTGAATTGTATTGAATTTCACGAAAATTGCCATGAGTGTGGTAAATGAATGATCTGTAAATGTTGTTCAATTGTGCAGACGTTTGAGCAAGCAATTTTAGTAGTCGATGGTGCATAGATTGCACATGCAAAATACTGTTAACGCAAGCAGCCAAGCCACGTTTATCTAACTTGGACGCTGAAAATCGCTTCATATACATGCTTGCGTGAAATGGATCAGGACTTTTTTGTAAATTTTATGCTCCCATTTTTTTAGTTCGATGAAGCCAATAACGGCCCGCTGCTGCATACTGCTTATCGACTTACTAGCCCTGATTCAGCTCTATCAATTAAACGGTTTAATCATCTTGTTCATCAGCAGAAATTTATTGAAATGCCGACCCACAGGTTCCCCATCATTTATAGGAGCGCAATGCCATTTATGACGCCCGGATCATGGATCTCGAATCAATGCGGGCTTCCAACTTGTCACTATCAGGACGAGTTAAAACAGTCAGGTAATGAAGTTCGAGAAGGAGATATGCAAGACTTCATTCAACCTAAAGGACGTAACAAACATGAGCAGCGAAAACAGAAACATTCATCTAATCTAGTCCCAACGCAACAGCAGTTCAGCGTGTCAGCAAAGGCTGGATTTTCAGTAGCCGACTTGATAGGGGATTGAATTTAATTGGACTCACTATCGCCTTATATGATTATTTTGTACCTAACGTATTTTTTCTATCAAAGAAAGGATTTCAGTCTTATCAAGTGTTACATACTCAGGGGTGTAGCTGTGGGGGGATAGTCTACCTATAATATTGGAAGTATAAGTACTTTTTACAAGGGCGCTCCAAAGTAATAAATTGAAAATAAAGCGTATCTGTATGACCTCTAGAAAAGATTGTAGTATACATTTTGAGCTAATAAGTTCAAAGTTTTTGGGCTTTTTGCGCCCTTATTTATTTGTAAACAACATTTTTGTTTAATATAATTGAAATCAACTAGAATTTTTCAAAATTTCATTCTTCTCCACTTTGAAGGTCTCAATAAGAAAACCATAAATACACCAAATTCTTGAATATCTAAAAGTAGTTGTTGAGGTATATTACAAAATTTTTGCCCCCTTCCAATTCAGAAGGCGAGCTACGCTACCGTGCATAACGTGGTCGACATAGCACATAGCTAATTATGATTATCGCTTTATCTCTGGAATAAAGGCACTACTTCAAGCAGCAGGTAGCTGTTAAACTATAGTCTGTTTCAGTTAATCGAGAGCTTTTTAGTAAATTTTTTAAGGGTTACTGTGAGCGAAACAAGACGATTTACTGTAATTGGGCAAATCAGCTCAGCGAGGGTGAGTGGCTGGAATTCTTCTATTTTGAATGCACCAATCCGTTCATATAAATTTAATTTAGGCATTTAATTAGTGCCGGGACATACTACAGTAAGTGCGCTAAATAAAAAGCTGTCCGCTGGAATCGAACCCCGGTTTTTTCCACGACAAGCGGACGTTTTATCACTGAGCTATGCGGGATTTCGCGGCGTTTCTTAACATCTTAGTCTATTGTGTTTAGGGTGTCAACTCAGGAAAAGACGAATGCGCGATTTTATCTGTAAGTTGATTGATCTGCTGGAAGACGAGAATAAGTTATGCCGCCAAAAATGTAATTGAAAAACCCTTCTTTGTTACGTAGCTACAGTTAGATCTAGTGACCTACAGTAATTAAGAAAGAAAGGGTTACTGTAGCCTCCGAAAACATTTACTGAAAAAGCTCTCGGATAAATGAAACAGACTATAGGTAGGTTGTACGAGTAAGTACTACCTATTTTCAAAGCTTTTGTGCTCATTTCGGAATACGCACAAAAGCTTTGAAAATCACTACTCGCTTCTTTGATTTGGACGGATAAAGAATTTTTAGCACGGCTGATATGTAGGCTACCACATTGAGAAAGTAGAACATTTTTATACTACGAGTATTTGATTTACAATTTTTAGCTGTCTCAAAACTTTTTTCAGTAAATAGTTATATTTTAGGAATTTCAATGTTTTTTCAATTGGTCACTGACTCTTTGCACTTTTTTATCTTAGCGTATGAAAGATCATTCATGAGACACTAATAACCAAAGTTTTACCCTATAAATATACACTTCACTCATATTATGTGAATACAGATAGTTTATTTTTCTCTTGAAAGCGTAATCAGTTTTAACGGACCGTCAAGTCTATCATAAATTGAAACTAAACCACCCCAGGTAGAAACTGAAATAGACATAAATATAAAATAAGTAAAAATAAGTAAAAACTAAAATAGAAACTAAATCGAGTAGCGAAAGAATATGGATAAGGGTCCTCAGGATCATACAAGGGCAACAACCAAATTCTTGGGTTCTAATGGGGCAAAATCGCCAAAAATAGCACAAAAATCCAATTATGGGGGTCCATCGATTTTGAGAGGTCTTTCGAATTTTGAAGGGATTCGGTCCGGAGACCCTTCTCCCAGATTCTCCACGCCCATGTGTGCTCGGGACTCGTACTGTGCTTTCGGATTAACTCATCGAGGCGGAAACGGACAGGGAAACGATGGGTAAATCGGGAACCAGAAACGATTGAGCACCTCGTTTCCGTAAGCCATTCCGCACCTGAGTATGAATCGAACTTTTAAAAACGGAGCTTACACTAGTTGGCTGCGTCAAGATTAAAAACCCTAACCCCGATTCCGGAAAAATTTCACTCAGTCAAAGACGGTTTCATGGCTCCAAAACGGGTTATCCCACAATTAACATATGCTACACCCTGTTTCCGTCGGACCTCTCCCCCATGGGAGTAGTTCAGAGTCTCGGACGGAACGGGGGTCCCCTAGGTAGGGCCCTTCAGGTTTGACACTCCCAACCCGTTTTTAGGAAGATTTCTCACATTTAAGGGTTGTTTTAGGGTTTGGAAACAGAGAACCCCGACACGATGTACATATGTACATATGTACAAAACTGTTAAAAATCTCCCACGTTCCATCGGAGGTTTCTCCCTCCTTACGGTCTTTCAAAGTCCCGGACCGGGGTTCTCCAACTAGGACTCGTCAGAATGACCTCCCTGACCTAGTTGTCGGAAAAACTTATCCCACTTAGGGTGTTTTCAGGGATTGAAAACGAGATCCCATGATGTACAGTTTTGGTTACGCCCCATTTCCGTCGGAAGTTTCTCCTTTCCCTGAGGGTAATTCGAAGTCACGAAAGGAAGTAATTGACCCTGATGAGCCCTACTTGGGGAATTTCCGTTCCGAGACTTTGAACCATTCCCAGAGGGGAGGGGAAGGAACTTCCGACGGAAACGGGGTATAGCATAATATGTTTGTTCATTATGGGGTACCAGTTTCCGAGCTCTAAAATTGCTCTCAACTCAAGTGGAAGAAGTTTTCCTGGAAACGGAATTGGGTATGTTCAACCTGACAACCCTCTTTGGACGACATCCGTATTGTGACTTTTAACCACCCGCAAGGGGGGAACTTCGGACGGAAGCGAGGTGGATGTGTAACTACATATATGTTCATCATTGGGGTACACCGTTTTCGAGCCCTAAAATTACCCTTATGTGTAAGAAATTTTTCCGGAAAGAAACGGAATTGGAGGTGTTAACCCTGGAGGGTCCTACTTGGGAAACCCTAGTTCTGGGATTTTGAACAACACTTAGAGGGGAGAAACCTATGACGGAAACGGGGTGTTGCTTCATCGTGGGGCACCCCGTTTCAGCCCCAAAACCACAAGTGAGAGAAATCTTTCCGGAAACGGGCTTAAAGTGTTCACTTACTTGACGCGGTATAGTTAAGGAGCCCTCGTTTCGGAATTTTCAACCGCCGTCATGCATTAGGAGAAAGCCCTATCGAAACGGGTTGCACAATCATTTCCGATTCCGGATTTTAGCCCATCGTTTCCGATTCCGTTTTCGGATTTTACTTTTACCCTACTACCAGTATCGTCTAGTATTCGAGGTCTTTCGTACCTTCCACTTATAAAGCGTCCGGTCTCACCTCTATTTATCATATTATAATATTATGTTGTCTATTTTTAGACGTTAAACATTAATTTTAATTCAGAGCAAATTCCAGTTTAATCTTAAATTGATTAAATTTTGATTTTTGGAAGGAAACTGTTGCATCTTGGCAATTATGTTAAATATCTCTCAATAATGTAAGTTTTTGCGATCAAGGCATATAAAAAAATTGAAGAGTTGAAATTGGCTTCTAATTTTCATATGTATGTGCGAAATGCAGCACATGAATTGCCTGCATATAATTTTAAAGAATCGCACAGACGATAACTATAGCACGAGAATCATGACGCACAATGTGCGGACATATCAAATGCAGAGGAGGCATTTTCACCGTAAATATTTCCATTTTTCAGATTTGTTTTTATCGACATAGTCGGACTGATTGTGTCCCAACATGGCCATCAATCCCAACACGGCCACCGTCCCAAAACGGCCACCAAAATTCTCAACACGACCACCGTCCCAACACGGCCACCGTCCCAATATGGCCACCGTCCCAACGAAGCCACTGTCTCAATAAGGCCACTATCACTGTATTTTAATCAGCTAAGTAGATATCAATAGTCAATTACAGGAAGGTAATTAGGCATGGATATATATGTGGCAGCAATTAAATTGATGACTAAAGTTAGTTTTTGCCATGCATAAAGAATTTTGCATGCAACCAAGCATTGTTTTGCACTGTGGTCGGGTTTGTACATGTTGGGCGCATCGGAACCATTCAGCACCGAAAGTCATTCTGAGGGAGGTGCAAAATTTTTCAAAGGTCAAAAAATGGTCTTAAAAATGGTGGTATGGCGAAGAAAACACCATTTTTCAACGTTTCTCATCGAGCACTATCCAGTGGCATCAAAAAATCGCGAAAAAAGCAAAAACATTTAAAAAAATTGAATTCTGGGGGTATCCGAACTACTGGGGGTGCATATCACCCAACCCCCCACCCCCCACGCCCACGTGTGGTGGTGACCTTGTTGAGACAGTGGTTTGTTTGGACGGTGGCCATGTTGGGACGGTGGCCGTGTTGGGACGTTGGCCGTGTTGGGACGTTGGCCGTGTTGGGACGGTGGCCGTGTTGGGACGGTGGCCGTGTTGGGAATTTTTGGTGGCTGTGTTGGGACGGTGGCTGTCTTGGGACGGTGGCCGTGTTGGGACTGGTGGCCATGTTGGGACGTTACCGTCGGATTCAGGACAGGAGGTAAAATTTTTCGTTGGGAAATATTTTCATTTTCCAACATTTTTTGAAGAAATCGGACTGACAACCGTATGGGACTTCCGAAATGGGATGAGACCAGAATGCAAGTGGGGGTTTAGAGAAATTTAGACCCCCTGAATGGAAAAATCGTAAATTTTGCGGATGAAAATGAAGTAAAATGAAGACCAAAAATTAATAAAAATTGAAAAAATATTTAAGTGTTGTAAAAACGTCGTTTTAACGCTATTTTAATATTTATACCAGTTTATGAGGTTTTTTATTTAAAAAAGCTCACTTATGACACCCTCTCCAAGACCAGATGATCTCTTCCCAGATCGGCGCTGCACCCATGGTTGGGACCATACGTAGGCAGCAAAAATTCTGGGGAGTCAAGATGGGTAAAATCACCAAAAATCTTACTAAAAATGTAATTCTTAGGGTCAACAGTTATCTGGGGGTTTCAACTTCTGGGGGTGCAAACCCCGAAATCCCCACGCCTATGTGTTGATGGGACGCGTGATGAGGCGAAATTCTGACGCTGAAGTGTGACACGGGAAGAATGGGACGTACGAGGAAGTGGGACTCACCTATGGGTTAGGGGGATTTACAACCCCAGAATCTGAAAAAACCCTTGCAAAAATCGATAAACCCCAGAATTGGATCGTTGGCATGTTTTAAAGATTTTTGCCGGTCTTGACCCGCCATAATTCGGCTACGACCTTTTTTTTGTTAATTCACTAACCGAATCATAAGCATGATTAGTACAGCGAGGTGATGCCATTTTAATCTCTTGATGTTCTACATATCTTTGGCATCATTGTATGCTGTGTTTATGCTTGTTTTGTTTATTTATTTACTTTTTGAGCAGTAGGTACATGCTCGTATTATTAGGCATGTAGCACGGTGATGCAATGTAGGCAGAAACGCGACTTTTATCATAGTAAAAGCATCGTAAGCACATGATAAGAGTATTGTTATTCACTGAAGTCAATTTTCGGTATTTTTCAACAATAATCAAACGATAACTTAAGGCTTGTCCTCTATTTACGTATGAACAAGTCTTTTGTGAGATTAGTAAACAAGGAAGAATGTTACTTTTCGAGCGCTTAACCATGGTTTTAAGGAAAAAACTATTTGAAAAATGCCTTAATTATGCCTGCGGCTTTGGCTTTTACACGTCTTGCGTCAGGCGCGATTTTTTTATAGTTTTAACGTCGTCATTGCGGCTATTAATTTTAGGAATGTGCATGATCGCGAGAAAGTGGAAAACAAAAGCATTATTCCCTCAATTGACCTAGCTTTCTAGCGGAATTATTTTTGACATATGAGTTCAGACAACACAACTAAGTTCCACAATAAATTTAATTAGAACTCAGCTCTCTTTGACTAACTTCCTGATGGAATACTTTGAATTGTAAATGTGGTTCGGCAGTTCTGACCTTTTATCGCTTCGTTCAGCGTTTTACTTCAGTCACCGATAGATTTTCAGAGCAGATTTCACAAAGGCTGCAAAGTATAGTTTCACCATTAGCTGCTTGAACAATCACCATCTGTTTGTTATTCAAGTATTACTGCATTTGCAAAGTTCTGGCAAGAATGCGAAGTAGGTACTTAAATTATAGGGGAATCGCCTTTGAGTACAGCAGGTTCGAAAAGATTTTCAAATAAAATTAGCGAAAGTAAGCAACTCTTCTTAAAATTCTAATTCAAGATGTGAATCTGAGTGCTAATAGTCTTTCTCGGATACCGAGAAAAGTATTGCGTGCTTAACCGCTCATTGCTTTCTGACACGTCTCAGATGTTTGATATGACAATAATTATGCAATTTAAGACTTTCCGTACTACGGCTACAATTTGTAAATGCTGCAAATGCAGAGCAAAAAAATCTTTCTTGCTAAAATTCATGAGGAACTTATTTTAGCACCTCGACGTTTTTGTACAATGAACCAATGGAACAAGCACTAAACGATATGACAGGTACTTTCTTGTGCAACAAGTTGCGCGAAATAACCAATTATCGCGCTTCAAAATGGCCATCATTATGTGCTGTCTAGCCTCTATTGTACCTATTACTTTTCTGTATAATATTTACTGTGTAATACGTAGCGAGCAAAAACCAGTATTTATTTTGCTTTCATACCGGTCGCGTTGTAGTAAAAAGCTTGCCCATTACGATTTATACTTAATACTCCAGCGCATACTTCATTGTTACGTACGCAAGCGTACAAAACGCAGGAGATAAATTTTTGAAAAATTGCATTTTCCGCTTTAAAAAAACGTTTGTGTGCGCAAAACGCGCAGTTTTTCTTACGGTTGCCAAGTTGCAGCCGCTTCTGTACTTTTTTAACGCGTCCATTAGGCCGCGGCGCACTGAGAGTGAGAGAATAATGACACAAAATAATACAATGTATGCGGGTAATTTAACTTGGGACAGGCAGGTCGCAAAGTAGACAGTAACGTTGAGTAATGTGCTAAAATTGTCTCGAAAGGCTCGATTTAGTGGTATGGACCTAACTTGCTGTGATGGCAAGCTCTAGTTTATCACTTTAGAAATCGGCTCTTTTTAATCTATGTGTATACAGTACCAGTATACCATCGCATTTTTTGTCCAGAGCCGTCTTGTAAAACGTACCTATATACGAACGCATGAGTGTTTTCTTCGATGGAATGCGCAATGTCGCCGTTTCGCATTTTTTCATCACATTTCTCTTATCGATCTCGTTACATTACTGTTATGATGTTACTTTCCGTTTCGTACAAAAATTCTCAAATCTTTTTATGTACTACGCACCTACTCTTAACTGTACGTACAGTAATTCACAAGGTTGTGTCCCATACTACTAGATTTACTACTACTTTCTTAGTAGGTATGTCGCCGCGCTAAATCTTTTAGTGGGGTTACATACACATCTTATTAAAAAGTACCACCTACATCATCTGCATATGTAACGTACGTTGTATATATAGCAAAACAGTCACCGCCAAGCCACAGTTTACTGTTGTATCCCGTGCATACGCAAGCGCATTTACTGCACTGTAAAATGCGTATTGTTATTATTGTACTGAGGCTACTGAGGCAGTCGGCTTCTTGTTACATTGTCCCCTCCAGGCCAACCTATAAATTTTTTATTTTCTCTTAGCCTTATTGCGCAGTACCTGCGCATTTTGATACATTTTTTGCTTATATACGCCGTTTTTTGTTAAAACCGCGCATTCGAGGTTTCGAATAGCGATGCTTAGGGTCAGCCAGCAGTGCAGCGCGGATCGCATCACTTGATGCTTAATATTCGACGTTAGGCGAGCGTCGGATCTTGTCTGCATTAATGGATGGACTTTTTATACGAAGGAACTGACAACGAAGCTATCCAATAATAATAATAAATCTGCTTCTGTGCGTTGCTCGCGCGCTGTATTCCAGGCGGAAGCTTCATGTCACCCAAAATAGATGGCTAGCGACTCCTTTGCATCACCTACGTAAGCTTACGTACGTGCATCAGAAGAACATTAAAGGTAGACTATGTTTAATTGTCCATAATAAAGTTATTACTCGATAGGTATAATTGCGCACTTTCATTTGCTTTTTGCTTACTCCCGAATCGAAAAGCTTTCTTTTCTGTCAAACGCCTTAGTACGCATACTTACCTGGAACTGAAAGTTATAGTGCCATTTTTATTCGTTTTAAGCGATTACAAACTTGCTTTACCTCTAAAGTTTCTTCTAATTGTCGAATGGTCCCCCTACAACGTATCAGTAAGATACAATTCTTCTCGAAATCTTATCAAGGGTGCGGAATGCGGAAGCGTTTGAATCTTAATGACACGAATAATTAGCTTAGACTATTTAAGCCTTTCCGATTCATAAGAATTATTATTTATTTATATATTAATCCAAGCGCTTAGCATTTTTGTAACAGATCAAAATTTGGGTGAGGGGTTCAGCCACCATTTCTAAGACAGGACCGAGATGACAAATTTACATTTTTGTTAAAAAACAGCAAAAAAGATCTGATAAGGTCTAACAAGAGCAATTTTCTTGCCTGGATATTCAAAGGAGTAAAAGAATCTCTCAGCCTTTGGGAACTGGGATAGCCGACCAGGGGTCTCCTTTTGCATGTATAGCGCTTATTTGTACTTGAGCGCTTTTTATTCTGGAGTGGACTAATATTAATTTAACAATTCACCTGTCATAGATTTGAAGTCTTTTAATTTTTTGGCTGAACACGATTTTTGGGGACATGAAAAGTGTTTCTACACATAATATATGTCATTGTTAGGCGATAGCCCGCTTTTTATTCAAAATTATTGCTAATTTGAAAATGTTTCCTAAACGATCAACTAGTATTCTCGAACAACGCTTGCCTTCAGAATAATTCTCGGATCGGATTTATATTTTTACAAAAATCCACTTCAGCTTTCAGTTGTTCTATCTGATGAATGCACATTCTTTCATTTCACTCCTGATCTGTATTACGATATTGTCGTCGCGTTTAGCAATCCTCTTGACTTTACAGAACAGTAATATCGCGTGCGTTCAAGTTATGGCCGCGGGCCAAGATATTGGCTGGCTTACCGCCGCGCTCCAGATAGTTTCTATCTTTTAAATCTCTTCTTGCTAATTAATATTTGCTTGTTGTTGCCTATCGAGCCAATTTGGAGAAAAAACGAAAATTTTTTTGGGAGAAAAAGTTTCCCATCTTCGCTGAGTGCATACTACGTATATAAAGCAGTCTAACTGGCGCATTAATTATATAAAACGCCAACGTCACACAAAATCTTTTTTTACGCTCATTTGGATCCGAAATACCACAGCAAACACCTACACGAAACGGAAGGCAGGCAACCAGAATGTAGTACCTACGTTATGCATACCTACTATACGTACCTATACATCGTGTAGTAGCGAATAATGCAACCTGACGCACTTTTGAAAACTTGAAACTTTGTTTACTATCTTTGCCAACCGCTCTTCTTACATTAGCTGCGCTGCTTCCGTTTCTCTTAAAAACAACCAACCGCCCGTTTCATTTATTTTTCGCCTAAAAGAACTTCTTCACTCGCAGAGTTTGCTGTTTTGCCCGAAAAATGTTATTGCATAACGTTAGCGCGCGTTTATAACAACATCCATTTAGTACCTACTGCTCGATGCTCACATTATGGGTACGCACAAGCTGCGATTATTACTCCTACTATGTAATATCACTCGTCGTCACCGTCCAACCAACGTACATACTTACCTGGATAATTTAGCTTTTCGCTCGTTAGCTTCAAATGCCATAATTGAAATCGAAGTCATGCAGGGCGTTAGCTGCCGCCATTTGCATGAATTCGTTTGGTCTGCCTCTTTTACCGCATACGTCGGCGACGAGCTTGCTTTTCTCTCCTTTCGCGCATCGCCATTACTTTTTTGTGTTTTTTTCCATTTTCGCTCAAATTTGTAGCAATTGCGGCGGATGCTACTCTATAAACTTTCGGGTTAAGCTCGTACTTCATTTACCTACACGTAATAAACTCATTTTTCTCGCTTAATATGCTTTTCCTCCTCGAAGAATTTCCGCATATACTATTTGCCTGATTATAGCGCTCGCTAGATTAAGGCCGTACTTATTTCGTAGGTATTTGAAACAGACGGGCATTTTTTAAGGCATAATTTTCACCTGGCACATCCGTACAAATACGTTATTACTTGTCTCTCTTTCAATCTCGAGTAATAACCGGCACGTCATAAATACATGCTTTACAAGACGTCTCGAAATTGTTAATTTCGGAGCGGTTACTAATCATTGGTAGCGCGTACCAATAATATACTTAGGTACCCCAACATATGCCCCCTAAAGCAACAATGGAACTCTTCTATATTGTGAGGTTTTTTAAAAGATAGATAATAGAAAAAATATGCGCTCTCTTTTTGTTTACACTCAATACCAAGTGTGTAATGAGCGTGTAAAGTTTTTGGCGTAACGTTGTATCATATGAAAATTTTTGACGTTTGTCTAGGACAGTTTTTAGACAACAGCATAATGCCTCACAAAATTTAATAATATAGAATTGTAGAGAATAAAATTCTCTAAAAACGGTATTTTTTGTTTTTTGAATTTCGCATTATTTCTTGAGGGGGAGTGTAAAGAGTGTAAAAATCTGCGGGTTTGAAGACAGATTTTGGTCGCGTTTTGGTCATATTCAGGTCTGCCAACAACTCCGCTTATGAGTCCCAAAAAATTTTCCTGATAGAAATGTAGTAGGACCAAAGGGTTACCTTTGGCTCACCTGCAAACGTTTTTACACAAAATACGGAGTTAGATCCATGGGTTTACGGTTTACACTCTAGTGGATAGCGTAAAAAACGGGTTTTGTCTCAGATTTTCCCGCCAGCATCTCCGCTTGTAAGTCGAAACAAGTCGAATAGAATAAACATAAAGTATGTCCAAAGGGATACTCAACCGCATTTAAAGAAACTCAATATTGAGTTATTTCTGGATGTTTAAAGTTTGAAATTAGGTTGTAACATTGAACAAAAAAAAGTTTTTTCCCTTTTTTTATTAGTCAATATCTCAAATCGGATGAGCCATGATAAACAGCATGATACGAATGTCATAATTCACCTATTGAGCCTTTTGACTGAATATTGATTAAATATGGTTTACACGTGTTTTGTTAGCGTGACGAGAGATATAGGAGGTACTTTCTTCTGCTTCGGCATTTTACATATACGAGCTATTGAAATTTCCGCTCTGTCGTTATGCACTATTGCATTTATTTGCACGGTTATCTCGCTCATTCTTGCGCCGTGTGTCCTAAATTCTTTGGTGCTAACCTGTTTGCGCATGTTAAGTGCCTTACAGCACTGTAATACATCTGCAACAGCGGTCGTGCGGACTTGTATTCAGTTGAGCACCCATGGCATACTTCCTGGCGCCGCGCGGCGAGGCGCGAAGTTTGCCGCGCCGCATTTCAAGGCATACTTCAAGCGGCCCAAGGCATACTTCAAGCGGCCGCCGCGCCGCAACCTAATTCGCTAAAGTCCAATTTTTTTGCCGCTTTTCATGGCATACTTCACCGCGCGGCGAGAAGCAAATAATGTCTATTTTTAGCATTTTTTCGAATTTTTTCGCCGCGCCGCAGAAGTCCAAACGTTTGGACTTTCCTCGCGAATGCTAATGAGGTGCGCCGGTATCGATCTGCTCTGAATCTATAATGAAGTACGTATCTACGTGAGCGTAAACGATCTTCGTCGATTTTGAAATGTCATAGAAGTACGTATGTGGCAGTACTGGATTTGTACGTTTTTGATCGGACTTTCTCCAATTTGTTGTGTAGCTTTTAATTATTGCGTACATACCTGTCTTTTGAATAAATAGTGTTAAAAAATTCATGCAGGATGCAAGACGTTCAGTCATTGATTCTGGAAGTTTTGTCATTTCTTGTATAGAAAAGGTGCATGAATCCTGAATACTTCTGACCACTCGGTTGTGTGATTTTATTTTTGCTGTACGCATTTTTTGCTTAGGATCATGGATTTCGATACAACACTGATAAATGAGGTGCAGAATTTTCCTGCACTAAGCAGATAACAAGCAAGTGTAAAACAAACTTCCTCCTCCATCTCTTTCAGAATGATATCGTGTGATTCTGCTAACCAGCCGACATCAGTGGTACATACATACATATGTACATGGTGTCCTAACATGGTAACCTACATTGTAAATGCATAAATGAATTTAAATGAGCTTTCGCCGATTTTAAAAAAATCGATTATGAAAGAAATCAACGCGCTATCATTGCGGCAATTCGCGCGGAGTATGCCAACATCGAGCGAAGCGGCAGCGAAGCGGCGAAGGGTCGCCCAGTTGGCGCCATTTTTTTCTTGCCGCGCGGCGACTGCGCCGCGTGAAGTATGCCTAGGTGACGCGAAGCGGCAGATGAATTTCGCCGCGCCAGTTTCGCGCCATGACGTCTCATTTTTGGGTATACTGTGGCCGCAAACCCCCTTTGCGGCGCGAATCGCGTGAAGTATGTTTCGGGCTTTAGTAAAAAGAATCATTTGTCGTTTTCTTCAATAATATCGATTATTTTGATGTTTAAAGAACAAAGTGTTGTGTTATTTATTTCTCAAACTGAGGCGACAACCGTGCATGGGCAGCATAAAAATTCTGGGGGTCTGGTTGGTTGAAATCGCCAAAAATGTTACTGAAAATAGAATTCTGGGGGCCTACAGTAATCTGTGGGGTTTTTCATCTTCTGGGGGGTGCAACGTCCTGAAACCTCTTACGCTAACTTGTGGCCCAACTAGTTTCTGCAGGCCGCAGAATATACGAGTACTTCGATTTTTGTGTTGCTTAGAGAAATTTGATTTTTAGCAGATGATTTTTTGAGCGCATAGGTGACTTTTCCTAGTCCTCTCCTTTTATGTCTTTAATAATCCGCAATTTTAAGTATATTCGTCGTTTTTGTTCCATCAGAGCATTTTTCTTTGCTAGTAAATTTATACTCAGTGAGTGAGACGTACTGTCTATCACGATACCTTCTTACATAACGATCTCATGTGCACATATGGGCGCGGGCGTCTGGGAGTCTGGACCATAAATGCACAGCATAGTCGATCTGGGGGCAACTGGTCTGGGGGTCGAGAATTGAGCTTTTTCGGGCCAAAATGAGCTCAAAAACTGGTATAAACGCGAAAATTGCGTTAAAACCACATTATTACACTGTTTCTGATTAATTTGAAGCATTTCTTAAGAAAATGTTTAATTTCCATCCATTTCTGGCCTTCATTTTGCCTCATTTTCCCAAGAAAATTTACCATTTTTCCATTTTGCGGGGTCTCTAGACTCCAAACTCCCACCCACGTGCATGTCTGGTTTGGACTCCAAACCTGAAAGACCTCCACCCAAAATCGATAGATTCCCCAGAAATGAATTTTTAGTGCTATTTTTGGCAAATGGCCCATCGGGCACTCCGAAATTTCGTTGCTGCCCAAGTTTGCTCGCGTACGCTTCATCACTCAGAAATGAACCTCAACTACGTACATATGCAATAGCTGCGAACTTTAGTTTATGTCGTTTTTGACTTCTGATTTGACTTCCGGTGGGATTAAATCTTTGCGCGGAAAATCGGATATTCGAGATTTTGAAATGAAAAAATTAAATAAAAATCAAGGGTGGATTTAGATTTAGAATGGTTGTGGGGGAGGGGGGGCGACCGCGCCCTGCTATCGAAAAATAGTTGTGAATAAGGTGTATTTTTTTGATGATTTTAGTCATTTTTTATCATGGCTCTTCAAATTTTTCCGGCGCAATACATTTACTGACTCATTTGGCGCTCTGAAAGTCTTATTTTTACGTCAGAAGAGTAGTTTATTTAGGTACACAACAAGTTTTTTTAGTTCTTACAATGATTTCTCGAGTATCTCGGTGCTTTGTGCTGATTCTTACACTTTTCGCCTTTTTATGTAGAAAACTTCCGAAAATTTCAAATTTTTCTGGATCACAAGTGATTCTGTCTTTCGATAGACGGCAAAAAACCGGTACTTTAAGCATAATGGATGGATTTTTTAAACAAATAGTAGTAAAAAAATTTGGGGTTTCGCCCCCTGTCAGACAATCCTGGAATCGCCACTCATAAAAATTAGCTGGAGCATTGCGTCTGAATCACAGCCCAATCGTTTTGTAATTAATGTTTCAAGTTCTACGTGCTATTCCAGTCAAAGGATTTTTTTCGACTATAAACAATTATATAATTTACGTTGTCAGCTCATATGACCAACTCGAACGCACGGTCTATGGCTAAATTTTTTCACATATTCGGCGCTAGGAGACAGTAGATACGTTTTTTTCGCGAGGGACCAAGAAACTTTATTTCTAGCCATCAAAAAAGATATAAATTGGAATTAGGTACATACATACATAAAAATTATGGTTCGGGCTTGCGTGCATAAATAGGTAGGTACTCTCACATTCTCAGTTCCTAATTTTAGAAAAATGTAGAAAACAACGTAAAGCTGTTTCCTTTTTGACTCTGTTCTGCCTTATTATACAAACAAAATTTCAACTGCTTCCATAGCAGATAATCAAGATACGGACCCCCGCAGGCATGTGTATTGTTTCTGCCCGCAATTGAGGTTTTTACGTTGATGGCGAACCAGTCTTATACTATAGTCTGTTTCACACAAATTTTGGCATTACATTTTTAGAATTATTATCGACTATCAGCTGATAAGATTTTGATTATTGCGTTGATCTGACATACGTATAATTATCTTAATTCATTCTTAAAATTCATGCTCCAAATCGTGTATTCTCTCCATACAATACTAGCTCGGTATATCGTTAAAATTCCAATGGATTATCTATCTGATCTTTTGGGCATACTTAATCATGTTTGTGATAAAACGTTGACTTCTTAATTTTTAAATATAAAAGGATTTGAATATATGTTATACAATTCCGGTTTCCATCGCACTGATTTCGTATGAAATTTTCTCCTTAAATCGTTATCAGCCGTCGAATTTGGTTTCTATCATCATATAAGAGTTTAACTGAAAATAATTTATGCAGCTTTATATAAATCCGAGTCGTGATAAATTAGTAAATAATCTTTCCAAGCACAAGTAATTTAATGCGAGTGCAAAATGTGATGAACGTTAGGACTTGATTAGTTGATTAAGTTCGCGATGGCTGCATTTTTTCCGTATTCAATCCTTATTTAGTACATGCTAATTCGTACTTAGATACGTGACTTTTCTTTGCCTTTTCTTATTTTTTGCCCTCTGAATTGTCACCAGAAGAAATTGTAATTAGTTAAGTGAGAAGCCAGACACTTGCGTCAATCGGCGCGTATTTCTGGTAGTTGATGATGGTCTAGAATTAATTTTTCTGTTCAACAGTTCACCCTCGTTCTTGTTAGATAGGGGAACACAGTCTACTTAATTTGCATAATAATATGACCGTTGAGCGAAAGCACGTTTCATGTTTGGATACACGTTCAAGTCGATCTTAATTTGCAGTTTTATGATTACCTGGTCGTTTCGAAATTCTAGATTTATGTACCACCTACGTGTAAAAATAGGTAACCGTGAATTAGCAAAATCCTTGTCAGTTTGGCAACCGTTGAAGCTATAATGATCAACAAACTAAAGCTGTCTCCTGAGGTCGCATCGATATTTTGGGTCGTGTCCTAACAACATTGCCACCGTCCCAACAGTGCCACCAGTCCTAACGTTGCTACCACGAATCCCTACCAGACATGTTTGTTCTTAAGGGGTTTGACCCCCCCCAGAATGGCAACTGATCCCCCGCAAAATTGCTGTGAGTGACCCGTCACTCCCAGAATTGTCTATTTCTCGTAAAAATTGATCAGAGTTGCAAACATTGTGCCTCTTTAAGCGTTTTTAGCTCATTTTTGGCTCAAAAATCTTAAATTACACATTTTGTGACTATATTTTGTTCAATTTGCTCAATGTTTTTCAATTTGTTTGTTCTAGAAAAACGAGCATTGTCTGAAACGATCAAAAAAAGTGTTTTGACGTGTTTCCATCGTTTTTTAGCCCAAAAAGGCCTAAATCCCCCCAGAATATCCATGCTGTACATGTATGATCCAAACATTGCCATATTGCCATCCCAACAGTGCCTTCGTCCCCAAATTGCCACCACGAGTCCCAACATTGCCATAGTCACAACATTGCCACTAGTCCCAACATTGCCACCACGAGTCCCAACATTGACACTTTCACCGCGAGTCCCAACAAACCACGCCGCTGTCCCAACATTGCGACCAGTCCCAATATTGCCGCCGCGAATCTCAACATTGCCGCAATGAATCTTGGCGCACAATCACACATGGGCGTTGGATGGGGGTTTTTGACTCCCTTAGAATCCAAAATCCCAGAATTCGGCAGACATCTAAGCATTGCATTTTGGCGTTTTTTTGCAATTTTCGCCCAATCCTCTCATAATTATGTACTGCTATATAACATTGCTCTAGAAAAATTGAAGCTCGTCATTATCGTATTTTTCAATATACGTCCCTAGTTTTATAGCTTACGTAGGAAAATTATGAGGACGGTCCTAAGGCATCTTCGCCTACAACTTGAATCACTCGAAAACCTTCCTCATTTAGGTAATTTTTACTTTTTAGAACGAATAGCAAACTTTCAGAACACATTATTCTTATTTGATTCGGCAGGCTCATAGCTGTGGGGATAGGGGGACTAGTCCTATCAAAAAAAAAAGATTTTGGAATTACGAGTAGGGGAAAAAATTGAAAATTCTTGAGGCGCATTTGGGATATCGCTAGAACATATTTCAACACACTTTTGAGCTAATAAGCCCAAAATCTTCGGGCGCTTGCGCCAGACTTATTCTTTTTTGTTTAACTTTTGTCTTCCAAGGCAAGGAACCGAGGTTTGAGTAAGACATCATGAATAAGTCAAAATTTTCCGGCGCTCCGCGGAGAATTATTTATTTTCGTATTGCTTCTTTTGCAATGACCAGAATTCAGTACAGAACAATTTTCCAGCAGAGTCGAGTTTGAATTTAATGTTTCGAAATCATTTTTGTAGCCATCTTATTCAAGATATTTTCCGCGCATGATCGAAATCAAGGTAACTTTTTATTTAAAATATTTTTTTAAATTCAATATATGGAGCTCACTGGGAAATGGTCAAAAACGCCATTATTTTTGCCTATCAACTAGAGTTGCTTAGATATCCGACTTAAAAATTTTTAGTCCTCCCAAATTCAGAAGGCTAGTTACGTGCCTGTACACGTGCTTACTTAAATTGAGATGTATTTCGTTATACACATTTCAATCGAAAGCGCATCTTGTAGAACGAAAAAAATTTAATGATAAGTCGTCGTGATATACATATTTCAAATAATCTAGAAATTTTCGAATGACGTTTTTGCTTAGTGAATTGCAAACTTTTTTGAGTCTGTGCCGCCTCGCTATGCCGTGGCCCATTAAATGTCAAGAAAAAATATCTTGTTCATGGTAAAATCTCTTCTAGAAAATTCTTCGTGTGAAAAATTACGCGCTAAACTTTAAATTTTCAACTTCATTAGATCGTCGTGAAGTCGATTTGACCGCTAATGCTATTGAATGTTATTGACAGCTATATTCTAGAAATTTTATCAACCGCTAAATTTTCATGCTACAAACATTAAATCCAGTTTTATGCCCCAGCCAATTTATTAACTTAGCGGAAATCTTAGCTTTACTATAGCAATACAAATGATGCTGATCGGCCGTTTTTTGTTTTATGCGCGATGTGTATAATATAAATATATATTGTATACATTTTGAGTGGCTTAAATTATTTATTAACCCTTACACTCTCGTAGCACCGTAGAGCCCATTCGATTTATCAGTCTGTAGCCGCTATTTTTCTTATCTATGCCGCGCTTCTTATATTTGCTCGTTTTTTGCTTTTTTCTCGCATAAATCCCTTATCGGCGCAACGCCGTATCTTTTAACAAAATCTTATAATATCGCATATTAGCCATATTGGAAGTATCAGCGGAACCAAATTCCTCGGACGACTAATCCGGCTCGTTGAATGTGGTCAGCGATCCCCGAGCGACTTTCGCTCATGACCCCGGCCCAAGGGACGTGTTTTGCTCGGATTATAGACATAATTATCTTATTTTTGCGAATAAGCCGTGTAATCCGATTACTTAGTCGCATGTACCCCGATGGATTAACCCTGAGCTTGAAAGACATCGCTTATCCACTTACGCATAAAAATAGATCTTTTGGGCAAAAAATAAAGAAACATGTACGGCTGTTGCGCACTCGACTAATCCCCGAAGTCGCCGCCGAGTCATTTTACGGAAGACCACTTAGACGCTTGAACGCTTCTTAGTCTGATTATTTTTTATTCCATATTGCTTTATATATTTCATACTTAAGCATGAAAAACCTACTTGAACATTAGTATGTCACAATAAGCAGCCTAACTTTATCGGCTTGAGTTTTTTCTCCTGAAACTGCGGGTATCGCGTTCGAGGGCCATTTTATTCCAATTGCATGACAGTTACATGTATTTTAGAATATCTACCCTTGGCCGGCCTTTGTATTTATACACATCTATGTTTATAAATATTTATGTAAACATCCATATTTATATGTATTTATACCTTTATACGCTTAGGTGTGAATTTGTTGCTCAATTTATTGCATCAAATGATCAATTAAACGCAAGTGTTCGTTACTGCTCGCCTTGTTTCTAAATAATTTACGGAAAAATTTTTAAATGGAAAAATACTATTATTCCTTTTTTGAACGTCAAGGTTCAACAGGCAGCTCATAAACTGCCTCTTCGTTTATAGCTTAAAAATTATGGCGATTCCCGAGCAGACAGAACCATACATGTACAGCATGGGAATTCTGGGTTTCAGGCCCAAAAAATTTCTAAAAGTACCTTTTTTGGGGTAAAAAACGATGGTTACAAGCATAAATGCACAGCATGGGAATTCTGGGAGGGAAACTCAGCCCAATAATGTTTTAAAAAGTGCCTTTTTCGGGCCAAAAACAATGGGTACACGTCAAAAACACTGTTTTTCGACGTTTCAGACAATGCTCGCTCTTTGTACGACATAAAAACGCAAAAAATCTCTGAAAATATTTAAAAAAATAGAGTAAATTGAACAAAATATAGCCAAAAAATGTGAATACGACGCGAAGCGCCAAAAGTTTGAGATTTTTGAGCCAAATATGAGTTAAAAACGCCTAAAGAAGCACACTTTTTACAACTTTTACCGACTTTTACAAAAAATCAGCAATTCTGGGGGAGGAGTCGCAGCCATTTCGTAGGAGGGGGGTCAGTTGCCATTCTGGGGGAGTCAAACCCCCTCCCCGTAAACCCCCCGAGAACACGTCTGGTTTCAAGTCAAAACCACTTTTTTTGACGTTCCGGACAATGCATGTTCATTCTAGAACATAGAAGCATGAAAAAAATTTCGAAAAATTTTGAAAAAAAATCGAGTACACTGGACAAAATATAGTCAAAAAATCAGAAAATATGAGACATTTGCGCCAAAAATGAGCTAAAAATGCTTCAAATGCACACTTTTACAATTTTTACAAAAAATCCACAATCCCGTGGGGTCGCAGCCATTTTTCCGAGGGTCAGCTGCGAGTAGCTAGAAAAATAATATAAAGGTCAAATTTTTAGATTCCTTGGCAATATGTGATGTGGTTCGAACAGTAGCCCTAATATAAGTTCTAGAAAGATGTCTTATCTCATCTGGAAATCCATCTGCTGTCGTAGAAAATTCGCCACTGGGTACCTTTAAATTTTGAATATCACATGTTGCTGTTCATAACATATTTGTGCTCATATATGCAGCGTAACGTATTCATATCGAGCTTCATGTAATCATCTACCGTAAGCGAGGAAGCACCCATTGAAATTTTGTATAAACAGGTGCTTGTTAAGCAAACGATTTTGTACATACCTTTTACAAGTGTATATCTCTGAAGGACATTACAATAAAACCCAAACTTCAATTCGACGTACATACGTATTATATATATTATAGCGTAATCACGCAATGTTCGCTGCAAAAGTGTCCTTAAGATTGGCATTATAATTAAAGGCAAATTTGTAATTTTGTTAATGCCTTTGATTTTTTATTCTGCGCCATAACTTATTGTTCCCGTGATCTGCGATTGCTATTGGTCGTTCTTATTCATTTCGCCCAAAATCTGCTTTACTTGCAATACATACACGTGTATTATGTCATATTTGAAAATCCATTCAAGATTCTCTTTAAGAAGGGATTAATTTTCATTATTGTTGTTTTATAAATACACAAAGCACGTAGTCTAAGAAATTTTTACTTATTTTTTAAACAATGTTCCTCCAAAAACGTGGAGCTTTTCCGCAACGAATTCGAAAAGCATTGCGTGAGGTGTGGTCGTGCTCTTGGTGGAGTTGACCCTAGACAGAATATTGGCTGATTTTACATGCCCTTGGAAATTAAGGTTCTTTCCCGAATGGCTCCCTGCTCATCCGGAATTCCCATTTCTTAAAAAAATGCTGGAAAAACGTGCTGTTTTTGCGATTTCTGCTCTTTTTGCCTTAAGATATCAATTATTTGTATCAGCAAATCAATTATTGTCCAATTTCGTTTGATTTTTTCGGGACATCTAGAAAAGCAGAGAGGTAGAAACATAAAATTTTTGACGAGTACCCAGCTTTTTTAAAATTAAGCCACTACAGGAAGATCTTTTGGCTATTTAAAATTAAAAATGTGTTAAAATTGAATATGTTCTCAATTGCACGTCTTCATACTCGTATTTTAAAAAATTGTTCTATTTATATGGCCTTATTGCATGAATATGACATTCAATTATGTATGTCATTATGAAGTTCTAATGATCAATACCAAAGCGACCAAAATTAGCAAAATGGAGTAGACTATAATTTAGCTGCTGATCTTAGCTATTGAAATGTTACATATCTGACTGCTCCTATCAGGTAGACTTTGCATAAGCGAGATAATCGAACCGAATGTGGCTAATAAGCAAGTGCTGAAGTGTATCAGTATCTAAACACCAGCGGCTAATTAATTACGGCGATATTCAACGAGTGTGAATATAAAAATGACTGGAATCGTGATACAGCAACTCGTAATTTCATTTTTTTCTAATAACGTATCACGGATAATTACGTTTTGCGTTTAACGTTGCATTTGTGCTAACGGTGTTTATACGCTACGCACAATAAATAATAATTATTGTAATGATAACTGCTGAGTTTGTGGTGCACAAGGTTAGGGTCCGCAGGGGCAGGCACATAGATGGCCGTCCTATTTTGGGGGGACCAACACTAATTTTTGGGGGGACTAAGCCCAAAACGGCTAAAAATAGCACAAAATAATGTTTAAAAAGTCAGATTTTTCTGAATTTGGGGGTCCTAACCCCCTCATTTCCCCTAGAGATACGTGCCTGGGCAGGGGGTGAGATCCCAAAAAATTCAAAACAGTAAATTTAACATTCACGATTTTTTTGCTGATTTAACGATCAACAAATATCGCATTTAAAAGCATTTTTAGTCCATTTTGATTGCATTATATTACTTTTAACACTAAAAAATGCAAAAATTTATCAGTTTTAGATGCTTTTTGAGTAAAAAGCACTTAAGAGTACTAATCTATCGCGAAGCGCCAAAAATTTCTTGACGTTTTTACTACTTTTGACCCCAAAAATGATGCAAAAAAACGTTCCATCAGATCAAAATCGCCGGACAGTACCTGTACGGCTGACCCTTTAGGGAGTAATACCCCCTCATCCTCCTTTTGTGCAAGTATGCCTTCCTAGTGAACGACTTTGACAATCCGTCATTATTCTAACATATCAAGTCTTAGCAGCTAGTCATCATCGCGCTATTTGCGTACAAGGGAACTCGCTTGTTCCTCTATCGCTTTGTAGAAAAACCTGAAGCGAATTTTGATCCTTGTAAACAATATTTTTCTCTCCTTTTTTCTTTTCACTTTCTTTTGAAGCTACATTCCCGTTTAGGATTCATTTCGGATTGAAGTTCCAGTGAGGCATATTCCCTAATTCGTTTCGGTCGCGTGATACAGATTCACTCAAGTTGAAAAAGATAAACTTATAATGGAATTATAAGCTTTCATTCAATTTTAATTAGGCATTTAGCTTTATCAAAGGGACTCTTTTTCATGCTTTCAGCTTATGGTAATAATGTACTTCATCGTTGTTACGTTCATCAGTAAAGCGCGACATTATGTGACTCGAACTTTTTGCGTGCTTTATTTTCACACTCAAAAATCGCTATTTTTGTCATTCAAAATCTATAAATAGTTGCCTAATATCTTTTAGCTTGCACGCTCAATAGATGAGTTACATGAAGAATTTTGGTGATTAATTTTTCAGGAAATGCAGCTACAAGGACACTCTCACAGCTCAGTTATATTTCATAGAGCACCTAAAAATGTTAAATAAATTGTATGCAGTATTATCAATCTGAGCTGTGCTGAGATACAATTGACTCAAAATTAGGACTGCCATGCGGTTTTTAGATAAACGTTGAATGAAATTGCTGTTCCCTCGTTAATCGATGGCTCATTAATGCTTGTTGTTCTGTACGTGCTTAATATGATCTCTTATACTTACATATTGACTGTTTCCATTAGACTGTTTTTAATCGAACGGGTACAAAAATAGTTGCTACGGTTTTTTTCCGAAAAAAGTAGTCATTTAGAACGGGTATTTAATGAACGGGTCGGTTGATTTTCGTGCCAGGATGCAGTCGACGACGGCGCCTTTGCCAACAGGAGATCGCTCAGCATGGTTTTCAACTGCGGACGTTCTACGCACTACTGGTGAGGAAGGATTATACTCCTTTGGATTAATAATGCAGACGAGCAGCAGTTCAAAAAAAAAGAAAATTTTGAATTTTTGTAAAATGCTGCCATGATTTTACGTCAAATATTCTCAAGTTATTAGAAATTTGTACGTGGGGGGTTAGATGAGTAATAAAAATAAAAATTTTCAGCTTTATTATGCTGATATGTCCTCAAATAAGGGTAAAGATGTGAATCTAATCGGTAAATTTGCCTGAAACTGTTTTGCGGAAAGTTTTACTGTTGTCAGATTTCCCGAAGAAAACCTAGTTTGAGTTTTAAATACTCTTACTTCAACTCGCGCATTTCTTCAGCAATTTTCTATTATTACTCGATTAATGATTCAAATTATGTATACGTAACAATGAGTCGTGTAGCATTTCGTTAGAACTATTCTGCTTTCGAATAAATTCACGCAAACTTTAAGAAGTTTCGTGGACAATTAACTAACAGTTTACAATAATTATAGATCAGCTCATCGCATTTATATAATCTGTCAGCTTAATAAGTGAAAGTTTTTAAAAGTTGTGCTAAGAGTTATGTAACAATATTTAATTTGCCATTTGATTATATATAATTCATCACGCCTGTCAATCTGTAAACGTTTTTCTTGTTATTAAGTATTTAGCCCTACTGCAGAAACATGCCTGGGCAGACATGTAACAGGGAGGATGGGAAATTCCTTCCCCACCCAAAGTTGGTCGCCCTTCCATCCCCCAAAGTCAGAAAAATTTTGGACCCTCTCCTCCGATTTTTGGAATACTTGTGATTTTTGGCCGTTTTTAGGTGTTTTTTGTCCCCTTAAAATGGCTGGCGACCCCCTTCTCAAAATTTCGAGCCGTTACATGTATATGTCTGGGTATGAGGTTATGAGGTGGTGTTGCCTCTGATGGGTCAGTCAGGCAGACTTATGTATTGCCAAACTATGTTGAACATATGGAACATGAATTTTACTTGTCTTGACATCTTAAATTCAAACCTATTGCGGACTCAGACCTTGTAATGTGTGATGCTAAGTGAAATTTTCTCACAGGCAGCCTTTACCAGCAAGTCCAGAATCAGCAAGTCGCTCAACTCGACATGCTTGCGTCACAGTTTTTCAATGCTCCGCCGAACGCGGCGGCCGCTGTGGCGGCAGCCCAACACTTGGCAGCCTTGAACGCCGCGGCGGCTGCTGCCTGCGGCAACAGCAACGCGTCATCGTCCGGCGGCAACACAGCTATCGGTAGCAGCATTTTGACGCCGCAGGCGCCCATGATGATGCGAACTCCGTTTAATGCCGGCCTGTCAAGCAATATGTTGTCGTCCAGGTCGTCGCAACCGCCCCCGCCTTTGTTGCCGCCTTATTTTTATGCCGCGGCCGCTGCGGCGTACGCTGCGGCTAGTAAACCCGCGGCGCCTGCGTCTCTGCCCAGAACGTACGGACCGATGAAATCTGCGTTTTTTCCCGCTGCGGCGACAAGGCACCCAATGTACAGGTAGTTAAACTGCTGCTAACTTACTATAAAGAATTAATTTGTAGTTGTTTGCTTGCGTTTGGGAATAAAATTTTCACTGGATGGTGGATAGAAGTATTTTTACTTAATTTCAATTTTTAACTTGTTTCTGAATATTCTTACAAAATGACTCGCACTCATTCGGGTACGTGAAAGATGAAAAAGACAATTTATGCCGGAAACTTCCGTACAAATCTTACTACGTCTGGCGAGAGACCCTTAACTCTTGATAGACGTTGGCCATGCCTCAGGTTCACTTGATTGTTAAGTTCCAAATAAGACTTGGTTTTGACTTAGGCGCATTGGATACCATACCAGTCTGTCGTGAAAAAATTTCAAGTTTTTGTGTCTTTGCAAAGCAAGTGTGTTCCTCAAACCAAGTCTTTGGGGGATTTCGGTTTGTTCAAATTTTCTGAATTGTATGCGAGAGTATGATACTCGTATTTCCAGTTTTTAGATCAGATTTCTGCATTCTGAAAACTAAGATCCGAAGCGATTTTGTGGTAAATATACGTTATCTACTCTTGTCCCATTTGGACGATGAAGTGTCCTGTTTACTATTTTTTTATCATTTGATCCGATACTGCCGAATTATGTACAGCAGGAAGAACAAATGCTTCTGATCCGCTGGGAGGACCAATATTTCGCGCTCTTCTCAAGTTTATCATTCACGTTTTTTCTGCAAAATGTTTTTTACGTTGTCTGAGAAAGTCGGCGAGCAGACCATAGTTCATTAAAGATCACATCTTCTTGACACATTGATGTCAGATAATTTTGGTCTACTTCGATCGACAACACTAGGAAGGGGTCATGCTTCAGCTCGAGATTGATCTATCCAATACTAATGAATTTAATTTTTAGTAAATTTTGATCTTTGTTCGAATATCTAACACGTGTTTTAATGACAGTGTTGAGTATAGCATGTGTATGACTGTAGTGATCGCAACCAGAGCCAAACAGTAACTTGAGGCTCGTATTTTTTGGGGGCCATTTTGGGAGCCTTTTAGTCGCCAGTGCCACTCTCCAAAAATGCACTGTGTATAGTAAATATCGATTCATCGAGTTTAAAAAACGCAGAAATAAAGCTCACCATCAAAGTGCCAGCTTTAGTTTCCAATTCATTTGAAGATAGTATTTAGACATTACGTCCTTCGTTTCCTGCGGCCCTTTGGTTAGCAGCACCCCCGCCATGGCAAGCTTGAAGTGTTCTAAAAGTCGATTAAATTTAAATTTGAATTAAAAACAATTTTCTTTCTTGCTTCGCATTACATTTGTTTTCCTATTTCTGAAGGCGCCTTTTTACATATGAGTATTTTATTTATATTATTTACATTATTTTATTTATTTACGATTTACATACGTTCTCTTTCTCCACTCGGTGTGATGGTTTTCAATATTTTCCTCGTTTTTTGTGTCGCTTATTTGTTATATGTCTTACTGCAAGTAATCGTTAATTACTCAAAAGTCAAATGTAATGATTTATAAAAATGGATTGATTCAATTGCAGAGACAATGTCGAAATCCCAAATATGGATGAAATGAAGCTCGTTTCCTCAGATTGCTTTGGCTTAATTTAAACCGCGACCCAAACCCGCAATATCAATCACCTTTGTCAAGCGTTGCACGTGCTCACTGTATAATCGCATGAAAACCATTACAACATGTAATGTTTCATAAAGACATGACAAATATTCATTTTAATCGTTTTCGATCCTTTGGCCTACTTTGAATTTTTTTAAGTTTCTTGTGGATCCCTTCCTAGATTTAATCGGAATCTTTTACTTCTATTCTAAGAGGGAAGGGCACGCGAGGAAAAAAAGTAATTTTTAAATGCTTTCAGTTTTTGAGCCATCTCTAATTTCCTTAGCTAGCCTACGGGTGTTCTATAAATGAATCGGACAGCCTTAATTGCGGCTGCCCGATTCCCACTTTGCCATTTGCGCAACATTTACTAATTGCATGTTGTTTAATTTGTTTAGTTTTTATCAGCTTTGAGTGACTCAGTTACGTGGTGCGCGACGCTTCTCTTGACGTCTGAAAGAAAACCTTGAGGTTTCGATGGTTTTCGCTCATAAAACGCTACGTTCAATGGAAACAATATTCTCATTTACTTTAGCATCCTCTATTTTCTTCTCTAATCAGAGTGCGGCGTTTTTAATATTGTGGGTGATAAAAAAAGCGCAATGGTATATCGATTGAAGCGCGCATTTTCTAAATATAGTATCTGGCAATTTTCCCATGCAGCGCTACAAAAAATTATTCACAATTCGGGCGAAAAACGCCAAACCTAGCAGTGTTGCAACCGCAAGGAAATATTATTTTGCAACAATGGCACGAGGTTGCGCAAAAAAATCATTTTGTAATTTAGCGCGCTCGTGAATTGCACGTGTTTAGCATTTTTATTAATTTTAATGAAGCATCGGTGTTTTTTGCGTCAATTGTATTCGAGCAGATGAAAGCTTGAGCTGAAATAATTGGAGATTTGATAATTTTACTTTTTCTCTCGATGTTTTAAATTCATTGTTCGCAGAAGCAGAAAAAAATCATGTTCATTTAATAAGAAAAATATAGATCTGGTAAATTTATGAAATTAATCAAAAACGCGAGTATACTTGATGCGTAACACAAAGGATAACTCGAAAAATTGAAGATATTAAATTACACAGTGAATCAATTATCACATTGAGCAAAAATTATCCTGCAGAGTTCATTCGAAGAATTACACATATGGTGAATAAAACCGTAATGTCAGCCGACTTAATGATCTTCTAATAAATTATAGAATTTCAAGATTACTTTTTCGAATTATTTATTTTTTATGAATAAAATAAAAAAATCTTACTAAGTATCATACGTTTGATGTTTTTACAATTAAAATCAAGAATTGAGCTTTTGTGGGCCAAAATGAGTTCGAAAACTGGTATAAGCGCTAAAATAGTGTTAAAACTAAGTTATTGCACCGTTTCTGATTAATTTGACGTACTTTTGTATAAAATTTTAATTTGTCATCCATTTTTGGCCTTCATTTTGCCTCCTTTCCCCCAAAAATTTCCCATTTCTCATGGGGATCAGGACCCTGGCCCCGCGCCCCCTCCCACGTGCTTGTCTGGTTACCTGTACATTTGTGCTCATATTTTGAATTAGGTAGTTAGGTATATTAAAGAATGGTACACATCATACATGGGGAGCAGTCGAGCCGAATTCTTTGAGATCACTGGTGAAAATCCCAAAAACGTGCCAGAAATCCAATTTTTGGGTTTGGTTAGACCGCCGGACCCCTCCCCCACGTCCACGTGTGGTACATATGCGTTATAGTTCAATAAGACATAAAAGAATACAGTGTGCATCCATTTCAGATCCATTCCGCCATGTCTTATTCACAATATAATCATCTGCGTGCGCATGCAAATATAGCATGGCTTTCAGTGTCTGCTTTATATCCTTGGAAATCTAAATCGGGCAGAGTAGAAGGCGGAACTTTTCCACCTGAATCATCTTATCGTCAGACACCTACAGTAATCATTTTGTACAGCATTTCTCGTATCCATAAATTCGTCTAAGTTTTTAATTAGTGCGCAAATTATTTGAAAATCGACAGATTGTCGATTTATGCTAAGTTTGAATAAGGTCGGGTTTATTTGATGAGATTAACATGTGGCATCGGTTAATGTCGATTTATGCAAAGTGTGAAAAATGCTGGGTTTATTTGACGAGATTTACATGTGGCATCGATGAATGTCGATTTGTTCAAAGTGTGAATAAGGTCGGGGTTATTTGACCTAATTAACAAGCGGCATCGGTGAAGATAACGACTGCGAAGCTTCATCGAATAACTAACTGTTCAAATAAAAATTACCGTATGTCGAAATTTCGAAAAAACACATCAGCAAAATTTACAGTCTGGTGTTTTAGCCTCAATATTGTAACCTCTTCAAAATTTGATTGCTGGCCTTTAAAAAAGTAGGTTATCTATAAAAAATTACAGATTGTAATATCTTCAATTTGGGAAATTGTAACAGCCACAATCGATTAAAGTAATGAAACTACTGACTTTGCGTTCCCTAGAACAATAAATTTTACGGAGAATAAGATCAAACTTTTGCTGCAAAACCAAAGTTAAATAAATTGTTCTGCGTCACCTATTTCTATTGTCTTTTTTATGAGTTTTGGATCTTGATTTGTTGAATTTTTATTCTGCATATATCGGTAAATGATGATGTCTATTAGGGTGCCGTCTAATAGAAGCATAATTGTTTTGTGTCGTTTCAAAATTTTTAGTTAATTTTGATGCATTTAAAGATCAAAGGGGCAAGAATAACCCGGTCCCGGTTTCAATATTCTCCGACTTACGCCATTCGCTGTGTCTTTTGTTGGAATAGATTGTAGGGAATACATAAAGACTATACATTTGTTTAAAATGTAAAATGAATTTCGTTTGCTTTCAATATCGCGAGTTTGTAATATTTTCGATACCGAGCTTCGCATTCCTCAGTATGCAGCTAAATCTTATGAACTATAGCTCAAGGTCAAGTATTATAGAAGAAGGAATATTAGTGTCACTAGACTATTGAAGGTGAATCTAAGGGAGGTGTAAAATTTGACCTATTGAGCTAATAAAGATACAATTTTACTTTTAATGTTGATTAAATCTGACTTAGTTTTGAGACGACGTTTTCTTGAGCAATGCAAATTCAAGAAACTAAATGATCCAATATAGTCTCGTATTATGATTCGCACGGAGCGGGTAGGAACCACAATATATTAGTTTTTATCTCGAAAACTACGTTGGGATAGCTAGTAAAAATCTAAATTTTTCAGTGTTTTTCAACATATCCATCGAGATCATAAACTTCGAATAGTTTGAGAAAAATTTTTTCACGTTCTCGCTGTTGAATATTCACTGAATAGTGTCGTTTATTGGTCGCGCTTGTTGAGACAGAATTATGGATATAGTTTTTTTAATTTTTGAAGCTTCTTTATCAAATAGATGCGATGTTTTTATTTCCTCCACGCATATCATCTTACCTTTTAAAATTTTTTCAAGGTTGAGGGGGTAAATCAGCCGCCTCCCGCCTCCCCAATGTATGGTCCTGTTTCAATGTACTGCTAATTCTGGGTTCAACAACGAATTGGCTAAGAAGCTGATAATATCAGAATATTTGACGGTGTGCACTGCTCCTTTTAGAAAACTAAACTAAGCATCCTTCTTCACAGAAAAAGCTACCTTAATTTTTCCGGCGAAGAAACGGTTTCATAATTCCATTATTAAAAAAACCGGAAAATTTTAATGCGTGTGAAAAACTCGGTTGTGGTCATGACCACACCTGGGCGTGGGGAGGGTTTGGGGGGTATGCACCCCCCAGAAACCAAAATACCCCCCCAGAATTCAATTTTTGAAAATTTTTTTCGTTTTTTTCGCAATTTTTTGATGCCAATGGATAGTGCTTAATGAGAAACGTCGAAAAATGGTGTTTTTATCGCCATACCACCATTTTTAAGGCCATTTTTCGACCTTCAAAAAAATATTGCACACCCCCAGAATTTTATTGCTGCCCACGTATGGTCATGACCTAAATTATTTCAAAATTTTGTAAAGTTTAAGAAAAATTCGAAAATTTAGGCTTAATTGTAGCTAAACACAATCAAAAAAGTACTAGTATTTTAATTTTTTTCGAGCGTACCGCTGAGCTATTTCAGATTTGCAGAAAATATTTTGCTGCCAAAGTGCTAAGGTTACTGTGTTTTGCCCTAAACATGATTAAACTGCTCTCGCCTCTTAAGCCTTTGTCTCGCATAAAAACTGTATTTTTGTACATAGAAAGCATTCCTAAAACTTTCCCACTTTTTAAATATCATACAAACAATCAGCTATGTTGACAGGATTTATTGCATAAATATACAGACAGGCACATGTAATTGGAAGCATTAGTGAAAACTTATGATAATAAATAACTAAAAATCAGTAAAGTAGTATTTTTCACAACGCCAATTGCGTTGGGCCAGTGGGAGGGGCGGCAGGCCATATTGATGTCTTATCAATTCAATTCATATTAATATTCAATTACTCAATTCGATTCGTAATCTATTTATCATAGGTAGCGCGTTAGCGCGTACCTATAATATACTTGGGTACCCCTAACATATGTCCCCCCTCACAGCTATAACGACACACATCTGGGAAGTGCGGTTTTTTCAAAAGGTAGATAGTAGTACTGGTGGACCTTCTAGCTCTACAATGGTTAAGCATATAGCCGTGCTTAAGCATATAGCCGTGCTTAAATATATAGCACACGCATAAGCATATAGACTGTAGAAGTATAGGCGAGAAGCATTGCCACACTGTTCTATTTTTGCATGTTTTTCGAACTTCGAGACATGTAGGTTCTGCAGCTTATGAAACAAAACTTATGTGTGCAATCATTTTATTTCTATAGCTTATGAGACAAAACTTATGTTACTCATTCTCATCTTATTTATAGCTCATGTGGGGTGAGTGAGTAGGGTATACGGTTGAAAAGTAATTTATTAATTTCTACTCTTTTTCCAGAGAAAAATTTAAAAAAAATAAATAAATAAAAATAAGCATCAAATTTGGACATCAGGCTATACAAGAATAATACAACACCTTAATTAATCAAAATCAGAAAAAAACAAGCCAAATAAAAATTTACAGAGAATTAGCCAGGCAGCACAACATATAGCAAGTGCTCGATACAAATTCCTACAATACAACGCATTAGTACGACGCATAAAACATCATAAAACGGGTTAAACGCTTAAACATAGAAACTCTGCCCTTGTAGGCACGAAGCACCAAATTTCGGGTAAAAATTCTTTAGAATAGTGTACTGATTATATTCTGAGCATTTGTATCCGATTTGGATAGTCTAGCAGAGCACTGCTAGACTCTTCAACAGATGTGACAACTTCATTATTGTCTTCTCGTTTCATCTGCTCATCCTCAAATAGATCGACATTTTTGCGAATCAATTTTTTAAACATGTATTTTCGACTGGCCCAAGCTGTCTCATCAGCTTCCTTTTTCCAAATTTTAATTCATACCGGTAAAAATTATTAGCGTTTTCTATTTCTTCCCTTAATTCGCTTTCATTTAGAGCGTCTAGGAGTGAGTCATAAAAATCATAGAGAATATGGATTTTATCAACAAAACTGCTGTAAAATGGCTCGGTTTGGAGGTCTTGTATACTGTTCGGAAAATCTTCAAAATCTGAAAGCACGGCTTTTACTAAAAAGCGCCAAAACGGGTTAGTCCAACCACTTTCGATTACAGTCTCATTTGAGCTGCTTTCAGAATCTGAAGAATTTCCATTGTTACTGCCTTCACTACTATCATCATCTGTCATTTGTTCAGACTCTGATGTATCATTCCTCTTTGTGATATCCCATGCATGAGGTATTTGTGTCTTTTTAAGTAAAATTATTAAGTAATTGCTTACCACAGATTTCACAGATTTTATTCATTTTGTCAACTATTCAAGATGTGGCATTCCTTAAATAAACTTTATTGCACATGTGATTCGCGTTTACATCACATTCTTGACGTAGAAGCTCACATTCTTCACAATATTGGTCACTACCGTCACTTCATTCAATTCTATAGCCTAGCATGCATTTTCTTCATATGCATAACGTTAAGCCTGGTTCTGAAGTGAAAATTATCGCTGACAAAGTGCTCCAATTTCTGACAATATCTCCAAGAATCTCAATTTTGTCAGTAATATCGTCAATTACAACAAGCGCATGATGGATTTTTAAGGAAACGCGCCGCCAGAGGAATGTGATCGATGCGATATTTGGGCAGAATGTGAGAATCTCACAGTCTGCACAAAAATCCATCACATCGTCACATTCCTCTGAAAAGTATACCAGAGGTTCATACGCTTCTGCTCTGGCGACTGATATTAAAGCAAACGCGCCCACTTCAGAGGAATGTGACGATGATGCTTTTTTTGTGCAGAATGTGAGGATTTTGTGCACCTCACATTTTGCAGAAAAATCTCACATTCCAAATTGTGCACCTCACATTCTGCACAAAAAAGCATCACATTGTCACATTGCTCTGAAAATTGGGCGCGTTTGCTTTTAACTTATCAGTCGCCAAGGGCGAGAAGGTATGAACCTCCTGGTATAGCATTTTCAGAGGAATGTGACGATGTGATGGTTTTTGTGCAGACTGTGAGGTCTCACATTCTGCCCAAAAACCATCATATCGTCA
Organism: Mermis nigrescens; assembly: GCA_036768485.1. Taxonomy (NCBI): domain Eukaryota; kingdom Metazoa; phylum Nematoda; class Enoplea; order Mermithida; family Mermithidae; genus Mermis; species Mermis nigrescens. The sequence goes on from JAVLUZ010000796.1 coordinate 250,465, forward strand.
CATTCCTCTGAAAATAGGGCGCGTTTCATAAAAATCACTCATTTGTAGTTGCATCAGCTAACAACTGACTAGCAAAACCACCTTTCTGCGTGAGGTTGTATTGACGATATTACTGACAAAATTGAGATTCTTGGAGATATTGTCAGAAATTGGAGCACTTTGTCAGCGATAATTTTCACTTCAGAACCAGGCTTAACGTTATGCATATGAAGAAAATGCATGCTAGGCTATAGAATTGAATGAAGTGACGGTAGTGACCAATATTGTGAAGAATGTGAGCTTCTACGTCAAGAATGTGATGTAAACGCGAATCACATGTGCAATAAAGTTTATTTAAGGAATGCCACATCTTGAATAGTTGACAAAATGAATAAAATCTGTGAAATCTGTGGTAAGCAATTACTTAATAATTTTACTTTAAAAAGACACAAATACCTCATGCATGGGATATCACAAAAGAGCAATGATACATCAGAGTCTGAACAAATGACAGATGATGATAGTAGTGAAGGCAGTAACAATGGAAATTCTTCAGATTCTGAAAGCAGCTCAAATGAGACTGTAATCGAAAGTGGTTGGACTAACCCGTTTTGGCGCTTTTTAGTAAAAGCCGTGCTTTCAGATTTTGAAGATTTTCCGAACAGTATACAAGACCTCCAAACCGAGCCATTTTACAGCAGTTTTGTTGATAAAATCCATATTCTCTATGATTTTTATGACTCACTCCTAGACGCTCTAAATGAAAGCGAATTAAGGGAAGAAATAGAAAACGCTAATAATTTTTACCGGTATGAATTAAAATTTGGAAAAAGGAAGCTGATGAGACAGCTTGGGCCAGTCGAAAATACATGTTTAAAAAATTGATTCGCAAAAATGTCGATCTATTTGAGGATGAGCAGATGAAACGAGAAGACAATAATGAAGTTGTCACATCTGTTGAAGAGTCTAGCAGTGCTCTGCTAGACTATCCAAATCGGATAAAAATGCTCAGAATATAATCAGTACACTATTCTAAAGAATTTTTACCCGAAATTTGGTGCTTCGTGCCTACAAGGGCAGAGTTTCTATGTTTAAGCGTTTAACCCGTTTTATGATGTTTTATGCGTCGTACTAATGCGTTGTATTGTAGGAATTTGTATCGAGCACTTGCTATATGTTGTGCTGCCTGGCTAATTCTCTGTAAATTTTTATTTGGCTTGTTTTTTCTGATTTTGATTAATTAAGGTGTTGTATTATTCTTGTATAGCCTGATGTCCAAATTCGATGCTTATTTTTATTTATTTATTTATTTTTTTTAAAATTTTTTTCTGGAAAAAGAGTAGAAATTAATAAATTACTTTTCAACCGTATACCCTACTCACTCACCCCACATGAGCTATAAATAAGATGAGAATGAGTAACATAAGTTTTGTCTCATAAGCTATAGAAATAAAATGATTGCACACATAAGTTTTGTCTCATAAGCTGCAGAACCTACATGTCTCGAAGTTCGAAAAACATGCAAAAATAGAACAGTGTGGCAATGCTTCTCGCCTATACTTCTACAGTCTATATGCTTATGCGTGTGCTATATACTTAAGCACGGCTATATGCTTAAGCACGGCTATATGCTTAACCATTGTAGAGCTGGAAGGTCCACCAGTACTACTGTAGATAATAAAAAACTTAGGACCTCCATTTTGTTTCATGTTTACACTCAATACCGGGATAGTCGTGAGTGTGTAAAGTTTACACCAAAAATTCAAATGATCGGCGGAGGGCCAATTTTTTTAAAATGTTTTCTTGGTTAGTAGCTTACGAATCTGGTCTTAAAATTTCTTTACACTCATTAGTTGTTGCACAGGAGTGTAAGGTAGACGGTTTTTTTACTGTTTTCATGTGCAGAAGCATATCTAACTCACTTTTACATTTTATGCAGTCTGATTGGTTTCAACAGGTAGACAGTTATAAAATATAGGGGAGTGTTTTTTATTTTTTTCGAAAAAGTAATATTTTCAAATTTAGAGGCGGTTTATTGTAAAGACTGGGACAAAAATATTTTTCCCTGCCATATTCTCCACTTAGTAGACAGAACGTGGTAATTATCTTTAAAATGTGCCTCGTCCTAAGCGCTACACGTCAAAATTTATTTTGTTTCTTTACAATCAATATTGCGTTATTAGTGTAGGTGTACACTTTACACTGAAAAATTTTTTCCCGTCCAGAGCGTCGTGGATGATGAATTTAAAAAAAATGTTCTCCGTAAGGTCAGAATAACGAATCTGACCTTTAAACTTTTCTACAGTTAGTGTTTGTTGAGGTATGATGAGGTGAACTTTGAATTATACATCTATTTTCTAATGCCGATAGGTAACTCCGTATTGCATATTGTTTGATCAGATTTTTCTTATTTCAGAGGTTTTTGACTCGTCTTTAATAGATAGTTATTTTTATTATCATAAATGTACTATTCTTAAACTTCAGTAGAACGATGAATATTTTTCAAAATAGTATAATCAAGCTAAAATCTTCGCTGCGAGACTCATTTAACGTGCACTGTGTTGATAGACAGGCACCTAATCATATGTTCCTATATGTCGCCATGTTAAATAACCTGCAGCGTAATAAGTATAGGATGTTGTTGTAAAATAGGGAAATGATTTCAGATTTTTATCTATTGTCCACAATACAGCGAAATCATGAGTGACTAAGTATTAAAATCCGCCGATATGTTGAGTTCGGGCAAGTGGCTGACGTATCCGTTCTCGCATGTGGATTTAAAAAAAGAATAATGGGTTCAAATCTTCTGAATACTGATTTTTTCATTTTTTTCATTCTTTTGGCAAAACCATGCACTTCATTTGACTTATTCATCTATTTAGGTTAAGTTATCCGCTGGCTTCTTCATTAATCGTTTTGTAAAAGTCCAAATTTATGTTTACTAATTTATTTTAGGGTCAGTATTTGATCATAGGTAGCGCGTTAGCGCGTACCTATAATATACTTGGGTAGTACACCCCCTAACAGCTATAACGGGACAGATCTGGGAGGTGCGGTTTTTTTAAACGAAAGATAATGAAAAAATTCGCTGCCTGACTTTTTTGTTTTTCTTTACACTCAAAACTGACTGTGTAAAGAAGGTGTAAAGTTTTGGCGTAACGGTATGACATATAGCGAATTTTTGGGGGTTTTTTACCGGGCTTGTGGACAACTCAGTATTGACTCTTCAAACAATTTAATGGGATAGATTTGTAGAGGAAGGAATTCTGCAGATGACACTTTTTTGTTTTTTTTCGAATTTTGCCTTAGTTCTCGAATGGGAGTGTAAAGAGTGCGAAAATCTGGGGGTGAAAAGACACATTTTGGTCGAGTTTTCGACTTGTTTATATCTGCTAACAACTCCGGTTATGAGTTTTAAGAAATTTTTCTGACAGAAATGTACTACGGATCAAGAGCTATCTTGTACTTACCAGCAAACTTTTTTACAATCAATACCCAGTTATTACCAGGGGTTTAAACTTTACACTCTAGTGGATGAGTAAAAAACAGACTTTGTCCAAGATTTCTCTGCCAACTTATAAGGTTATGAGTTGGGATGAATTGGATAAAATAGAAATAAAGTAACTTCTAAGGGCTACACGTCGAAGCACGCCACGTTAAAAAAACGTAATATTGAGTTGTTTATGGGGATGTAAAGTTCGAGATCTGAGGTGTAAAATGGGCGAAAAAACAGGTTTTTTTTGTATTTTGATTGGTAAATCATATCAAATATTTTGCGGAACATAAGTTTGGCACATACAAACGTACTACAATCAAAGGGCTACAAACTGGCTCGAACCGGATTTATTTACACTCAATGGGGCGTTAGGTTCAGATTTTTAAAGTTTACAATGTGGTGGACATTGGAAAATACGTGTTTGTCTATTTTTTTGTTCGCCACTTTCTCTGTTCAGAAGTCGGGCGAGGTCGAATAGGATAAAAATAAAGTACTTTCTAAGAGGTACGCATCACAGCGAATTGCGTTTGTTTACATCGATATTTAGCTTTTTCGGGAGCTGTAAAGTCAAAAAATGGGGAGTTCAACGTGTTTCTCTCTTGTTTTTTCTGCCAAGTTCTGGGTTATGAGTCTGGACATAATCTCAAGTCTAAAAATGAACCAGAAACCAAATGTGATACGCCAGTTGTTTGCACTCAACAGTGGTGTAAAGTGGTTTACATCTGATATTTACTTGTCCTCGGGCCATTGTGGAGACTTAATTTTTTCATAAATGTTGATCGTAATATCAGAGTAATATCAGAATTACGAATCCAACTGAAATTTTCTTTACACTCTGTGTTTGTGTAAAGTTTACACTGCATATTAACTTTAGTTCTAGAGCCTTGCGGAAGCTTGATTTTTTCTAAAGTCTAAAAATGTATCAGGAATCAAATGTGAGACGCCAGTTGAGCGCGTTTGCTTACACTCAACAGTTGTGTAAAGTAGTTTACAACTGATGTTTATTTGTTCTCGGCTTATTGTGGAGACTCAATTTTTCATAAATTTTAATCGTAATATCAGAGTAATATTAGAATAACGAATCCGACTAAAATCTATTTTTATACTCTGTGGTTGTGTAAAGTTTACACTGAATATTAACTTTAGTTCTAGAGCCTTGCGAAAGCTTAATTTTTTTCAAAATGTTCTCCGTAAAATCAGAATTGGGAATCTGACTGTTACTTTACTCTACACCTAGTAGTTGTGTAAAGTTTGCACTATTCATTTGTTGTTAATATGTAGTTTATACTACAAATTTATTTTACTTCCAAATCTGAGCGCTAGTGTTCCTTACACTTGATATTTGCGTAAAGGTTATGCTGAAAAACTTTAATCTGTTTAAATAATGTAAGGTTGTCTTGTTTAAAAAGGATAATGCTGATGTCAAGAACAATATTGTTTACCGCGTTCTTGGACTGCTGTCATCATTGTGGCATGTTACTGTATGTGTTCACTGACTGATGTACTCAAATCATGCTAATTAAAAGTAGGGTACTAGCAAAGAAAAATGCTCCGATGGAACAAAACAGATGAATATACTTGGAATTGTGGATTATTAGGATGTAAAAGGAGGGGACTAGGTAAAAGCTATCTAAAGTCGCAAAATCTGCTAAAAATCACACTTTCTCTAAGCAACGCAAAAAAATCGAAGTATATTCTGCGGCCTCTAAAAAAGTGTCTCTTTTAAATAATTTTCAAAGTTTCAGATAAGAGTGTGTAAAAATTTTTAACAAATCAAATTTCTGAATTTGTTTACTTTTTCAAATTGCTGGCAAGTAGCAACGCTGACTAGCTACGTATCCTGATTGATAGAAAACTAAGTGGTATTGTTTGTATATAAAGTTGTTTTATTTTGTTATGAGCATAATAGCAAGCAAAGCAGGGGCCGATCGATTAGTGCACACAGTCGTTACGGGCATGCTAGTGTACCTTACATTTAGTCTGTTTCAAGTCAACTTACGCTTTTCCTACTGTTTTAAACCAACAATTTCTTCAATTGTCTTGGATGCATCGATGCTTTTTATTTCATTCAATTAGCTTAGAAACACTGTTAGTTTACTCAATATGATTTTCCATATCTACTGCATAGCTAACGTGCTGCTTTTTCAATCACTTTTATGGTTAAATATTTATTTTAATCTGTTGGCCGCAGAATATACTTCGATTTTTTGCGTTGTTTAGAGAAAGTGTGATTTTCAGCAGATTTTGCGACTTTAGGTAGCTTTTTCCTAATCCCCTCCTTTTACATCCTTAATAATCCTCAATTCCAAGTATGTTAATCTTTTTTGTTCCATCGGAGAATTTTTCTTTGCTAGTCAGTTCAATTATTAATTCAATTTAGTCTTCAACACCAACTCATTCCGGACCAATCAGTTACCAGAAGGGAACCACAATCAGTCGCTGGAATAACTTCGCCCAGGCAACCCGGAATTTCGGCGCTCCATTCCTTTACGGCACCGCAGCGTCAGCAGAACAGGCGACCTTCATCTCCGGGTCCACTGACTGACCCTAGGTTCATTAGGTCCATCGGGCTCAATGGTTCAGTGTCGCGACTTTCCTCACAATCATCGAACGTTGAAACGGGTATCAACGAATCATTTGTGTCGTTGCAGCAACCATCGGTAGGCGCGCTTTCTATTACTGAGCGAGTTATAATCAAAGATGCAGAGCATGGCCGATCTGGCTGTGGGGGTTAGCCGTTCTGGGGGGTCAAGAATAGAGCTTTTTGGGCCAAAATGACCTCGAAAAAGCGTTAAAAAAGCGTTAAAATTACATTACACAATTTCTGATCAATTTTAAGCACTTCGAAGAAATTTTCAATTTTCATCCGTTTCTTGTCTTTATTTTGCCTCATTTTCCCAAGAAAATTTCCCATTTTCTCATTCTGGGGGTCTAAACCCTAAACCAACCCCACATACATTTCTGTCCATAATTACTGCAAAATTATCGGAGTATGAAAGAAGGAAGAACAATCCAATCCTTTCACCCAAAAATTCAAAATTTCGGATTTTTGTTCATTTCTGCAGAGTCTTTTACCAGTGGCGGATCTAGGATTTTCCTAAGGGGAGGCGGTATCCCAACTTTTCCAAAAACAGTCAAAAATAGGTCCGAAAATTTGCCCTTAACGCGCGAAATAGCATTTTTTCGGTGTTTTACATTGTTTACTTTTACATAAAATCACTTTTGACGCAATATTTTTTTCGAAAAATTTTAGATTTTTAAAAAATTTAAAAATCTGGCGCGTAGCGCCGGAAAATTTGTGAAATTAAGGTGGATAGAAGCATGATTTACTGCTTGATTTCCTGTTTTTATAGCATTTGATGCGAAACATCGAAATTTTCGATTGAAAATAGAAGAAAACTATGCAAAAATAGAACAGAAAATGGCTGAAAGGTCGCCAAGAAAGTTAAGAAACGTCATTAATAGATATCATCCGGCGCGTAGCGCCGGAAAAATTTGAGAAATGATGGTCACTGACGGCCAAAAATCATTGCAAATTGCATATCCATTCTTTATCTCGCCAAATATTTTTGGCCGATGAGGGCGGCCGCCCCCCGCCCCCTTAAATCCGCGCCTGTCTTTTACGATCATTTATCCGAAATGCGGCTAATTCAGAAATAATTTAAACTTATCTCGTTGAGACTAGTTAAAAATTTTTAACAAATCAAATTTCTGAATTTGTCTTCAATACTTGTCTCGGCTTTAGAGAATTGTCATCTTCTTAATGCTGATGCATCCTACTATTTGAAAAGAATTATTTTAGATACGTTTGAAAAGCAAATGTGTCAATCACTTTTAAATACTTCGATTTTCTTATACTTAATCGGCATAACGATGTTTTCCCTGAATAACAGAAAATTGTTCAAATATTTGAATATGTACAATCAAGGTTAAAATTTCAATTGAAATATTAAGGAAGACGATTTAATGAAACGGATAAAGATTTAAAAACTCATAAAGAAAATGAGACGTTAAAGCGGATGATTGAATTTGAAGCCTCCTAAATGTGTTGGCTCTCAATGATAGCGGAAAATATTCATGTCAATTGCCAGATAAGCTTACATATTAATGGAGAACATTTCATAATTTTGTTAAGAGAAGTGACTACATGCGAGTACTACTATAAACAATTATTGATTCTTAGAGCTAGCGACGGATCGGGGCTCCGTTTCCAGTCATCGGCTGCTGCGGAGCTGACCTCCAGAATTCTCACGCTGTACATACGTATCTGGTCGACACTAAAATATTCTTAAGGAAGGGTTTGTGCTTTAATCTCTCCTGATAATGGCTGCTGACCCTCGTAAAATGCTGCCATGTTGACCCCAAAACTTTCAATTTTGCGCAAAATTTATAGGCAACGTGCTGTTTTATGTTTTTCTAGTGATCTTTTGGCTCAAAGAATCAATCCTCTCTGCGCTTGGCGCCACACTGTCAATTATTGACCACATTCTGTTCAATCTGATTAATCTTTTTGGAAATTTTTACATTTTTATTTACTGCAAAGAGAATTGTCAGAAAAGTCAGAAGTAAATTTTTTAACGCGTACCCGTCACATATGGGCGTTAAAAGTCTGGGCTCCTCAAGAATCTGAAAGACTGCCAAAAATCGTAGACCCCAAAATTTAATCTTGGTGCTATTTTTAGCGATTTTGCCCCATCGAACCCCCAGAATTTGGTCTTTGCCCATGTGTGATACTCATAGTTGTCGAGACCAAAAAGATCCTCTAGAAAAAGTTTGAGACAAAATTCGTACGCTGTACACGTATGATTAACACCGTACGTGTACAGCATAAAAATTCTCAGAGGATGGGGGTGGGTGAGTCCCAAAGAATTGTTAAAAAGTGCCTGTTTTAGCTAAAAAGGATGAGTACACGTCAAAATTGTTTTTTTGATGTTTTTGAAGATGTTCGTTCTTTCTTAAGAAAAATTCTTAAAATTAAGTGAATTGAGCAAATTATGGTCAAAAAATGAGTACATAGCGCAAAGCGCCGAAAATGTGATGCGTTTGAGCCAAAAGGTAGCTTAAAGCGCTCAAAACAGCATCACTTTTTTACGTCGTTTCTAAAAGTCGACAATTCTGGAGATTGCAGCCGTTTTGCGACAGATAAACAACCATTCTGGAGGTCTAGACCATAGATGCACAGCATGGCCAATCTGGGGGGTCAGGGTCAAAAATTGAGCTTTTTTGGGCCAAAATAGCCTCGAAAACTGTTATAACCGCTGAGATAACGTTAAAACTACATTAAAACTACATTACTCAGTTTCTGGTCAATTTAAAGCACTTTTGAAAAACTTTTCAATTGTCATCCATTTTTGATTTTTGGCTTCCATTTTCCAGAGAAAATTTACCATTTTTCCATTCTGGGGGTCTATACACCCAAGCCCTCCACGTGCATATCTGGTTCAGACCCCCAGAACACGCATGGTCAGTAGTCATTTTGGGGGTCTCAGCCTCGGAAAACCCCCCTCCCTCACGAACAGTATGATAGACATTATAATTTGAATTAATATCTAAAATCGAATTGTTAAGACATCGAAGCGCATTTTGGCACCTAACACTTCCCGGTCGTGTCAACTGCCTGTCCAGCCTTATTATCCATCGCATTTTATGCGAGGCACGCAGATCCAGTTGGCCAACGGTCAATTGAAAGCTGTCGAAGAATTAAACAGCGAAGACTTCATCAACAGCGCTGATTTAACTAACGATCTGAAAGTTGATAGCAGCGAAGTGATCTCGATCGATGAAAAGACATCAGACACTGTTGTGCTGACTTTTGCGGTGGGCGAACAGAAATCGAAAGTAATTACGTTTTACTTCATTTTTTTATTCGCGTCATCGAATTTGCGAATTTTTCAGGGCTCTAGGAGAAGTGCTACTCCCAATAGCTGTTCTATAATGATCACGTATAACAAACCTGCTCTTTTTCAAAAATATTTATTAGAATTTTTTGTCTCCAAAATCTCTGAAAATGGATAGTCATTCATGATGACCATAGATGCACAACTGGCCGGTCTTGGGGGTCAGCCGGTCTGGGGTCAGTCGAAGAACTTGTTTGAGCTAAAATGGTTCTTATTATTTTCGAGCACATTTCCAGACAACTTTTGACTTCTATCAAACTTCAGCCTCCATTTTTCCTCTTTCTTTAAGAAATTTCCATTTTTTATGCTAGGGGTCTAGATCCTCAAACTCCCCTAAGTGCGTTTCTGCTCATGACAACATTAATTGCGATTAATCACGATATCTGTGGTAAACCCTGCAGACCGGACTGACCTGACCTTCCCTGGCCGTTCATACTGTGGATTTGTGCTCGGTAACATAACAGCACGAAAATAGCGGTTCTATCTTAAAATCAGACGAAAACATGAATTTAGTTTTAAATACGAGTAAGAATGATAATCAGAGATTTCAAAAATACCTGAATTTTGGATGAAAATTCGTCTTCCGTCAACAAATGACACTAGAAATAGGAAATATTATTACGCTATTTTTATGCTCTTTAACTTTCATATTTGCGAAATACAATTTGTTATAAATTTAAGTAATAATAATGAAATTGATCGACACCAAAAGTCAGCATGAAAAGTGAAGAGGGTGGCGCAAAAAAGGTTATTCATCATCATACATCTTCAGCTGATTACTTTTAAAGCATCAATGCATAGCCATTCATGGTTTTTAGCAAGCCATTGAAATTTAGAGCGTCCTATTGCCTGCGGAATTTCGTAAAGTAAACTTGCTGAGCTAATCCAAGGTTATTTCTCTTGATTTTATTACTTTCGAGTCATAAACAAATCGAAAATTTTAATTTACCTTTGGACATAAAAACAAATGAAAATGCAAATAATGATAGAGGCAGTAAAAGTAATAGAATTATACAAATAATTGTGGCGAGTTCTTTCTTTTGTCTTTCTTTTGCGTTGACTCTGGAAACTTAACGTTGTGGAAAATGTTATATGAAAAAAGGCAAAACTGAAGGCAAAAACAGGCAAATTCATAACATTTATTAAAGTCGCTTGAAAGCGAGCAGAAATTATGGATATATCAAAGTTATGCTCTGCGTTACCTGCTGGAAAATAGAATAATGCTTCGCAGCTTTGTAGAAAAGCTTAAAAAATACCGCCGAAACGTCTAAATAGTGGCAGATCTGGGATTTTTGTAAGGGAAGCGGTATCCAAATTCTCTAAAAAGTAGTCGAGGATATATTCAAAATTTTTCGTTTTTGGTGGCGTTTTTTGGCACTTTACATTGTCAACTTTTTTCGAAAAATTTCAAAATTTTCGCAATTTGGTGCGAAAAAAATCATATGATTTCTACGACTTTAGAACAAATCCGGCGCTTGGTGAAATTAAGGCGGAAGAACGTTTAGAAGCTTACTGTGTGATTTTCTGTATATGTAGCACTTGACGCAGAGAGTAGAAAATTGTTAAAGCTGTGCTTGAAAATAGAAGAAAACTATGCTGAAATAGCTGTTTCTGCTTACAAAATCGTTTAAAACCTATTTCTTGAGCAAAAATATAGCTTTCAAAGCCAAGAAAGTAAATAAATGTTATAAATAGATATTATCCGGCGCGAAGTGTCAGAAAAATTTGGCGAATTATAAACTTTATTTATAATTATATTTATAATTATAAATAATTATAATTATAATTATAAACAATTTTTTGAATTGTTTTTTAATTTATTTTTTATTTTCTTCCGATTTCTTTAACCGTCTTTACCTCGTCAAACATGTTGGTCCAATGGGTCGCCCCTTAAACGCGCCCCTGCGTCTTATAGGTATTTAATCTGCAGGTAAGCGTCGAAGCTGCTAAGGAACATCCCTTTTTCGCGATCGGACACGGCTGGTCGTCGTGCGACCCAGATCGCACTCGATCTATGTACGGCTTACGATGCGAAAAATTGAAAGTGCGAGACTGTTGCATATCGCTGACGCCCCGCGATGCGCTACCCAATCCTCTGCCGCCGGCGTTACTCCCCGGCGGCAGCGGCGCGACGAAACACAACGTCAACTCGTCGTCGACCCTCAAAAAATCGTCGCACAACGACAAAACAACGATTCGCCAGACGACGTCAACGCGATCGTCAGTTTCGTCCATCAGCAACCTCATCCCAACCAACCAATCGGCGTTGACTCCGCCTATTTTTCGAACGTCGTCGTCCAATCATCAATCGACCAAAGCTGTGTCGTCGTACATTGTCGACCAATCATCGCCGGCTTACAAAAAACGACGGTCGGCTAACGACGACGTCGGCGGCTGCGACGGCGCCGAAGATTTGACGGTCGGCAAGCCGAAACACGGCCTGTCGACCGAGTCGAGACTCAACGCGCCGACGACTGCGCAGGATCCGTCGAAATCGAAGAAGATCTGTAGTGACGAGTCGAAAGTGGTATCGTTTATCCCTCCTGCGAATCAGATTAGCCCGACTCTGCTGGATAGCCAATCAAAAACGTCCGGTGAAAGTAAGCGCCTAACGCTCGTGTCAACGCCACCTTCTGTTACCGGTCGAATCGTTTCGAATCGGGTTAAACGTCGCTGGTCATTTTCGTAGTTTTCTTTTATTCGCGAATGATCGCCAGGCTAGCATGTTTCGAATGAGTTGAGTACTGACAGTGAGTAGGCAGTTTGTATTCATTGTGGATCAGCTCGCTGCTGCTACCATAATCTGAAAGTTTACTATACATGGAAATTCTTGATGTCTAACCGAATTTAGTTGTAATATAACATATAGATTGTTCTGATTTTCTCTCAATTTTGGCTGAACCTACTTGTAGATCTTGCTTTACGAAATAGACTTTGGTTTGCCAGATTTTATAAATAATCGAAATGCGCCTTCTTTGCATTGAAGACTTACAATTTAAAGACTGAATTATGCAAATAATTGCATTCAAAGGACTATGTTCGACAATAAGTTGACACATTGCGATTTTAGCATTGATTTGGTATATAATTATCGTAATCCGTCGGCTTACTTTCGAAAAAATTCTCAAAATTCATGCTCAAATTTATGTGAAACAGACTATAGAGGTTTTGGCGATCTTCGTCGTTTTTGTTCCTTTTTTTATTGTGTCCGTAGATTAAGCGCGCTAGATTGAAAAAAGGCTTCGCGTTGACTGTTGTTCTTTGAGCAAGTATGTAAATGTTACGAATCAATTTGAAGCATTTATGAATTTAATTGCTTTCTAAGTTGTATTCACTGTTGTTCGTATTCGTACGGAAGCGGCATGGGCTGATACAATTTTCAGTAGTAATTGTTTTTTCACGTTTTGTGACGCATTTTCATCCTAATCATGGGGAGACTTTCAAAAACACTTACCGGCTTTAAAAAGATGTCATTATATTTAAATTCAGTGCTTTACAATCTCTTTTAATACTTTTCTCTCAAAAATATGTTTTTTGAAGTATAGTAGGAAATCTTAATTGGTTTCCTCAAAATTGGTAGGCAGCTCCTACTTCACGAAATGTTACTCGTTTGCATACTACCATATTTGATATGTTCATTGATGAGAATAAAAATGCTCAATTATTTTTCAACCGAGTTTTTCATCAGCTTAATTCTTTTGCCCGTACGTTTGATTGACGAATCTTAATATTTTTTGGTTTACGCGCGACTAGTGAACATACATGCACAGTATGGGAATTCTGGGGGGGGGGTGAAAACCTAAAGTGCCTTTTCTGGGCCCAAAAATGGCCGGTACGCGTTAAAAAACATCGTTTTTTGGCGTTGCTGACGATACTCTATCCTTCTAGAGCATGAAATCATGAAAAAAATTTCGAAAAAAGTCTAATAAATTGACCAATATATCGCTTAAAACATGAATATATGGCGCGAAGCGCCGAAAATTTGGCGATTTTGAGCAAATAGATAGCCAAAAACCCTTAAAAAGACACTTTTTCTACCAATTTTCAGGTAAGTTTAGGAAACTTTTGAAAAATCGCCAATTCTTGGGGGGTAGGGTGAAAAATTTTTTGCGGGGGGGGGGGTTGAAATTATTCTGCGGGGGTGAAAACCCCCCAAACCCCCAAGATCATGTATGCTAGTGAAGACGAAACCGCGATATTTTTTCCGGTGATTCGAATAATCGACAAAGTTGTATATTTATTTGTGCGCCACGTTGTTTTAGCGCTATTTTGAAGGAAAACTTGATTTTATATAACTTTTATCAATTTCTTTGCAAAAACGAATAGTTTATTGCGTGAAATAAGATAATATACAATCAATTAAGTGGCGCTACAACACATGGCTTTCTAGTTTTACATAATGTACGTAGTTTATGTATTGAGAGTCAGAAGGGCAATGCTGTCGTCAAGAGGAGCGCAACCTGTTTGCAAGCATACTTGGTTCAAAAAACCAATTGTTGTAGTCAACGGAAGCACAGCTTTAATAAATAAAAATATATAACGTGATATGAATAATGATAATAATGACAATGATAAAATTAGTATTAATAAAGGATATAATGATTAATAAGTAATAAAATAATGTACCTGCAATACAATAAAATAAAATAAGGATAATAAATATAACCACTGAGTAATACAAACGTTTTTAATTAAAATGTGATATGTTTGTATAATACATAGCGGCTCATATATCATTCGAAAGTGTAAACCAAAATTGACATTCTTTCTCCCATTTTTAAAGCGCGCAGTATTTTTCAAATACTGGCATTTAGACATGGGTGAGGGCAAAATTATGCAAGGCGCGAAAATTTTTGGAATTTCAACGAAATATAATAAAAATTTTTTAAATGTATAATAAAAATGTGATATATTTTTTATAAAGTATTGCTATATATTTTTTGAAAATATTTAGTGATCAAGATATGTAATAAAAATTTTCGTGAACAATTTTTTTACGTTTCTCTGTAGCACAAAAATAAACCCTTCTAGGAGCACTCCATGCGTTAAAATTGCGCCATAAATTACCGGGAAGATATTACAAGTGAGTTGTGCATTTTAAAAAATATATTAATTTTTCGTTGTGCTTCTGACCATGTGTGTTAATGCTTCGAAGTGCTTGGGATACTCATCTGTAAATAATCTATTGTAATGATACGCGTGGTGCCTTTATTAGACGTTATTATTGCGACTTGTTTTATACATGGAATCAGAAATCATTAAAACTTGTAAATGCCTTATTTCTTAAAAATATGTACGTACCTACCTAGTCACAAGTTTAATTATCTTGATTCAACCTGAAAAAAGCATTTGCGCGCAATTATTTTATGTCAATGAATAGTTTGGAAGGAAATCTTGAGAAAATGAATTTTTTCGATTTGAATGGCCCTAAGAAAACTACCTAAAACGATAGGTACACGTCAAAAACACTGTTTTTTGAAGTTTCGAACAATGTGCATTCTTTTGCAGAACAGAAAAAATTTGAAAAAATCGAGTAAATTGAACAAGATCTGCTCAAAAAATGTGTATATGGCTCGAAGCGGCGAAAATGTACAATTCTCACGAAAAAATCGACAATTCTGAGGGTGGGGGTCGCCGCGCATCAATTTAGCCGGGATCAGTCGCTATTCTAGGGGGTCTAACTCTTCTCAAACCCCCAAGAACACTTCCACGAAGATTAAATTAAAAAATTTTTATTGCAAGCGAAAAAGACAGATCGTGTTGCCTTGATTCTGATGATTCTGAAACGTAGACCCTCATTATTGATAACGAAAATAGGTAGTTATGTTAACTGTTTCGACGCGCAATAATTTAGCGGTTTGTACAGATTAATTGTGCATGCGTATTTTGTTTTATTTATGTAGATACCTATATATCATAGAGCATTTGTGTTTTTGCTTATATTGTGATATTAGTTTTTACGAGACAATATCGCGATCTCCTGTGATGCTGCATAGTCGACGGAATGTTTTGATGTTTCTAGAACACAAGTATTAGTTTCTATTCTTGAAATTATGTAGTTAACCACGCGCATATAATAATTGTAACTGCCAGCTATCAATGACCTTTAGGTACCTCCTACTTGCATTGGTACGTTCGCAATTTTTTCATACACCCTATTTGAAATATTATATGTTAGTTTTGTCAAACTTACGTAATATGAGGACTTGATGTTTTTCTTTGCACATGTGTAATATCTTAATAAATCAAGGTACATATTTAAATAATTTCTGAAAACTTTACTTCATATCAAACATTGTACTAACATTTGCACGAGGAGAATAAATTATTGTTTCAAATCAATAAATTTCGCTACAGGAATATTTCGAATCAAAGTAATTCGCTACAGAAATATTTCGAATTTTATTCATGAAAAATATTGAATATTTATGGTCGATGACTTGTTTCTTTACAACAACGCGTTTACGACTTAGCTGCAAAAGGATTAGAAAAAGATGCAAAAAAACAAATGATGTCAACACAGCACTACAAAGTTGGATTAATCTTATCCAATTTTCGCTGAATTTTCTGCCTGTCAAAACTTAGGTTAATTCTACACAACTTGCATTGAATAATCGTCCCCTACAGCTATTATGGGACACATCTGGGAGGTGCGGTTTTTTTTAAAGATAGATAATCAAAAAATCTATGGAGCTTTTTTTGGTTACACTCAATACCGAGTTTGTAATGAGCGTGTGAACTTTCGGCGAAACGTTGTAAGATAAAGGGAATTTTCGTGGTTTTTTCTGCAGCGTGTACACAACTCTCTGTGAACGTCTTATACAATTCATTAGTATAGAAGTAGAAGATAGAATTCTCTAGGGGAATGTTTATTTGTTTTTTGAATTTTGCATTAGTTCTCGAATTGGAGTGTGAAGAGTGTGAAAATCAGGGGGTGTGAAAAAACACATTTTGGTCGAGTTTTCGACTTGTTCATGTCTGCCAACAACTCCAGTCATAAGTTCCGAGAAATTTATCCTGATAGAAATGTATCACGGCTTAATGGCTACTTTCTGCTTACCAGCAAACTTTTACACTCAATACGGAGTCAGATATGGGGCTTTAAACTTTGCACTCTAGTGAATGCCAACTTCTCCGGTCATAAGTTAGGATAAATTGAATAAACTAGAAATAAACTACTTTCCAAGGGCTAAATTTCCTAGCAAACGCCTTTAAAAAAACGCAATATGAGTCATTTTTGGGAGTGTAAAGTTCGAAATCAGGGGTGTAATATTGGACGGAAAAACACGTTTTCTTCCCTATTTTGATTGGTAATTATCTCAAATATTTTGCGGAACTGAAGTTTTCCGCGTACAAACGTACTACGATTTAAAGGCTACAAACTGGCCTAAACTGAATTTCTTTACACTCAATGGGGAGTTGAGTTCAAAATTTTAAAGTTTACAATGTGGTGGATGGTGGAAAATACGTTTTTTCCTTTTTTTGTTCTCCACTTTCTCTATTTAGAAGTCTGGATAGGTCGAATAGGATAAAATAAAGGACTTCCAAAGGAATAGACGTCACAGCAAATAGCGTTTATTTACATCGATATCGAGCTGTTTCTGGGGTGTAAAGTCAAAAATCGAAGTGTTAAACGTGTTTCTGTCTTTTTTTCTGACAATTTCTCCGGTTATGAGTCTGGACATGATCACAAGTAAGTGGTTTACGTCTAATATTTACTTGTCTTCAGACTATTGTGAAGAGATTATTTTTTCATAACTATTGCCTTAATGTCAGAGTAATATCAGAATTACGAATCCGACTCAAATCGTCTTTACACTCGGTGGTTGTGTAAAGTTTACACTAAAAATTAATTTTAGTTCCAGAGCGTTGCAAAAGCTTTATTTTGTTTCAAATTCTTTCATGTAACGTCAGAATTACGAATCTGACTGTTAGTTTTCTCTACACCCTGTAGTTATGTAAGCTTTAGCCTATTCAATTATTGTTGATGTGTAAAGTTTATACTAGAAATTTATTTTGCTTCCAGCGCATTGAAAAGCGTAAATTTGTTTGAAAATGTGTTCGATAAGGTCAGGATTACGAATCTCTCTTTGCACGCTTTCTTTAGACCTTGTAGTTATGTTAGGTTTACACTGAGAATTAAATTTAGTTCTAAAGCATTGCAAAAGCTCATTTTTTTCAAAATGTTCTCATGTAACACCAGGGTTACGAATCTGAGTGTAAGTACTCTTTACAGCCAGCAGTTACGTATAGTTCACGCTGAATACATTTGATATGTTTTAATAATGTTTAAGGTGATTGAGTTTAAAAATATAATGTTGGCTGATGTCCAGAACGATATTGTTTTCCGCGTCCTTAAACTGCTTATTATGGCATGTCACCGTATGTGTTTACAGACTGATTGACTTAAATCATGCTGATAAAAAGTAGGGTACTATCAAAGAAAAATGCTCTGATGGAACAAAAAGGACGGATATACTTGGAATTGCGGATTATTAAAGACATAAAAGGAGAGGACTAGGAAAAAGTCACCTAAGCGCTCAAAAAATCATAAGAATCTGCTAAAAATCAGATTTCTCTAAGCAACACAAATCGAAGTATATTCTGAGGCCTCTGAAAAAAGGAAGGCGTCCTCTCAAAACACTTTTCACTGGTGTTTGGTGAAGAGCTTAGAAGGAAACCGTGGCCTGTGTAAAGTAGCCGATTCAGACTGAGATCAGAAGGTATCACATTTTCATGACAATTTTTGATAAATATTCAGTCAAAAGGCTCAATAGGTGAATTATGACTTTCGTATCATACTGTTTATTACGGCTCTGCAGTTAAACGTGTTATGCCAGCGTGATGAGCATACCTGGGTTTGGGGGTTATGCACCCCCAGAAACCAAAATACCCCCAGAAGTCAATTTTTGAAAATTTTTTATTGGTTTTTTTCGCAATTTTTGATGCCAATGGATAGTGCTCGATGAGAAACGTCGGAAAATGGTGTTTTTTCGCCATGCAACCATTTTTAAGGCCATTTTTTGACCTTTAAAAAAATCTTGCAGCCCTCCCCCAGAACTTTGGTTCCGCTCACCTGTGGGGATGAGACGATGTGTAGGTAGGCACTTTCTTCTGCTTCGGCATTTTAAATATATGAGCTACTGAAATTTCCGCTCTATCGTTATGCGCTATTGCATTTATTTACACGGTTATCTCGCTCATTCTTCTTGCACCGTGTGTCCTAAATTCTTTGGTGCTAACCTGTTTGCCCATGTTCAGTGCCTTACAGCACTTTAATACATCAGCAACAGCGGTCGTTCGGACTTGTATTCAGTTCAGCTTAGTAAAAAGAATGATTTGTCTTTTTCTTTGATAATATTGATTATTTTGATGTCTAAAGAATAAAGTATTGTGTTATTTATTTCTCAAACTGAGACGACAATCGTACATGGGCAGCATGAAAATTCAGGGGGTCTGTTGAGGTTAAATTGCCAAAAATGTTACTTAAAATAGAATTCTGGGCCTACAATTATCTGTTTGGGTTGTTCATCTTCTGGGGGTGCAACCCCCGTGAAACCCCTTACGCCAACTTGTGGCCACACAACTAGCTTCTGTAGGCCGCAGAATATACTTCGATTTTTGTGTTGTTTAGAGATACCTGATTTTTTAGCAGATTCTTATGATTTTTTGAGCGCTTAGGTGACTTTGTCCTAGTCCTCTCCTTTTATGTCTTTAATAATCCACAATTCCAAGCATATTCGTCCTTTTTGTTCTATCGGAGCATTTTTCTTTGCTTGTAATAAATTGCTTAGCATGTTATCCAGAAGTAAGATATACCGCGGATAGCGCAACATCGCGGAGTTTGGGATTGAATACTGGAAGGTGAATATTCCTTTTATTCTTCTGGAAAATAATCACTATTCTTTCATTCCAAAATAATTCCAAAAGAAGTTAAATACTTCTGAGATGGCTGATCTGTCTAGAGCTCTCCGTTGCTAGATTCATTCATCGTTTATGTCTTCTGCTTTAGGAACCAAAATACTTCCGGCTAGGTTCACATTTAGAAAATAAGTTAAATAATTATTTATCAACTTGTGGAACCTCTGTAGGCTCTCTATTTAGGATTTGGCCGGGAAGATTCAATTGATATATCGCGCATCTTTTTCGGGGTTAAATAAATGAGTTAGCTGCACGTGATTTATGTACGTGGTATCGCCGGTCATTTACAAAAAGCACATTAATCATGCCCATTAGAGCTTATCTTTCAAATATGACTTTTATGTGTCTTTGTGTGTTAATAGTCTATATACTTTTTGAGGGCCATCCCAAAAAGAGATAGACACTTATTGAGGGCCGTCCCAAAAATGGGACATTTTTTCTGCATCCATATAGTCCGTCTCATTTAACTTTGCGGTTTTCTTTTGAATTTAATCCACATGAATCACGCTACAAAAGTGGTTTACGCTTTTGATGCAGTAATGCGGTTTGGCAATCGCAAGCATCTCACTGCAACTCGATATACTGTAGAATATCATAAGTCTACTGTTAGTTTAAACCACTTTTGTAGGCTTTTCAAATTTCATCAAAAACCTCAAAGTAAAATGAAACGGACTGAAGAATCTGGAAAAAATCAGAGATACTATTTGAATGATGGGGAATCCGATTATCAATATAAATTTAAATGAACTTTCATTGTTTAGACGCGCTCAATAAAGGGTTTAGTTACTGTCGAGTGTGGCGTTTGTAAAGGTTTATTGAATAAACTCGAATAAATTAAAAAGACTACAGCAGCCAGCAGTAGTCTTACGTTGCTGGCCCCAAAATACGAGAAAAATACATACATAGTCTGGTTCATTTGTTCGATATCTTATAACTACGAGAGTTACACATTTGCGAACTAGCATTAGCGGTGGTACAAGCTGATTTAAGGGGCAGTAGGGCGGGCGCGTCCCCCATCGTCTCAATATATAGTTGGACGATAAAAAGAATGGACATGTAATTTATGATGATTTTTCTCCATTGTTCAGATCCTAATTTCTAAAATTTTACCGGCGCCTCGCACTGGATAATGTATATTGATGGCATTTCCTTTTCTAGCTGTCTTAAATCAATATTTTTTAGTTTCAGCTAGGTTTTTTGCAACAATATGTTAGTGCTGCGATTTCTGAGACTTCAAAAGAGTTATTTCGATTTAATTTCCTCACTTTTAAAGACAAAGTTCAAAATTTTTTAAGCTTTTCGTTTTTTTAAATAGGCTTATCGCTTTTCTAGTCAAACTTATAAATGACCCTTTGCCTAAAATTTTATGAATTTTTGGCGCTGACACCGAATCTCGGTTGAAATTCAAAGAACTTGAATGAAACAGATTTCGCACAAATTGTGAAAAATTTTGAATTTTGAATCAGCGAAAGAACAATCTCGCGACGATGAACGGCGAATTTTCGGACTACCACTGATTATATACTTCAAAGAAAAGAACTAAAACAAACAAGATCATATTGCACAAAATATCTTTCTCGTGCTGCGGTATTCAACGTCGATGAGCAAGGTAACTTAGAGAGTTTGATCGCAGCCATCTTATTTGGGTGGGTTGAGGAGCACAGGTGGACAGCTTTCAAAATCTTGGAGAAGGGGTGTAAGATCTTTCAAAGGTCAAAAAATGGTCTAATAAATGGTGGTATGCGAAAAAACACCATTTTTCGGCGTTTGTCATCGAGCACTATCTCAGTTTTGAGTTTCAAGAAAAACAAAAAACACGGGCAGCGAATTTTTTTATTATCTTTCTTTTTAAAAAACCGCACCTTCCAGAAGTGTCCTGTTAAAGCTGTAGGGGGAGTGCATAGGTGTTAGGGGTACCCAAGTATATTATAGGTACTGCGCTAACGCGCTACCTAAGATATTGGTATCAAAAAATTGCAAAAAACAAAAAAAAATACAAAAATTGAATTCTGGGGGGGTATTTTGGTTTCTTGGGGGGAAGGGTTTTTGGCCTTATGAGGTAGGGGTGCACACCCCCGAACCCCCCCTACGCCCACGTGTAGTGGGGTGGGAATGAAGTCTGAATTTTAAGAGTCTGATCCGAATCCCCCGAAATTGAATTTTCAATTTTTCATTGCTCACAAGTTTTTGATGTCCATAGCCTGCTAGAAGCAAAAATGGTGTTTCTTGCCTCTAAAATTGTTTGGCACTTATTTCACCTTTAAATATTTTTCGACCCCAGCAGTTTGTTTTAAGCACAAGTACCACGTACTTAGAATAGGTACTGTATTTACCCATACGTATGCACATAATCTTCCTAAAACGATAAATTCAACTTGAAGTGCAAGAAATAACTTTTGACATGAATTGACTATCTTTAAATGAAGCAAAAACAATTATAGTCCGTTTTATTTGTCCGAGAGCTTTTTCAGTAGGTAAATGTTTTCGGAGGCTACAGTAACCATTTCTTTCTTATTTACTGTAGGTCGCTAGATCTCACTGTAGCTACGTAGCAGAGAAGGGTTTTTCAATTGAGTGCATTCAAAACAGAAGAATTCCAGCCACTCGCCCTCGCTGAGCTGATTTGCCCAATTACAGTAAATCGTCTTGTTTCGCTTACTGTAGCCCTTAAAAAATTCACTAAAAAGCTCTCGAATGAAACAGACTGTAGCATCCACAATGAAGTTTGCTTTAAAAGTGCGCTGGAAATTGCTTCCCTGTATGGCCGCTTATGAAATAGATTTTATTAAGTAAAGCATCTTATTTCCTCATAAGTTATAGTCTGATTCATTTAACCTTGCGGTTTTCTTCCAAATTTTTCCGCAAGAATCAGGCTACACAAATGGTATAGAATGATGATGCAGTAATGCGGCTTAGCAATGGCATACGTCTCCATATGACACATTATACTGTAGAATATCATATTTACCGTATTAGTTTAAAACACTTTTGTAATCACTTTAAATTTTTTCAATAACCTCAAAGCTACATACATGAAACAGACTATAGGCATTATGCATGGTGTCAGGCGACCTGAGTTTTCACTAGGCAACATTCAGTAGACTCAAGAACTTGATTTTAACATTATAAATACAAAAACCTGTCAATATCAACAAATAATGATTTAGATAACGTCGTGATTTCAAATAACGACGTTAGGTAACGGAAACATCTGGGGCCCAAAAATAACGCTTTAGCCGTTAACGAACCTCAAAGAAAATCCTTAACGATTTCGTTAACGGTGCCAACAAGCCAACGCTACCGCTGGCCAGTGTCTGAAGACTGACCCGCACCACCAGACCTACGCTAAATCAGAAACAGGCATTGTGCTACTTCACCTGAAGCATCAAGCCTACGGTTTCAAGTACAGAAAGGAGAGAGGGGTCCAGAGACACAAACACTCCATTTCTGTTTTACCGGTTTAAAAATTTTAATACCGTACTGCATACGTGGCTTTTTCAATTATGCTCTCACAGCGACTATCTGATTTGGACTGACATCTATGGTATACTGTCCAAGCGATCTTGACCCTTAAATATTCTTTCACGGTAATAGGCTGTAGAATGGGTCCCCTAGAATGAAAAATTAAAACAATGGTAATATCGTAAGGACAATAATGATATTTTTACTTCGCATGATAGTATTTTTCCCTATATATGTACTAAAATAATATAATAGCTATTTACTGTGTTATAAAAAACAGATTCATTTTTAAAGCCCGAAACATACTTCACGCGATTCGCGCCGCAGAGGGGGTTTGCGGCCACAGTATACCCAAAAATGTGACGTCATGGCGCGAAACTGGCGCGGCGAAATTCATCTGCCGCTTCGCGTCACCTAGGCATACTTCACGCGGCGCAGTCGCCGCGCGGCAAGAAAAAAATGGCGCCAACTGGGCGACCCTTCGCCGCTTCGCTCGATGTTGGCATACTCCGCGCGAATTGCAACAATGATAGCGCGTTGATTTCTTTCATAATCGATTTTTTCAAAATCGGCGAAAGCTCATTTAAATTCATTTATGCATTTACAATGTAGATTTGCATGTTAGGACACCATGTACATATGTATGCAGGCCCGTATCCAGAGGGGGCCTGCCCCCCCCCGAAATATGAAAATTTTTTGTTTTTCCCAAGGGTCCCCCAAAGGGGAAAAATTAAAAATTGGCGAAGTGCGTCTAAAACACCGCCAAAACAGGTTTTTAGCGTACTTTTGAGCAAGTAAACTATTGTTTATGTGTAGTTTTGTCTTCTAAACCGCTAAAAATCGTTCAAATTTGACTTAGACATAGAGAGCATGCCAATTTTTTTCCAGCGCTGTGCGCCCGATTCATTGTTCAGTTATAGTTTTTGCCATCTAGCTCACTCAAAACAGCTTAAATTTGAGGTTTGACAAGGGAAACTTGAAATTTTTCCGGTGCTTCGCGCCGTATTTATTGTTTATATATGTTTTTTGTCTTCTAGTTCGCTCAAAACCGCTCAAATTCGAACTTGACATCAAGAATATGTCAATTTTTCCGGCCCTTGGCGCCGAATTATTCATTATCTGCATTGTTTTTCTCTGTAAAGCAGAATGATTAAGTGCAAAGGCAAGAGATAAGGGCATTGGTGTAGCTGGTTCACATATGTATTAAGATAGCCACGTTATAGGTACGTATACAGCAAGTAGTATCCGGTGAAAGCTGCCGCCTAACTGCTTTGATTTGAGTCAAGTCGAAAACAAATAAGGCAGTCATCAGATTTTTCCAGTAGGTTCATGTGACTGACCAAAATGTTAGTGCCAGCGTTTAAAATAAGCCTGAGCAATGGGATGCAACTCGCGTCGCTCGCTTCGCTCGCTCCGCTCGTCGCATCCCATTACTCAGGCTTATTTTAAACGCTGGCACCAACATTTTGGTCAGTCCATGATACGTAAGCCTAAGCCTAATCAGCTGGTAAACCAGCGAAACATCACGAATACCTTGCAATCTTTATCGAAATTAACCAGCGTTAGTAGATTGGTTTTGGTTCTGGACTTTAGATCAAGGGGTCCACGTTTCGAATCCGACTGCCAGCAACTTTCTCTCGTTTCCTCAGATGCTATCGACCGCATACATACGCCCTTATAATATGACTATGTTAATACATATGTGAACCAGCTACACGAATGCCGAGATAAGAAATAATTCGTCGATTAAGTGATGAGAAATCAAGTTAAATGATAAATTTGCTGTATATCAATATGAAATGGAGTGAAAAATTTTTGAATTTTTTTAAAAATTCCTTCACCATCGTATAGAGCTTCGCTCGAGATACGCTCAAAACTGCCTTTATTTTCGCCTATCTCCTAATGGTTTTCGAGATATCTGGCCTCAAAAATTTTCGCCCCCTCCCCCAAAATAAAATCCTGGATATGGGCCTGTAGGTATGTATGTATGTACCACTGATGTCGGCTGGTTAGCAGAATCACACGATATCATTCTGAAAGAGATGGAGGAGGAAGTTTGTTTTACACTTGCTTGTCATCTGCACAGTGCAGGAAAATTCTGCACCTCATTTATCAGTGTTGTATCGAAATCTACGATCCTAAGCTAAAAATGCGTACAGCAAAAATAAAATCACACAACCGAGTGGTCAGAAGCATTCAGGATTCATGCACCTTTTCTATACAAGAAATGACAAAACTTCCAGAATCAATGACTGAACGTCTTGCATCCTGCATGAATTTTTTAACACTGACAGGTATGTACGCAATAATTAGAAGCTACACAACAAATTGGAGAAAGTCCGATCAAAAACGTACAAACCCAGTACTGCCACATACGTACTTCTGTGCATACATGGGCAGTAAGAAAATTCTGGGGGTGCAAGATTTTTCAAAGGTCAAAAAATGGTCTTAAAAATGGTGGTATAGCGTAAAACACCATTTTTCGACGTTTCTCATCAATCGCTATCCATTGGCATCAAAACATTGCGAAAAAACGAAAAAAAATTCAAAAATTGAATTCTGGGGGGATTTTGATTTCTTGCGAGAGGGGGGTATTTTGGTTTTCAGGGGGTGCATACCCCCCAAACCCCCACGCCCAGGTGTGCTTCTATGACATTTCAAAATCTACGAAGATCGTTTGCGCTCACGTAGATACGTACTTCATTATAGATTCAGAGCAGATCGATACCGGCGCACCTCATTAGCATTTGCGAGGAAAGTCCAAACGTTTGGACTTCTGCAGCGTCGGCGAAAAATTCGAAAGAATGCTAAAAATAGACATTATTTGCTTCTCGCCGCACGGTGAAGTATGCCATGAAAAGCGGCAAAAAAAATTGGACTTTAGCAAATTTGGCTGCGGCGCGGCGGCCGCTTGAAGTATGCCTTGGGCCGCCATGGGTCAGCGCGAATTCGGCGCGGCGATGTTTCAGGCTTGATGTTTTTATTGATGTTTCCAAGACGCTGCACCGATCGCAACGTTTTTAACAATAACTTGCTCTAGAACTTCACTAGAATTGAAAATCCTCATCTCCTGAACGGATTTCGACAATTTCTGTAAAGCGAAGATGTGTTTTATGGCAGTGATTATTTGCAGTCAACTGCAAATAATATAGGACTACTAATACTGCTAAATACATTTGGAAAAAACACATAGATAAAACAAAGTCGCTAGTAAAATAAAATAGCTTAGTGTAAAATGCGGAATGTCCTGGACGCACAGGCAAATAAATTGCGCTAACGTTAGCCCCATCAAAAAATTTCCGAAATCAACCTTATTCAAATTTCTCTTACATGTCTCAACATTTGGAGAATTTCGAATATATTATGGAAGATCGTTCTGCTCCGAATTCCAACCATACGTGGGCAGCAAGAAAATTCTGGGGGGGTCCAAGATTTTTTGAAGGTCAAAAAATGGCCTTAAAAATGGTGGTATGGCGATAAAAACACCATTTTTCGACGTTTCTCATCAAGAACTATCCATTGGCATCAAAAAATTGCGAAAAAAACGAAAAAAATTTTCAAAAATTGAATTCTGGGGGGGGTCTTTTGGTTTCTGGGGGGTCCAGACCCCCCACGCCCATGTGTGATTCCAACTGATCTAGTAGCAAAAGAAAACTTTTACAATCAAGTCGAAATTTTTCTAAATAGATATGATTTTCAAATATGTAACAATTAGATCGAAATAAATTCTACGGAGTTCAAGCCTCTCTAAATTTAAGGCTTTTAGCCTTTCATCATAAGAAAGTCCCATATATCCAATAAACCTTTCTTCAGGCTTTACTTACGATGGCTTTGAATTTCTATGGAGTACATTTTACCAAAATTTACACAATGTAATATTATTTGCAGTTCCTGTTTTCTGAACTGCATCTTGCTAATAAAAAGGCCTCAAATGGGCCTGAAAACGGTAAGAACAAAAGTTTCATTGATACATTTTTCTATATCTTATTGGCAGCGACCATATCTGGGCGTGAAGGGGGGGGGTTTGGGGGTATGCACCCCCTAGAAACTAAAATAACCCCCCATAAATCAAAATACCTCCCCAGAATTTAATTTTTGAAATTTTTTTGTTTTTTTCGCAATTTTTTGATGCCAATGGATAGTGCTCGATGAGAAACGTTAAAAAATGGTGCTTTTCCGCCATAGGTACCACCATTTTCAAGGCCATTTTTTACCTTTGAAAAAATCTTGCACCCCCCAGAACTTTGGTGCCGCCCACCTATGGCAGCGACCCGTTGCTGCGCTATGTAATTAGCAGAGGTCGAAAAACGCATTTCAGCTCAGAAGTTTTGCGCAATATAGGAGTTCATCAATTTTAAGTGTTTTAGGGCTTGATTCAGAACCGAGATTCGGTTAGTTTTGCAAAAAATTTTGACGTTACTCTTCAACATTAAAATGCTTTTTTTACAAATTTTCGGGACTCTGTCCCGGACCCTGCTGGGAACGCTTGAGCGCGCCACCCCAGACCCCCCGCAGCCGTACATTCTCGTTGTACATGTGCAACGAGATTTTAGGGAGAACAAGCCAGGTAAAACGGTTAGGAATTTCTAAAAATTTCCAGCATTTCGCGCCGGCATTAATTTTTCTGTTTTGTATGATTTGAGCGGTATAAATTGAATTTAAAGTGCAAAAACGTCAAACTTTTCCGGCGCACAGCGCCGCCAGTAACTGTTCTATCCTTTTGGAAAGCTCCAGCATTGCGTTTAAAAGCATGAATCATTCAAAATATCCTCAGACAAAGTTAGTAATTCGCAGTTTTCTTGTTAGAAGCTTGAATTTTTTAAATTGTTTTGCACAAATTTGATAAGTTTCTGCTCTGTCAGACTATTAATATTCACAGAGCTACAAAATGTTAAGGGCGGTACAAAATGACTA
This sequence comes from Mermis nigrescens, assembly GCA_036768485.1. NCBI lineage: Eukaryota > Metazoa > Nematoda > Enoplea > Mermithida > Mermithidae > Mermis > Mermis nigrescens. Next base: position 278,134 of record JAVLUZ010000796.1, read on the forward strand.
AATTTATTGGCACTTTGCGCCACTTATGATTTCCGAACTGTTTGTCAATAGAAAGGCCGTAAATTCTACATGAAAACGGTAAGAATTCAAAAAATTTTCGGCGCTTCTCGCCGCTTTACACTTTTTGTATTTTTGATCGTCAGAAATCCATAAATTAGCTAGGCTACACTATTATATGATATGCTGTATATATAACCGCCAATAATATTGCGCGCAATGTAATATTATTTGTAGCGAAAAATCAGCTACCTTGACTGCAAATAATATAATGCAGCCTACGCCGCTGGTTTTTGATCGCAAATAATATCAGACTGGCATTATTTGCGGTCAAGATAGCTGGTTTTTGACTGCAGATAATATTTAACTGCATGTGATATTATTTACAGTCTATGTCGCTAATTTTTGGATGCAAATAATATTACACTGTGTCCGAACTTACATAGTTGCAGTCTAGGCCGCTGGTTTTTGTTTGACTGCAAATAATATTTCACTGCATGCCTGCAATTAATTTAGCATACGGTGAAATATTATTTGCAGTCAAAAACCAGTGACCTAGACTGCAAATAATTCAGTACACTATGTTATATTATTTGCAGTAAAGGTCGCTTGTTTTTGACTGCAAATAATATTACACTGTGTCTGAACTTATTTGCAGTCTAGGCCGTTGGCTTTTAACTGCAAATAATATTACATACTTTGCTATGTTATTTACAGTCGACTTCAAATGATTACTGCCGCGTTTTAGAGAGCCAAAATTTCGAAATTTTTCGGCGCTTGATTTAATTTTATATTTGTTAGGTATTGATGTTAAGGCCGCGCCGATACTCAATCGCAGCCTTTTTATCTACAGCTTGCTGTAGGACCCTTTTTCGGGCAATTTTTGTAATGCATAAATGCGGTTTAGAAGCAAATTTTAAAAAATTTCGTGATTGATTCCATTTAATTATTTGCTATTGCTGTTTAGGCCGCGCCGCGCTGATTGCAGCAATTTTATTGCAAAAATGCGTTTAAGAGGTAGAATTTCGAAATTTTCTGGCGCTTCGCGCCATTTCAATGAATTATTGACTTTTCTTCGATTATACTCCGCAAATTGTCTGAAGTGCTCTAGTGAAGGTCTTAAAATGCAGTTTTAGGAGAGGGAATATATAACTGATCATTATATTCATTGCAGTTACACTAAATTCACAATAACCAAATGTTCAAAAACTCATTTTGGGTCTCGCCATTTTATGTAGGATGGACTTTCTGAGAAAAAACGGTTTTCAACAAGAGAGCTCAATTTAAGAACGTCTTTTAGACTCCCCAAAAATGTGAATCAAAATTTGAAATGTGTCAGTTTTTGAACGTTTCTTAGACCTCACAAAAATGTGAACCAAAATTTGAAATAAGGAAAAAATTTTTGTATAAGGTTTTACATCGTGAACCCAAGCACTAGAAAAAACTGGTGAGTATAATTATGAAGTATAGAATATGGGTTTTGTCAGAAAACCGTAAAAATGGGGTTAGGGAATTCGGATTTTTTACAAAATATGCTGAAGTCATAAAAATAAGGCGCGGAAAACAAGTCTATCTAAAAAGTGGCCATTATTTCCCGAAATATTCCGGATTTTACCGCATAATCCGTGTAGGTATTTCGTTATTTAGCACTTTAAATATAATTTTTAATAAATTTAAATATCTACATTTTTGAAGGAGCATACTTAATTCGTCATGATTATTTGTATCGTATGTCCTTTTGTCATATTTATTATTTCGCGTTTTCTCGACAATAAATTTTCTTAATTCATGTTTTTGCGCCCGTAAATAATTTTTCGTGTCAATTCCAATCCGATGTGCTGATGACGAATGATATCTACTAATGCTTTTGCTTAAATACTTATTTCGAGAGTAATAAGCAATTTTCATAATTGTCGCTCACGCTTCTTTATTTTCGCAGTCAGACAGGAGCAGGCCCGTATCTAGGAAGGATAGGGGCACATGCCCCCCAATGAAATTTGAGAATGATTTTTTCCTATATTCCATCCTTTGCTCTTTTAGCCAAAAACCGCAAAAAAATTTTTGGCGCGCTTCACACCGAATTTCAAAATAAAAATTAAAGTCTATTTAGTCCCAATAAAGGTGGGCGGCACCAAACTTCTGGGGAGAGCGGGTGCAAGATTTTTCAAAGGTCAAAAAATGGCCTTAAAAATGGTGGTATGGCGAAAGAATACTATTTTTCAGAGTTTCTCATCGAGCGCAATCCATCGGCATAAAAAATTGCGAAAAAAAATTTTCGAAAATAGAATTCTGGGTGTATTTGGTTTCTGGGGGTGCATACCCCTCAATCCTCCCACGCCCAGGTGTGATCCCAAGCGTGCGGTCTAAAGACTAAATTGTTAATCTTTAAACAATCTAAAGTGTATTTTGCATCTATGTCTACTGTTCTGCACAGGTTTTATGCAGAAAATGAGATTTGTTCAAGAGGGTGTCCGCTTTCCCTATGCTATCTATGCCCCGACCTCCCTTAGGTCCATTTGTGACTAATAAATACCCCTCTCTTAAGCCGTGCCCATGTATGATGCTAGATACTAACGTGCCTTGACTTGATATCGTACACAATGCTTAATGTTGCATCCGGAAATCATGTTCCTGACAACGAAATTTGACTATTCTGTAGATGTGCGAAAATTTCTTTTTCATGATACTTAAGGTGCCAGCTATTTTTATAAATTCTATAAAGCCGTCAAGAATGAGCCGTGGTCAAAAGTAAGCCGCTGGTTTATAATTTCATTTATATGTACAGAGCATTTATAGACAAACAATTGGCTCTTCTTATGGTAGGTACTTATGTTAATTTCATAAGACAAATGTCAGAGAAAAAGCAAGGCATATATTTATATACTTGAACTGCGGAACTAAAAGCAGCTTACATAGCATTACCATGCTCTGTACGAATATATCAGACCGCCCCGCTTATGATAGACTGAACTTTATTGTTGCAACTAGGGAAGTTATCTGAGATTTTTATTTTGTAAGACCCACTTTTGTAAATCACATATTTCTAGATTGGTTTTGGAGCTATAGAAAAATTGTGACCTTTTTGAGCGTTTATTGACATCTAAAAAATGGTAGCCAAATTTCCGAAAAATTTTTCGCTTTATTTCAAACCTGGACAAAAAAATTATCCTTCAATCTATTTATCTACCGTCATAACTGATTTCTGAATATCTGAATTATGCTCGATTCAGGAAATTTTGAAATTGTTTTCCTTCTTTACATTAAATTCCGAGGTTTTTGAAAAAATTATACAGATTTGACATGCAATAAATCGGCTCAACTTTAAAAATTAGTACAATTGTAAAACGCATCCATTAACGTTTATTCTAGCATTTCAGTCTGTCTAATGCACAGCTTGCTCAAAGTCGCTTCAATTCGATGTCCAAAAGAGGAGGGTCTGCTTTTGCCGAAGATGACTCCGAAGAGCTTTAATGTTTTTGTACATTTTCAAGTTTAGTTTACTCAATTTTTGACTTTATTTCTAAGGATTATAATGATAATTACAATGATAATTATAATTATAACCACACGTGCACACGGGGTATGGGATATGCCACCTGCCACAACTTTTGAAAAACATACCCCCTCAGGCTATTTGCGGACCAAGACCTACATATTGTTGGAATTATAAAAGAGCGCCAAACAGTGCCCAGCAGTATAATATGAAGAATTTTTTATGAGTAGCACTCTGTCCACTCATCATTCATTCAGATACTTTTTGTCCATTATTTTGTGCATATTTGTTAGTCCAATTCATTCCATCATTCTTATTATCATCTGTTTTCATGCAAAGATAATCACGAATATTTAAGAAAACTAAAATATGACGAATTAAAGCATTTTTACGGGTTTCGACGGGAGAGGGAATGTAAGGAAGGACAAAAATATTTGAAAATTCAATGTTAGTAAACTCGTGATTTTAGCGCCATAAATAGTCGTAAAAATTAATCGTTTACCCCCCAGAAAACTCGGTTTAATCCCTCTCAGAACTTTTGACCGTGTGCATCTATGATTATAATGGTATTATAATACATTTAAGGATTGTTAAATGTTCAGATTTTGTGTGAATTGCTTTTAACGCAATCTCATATATGTAACTGCCCAATCTGTGAATAAAGGTTGGTAATGATAAAATGTCTTTTTGACATAATTTACGCATCCAATTTACTTAGAAACGTATCTTTGCTAAAGCGATGCTAATTTTTCTAGAATTATGACGCCTCAACGAGGTTTTGTATTTTAAGAGAAATAATTAAATTTTCTCTAATTTCTAACATTTTATGGACGAAACGACGTTTTTATATATTTACATATATGTACACATGAATTTGGATTCGGCGTTTTGAAAAAATTGCTTAAGAAGAGTTTGAAAAAGCTTGCTTTTAGCTAGCATTTATTGGATTGCGAGACCCTGTAATTAAAGACTATGAAACGGCCTCCTCTGAAGCTTCTTCATGAGAAAGTGACTAATTATGAATTACATAGTGGGCTGTAATCTTGAATAGGCTGATTGATAAGTTATGTAGATGCATGCATATGTACGTGAAATGTGATCAGCTGTCTAATTTGAGAACATAATTTTCGGTCTAGAGTGCATTTTGAAAAATTCTTTTCATTTTGTTCAGAAGAGCTGGAGTTAGACCCAAAAACTAAAGGAGCGATTGAACAGTTGGCCAGAAATGTTGCGACTTATGGGATAGATTATGAAAATCAAACGAAAAGGAATAATAAATCGAATCCAGTATATTGGTAATCACTGTTTTTTATTTTTGTACGGGACAAAGATTTTGAGGCTCGGACAAAGATTTTGAGGCTCGTACAAAGATTTTGCAGCGATCTTTGTACATCTTTGTACACAAAGTATAGGCAGTTTTCGACTGATTTTCGATTGTACGAAAAAATCGAAGTTTTCTGTACAAAAAAAGAAAACAGTGTTGGTAATTAATGATTTCGTTTTGAATAAGATTTATAAAGACTGGATGAACGATTTATGGAATTCACGTGTAACAGTATGACCATATCATACATGTTTCTGTGGGTTTTAGGGTCTGGAAGACGTCTAGACAAGCAAAAGGGAAAATGTTGAACGGAAAATAAGGCGAAATCAGGGCTAAAAATGAACGGAAACCTAAACTTCCTTGAAAATGGCTTAAAATAGACCAAAAATTGTCAATTACGATAGTTTTTTCGTCATTTTAAAATTTCATACCGATTTTTTAAGATAAGCTTATTTCAACGAAGCTATTTAGTTAGCCGCAGCTGCGTGTGTTTCCATTCCATCTATATTTTATATTTCTTGACGTGTAAGAAATACTTTAATTGAGCATTTGAAAATCGAAAATATATGGGTATTGTAAAATATATGGGTGTTGTTTGCACAGGAAATCACATTGTCCTATCTTACTTTCCCCCAGGGAAGAATGAGAGGGGGTATGTTTCCTACCTCAGGATTAAAGACCCAAGTCATTGCCTGACGATTTTTGGTGCAAACGTTTTGAGTTTTCGGGACTTTTCCTACAATATTTTACAATGTACACATAAACAGAAATATTAGGACAATCATCCTAAAAGTAACTGAAATGCAGTTTAGACTTCAATAAGCAAAAATTACAAATGATAATCGGCTGATGATATTCAGACGACTTTACTGATATTCATTTTCAAACTTTCACTCCTTCCTCAATTTTGGACCTTGGGGATCAATTTTAGAAACTCGGAGGGGGGGGGTGAAATCGTCAAAAATTGCCAAAAATCGCCAAAAATGTTACCAAAAATAGAATTCTGAGGTCTACTGTAATTTGCGGACGCCCATGTGTGGTTCCTTCCCTATTAATTTATGATTGCCTAATCTTCGATTTTTTCAAATTATGATTGTAATTCATTCGTTTTCATTTTTGATTTTTACTAAATTTCTTGATCAGATGCATATGTAAATCTTTTCTTCGGAACCGAATTTTGAGTATTGTTGGAATTTTAATTTATAGGATCATAAAAATAAACCGTAGTCTTCAACTGAAAATGAATGAAACGTCAATATTTGATCGTAATTTGAAAAAGATGCGCTTTTAGTTGATTAAAAAAGAATGAGGAATTGATTTTAGTTGACAACCTAATCGCCGGAGACCTAGAAATTATCCTTACATGCTTTTCTTTTGGAAAGCGTGCCCAAACAGCGCTTAGTTTTAAGAAAACGCGACCTAATCGCTTAGGTCGGACCGTTTACGACTCAGTGCGCGTACAGCATATCAATATTGATTATACTCGCGCAATTCATATGCATATAATATTGTGTACATAATGCGCTTACGCGCGCTATCATCACGACACCTGGGCGTGGGGGTTTGGGGGAATGCCCCCTCCCCCGAGAAACCAAAATATCCCTTCCCACAGAAACCAAAATACCCCCACCCAGAATTCAATTTTTGAAATTTTTTTTTGTTTTTTTTCGCAATTTTTGATGCCAATGGATAATACTCGATGAGAAACGTTGAAAAATGGTGTTTTTTGCCATACCACCATTTTTAAGGCCATTTTTTGACCTTTAAAAAATCTTGAAACCCCCTCAGAATTTTAGTGCCGCCCACCTATGATCATCACGCGTCTATTTAAAAACGCGCGCTGAGTCGTAAACGGCCCGACCTAAGCGTTTACGTCGCGTTTTCTTAAAGTAAAACATGTTAGGATACTGTTTAGGTCTCCAACGATTAGGTCGTGAAAAAGCGTGCCTAAATTAGCTCAATCGGTTCTTTGTTGTTCAAATTTCGTGGCGAGCACTTCATTTGATCTTTGTTTGAAATGTACGCGCTTGTTTTCGACTTTTTCTATCACATACATAATAATCCTTTAAATTTTTCATCCCGCAATGCATTTAGGTTCCTGTATGACGTAGAGAGCGCAGCTTACAAGTATTATGTCGATTTGGTCAAAAATGCAGGCAAGAAGGATGCAAACTTTGCCGCATGTGCGAGTCCTTCTGTCAATGCCGCAATGGTGCATAGTACGTGTAAATATGTATTATCGCCAAATGATTCGTTTGCTTTTGTGTTGTAAATGCGCATTCGCAAAAGTCTATTTTTATCAATTTTAAGCAATACCTCGTTTCTGCCCGTCCTCAGGACGAGGAGAATCAAAAGTTGGACGGTGGAGAAGGGGGACATTTGGACGGGAATATGCTTTGTACAGTAAAGCCTGAAAATCCTACTTTTGGACCTAGACTACGACTTCTTAAACTAAACAACCACTTTTTTGGACCAAGCAAACCTATTTTTAAACGCGAACGCCGCTTTCTGGGCCAAACCAACCCCACCTTTCAAAGCTGGACAGCAAATTTCTTGCTGGTAGCTGGTAATGGGACAAACACTTTTTGAACTTGAGCAACCATATTTTATTTGAAAAGTTGGACGGGGAGAACCATTGACCAGTGCCCGAATATGATCTCTACTATTATTAATGTTTAATATTTTATCGTTTAAAACATAGAAGCACACGGTCAAAAGTTCTAAATTTTTCCTAAAGTTTCAAAACCGAGTTTCCTGGGGTGGGAAACGACTAATTTTACGGCTATTAGTCTTCTCGAATATTCGTGGTTAAGTTTGCATGAAAACAAATGATAATAAGAATGATGGAATGACTTGGACTATCAAATATACACAAAATAATGGAATAATAGTGTCTAAATGAATGAGTGGACAGAGTACTACTCGGTAAATACTTCGGATTATACTGCTGGCAGTGATCGGACCGAGGGTATTTTCGGACCTTCCTCGGCATCGCCGAGGCCGAGGCGGCTTAAAATCCTTGCCTCGGCCGAGGCCGAGGGTAATGCCGAGGGTCAAGCTTATATATGCATACCTATACCCATAAATAGTACTCTTAGAATATTTTGTATGCACATGAGCTAGAGAATAATCTTAGTATTAAACACTGTATCGAACTAAAACAAATGTTTATTGCTGTTAGCCAGAATTATTATTCCAATCTGATGAAGCAGATAATTCATCATCAAATTCTAGATCATCTGAATCAGAGTTAGCCTCATCATCCATTTCGCCTTGTTGCGCTATCGCGTCATCGTCGTCGTTATCCTTTATCAGATTCTTTGAAGTCACACTATTATATCCAACTGCTTTCGAGATTGTGCTTTACAAAAAGGAGTTTTTGAACATTCTATATGTACAATCGACATTATGAAATACGAGTAGAGTAAAATTGAATTGCTGAAGTAAAGAACAATGACTGAGAGAACACTACTTCAGAGAACAAAAATTTCATGCTGAGTCGATTAACATGCAAGTATTTTAATGAAAGTGCAATCGAAACGCATAATATGTCAAACAATTTATTCTTATTTTCAATAATAGTAGATTAAATGTGAGAAGGATTTATTGAATAAAGTCAGCATCATGAAAGCATCTTTAATTTAACAAGTTGCCGTTGAAGTAGTGTTTTTTTGTACAAGGTCCGTTTGTACATGTACGAAGATGGTCCCCAAAAGTCTTTGTACATTTTGTACATGCAAATTTTTGTGTACTATAATATAGTATAGTAGCGATTTATGGTGTTATAAAACAGGGTTTTCGATCGTTGGTAGTGTATTTTAGCTAATTTCAGGGTTTCTGACGCCAAAAATTACTAAAAATTGTCTCAAAACGGCGCGAAGCGCAGATCAATTTGATATTTTTCAATTATAAATGCAAATTATGCCATTTTAAAGATGCATAGGACAAACAATTGCTCATTTCGGCGAGAAGCGCCGAAAATTTTTGGGAATCTTACACCTTTTTACAGTTTTAGTCTTCTCAAAAATCTTTGTACATTTTGTACACACAAATTTTTGGGTACTATAATATGGTACGGCAGCGATTTTAGTGAGGTAAAAAACAGAGTTGTTCGACTTTCGGTAGTGTATTTTAGCTAATTTCTGTGTCTCTAAGGGCAAAAATCAATATGAATCGTCTTAAAACGGCGCGAAGCGCCGAAAAATTTGACACTTTTCCCTTTTGGAATGCAATTTCTGCCAATATAAAGATATGCAGAACACACAATAACTCATTTCAGCGCGAAGCGCCGAAAATTTTTTCGAATTTCAGACCTTTTTTTACTATTTTTGTCTTCCCAAAAATCTTCGTACATGTGCAAAGACGGTCCCGAAAAGTCTTTGAACATCGGGAAAAATCTTTGCCGAGTACAAGAGAACACTGCGTTGAAGACTTCGAAAAGTAAATAAAAAATATGGCTGAACAAGCAGTTAAAAAGTTTTTTACTATAAATAAGACGATAGTGTCGAAGAAATAAACGAACAAACGAAATAAGCTATGTAAAGACAGAACTGCAGCCTTTGTTGTGCTCTCTTTTGCAGTAATGCATGTTTAAACACGCTTTTTCAGTCATCCACGGTGACGGATCTAAGATTTCCCTAAAAGGGGGGGCGTATTCTAAATTTTCCAAAAACAGTCGAAAGTAGGTCCGAAAATTTGCCCTTAACGCACGAAATGATATTTTTTCGGTGTTTTACATTGTATACTTTTACATAAAATCACTTTTGCCGCAATATTTTTCCTAAAAATTTCAGAATTTTCGACAATTTTTCGCGATGAATTTCTTTGACTTCAACAAAAATCTGGCGCGAAGCGCCGGAAAATTTGAGAAATTAAGGCGGATAGACGTCTAGAAGCATGATTTACTGCTTGATTTATTGTATTTGTAGCATTTGATGCGAAACATCAAAATTTTTAATTGAAAATAAAAGAAAACTATGCAAAATAGTTGTTTCTGCTGTTAAAATTGTTTTGAAACCTACAAGAACAGAAAATGGCTTCCAAGTCGCCAAGAAAGTAAATAAATGACATTAATAGGTATCATCCGGCACGTAGCGCCGGAAAAATTCGAGAAATTATGGTCAATGACGGCCAAAAATCGTTGCAAATTGCATATTCATTCTTTATCTCGCCAAATATTTTTGGCCAACGTGGGGGGTGGCGGGGCGGCCGCCCCCGCCCCCTTAAATCCACCCCTGGTCATCCAATTCTGGTGTGATAGGTAATATGACGGAAACTGCACCGTACTTTCCGATCCATGTAGCGAGCATGAGAATTATAACTTAGTCATCATATGAATATCAATTGGTACTTTGCTGTATGTGACTTGGTGTAACTGGGTACGCTCCCAAATCCATTAGAAAAGCCAATAGATAAAAAACAGCCTGTGTACTGCAGATGCATTTTAAATAGTTAATATTCAACGGATATATTAAACTTATTCAAATTTGATTTTAAACCTCGGCGCCTCGGCACTTTTCAGCTTCGCCCTGGCGCGCGCCGAGGCCGAGGCTCCAAAAACGCCGAGCCTTGCCGAGGCCGAGGCCTCGGTCCGATCACTGACTGCTGGGCATCGTTTGGCGCTCTTTTATAATTCTAACAATAGGTCTTGATCCGTAAATCGTCTGAGGGGGTATGCCTTTCAAAAGTTGTGGTAGGGGGATACCCCCATGCCTCCCAGTGTGCATGTGTGGTTTAAAAGATTTTACTGTAAACACGTTTGTGCAGGTAAAGTCAATGTACATATCTTTTCTTTATTTTGCTTTTTTCTAGCTAAATCAATTTTTAGTCAGAGAAAACAAAACTTTGCTAGAATATAAAGAAAACATAAAAAGAAACGCTTACCCCGGAATTTTTTCACACCTTCACCCCAGGATTCGCGATTTTCCAAAAATTTGAAAAAAATCGTTGAAAAGATGCTGGTTTTGAAGCGTTTTCGCTATCTAATTGCTCAAACGTTTTACATTGTCGGCGCTTCGCGCATATATACTCATTTTTTTACTATGTTTTTTCAATTAGATCGAATTTTGTGATATTTTTTACAATGTTTATATTTTTACGCTCTAGAAAGATAAAGAATTGTCAGAAACGCTGAAAAACGATGTTTCAACTCATATCCACCGTTTTTGAGCCCAAAAAGACACCTTAAAATTTTACTTCCCCAGAATTCCCATGTTGTAAATGGCTGGTCTCCATAATACCTGGGGAATGGGTTCAACTGGGTTCAACCCGGTATCAGCGGTAGGCTGTTTGGTATCAACGGTCAAGGCTACGAGTATCAACAAGAATTTTTCATTAAAAAATCAAATCTACTGCTTAGACCACATTGTAAAATTTGTTGATACCTAAGCACAACGCGCACTCCAAAGATCAATTGCTGTAAGCACTTAGTGCACTACAAGAACCAAAAAACTCCCTGTACTTCGACTGGTAAAACAAAGGTATACATATGTACATACGATGCACAAAGAAACGCGTTATTTATCTGAAAATCGTAAGGTAAATAAATGGTCATATAATGAAACAACCCTTTTTCGAACTGGCATGGCAACCAACCAAAATTTTTTGCTCTTGGTCTCATCGGGAAGGCAGGCCATTGCCCAGGTATGGTCGCCGTCGAATTGAGGTAAATTCTTTTTTATTTTTTCCATTTCTCTAGAACTTTTTAACGTCAAAAAATTTTTAAGCAATAATTACGGGCAAATTCATTACTTTCTACACTTACGTTTTGCATCAAAAAACGAGAAACGTGAACCCTCTTTAAAGACCGGCTTTTCCCTTAAAGACTCAACCATACAAATACGTTTACAACCCAAAGTCGGTCGTCCCTTCATCCACGTCCGAAACTTAATCTTTTTAGCCCCTACATTTTCGGCCAAAAGTTGTATTTATAGGCCATTTTTAGGTGCTTTTCCACCCAGTTATTTAGTCCTGTCAACTTTTAGTTGGTGACAGCGTTCAGCGCCATTGAAAGAAGTCACAGGGTAAGATTGCCCAAACATTGAAGGTCATTTACCCTCTCTGTCCTAAAAATGACCGGCTTCCTAGATTTTGAGCCGTTAAGTATCTGACCATGTGTACATGTAAAGACTCAAGATTTATAAAAAATCGAAAAAAATTGCAAAAATAGCCAGAAATGCAAGTTTTTACCACAAATGGGGAGGTCTAAAAGTTTTTTCTTGTGAGATGGAAGTGACATTTAACTTTCGGCATGGGAATCCACCCCGGACCCCTGTTCTGCATGTACATGTTTCTAACTAAACATAAATATTGCGCAGTTTTCGCTTCGAAATTTGAACACGCTCCTAAGTTAGCTAAGTATTGCTTTGCCTATGTTATAACATAAGACGCCGTCATAGTTTTCAACACAGTACTTCAAAACACACTTCGACTTCTTGTGTTATAAAGTAGGCCTAGCAATCCTTAAGGATCGTTTAGTTAGGTTTTCGAGTTTGTCGCGAGAACTGTACGTAATTTAGTCAAATAAAAAAATGCGTAGGTACCTATAATTTATAAATTTGTTTCTATTTCGTTCAGAAGCTGATATTGATCAAAAATCTGCTAACGACGTTACTTCAGTTGAACGGTTGTCTAGAAAAAGGAAAAGCCGATGGGGCGAAAAAGTGTGCGCGGAAGAAACATGCGCGCAGCCTGTTGTCGTTGCGGCCCCATTGGCTTATTCCGTATCCACTCCAAGTCTTGAGCTTGCAGGATCGTCAGCTTTGCGCTTTCTACTATGAATTTTAATTTCACGCGAAACAGGGGACGGGGGATCTGTAGAATGCCCGGGTATATGAGCCAGTGCACTGCTATGTAATGTTGAAATAATATGTAATATTTTATTATTGTTGAAAGTTAATAGTGGATATGGCAAGCAAAATGACCGAACTGAATAAAAGTTAACAAGTGAAGTAAAATGACGAAACGCGAGATTATAAGTTGAACTTGCAGCGTTACGAAGGTCTAAGCAGGTGGTGCTAAACTAAAGGTTTTTTAAAGTCATATGGCTAAATTCTTATGGTAAAAAAGTGAATTCTTTCGTTAGCGCAGAAAACGTAAAATGACGCGCTAATTGTTTTTACAGTTAAAAGTCTCAAGGTATTCGCTTCAAAGTTCTTAGATATTTTGCTAGATAAGAATCGTAAAAGCGCGAAGTATACAAGAATATGATTCACACGCAAATGCCAGTGAATTCTCGACATGACAGTAATGACAGCCGTTAAACAGGCCCGTATCCAGGATCCGGCCAAGTGGGGGCGGACCTAACACGAATTAGTCTACATCTCAGAAAATCCATCGTGATAGCTCGCAAAAACCGTTTTTCGACGTTTTTGAAGATGCTCCATCCATTACGATAACAAAATCCGAATTTAAAAAATTTTTCTATGAAAAGGCCGTAAAAAAGTGCCATTTTCTCGGTCGCGCTTGAGCCAAAATGATCCACGCTCGAAACAGTGTTTTTTCGGCGCACTTAAAATAACTTTTGACGCAATATTTTTTCAAGAAATTTTGAATTTTTCGACAATGTCGTGCAAAAAAACATTAAATTTATTTGACTCTAGCGGAAATCTGGCGCGAAACTCCGGGAAATTTGTGAAATCTAGGCGGATGGACGTTAAGAAACTTGAGTTTCATTTCCTGTATTTGTAGCATTTGACGAGAAACGTCGAAAATTTTTGATTGAAAATAGAATAAAACTATGCTTAAATGGCTGTTTCTGCTGTCGAAATTGTTTTGAAACCTACTCTATGAGCACAAAACGGCTTCCAGGTTGCCAAGCAAAGTAAATAAGTGTCATTAATAAATATTATCCGGCGCGAAGCGCTGGAGAAATTTGAGAAATTATGATCTCTGTACGACCGAAAATCGCTTGCAAATCACGTATCCATTCTCTATCTCGTCAACTATTTGGGCGAATGGGCGGCGGCCGCCCCCCTGCCCCCTTTAATCCACCCCTGCATTCGTGTAAGAGGGGGATTGAGAGATCCCCCATCCAAGGTCGGCCGTCCCCCCATCTCCCCGAAGTCAGAAAACGTTTGACCCCCGATATTTGGTAAAAATCAAATTTTCTGGCCATTTTTAGGTGTTTTTAGGCTGCTTTTGGCCAGAAATTGAAGGTCATTTACTCCTCCTCCCCTAAAAATGGCCGGGAACTCACACTTTAAATTTCGAGCCGTTACATGCATGATATACATGGCATAATTTTTCCATTTCAACCTGGTATTTCATGAATGATTTTAAAATTGTCGCTTCTTAGAAAAGATCAGATTTATATTTACAATTTTTAATATAGCATTTATAATTATTTATGCATAATTTACAAAGCTGATTTATTTTTCAAGCTTTAGTCCTGAATCCGAATCGACAACCATCTGCGTGTGCAAGCAATCCGAATGCCAAGGATGAAGGGGTTTTTGATGTAAGTTTAATTACTCTACTTTATTGGGCGGGTGTTAGCATACATGGACAGCATGGGAATTTCGGGAGGAGGATTTGACATTTTGAAGAGCCTTTCCGGACCCATGAATGGTGGACGCGTCAGAAAACATCATCTTTCGGCGTTTGTGACGATGCTCTGTCTTTCTAGAGCATAATAATTTCGAGGAAAATTTCGAAAAAAATTAAAAAAAGTTCAACACAGCATATTCTGGGGTGGGAGATGTGAAAATTTTTCTGGGGTCGAAAGTTCCCCGTCCCTCCCCAAGATCATATGCATTTGGATGTAATGAACGAACCTGAACAAGAAGATGAAAGCTCGGAAATTCGCAAGTGAAACAATTACGCATAATTCGACACAAAATAGCATAAGATTTCCCCAATGATTTAAAACTTATCTTGATTGTACGGATCTGACGCTGAATTTCGCAGGCTTTTTCTTCCACCTCTTCTTGGCAAAAAAATGTTTCTGTGATCCTTACTATTGCGCATGCAAGAATTCAAGAATTAGAGAAGGTAGGTAAATTTTTAGTCAAAATTAGGCAAAATTATTGCCGAAAATTGATTTAATTTCATTTTTGAAAAAGTCCTCATTGTGACAGGTAAAAGATCTTTCAGTTTTGCTTGATACGTAAACTTTGAAATTTGCACACGTCTTTCACAGTAGTCGACTCAGCTCTAAAGCCAGGTGGGTGGAATAGATTTCAGATCGGCCTCGCAATCATAGGTGGGCGGTACCAAAGTCCTAGGGGGTGCAAGATTTTTTCAAACGTCAAAAAATGGCTTTAAAAATGGTGGTATGGCGAAAAAACACCATTTTTCAACGTTTCTCATCGAGCACTATCCATTGGCATCAAAAAATTGCTGAAAAAAACAACAACAAAAATTTTGGGGGGTATTTTGGTTTCTGGGAGGTATTCTGGTTTCTGGGGAGTTATTTTGGTTTCTGGGGAGTTATTTTGGTTTCTGGGGAGGTATTTTGGTTTCTGGGAAGTGCATACCCCCCTAACCCCCACGCCCAGGTAAGCTCGCAATGCGCTTGTCTTGGTTCCCTTAGCAAAACAACAGTCCTAAATTCGCGAAAAAACAAGCATAAATAAAACGTATATGTATCAGAAAAGGTTAAAGGTCAACGTTTTCACAAATTTATTTGAAATCATCCTAAATTCGATAATCAAAAATTTTCATGTCAACTATACGTGTAAAGAATATTTGCACTATTAACTTGACAATTTTGACTTTACGTCATATAGAGTTACATAACAATTTTAGCAATAAAAATAAATCGACATTCAATTTCTCTATGTAACAAAGCTGATTTTTCATTATTTACAAAAGACACATTATTCTACCAACACATCTGTCACATTTGTGGGACATAGTAGCAATTATGTAGTATGTAATGGTTTTGAAATTGGGCAATCGCTTCTATTTATGTATTTGGTGAAAGATTGATGAATTCTCCCTCCTTTAATTGAAAAAAGGATTTGGTACGGATGGTAGAGAAAACGGCTTAACTTTCGTTAAAAACCCATTTTTGTATCAGCTTTTCATTGAAATACAGGAGTGTTATCATTGTGCATGGACAAAGACCGGTCTTCCTATTAATACCAGCTGAGCTGCCCAATTTTTTGATTGGTTGTCCCCTTACAAGATGGTTGTTTGGTTGGTTGATTGCTAGCTTGCTTAGTGGTTGATTGATAAATTATTGGTTAATTGAGTGGTTTTTGATTATTAGTTGATTATTATTGCTTGATTGTAATCTGAATAGTTGATTTTCAAGACATTCATATGTATTTATTCACCTAGATTCGTCTTCCTTTTTTCGCTTGATTGTCTAATTTGCTTGCTTTTATAATCATTTTTTGTACATTTTCATCATTTTTGTTTAGTTTATAAGACATTTTGAAAAATTTCCATTGATACTGGCGGGTCTTCTCATTGATATCGAACCGGCCCCCATTGATACCGGCTTGAATTTAGTTGTATGGTTTTTCCATGTATGTATGTTAGCATGTTGCTGTGGAAATCGGTCGATTAAACTTGCCACTCGTTATATGAATATCCTTGTAGCATGCCGCGGAGAAACGCCTTTTTTCTTTCCCTTCATACTTTTTATGCTTTGATGATTCCTTTCGAAAAGTTTATTCCTTTACAGCCTTTTATTTGGTTTAGTTTTATTTATTTTCATTTCATTTTCTTTAATTCGCCTGTATTGGGGTTATTTTATATTCAATTACAGGAAGAAGCGTTTAAAAGGCAAATTTTGGCTAGTCAATTAGCTGCTAAGGCGCTTGCTAAAGCTACGAAAAAAGAACCTCCCTCCGAGTATGATTCGGACGAGGATACGGAAGGCGGAACGTTTGAACACAAACGCCGAATGGCGGAAATGCAGAAGACATATGCTCAAGCTCATGCCTGTAATAGGGAGATGGGCGATCCCCCACCTTAAGTCTGTCATCTCCCCCATCGTTCAAAAACGGAAAATTCTGACCCCCTCGATTTATGATGCAAACTCATTTTTTTACAATTTTTATATGCTTTTTGCCATTTTTATTTGGTTTTTTGCCCTTTTTGGTCAAAAATTAGAGGTCATTTGCCCCCCCCCCCAAATAGTCAGGGACCCCTGCCCTAAATTTCGAAATACTGCATTTACTATTACGTAGACATGTTTGCTGGACGAGGTGTCGGTATAGTAGGTATTTCGTTTCAAGCTAAGAAATAATCCAAAACATGCTCGCTACCACACCTGGGCGTGGGGGGTTTGGGGGTATGAACCCCCCCCCCGAGAAACCAAAACACCCCCCCATAAAACAAAATACCCCCCCAAATTCAATTTTTGAAATTTTTTTCGTTTTTTCCGCAATTTGTTGATGCCAATGGATAGTGTTCGATGAGGAACGTTGGAAAATGTAGTTTTTTCGCCATACCACCATTTTTAAGGTCATTTTTTGATCTTTGAAAAATCTTGCACACACACCCCCCTCCCCCGAGAATTTTGGTGCCGCCCACCTATGCTCGCTACCCGGTTGCACGTATGTATCGATACTTTTTACTAAAACTTCTTAGCTGTCGATGTAAACCTCTTGAATACACTTTATTCTTACATTTGTCCCAGGTTTGCGTATACACTGTATTAAATAGCATAACAAACCATTTATTTATGTATGCTGGCCCGTATTGAAGGGGGCGGGTGGACCGGCACGGGTACTCCCGGAAAGGATCAAGAGAAAATGAAAAATTCTCCAAGTTCTTAGGTCTAAAACACCATTAAAACAGGTTTTTAGCGTACTTTTGAGCTAGTAAAATCAAAATTCCCGGCGCATCGCGCCGGATTTATCGTTTATTTATGGTTTTTGTCTTTTAACCCGCCCAAAACCACTCAAATTTGCCGTAGACATGTAGAACTTGCTGAATTTTGTCGGCGCTTTGCGCCGAATTATTCATTTTATGTTTTGCTTTTCTTTGTAAATCACAAGGATTAAATACAAAGACACAAGCTACGAAATTATTCGTGGATCGAGTGATGAAAAATCAGTTGTGTAGATTGCTTAAACGATAGATTTGTGTAATACGAGTATGTAATAAAAGGTAAATTTTTGAAATTTTCTCCTGAAATTTTTCTTTACCATTGCATAGAGCTCGATTGAAATACGCTTAAACATACCTTTTCATTTGCCCATCTAATGTTTCTCGAGATATCTGACCTCAAAATTTTTGCCTCCCCCTCTCGAAATAAAATTCTGTATACGGGTCTGTATGCAGTAATATATTTTTTTAATTAGTTCATGGCGCGTTTTAGAATCATGATTTCTTCGATGAAAATAAATGGAAAACAATGCATTTGTTTACATTTAAAAAACAGTGATCAATTTCTGCAGTCATTAAATTTACTTTTGGCGGTTCTCGCTGTATAAGGGCATTTTGTTCTCTTAAATGAGTATTTCTGTATAAATCGGACAATGGGTGATTTTAGGCTTCTTCTACGGTCGTATTGCGTTATGTCAGAGAGTTATCCTCACTGAAAATCATTTTAAGTTATATTTTTCGCATGATTTGAGTCAATTTTTTAAAATTCTCATACTTTAATCGGTATCCAGTCACAAAGTTGCATATTTGTCAAAAATTTAAAAAGTGCAAAAATTAAATTCTCGCTCCTGATTTGACGGTGAAATAGAAAAGGCTGATATCGCACTTTAATATACATACGAGTATGTATACCGTGTTGCAGTGTTTTTTGTTGCACAGTGCAAACTTTTTTGGTCTCGTGCAAAAATTTTTTTTTGCAATCTTCGCACGGTGCAAAGTAAAATCTGGGAACAAGTCGTTGTGAAAGATGTTGATTTTCTAACAAATAAGTGACTTCAAATGATCAAATATCTAAAAATTTCGGCGCTTTGCGTCGGTAATTCAGATACATAATTCTCTTCCCATTGGTTACTGGATTTTTCGTGTTATTTATCACTTTTGTATTGACATGCTTATTCTACATTGCATGTTCCATTATTAAATCAATTATTTATTCGCTTTGACAAAAAATACATACACATCGTGATCTCGAAGAAAGAAAATGCGTTAAAAGTAGAAAGACAAAACAGATTTGGTCAAGCTTTTTCTTTCTTTCTAAAAAATTCACCAAACTTTCAACGTTCGCTTCTACACAATGTCTTACTTGTGAAATGCAAAACAACTCTTGAACACTTAGCAGTGAAATTACTTTATGCCGACTGGTTCGTATAAAAATGCAATAAAACGAACTTTTTCATTGACAAAATGCTGAAAATTTTTACTCTATTTCATGTGACCTTTTTTTACTTTTCCGATCGAGATACGCAGTAAATAAGCGAGTAACTCACACTAAATAATTATTACTGAGATTTTTGTATCAAAGTATCAGCACCTCCGAGTTGTTGGAAATCATGCCGTTTACATGTTCAAATTTTAATTACATCTTTTGTATAGATTAAGAAAATCAAAACTGGTGTAATTTTGAACCTTAGATTCGCTTATACTGTTACTTTTTGAACTTTAAAAGTTGCAACAGAAAATAGGCAAGAGCTATGCATGCCCATGGCAATGACTGAGAAACTAGCATTATTTTGGCATTTAATTCAAATGGAAATAATCAAAAATGCAATATATTTGTGTCCGCAGCGTTATAGAAATAGCGATTTTCTAAATGTAAAAATGGTGTAAAGGACATACAGTATTTAATCCTACCACGCCAAGCGTAGAAAATTTTTGTTGTATGTATAAAACAACAAATCTTCGGTCGTGCAAAGGGATTTTGCGAGGTTTTTTCACGGTGCAAAGAGGCCAGTAGGAAAAAACTGCGGTGTTGGACGGCTAAGTTATATGTTGATGCATACATGTAATGTAGGTGATATGGAGTCGCAACCTACCCTAACTCAGACGTCCCTCCATCTCCCATCTCCCGCAAAGTCAACGGTTTTTACCCCCCCTCAAATTTTCTTTTGTTGTAAAAACTACGTTTTCATTTCATTTTAGCCATTTTTGGCCAGTCATTTATCCTCCCTCGCCTGAAAAATGACCCGCTTCAATCGAAACAAAATGAAAATCTAGCATGTTTATTTATGTAAATAAACATCTTTTGTACGTTTTTCACTTTGTTCCTCATTTAAGCTCAAGCTAAAGAATTGACCGAAAAGTCAAAAGGAAAGCATCATTTAGTGGATTTTTTGCCCCTCGAAGAACAAGAGAAATTTTGGGCCGCCTTGACAAAATTTAGAAAGTCTGACGGTACGGATCAATCTCTTGCTTCGACGTCCAACGAGGATTATCTCGAAAACAAGCTTCAAGAAGATAATTTAGGTGAGTTGACGGGGTAATAAAATAGTAAGAAGTCATCAATACGAGAAAGAAGCAAAAAGAAATAAAGAAAAATAAATAATGAGGAGAAAGAAAAGAATGAAAAAAATAAAATAAAAAAATAAAATAAATAAATAAATAACCATGCAAATATTGAAAAGAAATAAGAAAGAACGTCAGATATAGAGGTGCGTGCATCATGCTATTAGTAAGAAAGAAACAAAAAGGACACGTAAAATAGCACAAGTGTAACTAAAAATAATTATATTATGAGAGATTACATGTTTTATGAGGCGCAAAAGTCTAAATGAAACAGAAAAAGTAGGCAGGATTATAAAACGAAAACTTACATAAAAAAGGTAAGAAAAAGAAAAAAAGATATTAAAAAATTGGAAAAATAGAAAAAATTATTTTGACAAACATTAAAAAAATAATGACTTTTGTGTTAGTACTATGTATGTACAAACATGTTCGTAAATTTTGATTCATAGCAATCGAAACTTGGTACATATAAGCCACGCACATGCATAGCTGCATGCAATTGTGGAGACAGCCACAAAGGTATGCTAAACTTACTTATTAGTCCGAAAACGCTTGATACATTTAGAAAAAAGAATGCGATCTTCCGCTTTGCTTAGTGTTTTTCTAGAATATAAAAATGAAGAAGACTCGTAAAGCATTTATTCATATTGAGTGTCAAATTGGCCAATGTCTGAAACAGTGACTACTATCGTCAGCTAATGCAACGACTAATTTCTGTGTGCGATTTCAATATTATTTTAACATTGTACATATTTAGTTTAGCTTTGAAATGATTTAGGCTTCAAACTGCTTCAAAAAATGGGATGGTCAACAGGAAAGGGCCTCGGTGCAAAGGAGCAAGGCATTACAGCTCCAGTTAACAAGTATGTCTTTGTCGCACATGCACACTGGGGGGTATGGGGAGTATCCCACTACCAGGGCCCGGTTGCTCGACTCGACCATTAACTAATGTTTACCTTAACGTTAATGGTCACCTTAACGCAACCATTAATTAATGGTCGCGTTAAGTCCGATTTCCACCTTAACGGTACCATTAAAAAAATCGGGTTGCTCGACTCAACCATAAAGCTCGACTTTAAGGGAAGTCTAATGGTCGATTCAAATTTCGATTGCTGGACTCAACCTTAGTGCAGCCATTAATTAAGGCTCAATTTTTTAATGTCTACCTTAAAACCGGTTGCTCGACTGAAACCTTAACGCTCCCATTAAGCGTTTAATAGTTTCTTTAAGGTAGATTGGGTTGCTGGGCTTCACCTTAACGACTTTAATGGTTTTGTTAAGGTTCATTCTTTAGAGTAGGTCGAGAGCTACATTAACGAACTCATTGATTGTTTTTCACATTAAAAAATGGCGCTTCTTCCTATCGTTCCGATTTTCAATATTTTGACAAGTTCTCGCTGATTCGAAGTCAAAAGAAGTCCTTCGACTAATTTCAATGACGGCGAATTTTATGACCGATTTAGATTTAGCAAGTTATCCTTAATACTGAAGATTTCATAACAATAATATTACTTTATCCTTTTTTCTAGTTGCAGACAAGGCAACTATGAGCGCTGCCTACTGACAATGCGAATTGCAGAAAAATGGCTGATACAAACCTCATCTTTACATGAATATAAATTTTTTTAACTATAAAATTTTTCCAACTACATAATTTTATGACAATTAAAACGCGGTTCTTATAGAGACTTCATGTATGCAATTATCGTTTTCACGAGATAAGTCAATGATTACATTTCACACTTAAAAAGTAAAGCTTCTTTCATTATTCTTTTATTTAATAATATGATACATGCTCGTCGATCCACTGTCAAATGAAATCCATTGCTTCATTTTATTGACAATGAATGAAATCCATTGGTTCATTTTAGTGACAATAAATTTTAATAAAGGTCTTATTCAGGTGTGGAAAAAACCCAGATTTGAAAATTTTGAATTTAGGGTTTTCGGGTTTTTTGTGCTTTATTGGGGTTTTATTGGGTTTTTTAATGGAAATGACAACTAGAGCTACATAAAGTAGCTAGGAATACTCCAACAGCTGCAAGACACGAGACAAACAGAGCAACAACTTTATTCAGCTAATATTGAAATCCAACAACAAAATCGATCGTTCACTGCGGTTGCCACATATATGTATTTATCTTCCTCTCCAACGCTCGGACATTACCAGATTTTGATCAAAAAATGCACTGGCTCTCAAAAAATATTTGGAAATAGAAAAATTGGTCGAACTCAGAAAAGTGTGGGCTATTGAGGTGGCTGAATAAAAGCGCCCTGTTTTGCAGCATGGGATGACAATTGTGAACTAGGGGCTGAGATTTTCGAGCATGGCATTGTGTTGACCAGACTGAGGTTGGTTGGCCTTTACTAGTCAAGGAACAGCATAAAGCTAACAAAAAGAGATTGGAAATACAATTTGAATCACCTACAGTATTCATTTCAGTCTATTTGAAAAATTGGTAACCTGTGGATAAAAAACCCAAAACCCAATGATTTTTTGCACCCAAAAAAAAACCCAAAAAAACCCAGATTAAAAAAACATAACCTTGCCAACCCCGATTTTATTCGAGAACAAGTTTATTCAGTTGGCTTCTTCATTTTCTTTAGCTGTTGCCGAAAATGCGCTAAAATCAAAATCGTATATCCCTATTTTTATTTCTCTATTTTTTTAAATTTCCATATCATCGCAAGCAACCAATTATGTTTTACCCAGACTAACGAACGTTTTCATTTATTTTCCTAATTAAGTGTATCGCTGTCACTGCAATCCATTGTCAGCCGAATTCGAACCAACACCAAAAGTCAAGCGTTAAAACAGTAAAATAAAAGAAAATTCAAATTTTCCATGACTATGGTTCTCAACGTTTTATATCTATGTATTTAACCAAAACATTAAAATTCTCATGAAATGCGTGTGAATTTAACACAACCATTAAACTTTCCTTGACGCAACCATTAAGCTTACCTTAACGCTACCATTAGATTTCCCTTGATGCAGCCATTAAAGGTTAATGGCTTCTTTAATGGTATCCTTAAACTTCCCTTAACAAATGCTCGACCATTAATTACGAACATTAACGAAACCATTAGTTAAGGTTTTACCTTAACGTTAATGGTTTCGTTAAGGGAATCTTGATGGTCGTTGGCGTTAAGGTGGAGTCGAGCAACCGGCCGACCATTAGCCTTTGTTAAGGCGAAGTCGAGCAACCGGGCCCAGGACTTTTGTAGGGAACAACCCCTCAGGCTATTGCCGCCCACCTGTGATTTCAACCCTTTATTATGGATCATCCGATAAATCAGATGCAACTTTGTACAGATGCTGTTCTGCCAATTTTCCTCCAGTCTAAACAAGTAATGGCGCATTTGAAGAATTTTTCTTTGTCTACGAAAAACATTTTTATTATTTTTTAAAATTCACGAACAATTGTAGTCTTACTGTAACATGAAAACACCTTACTTTTCAGTCTTGGCTTTAGGAATTTTCGGAAATTCGCTCTTTCACCCGTATGCTATGAAACTTTTTTTTAAATGCTGCCCTCTAGCGTCTGTATAAAGTGCAAAGAATCGTATTGGGACAGGTATTTGTATTCTTTAGCGATTGAATTCAAAAATAAGATCCTATATGTATATCGGATGGCCTATAATATGTAAGTGACCAAAATCGAATTTTTTATTTATCACCCCCAGGGCTCGTGGGAGTTGAAAAAAATCATAACCATCTTTCATCAGCTCGATTATCCTCGCCGAATTTCAGTGCAGTAGCACGATTTTTAACAGGCGTCTAATAAAAGGCAAATGACAAGGGCGTACGGTAGCGAAAAACAATGTACAAAACTTTTGACATTATTATCCGAAAAGTCGATATTATTTTCTCATCTCCGCAGTGCTCGGCTGGGGCTGAAAAAATTAAGTATCCATCATTTATCAATTTGATCACCCTGGCAAAATTTCATTGTGCTAACATCATTTTTTAATAGGCTCATAATTAAGGGTTAAGTAGGTACAAATACTTATTTTTCTAGCAGCAGAATGTTTATCTCGTTCATTCAGATACCTTTCTTTTATTAATTCGTATATATTTGATTTTACAGATCATTTGATCGCCCTTGCTCTTTGTTTTCTTGCAAATTTAATCAGAGACATTCATGAAAAATGAAATACGACGAATTAAGTATCAAAATTTGAGATTTACAAAGAAAAAGAATACAGAGAATGAATAATTTGGCGCGAAGCGTCGAAAAAATCTGACTTGTACTACAAGTCTAACTCGAATTTTAGCAGTTTTGGGCGTGCTGGAAGACAAAAACTATAGGCAAACAATGAATCCAGCGCAAAGCGCCGGAAAAAATGAGTGTACTAATTCAAAAGTGCGCTAAACCCTGTTTTGGTAGTGTTTTAGACCTACTTCGAGAATTTTTATTTTTTATTTTCGGGGGGGGCCGCCCCCCTAAATACGGGCTTATGTGCGTATGTCATCTTAAAAATGCATGTAGAATGTGCATATTTTGCTTCAATAACTCATGCTTGACATTCTTAGGGCTTGTCTGATAATTTTGCTCTCTCAGTGCTCATCCTATTCTACTACAGTCTATTTCATGGAACTTTTGCAAGAAAAAATAGTTTTCTATGGACGGAAAATCGTTACTCAAATGATCCGCTGGAGGATTATTACCATGTTGCCTCTGTTTTTATTAACTTAATTTTCATTCGCTGTTTATGCATGTAGTTCTAGCTATATGTACGTTGATACGCTCTTCGTTTCCTGCATCAAAGTTGGTAACATTTTTGTCTTGAATCTACAGCTTGGTTATTGTGAAATGGCTTAAAAGTTGCAATATAATGCTACATGTGCATGGGGAGTTAAACCCCCTCGAGAATCCTGTAGATTCCTCAGGAATGCATTTTTGGTGATTTTTTTCGCCATTCCGCCCCATCAGCAGACTCTCTCAATTTGTTAAGCATGGCCAGGCTCGTATCCAGGATTTGGCCGGCCAATAGAGGGAGAAGAGCGAGCGTAAAATAAATAGCGTTAAATCCATAGGTGGGCAGCACCAAAATTCTGAGGATGTAATATTTTTCAAAGGTCAAAAATGGCCTTAAAAATGGTGATATGGCGAAAACAATATTTTTCAACGTTTCTCATCGGGCACTAGTCATTGGCATCAAAAAATTGCGAAAAAAAAACAAAAAGATTTATTGAATTCTGGGGGGGTATTTTGCTTTCTGATGGGTATTTGGTTTCTGAGGGAAGTGCATACCCCAAACCCCCTTCTCACGCCCACGTGCGGTTATATCTCGGTATAACTTCATTGGATAGCGCGTAAATGCGGAATTTTCTGACGTTTTTTACAGCTCTATCCGTAAGCTCACAAATTCTTACTATAAGAAAAAAATTATTTTTTCTAATAAAATGTGAAAAGTTTCATTGTTTTGGTTGCACTTTTCTGGTAGATGGATGCATTTTTCTTACCTGCATTATCCTACCCGTCAACAATTTTTTACGGCCAAGCTGGGCGGCTTCCCCGCCTTCCCTTAAATACGGCCCCGTGCATGGTTTGTACCTAAATTTACGGTATCTACATATTTATTTAGGTAGGTAGCCGACATGCTTATTTTCTTTGGTTCCTTCGAATAATTTTCATTTTTCCGGAATTGTCCAATCACATTGTACTATTCTAAAGCCACTCATTTATTCAAAGTTTGATTGCCTCTGCTTACTTGATTAGAAAATTATAGTTTCTTCATCAGCTTGCTCCTTTAATTTTTAAAATCTAATCAATTTCTATTTATTATTAATTTTGACATTTCCACTTTTTCCTTCTTCGTCTCACTTTATTGAATTTTCTTCAATCGTCCCGTTTTGTAGAGGTCGAGCTCCTTCTGATACGCAGGGCCTTGGTGCGGAAAAATCAGAGAACGATAAAGATATATTCGATGTTTATCGAAAGCGTATGATGCTTGCATACAAATTCCGTCCCAATCCACTGAACAATCCTCGTCGTCCTTACTACTAATCCCGTTAAACAAAAATATATTTTTCCTGGGTTCGACTTTGTGGCTCCAGCCAGACGTAGCACGGAAATTCTGGGGGGGGCTGAAATTCCAAAGTTCCTTTGAAGGGCTCAAACACAGTGGGTGGTGGGTTGGGTACGCGTCAGAAACATGGTCTTTCGGTGTTTCTGACGATGATCTATCTTTCTATAGCAGAAGAAAACAAAAATGTTCCGAAAAATATCAAAAAATTGATTGAATTGGAACTGAAATTTTTTGGAAATGTTGTTAAATCTCGAATTCTCATGGTACCATGTCATGTATGGCTTCAGCCCAAATTGTCGGAAAATTATGTTTTCTTTGTTCAGAGCGCATCAGTATGTATACATACAAAAAATGATCTGTAGAGGGCGCTTTGAGGCTGATTATTTGAGTAGTATTGCTTCATTTTGTAGACTTATTCGTTTATTGTTCTATTGCTATTGCATATTCGTTCATTGATAATATAATTCGCTTTGCTTTGATCATCTCCACCATACATCGCTGTTATTAAAATCTATTTGACTCAGTGGCGGACTCCACATGGGCGTGGGGGTCTCTGGAGTCCAGATTCTGGACCCTCCCCCTCGAGAATCCGGTGGTACCCCTCCCCCAAATTCGATTTTCGGTGCTTTTTGGCAATTGTGTCATATCGGACCCCCAGAATTGAGTCGCTGCCCACGCATGGGCGGAACCCTAATTTTTCCTGATAGCGTCAAAAATTGTGGAAAAAATCCGCACATTACGCTTAAAGAAGCTGTTTTTTGCCGGCTTTTGATTGAAAGAATTATTTGTGATTCGAATAAGGTGCAAAATTTTTGAAAGTTAGGTACCATGAAAAACGCACGCATAGTCGGCACTAAGCGCCGAAAAAATACTTGAAAAATCGTTGAAATAACTGAAAAATTCTTGTTCTGCACATGCACTACTCTTCTAACGTAGGAATAATTGTTTTTAGAGCGCCAAGAAAGTCAATAAATGTCACTAATGAGTACCTAACTACCCAGCGCGAAGCGCTGAAAAAATTTGGAAATTCATGATAAAAAATACATATATATCCTATTGCGCCCAAATATTTTTTGACGACGGGGGCGGCCGTGGCCAACCCTATCTAAACCCGCCCTTGAATTGACTACATCCCTACTTTGCACCCACGCAGGGGTGCAAACTTAACACCCACCCATCTTTATTGTATTATTCTCGAGATTCATTCTTTCAACGTTACCCCTTTTTAAGTATTTGCGGTACGTACAAGTACATAGGTGCACCACTTGGTCTGCTTGAGGCGAAGAGTCAGCTCAGCAGCGCCAGACGCGTACGTACGCGCAGAGACCACCATACGTGGGCAGCTAGAAACTTCTGGGGGGGTCAGCAGGATGGCTAAAATCGCCAAAAATATTACTGAAAAAAGAATTCTTGGTATCTACAATAATCTAGAGTTTCAGTACTCTGGAGTCTGGACCCCGATAATTGGACTTATGGTTTTATTTCTAGCGATTTATCTCATCAGTGATCGGACTCCCCAGAATTTGGCTCCTGCCCATAGGTGGGCAGCATTAGAATTCTGGGGGTGCAAGATTTTTGAAGGTCAAAAAATTGTCTTAAAAATGGTGGTATGGCGAAAAACGCCATTTTTCAACTTTCCTCATCGAGCACTATCCATTGGCGTCAAAAAATCACGAGAAAAATAGATTTTCAAAAATTGAATTCTAGGGGGTATTTCAATTTCTGGGTTGTATACCCCCAATCTCCCCCACGCCCACGTGTGCTCCTACCCCTGTGTAGTAGACCCTTAGAATTAGAAAAATGGTTAAATGAAGCGGACCGTGATTGAAAATCAAAAACTTTCTTTAAACGAGCTTGAAATCGACGAGAAATACCATTTATACACCAATTCTGTTAGTCATACTAACTAGTGTTGTAAAAGATATCTTTATCTTTTTAGCAAGATAAAGATATCTTTATCTTTATCTTGACGATTTTTTACCTTTATCTTTATCTTTTGGAAAAATCACAGGCTATCTTTATCTTTATCCTTATCTTTTTGATAGAAATTTATCTTGCAAAAAAGATAAAGCATGTACATAAAGTTAGCATGCAATCCAAAATGCAGGTTTGACGTGAAATACATTTAGACGCATTCAAGTTTTATTGTAATACAAGAAAAGAAAAGAAAACGATTGTTTAAACCATACCTGGGCAATGGCTGACGGTTCGCCCCGTCCAACTTCCAGACAAAAGGGTGGGTTGGTCCGTAGACCCTGAAAAAGGTGGGTCTGTCCCTGAAAAAAGGTTGGTCCGTGCCTGAAAAAGGTGGGTTGTTCAGCTTAATCAAAGGGTCAGTCACTGAAAAAAGGTGGGTCCATCCATGAAAAAGGTGTCGAACAGTGTTAAAAGATGGTTCCTGTGCATGTTTTGCAAACTGATCATGCTATAGTGTATCTAGCATTCCTTAAATTATCTCCAAAAATTTTCTCCCTGTTCAAAACATAGCCCCGTCCAGGTTACCCCTTCGCCCCGTCCAACTTTTGTTCGGCCCGTCCTGGTGATGGGCCGATATGGGGCATCATTGCCCAGGTGTGGTTTAAACCCTATGGCATGCGGCCTAAACATGCCTGTATATCAACCTAAGTAAGTGGGAGTGATACTGATCTAAGCGGGAGTACTACTACTAGCACCCAAGTTAATCTAAGTCCAAGCCTAGGAAACAGAGAAGTTTGAAAAAATCAATAACTGTTGCGACTATGTATACTTTGTACAGGCGCACAGAGTAGGGTTTTGATGCTTGTGAAAAGAAAGAAGTGGTTTGCCAGTAATAGTAGTACGTTGTTCAGTCAGATACCGCGGGTAAACCCCCAAACCTACATTGATGTGTGCTTAATGCCTATCATCTCTTTGATCTCAGGTGTAAAAATCAGGGCATTCAATTGACTGCTTTACATCACCCACTCTCGTTTATTGCACTTCATAAACATCATTGTCCTGGGTCCAGACGACCATATTTACATATGTACACTTTATCTTTATCTTTTTGGTTCCTTTATCTTGCGAAAAATCTTTATCTTTATCTTTCTTAATTTTTTATCTATCTTTGTCTTCTAGATTTTAAATTTTCAACTTTATCTTTATCTTTTATCTTGCAAAAATCCTTATCTTTTACAACACTAATACTAACCCAAAAAGCTCAGAACGGCCATACTGTTCATATATGATCAGCGCAGCATAATATGTATGTATGTACAGCCAGCATAGTCGGTCTGGGGGTCAGCGAGGTCGCTCTTTCAGAACATTGGAAAACTGGAATAAATGTTGACTGAAAATGAGGTAGTCATTAGTCAATAGTGTTGTAAAAGATATCTTTATCTTTATCTTGACGATTTTTTATCTTTATCTTTCGGAAAAATCACAGGCTATCTTTATCTTTTTGATAGGAATTTATCTTGCAAAAAAGATAAAGTATGTGCCTACTACGTTAGTATGTAATCTAAAATGCAGGTTTGGCGTGAAATACATTTAGAAGCATTCAAGTTTTACTGATACAAGAAAAGATAAGAAAACGATTGTTTAAACCCAATGGCGTGCGGCCCAAACTAATGCCTGTACATCAACCTAAGTAAGCGAAAGTGGTACCAATCTAAGCGGGAGTACTCAGCACCCAAGTTAATCTAAGTCCAAGACTGGGGAACATAGAGAAGTCTGAAAAAATCAATAACTGTTGCGACTAAACTTTGTACAGGCGCACAGAGCAGGGTTTTGATGCTTGTGAAAAGAAAGAAGTGACTTGCTGTCTGCCAGTAGTAGTAGTACATGGGTCAGTCAGATACCGTGGGCCAACCCCTAAACCTACATTTATGTGCGCTTAATGCCTATCACCTCTTTGATCTCAGGTGTACAAATTAGGGCATTCAGTTGGCTGCTTTACATCACCCACTCTCGTTTATTGCACTTCACAAACATCATTCTCCTGGGTCCAGGCGACCATATTTACATATGTACACTTTATCTTTATCTTTTTGGTTCCTTTATCTTGCAAATTATCTTTATCTTTCTTAATTTTTTATCTTCATCTTTATCTTCAAAATTTTAAAATTTCAACTTTATCTTTATCTTTTATCTTGCGAAATATCCTTATCTTTTACAACACTAGTAGTCAAGCGTTTCTGACCAATTTCGAGAACTTCTGCTTTCACGTTCATTCTTTTTTGATCTTCATTAACGTCAAAACCGAAAAATCCTTGGAGTCTCTAGATCATACATAAATGAGCAGTAACTGGATTATGGGCATCTGGTGGGATGAAATTAAGAGAAAGTGCCAACGATACAATTTTCTGGCTAGGGTTTACCGCATATATGGGCAGCAGCCAAATTCTGGGGGTCTGGGTGGTGTAAAACTGGCGAAAATCCAAAAATGCGAGGCAGAATTCTAATTCTGCGGGTCTACTGGCTCCTGGGGGATGCATGGTCTACCGTATAATCGGGGAGATGGGTTCAGAATGTTCAGATTATGCTAAACCCACGCCCGTGTGGGGTCTAAACCATGGATGCACAGCTTAGTCGGTCGGTGGTGGTCAGCACACCTGGGCGTGGGGGGCATACGTGGGCAGCAAGAAAATTCTGGGGGGATGCAAGATTTTTCAAAGGTCAGAAAATTGCCTTAACAATGGTGGCATGGCAAAAAAACACAATTTTTCGACGTTTCTCATCGAGCACTATCCATTGGCATCAAAAAATTGCGAAAAAAAAACAAAAAAAATTTAAAAATTGAATTTTGGGGGGCATTTTGGTTTCTCGGGGTGTATACCCCCAACCCCCCATGCCCAGGTATGGTGGGGGTAAACACCCCCAGAATACAATTTATGGAAATTCTTTCGCAATTTTTTGATGCCAATACATAGTATTCGATGAGAAACGTTAAAAATGGTGTTTTCCGCCATACCACCATTTTTAAGGCCATTTTTTGACCTTGGAAAAATCTTGCACCCCCAGAATTTTGGTGCCGCCCACCTATGGTGTCAGTCAGCCAGCGAGCTTTTTCGGGTCAAAATAATGGCCGTCAGTTACCCAGGATAACCTCATGGTAATGCGGAGATTATAGTACATAAGTCGGTGCCTGTAGTCTATTTGACGAAACCTTGAGCATGGAAATCAATTTTCAGCACTCAAGCGAATAGCTACAAAAGTAGCTTCAAGGCAGCCTACTGTAGTCAAATTTTGGATATAGGAAAACTTCATAGCTTGCCAGTTTCTATGCACAGTATCGCGATTGCTTCAGTTTAAACCGCTTTTGTAATCGATTTGCATTGATTCAGGAATTGTGATACGTGCTCAAGGTTTCGTGAAATAGACTACAGAGGATGGAAACTGCAAAAATTCAGCGTCATTATTTTTATTGACGTTTCGTAGGTTATGCAAAAAATTAAAGACCTAAGCGAACCGGGCAAATGTAAGTAAGAAAAGTTTGAACGCATGTCAATACATTATACGTACATATGTACATAAATATGTGAACAAAGAACAAAACGAACGACATGGAACGCGAAATGACGACAAGTGTATAGATACAGGTGCGATGACGACGTACATAAGTTAGGTACCTTTTACAACAGTAAATGAGCAGTGCGACGTAAAGCACTCGAAAACGTCCTCATTTAGTAGTTTAAGAAAGCAAAACGCGTGTATTTCGCATAAGTATTTATGTAGCACAGAAACGCATAAAGAGACCATTTCATTAAGCGATCTAATCGATCGAGCACGTATCCGTCAATTAACCAAAAATCACGACCCAAACAGTGTAAAAAATGGGGGTCTGCTCGAATCGCAGAAAAATCTCTTCACAGTGTAAATATATTCCGCAAAAACCTATCGGGAAGCATAATTTTCAAATTTTTTCAGGCAGCAGAATATTAAAAAGAATTTTGATACCCGAGGAAGAACTTATAGCTACAGTTGAGAAATAACCACTCCGATACGAAAAACTATGATTTTGTTAATCAGAATAAATTGTCAAAGGTCAAGGGAAGAGTCACTGCAAATATTCTGACGACATACGTATTTGCATCATGTTATGCACTAAAGATTTGTTTTTGGGACTGCTTTTTAGGACGCATACTTTTTGAAAACGTGACCATTTCGTACTGTCGTTCGTCTCCGTCTATAGTTTTTATCAAGCTCTATACAATAGCACCGAATAGTCACGAAAAATTAAAAACTTAATTAAAATAACGGTATCCGCGGGTTTTTCAATACTGGGGACCTACCGAACTCCATAAAAATACGAAAAACGCAAAAATGCTATAAGAACAAAGAGAACGTACCTACTGTTACCGAAACGAATCATGGTGTCCAATAGACGAAATAACCGTTTCAGTTCCTTCCACCGAACGAGTGGGAACATCACAAGAATGTTGAACAACAGAAGCAGCCATATCTGCTGTTTCGTCTGAAATGCAGCGCTCATCGACGTGGGCTCGGCACAAAGGGCAGTGATCGACGATTTCGGAACATGATTTGCAAAAGCCACTGCATAAACAGAGGTCCCGATGTACACAGTGACGAAATCAGGATTTTCGTAAGGGTGTGATACCAGCACATGGGCGGGGAGAGGGTCTCGGGCATGCATTTAACGGGGAATGGGGATATCACCATCCCCCCTAAAGCCAGCAAGTTTTTGACCACCCCCCCCGATTTTTGGAAAAATTTTTTGGGCCATTCTAGCTGTTTTTAGCCGAAAAATTGGAGGTCACTTATCTCTCCCCAAAAAATGACCGGGTTCCCCACCCAAAATTTCGAGCTGTTACATGTATAGTCTAGAGTTTATGCTGGACTCCCGAGAATCAGGCGGTACCCCAAAAATCGATAGACACCCAAAATTGAATTTTCGGTGCTATTTTGGCAATTTTACCCCTGGCTCTGCCCATCTATGGTGGTATTCTATCCATACATGCCCAGCATGGGAATAGGGTGATTGAAACAAAAAAATGTCTTTTTGGACTTAAAAACAATGGATTTTGGATACGCGTCAGAGACATCAATTTCAGCATTTTTGACAATGTTTTTTCATACTCCACGATAAAAACAAGAAAATTTTTAAAAATAATTAATAAAATTCAACAAAATATAAATCAAAACCGAGTGTTCGGCGCGAAACGCCGAAAAAATGGCACTTTTGAAGTATAATATAAATTTAAAAAAGCTTTGAACAGGACTTTTTCTTTCTACGATTATATTCTTGTGGGAGGAGAGAGTAACCTGTACATAAGCAGCGACCACATTCTAGGGGTCCGGGCACAACTGGGTGTGGGGAGAAGGGGTTTGGGGGTATGTATCCCCCGAGAAACCAAAATAGCCCCAGAAACCAAAAATACCCACCAGAATTCAATTTTTGAAATTTTCTTTTGTTTTTATCGCAATTTTTTGATGTCAATGGATGGTTCTCGATGAGAAACGTTGAAAAATGGCGTTTTTCGCCATAACACCACTTTTCAGGCCATTTTTTGACCTTTGAAAAATCTTGCATCCCCACCCAAGAATTTTGGTGCCGCCCACCTATGGGTCCGGGCACACCTGGGCAATGCCCCATATCGGCCCATCACCAGGACGGGCCGAACTAAAAGTTGGACGGGGCTATGTTGTGTACAGAAAAAAATTTTCGGAGATAATTTAAGGAAATGCTAGATACAGTATATCATGATCAGTTTGCAAAACATGCACAAGAACCATCTTATTACACTGTTCGACACCTTTTCAATGGATGGGCCCACCTTTTTTCAGTGACTGACCCACTGATTGATCTGAACGACCCACCTTTCTCAGGCACGGACCCACCTTTTTTCAGGGACAGACCCATCTTTTTCAGGGTCTAGGGACCCACCCACCCTTTTGGCTGGAAGTTGGACGGGGCGAACCGTCAGCCATTGCCCAGGTATGGGTCCGGGCCGTGTAAAACTAGCAAAAATCCCAAAAAACATGTCAAAAATTCAATGCTAGGGGTCTTCCGGATTCTGGGGGGTACGAAGATACAAGTAAGAGGAGAGGCAGGGAGATCTCCCCAACCCAAAGTCCGATGTTCTCTTATCCCCCAAAGCCAGAAAATTTTTGACCTCCCCCATTTTTGGAAAAAAATCGAATTCATCGGCCATTTTTAGGTGTTTTTGCCAAAAATTGGTGGTCATTTACCCCTCCTTCTGAAAATGTTTGGGGACCTCCACCCAAAATTTTGAGCCGTTACATGTATGCCATACGTGGGCAGCACCGAAATTCTGGGGGTGCAAGATTTTTAAAGTTCGAAATGAAATATGGCCTTAAAAATGGTAGTATGGCGAAAAAACACAATTTTTCAACGTTTCTCATCAAGCACTATCCATTGGCATAAAAAAATTGCTAAAAAACTGAAAAAATTTTCAAAAATTGAATTCTGGGGGAGTGTATTTTGATTTCTGGGGGTGCATACCCTCCAAACCCCCCACGCCCAGGTGTGATGTATGTTCCTCGTACACGCATAATAGATTCAAATTTATTGAGTTTTTACCTATGATTGCAAGGTTTTAAAGTCACAACACCGGGTTCGGAATAACAAACTGAGCAAGCTCCTTCTTGAGTGCTTTGCTGTCTAAGCAACTCCATTTTCTTGTGTCTAAACGTACAACATAGACGTTAATTTGCATAGGTAGGCATGGTAAATTTAGTAAAGAGATTAAAACGATCGAAAAACACTAAAATTAACATATTAAAACTGGCTTATGCATGAGATGAGAAGCGCGTAAATGAGCAGAGCATCTTTGCGGAAAAAATTACAGAAACCGAAAAAAGGATCCAATAACGATTTAGCGAAAGGTAAGTTAAGTAAGAGACGAATCAATAATATGGAAAATTCACATTCAATACTCTGTTCGGTTCACTGTTTTTGACACAAGCATGGAGCGGCATGCTATAAAAAAGATTATTATCAAAGATGGACACAGGGTATTCCCAGGGTATCCGATTACTATACCCTCACAGTAGGAATGCAAAATTACTGTCAGCCGATTTTTCTTACCAGCTAGTACAAGGCTAAATTGTGATCACTTGTTAAACGACACTGCTAGATGCCAGTTAACTTTTTTGTGATCATAATAAATTATATTTTAATTCTTTTTGTTAATTATATTTTTTATATTTTATTAATTATTAAACATAATTATATTCATGTTTCTTATCTTGTCTTGTCAAAAATAGAACATTCAAAATAGCGTAAGAGAACAGAAAACCACAAAACCCTCAAACCGCCTGACGTGTATGTCTGATGTGCAAGAAAAATCTTGTATATAACAACGCGTCCATGTGTAAAAATTACTGTATGCTGATTTTGAAATTTTCGAATACCCTGAAGGCTATGACCTTGTCCATGTATGTATGATTATTACGATTCACAGCACATTTTCATGACAATAAAAATTCTCACTAGATACATTACTCCATCGCACAAATAAAAGTGAAAATATTTGTTTATAAATACATTATTTCAAAAAACATGCATTGTAAACACGGTTGAACCACCGTGCGCAAAACAGCGCAGCTAAAATACTACAGCTACCGTCATCTGGGGTGATGTCGAACACTTTTCAATTTTGAAAATTTGCCATTCGTAAGATATTACAGCTGCGGTAGTGAAACTTTGGTAAAAGTCCGGTCGCATATTGGACAACAAAATCCCAAAATATATTACGTGTACCTACAGCACGCATGCACACTGGAAAAGGGTAACGAGGAACCCAGGCATACCCTTTCAGGTTATTTTCGGAGCAAAACCTATTGTTGGAATAATTAAAGAGCGCTGAGCAGTTTAAGCTGTAGTTTTTTCGAGGAGTACTCTGTCCATTCATTCAATCACTTTTTTGTCAATTATTCTGTCCATATTTAATAGTCCAAGTTAGTGATCGACCGGGGCCCCGGCTATCCTTGGCCATTTTTTAGCATCCCCGGCCCCAGCCGGGACAAGGTCAAAAAATGGCCGGGGCCGGGGAATAATTTAGTGTAATTCGTATTTTGTACAGGATGTGATACTGCCAGTTATTTATCAATGAGCAAGTGTTAATTTTGAGAACAGTACTGATTCGACCATATGTATACTTAGTCCTTGTTATATCTTTGCTGCTGTGTATAAATGAGCTTCTACTGAATAAATGTTCAGGACAATCTGCATGTTTTCGATTCCTTCACTTATCTAATCAAACCAAATGCTACTTTTATCTAATTTATTCGGAGCTAGTGGCTAAAAGATTTAGAGTTGACAAATACGTTCTATTTCTAGGTGGAAATTGTACCTTTTCAAAAAAACAATTTTCGCAAACAACACTTTTACATTTACTTGACTGGGAACCGCCAGCTTTAAAACGCGTTTCTTGTGTAATATTTATTAGGACGGAACTTAATTATAGGCGATGTAAAATGCTCTGCAGAATTGCGTTCGACCCGATAAACTATATATGTCTCATTTATTACGTCCAATACCTATTCTGTCCAATCGCTACATCTCTGTGATTCCACTGCTTCTGTTTCTGGTTTTGTTAATAACGATTATTACTTCAATTTTTAATCGGAGCTTTCTCATTTAAATTCAAAGTCTTTGTTTCTTATTTTAACTTGCTTAGAAAATTTATGCTCTGTTGAGGCATTGACTGTGTGCCATCAATTCTATTCATTTCCAATGGTGGTGAGATCAAAAAAATTTTAAAGTGCCTTATTTACCGTAAAAACGCTTAATATGCATTGAGAACACGATTTTAAAGCATTTCTGATGATGCTCTTTCTTTCTAGAACATAAAAACACGAAACAATTTCGAAAAAATTCCATGAAATTGACCAAAATATAGTCAAAAAGTGACTATTTAACGCCAATGCCAAAAATTTGAAAATTTTAAGCCATTTGAACGCTAAAAACGCTTAAATCCAGACACTTCCTATGATTTTTCTAAAAAAGTGTGAATTCTGGGGGGTGAAGTATTTTTTGCGGAAGGTGAAAATTTTTTGGGGGGGGTGAAAACCCCCCAAACCCCCCATGATCATGTATGCCCGCTTCTATAAGTTAGCTCTCAAAAAAATACCTCAGCCCGCCTATTAAATCTGTGTCCAGCGAACGCGAATTCAAGTCAGCTCGTGATTTAGCTAATGGTTCAAGACTTCGATTGAAGCCAGAAAATCTTCAGAAGCTCTCATTTCTAAAGCATAATTTGCGAGAAATAGGATTCAATACGTGGAAACTCCTAAACACTTAGGCTGATGAACATGTAGAATGCGGATCAAGCAGCAGCAGCAGTAGCAGTTGTGAAGATTCAAATGATATTGAGCGTGATAATAGCGGCAACATAGAATTTATTGATGATTCAGACAATGAAACATTGGACTAAATGTTTCTTGTGATATAAATAGGAATAAAACTTGATTTGAAAAGGCGCACTTAACTTTGCGCTTGCCATTTACTACTGAATGGAGCAGTCGCTCATTATTTCTCTTCCTATGCCCAACCCAAGTATGTGCCATGCAATAATATTTTCCTTGTCTGACTCCGGCCCCCGGCCCCGGCCAAAAAAGTCGCCCCGGTCGATCACTAGTCCAAGTCATTCCATCGTTCTTATTATAATTTGTTTTCATGCAAACTTAATCACGAATATTCACGAAGAGTAAAATACAACGAATTAAAGCATTTTTACGGGTTGTGACCAGACGTGTTCTTGGGGGTTTGACCCCCTAGAATGGCAAGTGACCCCGCAAAATGGCTGCGACCCCCCAGAATTGTCGATTTTTCGTAAAAGTTGGTAAAAGTTGCAAAAAGTGTGCCCTTCTAAGCGAATTTAGCTCATTTTTGGCTCAAAAAATCTCAAATTTTAGGCGCTTCGCGCAATATACATTTTTTGACTATATAATTTATTCAAATTTTTCCGAAGTCTTTTAAGAATTTTTGAGGTTTTTAGGCTCTAGAAAGAACGGGCATTGTCTGAAACGTCAAATAACAGTGTTTTTAAGGTGTAGCCATCGTTTTTAGCCCAAGAAAGGCACTTTTAAAAATTTTTCGAGCCTGACCCCCTCCAGAATTCACATGCTGTACATGTATGGTTGTGACCGGGGAGTAGGGAACGACAAAAATATCCAAAAAATCAATATAAACTCATCATTTTAGCGCCATAATTAGCCATAAAAATAATCATTCACCCCCCCCAAAAAAAGTCGGTTTACCCCCTCTAAGAACTTTTGACCGTGTGCATGAACGAGTATGTCATACAGTACACCTTACTTTTTAGGAACAAAAGCAAGGTGCTCAAAATCACTCCCATACCCGGGGCAATTTCGGACGCCCTCAATTTTTTGGTTAAACTGTCGTGCCAAAGGCATCGCAGACGATTTTTGAATTTTTATGAGTTTTGTCGAATATATTCTAAGTTATAAAAACATTACCAGGTATTTAGTGTAATAATTTGCCGATATATCTGATAAGACACGGAAGAGCATGATGAATCAGACAACAGGTCATTTTTAGCGTTGAAGCTGAATAACGGAGTTCTAATAAAGCAAGATTAATAACAGATAATATCTGAAAACTTCGATAAACTAGATAGCATATCAATTATGTATGTAACTAAGTAAGAATAACGCAATGCATGCTTAACAGTATCAAGAAAACAAATAAACCGTCAAAAGTACAGAGCATCTTCTTCAAAATAAAAATTGTGTAGGATCTCTTGCATTAGCAGATCTCTCACGATTGCATTGGAAGCAAAACAAATTAAAAAAACTTCATTCAAAAAGTTAAGCAGTTGCAGAGAAACAGCGCAACAAGTGCAAAAACAAATTTCTGTCCGATGTTACCCCGCCGTCTGGTATGATCCCAGTTGACGGTACTTCTTGACATTGTAAGACATTTCGAGAAAATTGGATCGAAAGAAAGAACAAGGAAGTTCCAGAAGTTTTACGCCCCTGCCACCTAATTGCTGGAGGAAAACAAGGTTATATTGACAAATATAATGCAAAATTTTCATTAAATGCTTAACATTACTCTTCATCATTTCCTGAATTAAATGACTGAATCAGGGCTCATTAGAGGCTTGGAAAAATGCAAAAACAATATACTTCGATCGATTAACGCAAAGTTAGTAATATTTTTTATATGCAACATTTTCTTAGGCTGCTTGATTTTTTCGATTTAAAAAATTTCTACTCAAAATGTGCACGATTAATCGATTTGAGTCGATAGCGGTATAAATTCAAAGAACAATTTAACAAAATTAAACTCCTGTCTTGCAATAATTTCTGAGATGCCATAGTATAAGAGTGTGAACTTCTTTGTCACTTTGTAATGTGCTAAATTACGCAAAATATCCAAGACTATATCATGCAAACCTTGGCAAAATGATACGCTCCTCTTCGGTCAAATGCGCAAAGTCGTTAAATGTTCGGAAATTCCGTCCAGTCGGGGGAAATTTGAATGGCTGGTTGCCAAAATTGAAGCGACATTGCTGAAAAGACATGAAACTCGCGGCGGCGAAAAATCCTGCGCCTTTAGCGTTTTGGCATAAATCGCTACATGGCTGCAAAAATTTTTTTTGTTGAAAAAATCGATTTTGACTCTACGAGGCAAATAAGCGTGGGTCAAGAGCAGACATGCACGCCAGGATTAGGCAGTCAAGACCAGGAGGAGAAAAATAAGATTTCGCGGAAAAAGATAGGATAAAATTAAGGTCAAAAACGGGCAAGAATCAAATTTTTTTGAAAAATGCTGAGAATCGCCTACAAACTATGGATTATGGAATATTTTTCACATCTTTAACGTTTATTTAAATCAATTTGAAACTTAATATCAGTTCAGCAAAGCGCTCTGGTTGACCCAAAATATAGTCCAGCAGAGCTCCCAGAGTAGTTGAAGTATGTACCTTACCTTCACAGCCTAGAGTATGTTAATGTTTGGGGGATAAGCTGGAGTTCGGCCCCCAGAATAGCTGCTCCTGACTGGCTGACCCTCCTAAAAATTCCGATTAAAAAAAAGCATGACACACGTTAAACTTTCAGGGGTGAAAATAAAGAATCGGTAGATAGCTAAGTGCTTCGTAAAAACAGTTCTATAGCCTTTTTGAACCCACAAACGTAGCTATATAGCCTTTTTAGACTAAACATATCTATTTAGCCCTTTTGGAGTCGTATGTATCTCTCCGAAATTCAGAAAAGACAACTATATAGCATTTTTGAGCTCACATGGTATGTGTCTGTGTCCAAAAAGGCTATATAGCTAGTTTTCTAGCCTAAAAATGCAAGCTCATTTTCTGAGCTAAAAAAGGCTATGATGTAGCAATGTTTTTCGGCCAAAATGGCTATCAGTTCTTCAGAGCTCAGGGGGTTATAATACCCCCTCACCATACATAGCAGCGGGAAAATTCTGGGGGAGTTAAATCGCCAAAAATCGCCAAAAATAGCCAAAAATGTTACTAAAAATGTAATTCTGGGGGTCTACAGTGATCTGCGGAGGGTTTCTCAATTTCTGGGGTGTATACCCCATCCTCCACGCCCATGTGTGCCCCTCACTCCTCCAGAGCCCTGCGCGGGCCGAAATTTTTGACCCGCCCCGCCCCGCCAAGAAAGAAATAAAGCCCGCCCCGCCCCGCCCTGCAGCTCCTTAGACCCGCCCCGCCCCGCCAGTAATGTTACAAAAATTAGGCCCGCCCCGCCCCGCCCCGCAAAATTTTTTCATGTACTCTATGTATCCATTTCTGGTCGAAAAGGAGCCAGAATGCAAGAAGATAAAGAACCGGACAATAAGTGATACAAAATCTTCAATGTAAATGAGTGCAATGCAATTTTGTAAATTGAATAAGAGCTAATGTCTTACAGCAATAAACTTTATTGGAACAACAATGATGTTACTGTGATAGGTGTAGGTAGGTATGTAGGTAAGCTGCAAAAGGCATAATCTTGCACTGCTGATTGCTCAAATTCTGAGGGGTCTGATGGGGCGAAATCGCCAAAACTAGCACAACAAAATCAATTTTGGGGGTCTGCTGGATCCCAGGGGACAACCCAGATCCCAATGCTCGCCATTACTCAAACCCTATAGATGATAGTCTACCTTATGTAAGGACGTAGTGTGTACCTACATATATGTAGGCATAGGTGGGCAGCACCGAAATTCTGGGGGGGGGTTGAAAAAATTTCTGAAGGGTTGAAAAAATTTTTAAAGGTCAAAAAAATGGTCTTAAAAGTGGTCGTATGGCAAAAAAACACCATTTTTCGACGTTTCTCATCAAGCACTATCCAATGGCATCAAAAAATTGCTGAAAAAGCAAAAAAATTTTCTGGGGGTGTATTTTGATTTCTGGGGGAAGGGGTATTTTAACTTCTGGGGGGTGCATGCCCCACCAAACCCCCCCCCACGCCCACGTGTGTATGTAGGTACCTGCCTACCTATATATACAGGGTGTTTCAAAAAACACGAAACCCATATCAGACTTTGTAACTTCGAAACGAATCGCTCAATTCAAATGCAACTTGCTTTAATCAATAGATAAAAACCTTTATAATAATCTTGCAAAGTTTCGTTTTCGC
The DNA here is from genome assembly GCA_036768485.1 of Mermis nigrescens. Classification (NCBI taxonomy): domain Eukaryota; kingdom Metazoa; phylum Nematoda; class Enoplea; order Mermithida; family Mermithidae; genus Mermis; species Mermis nigrescens. The sequence continues at coordinate 319,887 of JAVLUZ010000796.1, forward strand.
AGCCTTATTTGTTCTTGTACAACGCGCATTTGGGTAAAAGTCGTTTTTTTCATTAAATACAATGTGTCGTAAGAAATGAATATGTGTTTGCGACGTTGTAGCTTTAGATCGAGTGAACATTTTAGAATACGATTTGCTTCAATCAAAAGCTCATTTATCTAGCTAGTTGCTTCTAAATTTTAGTTTCATTTTGTTCGTTGGTTCGAAAGCTATTGAGCTTTTGCCTAAGGTCACTCCCTCGGCGATTGAGCCAGCAATGACAAAATAAGCAGCGAGTTGCTTGCGCTTGTGAATGACCTAAGGAATGACATTTGGCGAAAGCTCAATAACTCTCGAACCAAGTAGCGAAATAGTACGAAAATTTACAAGCTAACAGCTAGACAAACAGGCTTTTAAATAGAGCAGACCGTATTCTAAAATGTTTACTCGATTAAAAGCTACAACGTTGCAAACACATGATTTATTTCTAAACACGCATTGTATTTAATGAAAAAACGACTTTTACACAATTGCGCGTTTCACAAGAACAGAGCAAGCTACGGATACGAAACTCAGCAAGTTTCTTACGAAGGTTTTTGTCTATCGTTTAAAACAATTTGCATTGAAATTGAGCGAGCCTTTGGGAAGTTACAAGGTCAAATATAGGTTTCGTTTTTTTGAAACACTGTATATATGTAAGCTTATGCATGGTAAAGCTGGATTATTTCAATTTGTATTATTTTAACAGCCCCCCATGTGTTCTATTTCATTAAGTATTTATTCAAAGGATGAGCAGCAGAGCATTACTTAGAACTATAGTCTATTTCGCGAAACCTTGTGCATGGAAATCAATTTCGCGCACGTATCGTTTTGCACAACAAAAATTTAAAAAAAGAAAGGCCCGCCCCGCCCCGCCAAAATTTTTAGAAAATTAAGCCCGCCCCCGCCCGCCAGCCGTGTGACCCGCCCCGCAAAAAGCCCGCGCGGGCCGCGCGGGCGCGGCGGGCGGGCCGACCCGCCCCGCGCAGGGCTCTGCACTCCTCATGCTCTTGTATGACACACATGCACTTCTAAGCGTTTTTAGCGAAATTTTGGATCAAAAGTGCAAACCAATGTCTCCAACACTGTTTTTTTTGTACGAGCCTCTTTGTACATGTACAAAGATCTCCGGAAAAGTCTTTGTACGAGCGAAAATTTTTTTGTACATATAACGTATAGATATGCAATTGAATGTACACATTTTTACATACTACTAGATTGTTATCCATCATGACCCGCACGCTTCGCAAAAGGTGTAACTTTGTCCTAAATTCAGCTAGTTATATTGCTTCGGCCCGAAACGCCAAAATTTTCATGAGTCTTAGGTTGAAATTACACATAAAATTCGACTCAGCAAGTTAAAATGACTTGTATAACACAATTATAAATAATAAGCGGTTGCAATGTGCTGCCTGAATCTCATAATAGACACCAATTTGCTTATGAATTTAATGCAACGCAAAGATAAAAGAGTCAATTTTATCTGCAAACGGCAGAAAACAGTGCAAAGTTGTTTAATAGTTCTTTTTTCTGCATAAAATCTTTATAAAACAGTGGAAATAGATGTATAAGATGCTTCAATCTGTACAAAGATGCTTACAGATAAATTTTGGAGTGTTAAATGCCTGCGCTTGGAGCTAAATAGAATGCAATTATGATATGCCGAAAATTTTTAGAAATTTTGCTAAAAAATACTCCAAAAAACGTTAAAATTACTATTACTTTGCTCCCAAAAGTCTTTGTACATTGTACAAAGATGGCTCCGAAAAATCTTTGTACGAGCCTCAAAATCTTTGTCTCGTACAAAAAAAAACAGTGGTCTCCAACGCTTTGAGCTCAATAACAATTAATTAGTTATGTTGTTCGATTTTTTAAATTTCTTTTGACCGTTTGTGAGAAAATATTTTTTATTTTAGAAAAAACTAAACTAATAAAACATTCAGATTAATTAATACTAACCAAAGCAAGAGGAACTCCATTGAGATAGAAGTATATGTGGCCATGATCCAAGTCTAAGAGAGTACCCAAAACATCACCGGGTTTCCATGGCCGATGATTATGTGGGCGACTGCTGGCGTTGTGCCAAATCAGCTGTCTGCAACCATCGTATGCTAATGAATATTCATCATCGCCTATGCCGTAACCTTCGTGAATATTTTCATATAACAACTAAGGTTTGGTCATAATAAGACCAAGGAAACATAGAGCAATCAACCAAAACAAATACAATGGGACGTGCAAATTGTAAGATGTTTTACCCGTAAGGCGAAAAAACGTGTTAATGAATAAAAATGAGATTAAACTTAAGTGAAAACAAAAACATAACTTTTTTCCTAAATTCGCACAGAAGCTAATAATAATGACTAATTTTGTGACCAATGAAAACGTGAATACCAGAAAAAGTAATACTGCTTGAGGCTATAAGGCACAAAAAACGTGTTTTTACCTTCATTATAATTATGTAAATGCTAAATTACGGGCAGGCGTATGCATGTGATGGACAGAAAACATAAGCAAAGTTATTAAGCACTTCGACATTTCGTCCTACTTTTATCCCTTTCGATGACACTCGAAATGACGATACTCACGTGATTCAAAAATTTGCTATTTTTCGTTGCCCATCCGATTTGCATAACTCCCGAAGTGGCAACAGTAGCCTCGTAATACCAGACACCTTCTGTCACGTGAAAAGTGCAGCGGACGCTTTCGAATGAAGAAACATCGCACCGAGCCTAATCAAAATTACAAAGCTATCGTCGATTCGTCAATCCAGTTGCGTGAGGCAATAGACACAACTGTGACATATACATATCATGACTAGAGCTGTGCCGGGGCCGGCCCCGGCCCCCGGCCCCGGCGCCGGGGCCTAGGCCCCGGCCCCGGGCCGGGGCAGGCTGGCCCCGGCACCGGGGCCGGGGCCAATGTTAGAGTTGATAATAATGTAGAAAATTGATAATGTTTTGGGCAGATTTACCTTCAAACTCAATTTCAAGCAAACCACAGATCTTGCTAATTCAAATCTTTATTTCACTATGTCAGATTGGTGCAAATTTCTAGTTAATAATCAAAATTGACATATTTTAAATTGCAATTCATATAGACGAGCATTTCCAGCTTGCTTGGTAGCAGACAGCTACGTCTATCAGAACAAATAGAATAATAAGCCTAAAAAAGTGCAAAGTAAAGCACATTGTAGAACGCATCCAAGTCAGAGGAGTTAAATCCATACATGGGCAGCTCAAAAATTCTAGGGGGTCCAACATTTTTCAAAGTCAAAAAGTGCCTGATAATATATGGTAGAGCGAAAAAAACACCGTTTTCTCGCGTCTCTCAATGAGCTATCCATTAGCATCAAAAAACCGCAGAAAAACAAAAAATTGTGAAAATCAATTTCTGGGGGTCTAGCGGATTTTTTGGGGGGAGAGAATGAGAATTCTGGGGGTCTGGATCCCCCGATGCCCATGTTCTGTTATATCTTGTAATCCGAGCAAATATTAACGCTTGACGTGCATATCTACAAGCAAGAATATATGCATAGGTACATATAAGGGGTAGGGCAGGGTCGTACTATGAGTATGGTAAAGCACGCTATTATTGGCCCCGGCCAGGCCCGGCCCCGGCCCCGGCACCGGGGCCTAGGCCCCGGCCCCGGCCCCGGCCCCGGCAAAAAGGCGGCCCCGGCACAGCTCTAATCATGACCGATCTGTGCGGGGGAGGGTCAAAAATGGAGCTTTTTGGGCCAAATGACCTCAAAAACTGGTATAAATGCTAAAATGCCGTTAAAACTACATTATTCCACAGTTTCTGGTCAATATCAAATACTTTTGAAGAAAATTTTCAATTTTCGTCCATTTTGGCCTTCGTTTGCTTCATTTTACCCAGAAAATTTTCCATTTTTCCATTCTAGGAAACTAGACGCCCAAAACCTCCCACATGCATACATGTCTGCACAACACATATGTAGCCATTGAAAGAAACTTTGTTTTTGCAAAGAGTGATACGTTAAGAGATAAGCGTGCGAAATTCTTGACTCATTACCAAGCCTCCTTCGTCCTCTTAGAAAAATAAGAATATACTCTTATATTGATCTGAGGCGTTAATTTTTCAGCATTCCAAGCAGTGATCGGACCGAGGGTACTTTTTGGACTCCCTCGGCCTGCGAGGCGCTCAAAATCCTTGCCTCGGCCGAGGCCGAGGCCGAGAAGTAGCACCGATATACCTATACCCATAAATAGTGCTCTTAGAATATTTTGTATGCACATGAGCTAGAGAATAATCGTAATATTGAACACTTAATCAAATGCCATTTTCAATAATAGTAGAGTAAATGTGTGAAGGATTTATTGAATAAAGTCAGCAGAATGAAAGCATACTTAATTTAACAAGTTGCCGTTGAAGACTTGGAAAACTTAATAAAAAAATATGGCTGAACAAGCACTCAAAAATTTTTATTACTATACATAAATAAGAAAACAGTGTCAAAGACATAAACGAACAAACGAAATAAGCTAAGTAAAGACAGAACTGTAGCCATTGTTGTGCTCGCTTTTGCAGTAATGCATGTTTAAACACGCTTTTTCAGTCATCCAATTCTGGTGTAGTAGGTAATATGACGGAAACTGCACTGTACGTTCCGATCATAGTTTCCCAAGGTCCAGAGTTGAGGGAAGGGTGAAATCCCAACATGAGGGACCAGTAAATTAAGTAATGTCTTTGTATGAGCGAACAAATTTTTGTAGATATTTTATATAAATATATTTTTAAACATACACGTTTTTACATACTGCCAGTGTGTGACTTGCAATCGGCATGCAGTCCTAAACAGTGTTTTTTTAGTGCAAGATACCTTTTTACATGTACAAAAATGGTATCCGAAAGTCTTTGCAGACATTTTGTATATGCAAATTTTTGTGTACTATTATAGTATGGTACAGTAGCGATTTAGTGTGGTAAAACGAGGGTTTTCGACCTTCGGTAGCGTATCTTAGCTAATTCCTGGGTTTCTGAATATTTGACATTGTTTCCATTCTAAATGCGAACTCTACTATTTTTAAAGATATATAGGACAGACAATTACTGAAGCGCCGAAAATTTTCGGGAATTTACACCTTTTTACAGTTTTTTTGTACATTATGAAAAATCTTTGCCGAATACAAAAAACCGTGGTCCTAAATGTGATAATTTCGGCCCGGATATAATTCATAAGATTTTTTGGCGCGAAGCGCCGTATTTATGAAGCTTTTGATGAAATTTACACATAAAACTTGACTGAAAGCTAAAACAACTTGTACTACAAAATCAGAAATATTACAGATATTGTAATATGCCAATTAAATCTGTAATAAGCACTACTGTGCTTAGAAATCCAATGCAACACCAGGATAAATTAGCCAATTTTATCTTTGAACGGCTAAATGTGCTGAGTTATTAAATAGTACTTGTTTTGCATAAAATTTTTTAAAAACAGTATACATGTATACAAAAGATATTTAAATCTGCATAAAAGATACTGAATTACACAAAAATTGATTTTTGAGTGTTTAATACCTCTGCTTCAATCTGAATACAGTATATTAGCGATATTTTGCGCGAAGCGCCGAAAAATTTTGAAATTTCCTTAAAAAATATGAAAAACGATATAATTAATATCACTTTGTCCAAGAAAGTATTTTAACATTGTATAAAAATGGCTCCAAAAAATGCACGAGCCAAAATTGATTTTGGCAAAACCTGCATTTATTGGCCATTTTAGGTGCGTTTTGCGATTTTCGACTGAAAATTCGTAATCATATACGCCCTCTCCCATAAAAAAAGGCCGAAAACCATACGTGTAACAGGAAGGGCTTTGAAATTCCCCACCCACCCAGGGTTGGACGTCCTCCTAACCCTTCCCTCCAACGTCAGAGAATTTTGACCCCCTCCTCCCCATGTTTTAGCGAAAATTTGCGCTTTGTTGGCTATTTTAGGTGCTTTTGCCATTTTTGACATAGAATTAGAGTCGCTAATCCCCCAGCCGAAATTCTAGCCGTTACATGTATGCCGAGGAGCCCCTCCCGAAAATTTTGAGCTGTTACATGCATGTTTTATAGTGACAGTTTGTCTATTTACTCTTGCTTACATTCAGAAATACTCTATCACTTAGGGAATTTCTAATAGTTAGCTGCACTTTTACCATAGTAAAAATAGGATTTCAAAATATTCAAAGGTTTTCACCAAAAATCGTCTGACAGTGACTTGAGTCTTGTACCCTGAGAGGGGAGTAGCCGACCTCCTCCACCTTTCCATTCGGGAATGTGTGTTTCCGATCCATGTAGCAAGCATGAGAATTAAAACTTAGTCATCACATGAATAATAAATTGGCACTTTGCTGTATGTAACTTTGTGTAACTGGGTACGCGACTGAAACCACAAAGAAAAGTCTATAGGTAAAAAATAGCTGTACTGCAGATGCATTCTAAATGGTTATTATTCAACGGACACGACTAAACATTAAAATTTGATTTTAACCCTCGGCGCCTCGGCACTTTTCAGCTTCGCCCTCGGCGCCGAGGCCGAAGAGCTCCAAAAACGCCAGGCTTGCGGCAGGCGAGGCCTCAGTCGATCACTGATTCCAAGCTCTTTTAAAATGTTTTTTTTTCAAATTTACTGTAAGTGTTAATCAAAACCTAAACTAGTGTTTCAATCCCTAGTTTTCCGGATAAAATTTAGGAGAAAGTCTTAAGTTTCGATGAGAACTGAAAAAAACAGTATGTTAGGTAGGCAGCGTTTTTTAGCACGACCCCCGTTAGCACCAGTGCTAATGAAAATTTTTTCCATCAGCACGGGACAGGTTACATTAACAGGCCCGTTTTTTACCTGTATAATGCCTACGTAGTGTCACTTCAGTAATGCATGTCCTTTTGTATTTTAATTTAGCGTTTAAGATGCATGATATTATGAGGATAAACCTTTTTCTTTATCAATGTTTTTTTTCTAAATTTAAATTTAAAAAAATTCATGCTAAATCACAATCATTGGCTTTCTAATGCTCAATAAACATCAGAAATGATAATGCGGTGTTATATACTAATTTGAAATAAAAAGAGACGTCACTGCGCTTATGAATTGAATGATAAATCCACATAAAGAAGCTAATTTTGTCTTCAAACAAGAGAAAACGGTTCAAAGTTGTCAAAAAGTTATTATTATGTGCTAGAAATCGGTAAACAAGAGGGCGGTATTAATGCTAAATCTTTTATATTGTACGTAGATTGATGGTGGAGTGTTTAAATCGCGCTTGAGGCTAAATTAAGGTAAGTATGACAACACTCAACGCGAAGCGCCGAAAATGTTCTGGATTTTCGCTGAAAAATACGTTAAAAAGCATTCAAATAACTACATTTTGCCAAAAGTCTTCGTGTCCGTTTAACGGCCAAAATTTTCATTAGCACGGGACAACTTTCATTAGCGTAGTTGTAAAAAAGCATGATGCTAGGCTCTCTAAACAATCGCCCAAAATGGCGGATCCTAGATTCATTAATTTATAATAAACATTAGAAACTATTCGAGAATCACCAGATTAAACTGCATTTTTCGAAACTGGCATGATAAATTATTAGAGACCACGAAAAATCATTTACTTAACAGAATTCCCTCTGATCTCAGTCCATATTTAACTCTCTAATTATTAGCTACGAGACGTGAGATGCACAGGTGGGCGGCACCAAAGTTCTGAGGGAGGTGCCAGATTTTTTCAAAATGGCCTTAAAAATTGTGGTATGGCGAAAAATACCATTTTTCAACGTTTCTCTTGGCATCAAAAAATTGCGAAAAAAACCATTGGCATCAAAAAATTGCAAAAAAAACCAAAGAAAAATTTCAAAAATTGAATTCTGGGAGGTCTTTTGGTTTCTGGGTGGTGCATACCCCAAACCCCAACCCCACGCCCAGATATGTTGAGATACCAAAATTATTTATACTCCTAACAGCTAGCGACATAAAAATATCACCAGTTACATTAACCTAAAATCCAACCGAGCTCGACCAAAGATTGAAAAAATACGACCATTCGTGTTTATTCGGTGAGTTGTGTCATTTTTTGGTCGCGTTTGAGCAAAATTTTGCAAACGGTAGATGGATGTGCAATAATACACGCATAGAAAACAATGAAAAATTCGGAATTCTTCCAACAAGAAAAAGTCATTTTTCTACAAAGGATAATTGCAAAAACTAAAAGTCGCGAGAAATTAATCTGATGCGAATATAGCAGCAGCGTTTGTACGAATGAGACGAACAGGGCCGTGTTTAAGCAGGGGCGGGGGGCCGCCCTTCCCCTTGACTGGAAGAAAAATTTTGGAAGGTAAGATAATGCACGGAAAGATGGAAAAATCGAATGTCTTTGCCGTGAAATCTTCAAAATTTTCTGCGCTTCACGCCGCATTTAAGGTATTTTCCATTATGTTGGCCCAAGCGTGACCAAAAAATGATACTTTTTATATAGGTAGGTAAGTTTTTGGATGGAAGGAAATTTTTTCAAAAAAGTTCGAATTTTATGATCTAAACTGGCAGAGCGTGTCGAAAAACGTCGAAAAATTCGGTTTTTGCGAGCTATCCCGACGAATTTTCCAAGATTTAGACCAATTTATGTTGGATCCACCCCACTCTTGGCCCTATCCTAGATATGGGTCAGGAGACGGATAATATGATATATATAAAATTTTATTAAATTTTGCAAGCTGCACACTCAAAAGCTCACCTCAAGACCATCCGGAGATATTTTCAAATACTCACTGACGTCATTGTGGTTAAGCATTACATTAATATTCGTTGTATCGACAGTAGTGTACGAGTATTCTCTTTCTTCGCTCAAAACTATAAAAAGAAACCATTTTTATTTTTTTCTGAAGTCAACAAAGAAGGAACTATTTCATAAATTACTCAAAAACATATTTTTATCATATGACTAAAGCAAAAAAATATTTACTTTAGAGTTTAAACATACCTCCAACCAAACCAATCAGTATTTGACTAATTAAACGTAAATTTACGATTAGAATAAATAAAAAGGAATATAATTCAGAACCCTCTAGTGAAGATTATTTATTGTATATGAGCAACTAAGCGAGTTACGTGAGTAGTAGGGTGGCAACCATACGTGGGCAGCAAGAAAATTCTGGGGGGTAGGGGGTGCAAGATTTTTTTGAAGGTCAAAAAATGGCCTTAAAAATGGTGGTATGGCGATAGAAACACCATTTTTTGACGTTTCTCATCAAGCACTATCCATTGGCATCAGAAAATTGCGAAAAAACACAAAAAAATTTTCGAAAATTGAATTCTGGGGGTATTTTGATTTCTGGGGGGGTATTTTGGTTTCTGGGGGTGCATACCCCCAAACCCCCCCACGCCCAGGTGTGGTGGCAACTGGTACCCGGACTTGTTTAGCCGGGTACCCGGCTAAAACTTTGGACCCGGACCCGACTTTTCTGAAATTTTGGACCCGAACCCAGACCCGACTGTAGCCATAATGTTGGACCCGGACCCGGCTTTCAAATAGTGTCGGGTCCGGTTCCAAAAGTATAAGGTTAAATGAATGAAAAATTCAAAGTGATTAATAAGTTAAAAATGTATTACAAACTTAAAATTGTATTAGCCGAACAAAACTGAAAATATGTCGACTAAATGGGTGTCTTAACTTTGTTTGAATATTCTCAATTGAATGTATAATTGTATATTAAGAATTCAGGAATGAAAAAATACATTATGGACGGTGGTCTAGAAATAACATGTTGATGAAAACATGTATTGTAGTAGTAATAAACTCACTTAGTATGAAAAAAGAATGATCATGTATACAAGGGATGGGGCTGGCACCGGCGCCGGTGTCAAGTAATAATACAGAAGATTGTAGCTCATTATTTCGTCTTTATTTACAAAAAAATCTTCCCAATTTAGCGTTTTACTCTAATGTTGAATCATGTTCAGATGCAGACACTAATACTCGATCCGTCAATAATAATAATTACATTTTTTGCATTGGTTGCATTAACATTTTGACTCATTCTGCACACAAGTCGTAAAATATTGCGAAACTAAAGAAAAGGTTTGACTGTTTGACATGGTAGAATGTTATCCAATCAATTAATTAATTCTTTGAAAACAAAATTCTGATTATTGAACTATATATAAAGTACTTGTTATTAGCAATTGGAGTCGACAGAATACTGACATGCATGGTTACAAGCAAACATATTTCTTTGGGAGATACTTAAAGGCGCTTGATTCCTGGAGAATAGTTGCTAGCTCAACCATATAAAAATGCGGCTGATTCCTACAGAACTTTTGATTTTAAAAAGCTGTAGAAAATGTGATGTGATGCGCTTTTCACTGATCTGTTGGCGCAAGTGCATTAATTTTTTCAATCCTCCGCTCTTAATAGTCATTTTGAACCATTTATCGTTGAATTTCATTTAATTTTTTCGAAAACTATTTGATTTTATATTTTAATGAGCAAGTTTAGTAAGAAACGTAAGAGTTTTTAGAGCTTAGTTAACTACAAACATATTCTTTCATGCCCAACAAAAGGTAGTATTGAAAAAATTTTTTGACTAGCCTGCCCTCGGAATTTTCACGCTTTACATCATAAATATGCGGTGAAAAAATAATAATAACAAGAGGAAGCTTACTTTTGTAAAAGCTGGTGGATCTTACGTGAACATGAACAAAAATGTTTACTTATGCGCATTACGAAACAGCTGCATTATTGTTACTTAACCCCCTCAAAAACATTCTCATATACAAAGCATAGCACCATATTGGCACCGGCACCGGCAAAAAAGCGGCACCGTTGCACCTCTAATGTATGTATACCAATAAAAAATTGACAAGCATTGGTATTATCAGGCAGACCAATTTCTCGTCTTAGGCTTGTGGTAACAGTAAAGGGAATATTTTTGAATTTATTTATAGCTGCGTTTTATTAACTAATCATATGCATACCAAGACAATAGCCCATTCCAGCCCGTCCAGTCCATGGTGTGGGCTGACACAAAAGCTGGACATGCTGAAGAGTGCGTTTGAATGGGTTGATTTTAAAAAAGTGAGAATACAATGGAAAATCAAACAAAATTATCTTTTCTAGCCCATTTTTTGCCCAACTAGGGGACAACCAACATTTGAGAGCTCGTAGTTGGATAGGATGAAGCATTGGCTATTGCCGAGGTGTGCTCATACATTTATTAGCACGTATCTACTTCCTAGCTAGATTTAACAGGAAAATTGATTGTAAAGGGCAAAAACTTAAAATTTTCCGGCGCTTCGGCTCGGTTATGTGCATACATGCACAGCATGGGAATTCTGGGGGATGAGATCATAAAATGCCTTTTTGGGTCAAAAAATGGTAGGTTCGCGTCAAAAACATCGTTTTTAGCATTCTGGTGATGCTCTATCTTTATAGAGCATAAAAACATTATATAATTTCGAGAACAAAATCAAGAAAGTCGGAACAAATTGAACAAAATATAGTCAAAACAAGAGTATAATGGCGCGAAGCGCCAAAATTTGGCATTTTTGAGAGAACACTTAAAAAGGCAACTTTTGTACAAATTTTTAGAAAATTCTTGGAAAATTATAAAAAATTGCCAATTCTGGGGAGGGGGTGGAAAAATTTTTGCGAGGGGTGAAAAAATTTTTGCGAGGGGTGAAAAATCTTTGCGGGGATGAAAATTTTTCTGGGGAGTGAAACCCATCTTTCCTAAACCCTCAAAATCATGTATGCTTATGTGTCATTTCTCTAAGAGCTGCAGCATCATGTTTATATCGTAGGTTAGCCTTAATAATTTTGTAATTCACACTAATTTAGTAAATGATAGCAGTATTTGTTTGTAAAAAACCTTAACTGACTTGAATGACATATAAAATTAAAATATGAAAATCGCTTTGTGGTACCAGTTTTGCAAATTTTTTGTTTTGTTTGTCTTAACAAAGTTTTAAAATTATGCATCTTTCTGAGAGTAAAAATGACGAGATGCTTCAGCGCCAGTGGCGGATCTAGGATTTTCTCAGGGGCAGGGGTCGGTACCCCAACTTTTCCAAAAACAGTCGAAAATAGGTTCAAAAAATTGCCCTTCACGTGCAAAATGAGGTGGTACCCCAACTTTAACAAAAACAGTAAAAAATGGATCCATAATTTTGTCCTACACGCGCGAAACAGCGGCTTTTTGGCGTTTTACATTGTATAATTTTACTTAAAATCACTGTTGACGCAAAATTTTTTTCGAAAAATTTAATTTTTGACAATTTTGGGCGGAAAAATTACTAAATCTCTTAGACTCTAACGAAAATCTGACGCGAGGCGCTAGAAAATTTGTGAAATTTAGGCGGATGGACATTTAAAAGCTTGATTTCCTGTTTTGACGCAAAATGTCGAAAATTTTTGTTTGAAAATAGAAGAAAATCTATGCTAGAATAGCTGTTTCGGCTGTTGAAATTGTTTTGAAACCTATTCTATAAGCAAAAATGGCTTCCAGGTCGCCAAGAAAGTAAATAAATGTCATTAATAGGTATAATCCGGGAAAAATTTGAGGAATTATGGTCACTAACTAACATATCCAGTCGTTTTCTCGCCAAATATTTCTGGCCAATGGGGGGAGCAGCCGTCCACACGCCCCCCTTAAATCCGCCCCTGAAGAAAACTATGCTAAAAAACTGTTTCTGTTCTTAACATCGTTTTAAGACCTATTCCCTGAGCAGTAATATGAATTGCGGGCCACCAATAAAGTAAATAAATGTCCTTAATAGGTATTATCCGGAAATTTGAGAAATTACGACTACTGGCGGCCAAAAATCATTGCAAATTACAAACCCGTTCTTTATCTCGCCAATTATTTTGGGCCAATAAAGGGGCGGCCATCCCCGCCTAAATCCTCCCGCGTTTAGCATTTTGTACCGTTGCAATTTTTAACAATTTTCCACCTAAAAGTCGCAAATTCTACTCGAAAACGGTTAAAATATCAAAATTTTCCTGGCGCTTCTATACAAAGCGAATATGTACAACAAACAGCTTTTGCACATCTGTTAACGCATTATGCAGTATGCGCTTTCCTATACAAAGTTATATCCGAATTTATATCTACATTAAAGAAGCGCATTCGCATATGCTTAATGAGATGCAGAGTTGGGTAACAAGTCATAGTACAAACAAAGAATGTTCATAAAGCACGTTAGACCCGAACCCGACCTTCTAAAAATTTTGGAACCGGACCGAAATTTTCCGAAAAAGTGGAGCCGTTTCCACCCTACTGAGTAGTGACCAGACATGCACGTGCGGGGTTTGAACCCTTATACCCCCCAAAGAGGGAAGATGGAAAATTTTCTCGGGATAACACGGCAAAACGAGGACCGAAAATGGGCGAAAATTGGACATTTTCTTCAAAAGTGCATTGAATTGACCAGAAACTGTCAAATGAAGTAGTTATAACGCTAATTCAGCACTTACTACCCGTTTTTGAGGTCATTTTGGCCTGAAAAACTCTTAATTTTCGACTGCCCCGAGGTCGGCCAGCCATGCTTTGCATACTGTGCATCTATAGAAGTGACTAGAATGATATATGGAGTGGAAAAAACTTTCAAGTCACATGTTAAAAACTTTCACAATGGACCAATAAATACGGTCCAAAGATGTTTACCTATTCGTTAAAGGTAATGCATAGACAGCTCCCATAAAAATCATTCTACAAATGCACATTTTTTTCTAAATCAAGACGTTCGCATCAAAATCTTGAAAACTAGGGTTCCGATCACACCTGGGCAATATCCTGTTTCTGCCTATCTACAGGACGGAGAGAACCAAACGTTGGACGGGGTGAAGGGGTCATTTGGACGGGGATGTTTTGTACAGTGAAGCTATAAAATTGCATTTTTGGACCCAGACAACGACTTTTTAAAGTGGTTATTAGACCAGATTAACCCATTTTTGGACCCGGACAATAGTTTACTGAGCCAAAGCAACCATTTGCCAGGTGACCATTTTTTGAACGAGGAGCCATTTTTAACTAGACAGCCAATTTTCAAACTGGTGATTAGACAACCAGTTCTTGAACCATGACAACCACCTTTCATTTGAAAGGTTGGACGAGAGAAACCATTAACCATCGCACAGGTATGGTTCCTATCATACATATGGAGGCGGGTGAGAGGGGTATTGCTCTCCCTGAGCCTTAAAAACTGCTAGATATATACATTTTGACCGAAATAATATTGCTATATAGTCATTTCTGGGCTCAGAAAAGTAGTTAGGTTTTTTGGACTCCAAAACATACCGTGTGAGTTCAAAAATACTATATAGTTGTTTTTTCTGAGTTCCAAAAGGATACATATCTATTTCTTAACTTTAAAAAGGGCCAAATAGCCATTTTTAGTCCAAAAAGGCTATAGGCCTACGTTTGCGAGTACAACAAGGCTACATATTCGCCACAAATGCTCGAAAACGATGATTTTAAAGCTGATTTTAAAGCGATACAATTGTTTTTTAATGTAAAATCGTTTTTTACGAAACACTTGACTATCTCCAAAATTTTGACTTTCACCTCTCTGAAAGTTCGAACTTTGCGCACCTATGACCGCAGCGATTACAAAATTTAGAAAAAGCTTTTTCCATTACTGTCCAACAAATCATTATATGACAAGCGCATCAGTGGCGTAGTTGGCCTTCTGATTTGGGTGACGAAAATTTTAAAGTTAGATATCTAAACAACTACCTATGGATAGGCAAATAATGGTGTTTTTGAGATTCTCTCAACGAGATCTAAACATAGAGAAGAAAAACTTAAGGCGGCTTTATCAGCTCAAAAAATGTACTAAAATCTATTCTAGCGGTCGTTCAGATATATACGCTTTGAGGATCTCCAATTTTTTTCCTTCGGGGGACCCTTGCGAAAAACATTAATGCTTCCAAAATTTGGGGGACTAGTCCCCCACAGCTACGTCATTGAAGCGCATTCTAGAGACTACTCTTTAAATTAAATGTAGCAATAATTTTTTAAAGCATATAAACTTGTCAATTGACTAATAGTCTTCTGTATCGTTGATCTCTAAGACGGGCAAATTTTTTCAATAAATCTCTCCTGTTCTCTTCACACAATTAAACCGTAATTTTCTGCTGAAGAATCAAAAAACGCTTTACGGCTTAAAATTACACCGTTAAACGTTCAGCCGATAAATAATCCGCACGTGGATTATTAGTGTCTGATTAAACTCTATTCATTCTCGCCTAGAGTTGTTTAAAACAACGCTGATTGACTAATTGACTAAAATAGTTACACGCTCATCTGCATCGAAAAACATTCTTGGACTTCAACTTGTTTGAATATCGTACAAATCAACAATTAGCGGAAAGGGGTCACAGAAAATGCTCATCTAATTTAGCGTTTGACTTAACACATTTCCGTTCATTCGCTTGACATGGGCATCATACATCGATCGGTGGTTCTAATCATACATGGGCAGCACAAACGGGCATACGGGGAGATTAGAGAGGGTATTACCTTTACCTAAGGTTTTAGAAAATCAGGTACTGTAAGGCAATTTTGAGGAAATGAAAGGTGCTACAAGACAATTTTTGAGCGTTTTGCAGGAAAAAGGCCGAAAGTTCTATCTGAAAAACGGTTGAAATATCAAAATTTTTCAGCGCTTCGCTCCGTGCAAATAACTTACGTAATATTATCCAGTAGCCCACTTTTTAGGGACCGTCTTTCTACATGTACAAAGAGACCTTGTACCAAGAACAATGACTACAATTTACTATACGACCATTCCTAAATTTCATAGTCTCTTGCCCCCTCTAACTTGCCCACGTATGATGGGCAGCAACCGGAATTCTGAGGGGTTTGAATGGGGCAAAATTGACAAAAATCGCGAAAAACATGTCAAAAATTCAATTCCGGGGATCTACCGTAATCTGCGAGTATTTTGGAATATAGGAGTCTGAACCCCCACACCCACGTGTGGTTCAACTTCTTTCAACTAGAAGTAATGAACGGCCGATCACCAAAGAAGATAAGGACAAAATTAAATTTTACGGGTCCGAAAATTTTCAAAGGTCAGAAAAGGAACAAAAATTTATATATCAATAAGATAAGAAAACATCATTTTTTGACATAATGTATTCCACACATTTCTATTCACTGACAAAAATTGTAGCCAATAACATTTGATATTAAAGGGAGAAATTACACTACAATACAACCTAACATACAAAATTGTCTTACTCTCACAGTAATAAGCACAAATAACACGACTGATTTACACAAATTATCCAGAGCCCATTGCGCGCAAAATCCAACCTGGTGTTCGATGTAGTTACTATTTGAGAAGTATGATTCGAGTTTTTTGAGCGGATGAACTGCACAAGCGTTTAATCGCCTAATTATCAACGCTTTATTTTCGCCTGTTGAATGCAAGAAAGTATATATGTAGGAGAACTGCTCTAGTTACTTTGTAAAATACGACGTAACTTAACAAACAGCTATACACTCATCGTTCATCATGAACGCAAATATCTGACAAATTTTACATTGGATTGGAATTATATATTGTTCCAACATTTGGCTAAATTTGCTTAACAACATTATAATACATAAAAGACATTGTCTTAATTTTAACACATCTTATATTAAATTGTACGATAACATCCTACATGTTCTATGTTATATATCATTACTCTACGAAACCTGGCATAGATTCAGGACTGAATAGGGTTTAGATTTTTTAGCGAGAACTGTATGTGATGCTATTACGTTTGAAATACGCAATTTTTGTTTTTTATTATTTTCTCCTTAACTTTTGATTGCAAATACTATCAGTGCCTACACATAAATTAATACAATATCCCCTCGAGCTCTTGTATTTTTAACCAAAAATATTAATAAATAAGTAAATTGAAATTTTTTACCCAAAAGTCATATGTAGGTAGTGAAAAATTTTATTCTTTTGGGGATGGGGGACGACCGAATTATAGTGAGAAGATCATCCATTCCCCTGTTGCGTGAATGTCTGGGTGTAAAATACATTTTCCTCGAAACTTCTTCATCTACGGTAGCGTTCCTGATAAGAAGAATATAACTTATTTGTACTTTATGGTTGTTGAAGATCAATAAAAATATACTTTTGGCTGATAGCGAGTATCCTGTAGAATTGAAAAACTGAAAAGATGAACATTAAAAAAATCAATCACAATGACATTTTATATGTACAATCAATGCATATATCTGATATTACTTCAATACGACGAGCAACCAGTATAGTAATAGCAAAGAAAAATGCTCGACGGAACTGAATATACTTGGAATTGTGGATTATTCAGGATGTTAAAAAAAGGGGACTAGGAAAAATCTACCTAAAGTCGCAAAATCTGCTAAAAATCAGACTTTCTCTAAGCAAAGCAAAAAATCGAAGTATATTCTGCGGCCTCTAAAAAAGTGTCTTTTTTAAATAATGTTCGAAGTTTCAGATAAGAGTGTATAAGCGAAATCTATCAAGGTTACTTTTTTAAATTGCTGGCACCTGATTGATAGAAAACTAAGTGGTATTGTATTTAAAGTTGTTCTATTTTGTTATGAGCATTATAGCAAGCAAAGCAGGGGCCGATTGATTAGTGCACACAATCGTTACGGGCATGCTAGTGTATCTGCATTTAGTCTGTTTCAAGTCAACTTACGCGTTTCCTACTGTTTCAAACCAACTATGTCTCCAATTGTCTTCGATGTTTGCTATTTCATTCAATTGGCTTAGAAAGACTGTTAGTTTACTCAATATCATTTCCCATAGCTACTGCATAGCTAACGTGCTGCTTTTTCAATTATTTTTATGATTAAATATTTATTTCAATCTGTTGGCCGCAGAATATACTTCGATTTTTGCGTTGCTTAGAGAAAGTCTGATCTTTAGCAGATTTAGCGACTTTAGGTAGATTTTCCTAGTCCCCTCCTTTTACATCCTTAATAATCCACAATTCCAAGTATATTCATCTTTTCTGTTCCATCGGAGCATTTTTCTTTGCTAGTATCCTACTTTTAATTAGCATGATTTGAGTACATCAGTCAGTAAACACATACAGCAACATGCCACAATAATGACAGCAGTCCAAGAACACGATAACAATATTGTTCTTAACATCAGCATTATCCTTTTCAAACGAGACAACCTTACATTATTTTAACAGATAAAAGTTTTTCAGCATTAACTTTACGCAAATATCAAGTGTAAGGAACACTAACGCTCAGATTTGGAAGTAAAATAAATTTGTAGTATAAACTACATTTTAACAACAAATGATTAGCGCAAACTTTACACATCTACTAGGTGTAGAGAAAACTAACAGTCAGATTCCCAATGCTAATTTTACGTAGAACATTTTGCAAAAAATTAAGCTTCCGCAAGGCTCTAGAACAAGATTTAATATGCAGTGTAAACTTTACACAACCACAGAGTTAAAAGAAAATTTCAGTCGGATTTGTAATTCTGATATTACTCTGATATTAAGATCAATATTTATGAAAAAATTAAGTCTCCACAATGGCCCAAGGACAAATAAATATCAGATGTGTAAACGAAGACTCAAGCTACGTTCACTTCGCTTACTTGACCCGAATCTCAAGCTTATGCGCTCAAACGGGGGTCCTCGCCCTTTTAAGGGGTCGATCACCAGCCGGCGACTCGAGGTAAGCGGCCCGGCCTGTTCAAGGTAGCCCGGCCTGTTCAAAGTAGCCCGGCCCTCTACGCACGCACCTAGTGAAACTTACTTACATAACCCCTTTGAGATTATGTACCTAATTAAAGTAAGTTCCCCGGAAACCTAATTGAGGGCTCAAAAAGATTATTATTAAACTTGTTTTGGACCGAATTCCGGTGCTGGAAAATATTGAAGGGTCCCTAAGTATAGTGTAGCACAAGGACAGAATTCAACAGCACGGAAATTCAACTGAGCCCAGCATCGTTAATTAAATAATTATTTTTACAATATTTTTTGGACAGAAAAATTATGAAGCAATTAAAAAGCGACAGCATGGAGGATACATGCTGCCGACAGTCGTGTTACGCTAATCGGGTAAAATCAAACAATGTAATTAAACAAGGGCACAAAGCCCTGCCAAAGGCATACAACTGATGCCAATTGGCACAAACACGAATGATTAAAAAAGCGTACGGTGAAAAGAAGCGTGCACACTACGCTGGAAAACTAACAGACGAGTTCTGCAGCCAAGCAGATAAGAAGGCACCAACGGAGTCTGCTCACGTACGGCGCCGAAAAGAAAAAAATACACGCTCAGCGCGGAAGCTGGCGGAGAGGCTCTCAGGCTCAAAAACTAAAGTAAAATGAAAAATCTTAAAGTGTCGTCAAAACTGCGCTCGCACGCAGTTTTAACTGACGCGGAAAAAGAGGCGTAACAACACGAACAAAGAGATATGAAATGGATCCACGAATACGACAATAGGCCTATGGGCAAAAGCTTACGGTAAAGGTATGTACAAACGAGACAGGCACAAATATGAGACACACACATATGATCTTTTAACACACGTAAGATATGATAACACACATACCAATTCGTACTCAAGTCGCATTAAGCCCGAGTGCCCATTTTCCTATCCCGGATTTTGATTGAAAATATGTGTGGGAAAGGAATGAAAAATATGATAATTTTTAGGGGAAGGTGGTCCCGGGCGACTCGCTTAAGCGTTGCGCTTAACGGTCGTGTACGTGCGTATGGAAATTGAGCACAAGAATGTACATCTGAGGCAATCGGTCGAGGATGCGTGGGTATATCGTAACGCAAAACAAACGGAAATTCGCGTTGATCCAACGCGGCGAAACGGCGTGTAGAGGATTTCTACAGATGTAAACCACCACTTTACACCACTGTTGAGTGCAAACAAACTGGCGTATCACATTTGGTTTCTGGTTCATTTTTAGACTCGATATTATGTCCAGACTCATAACCCAGAAGTTTGCAGAAAAAAACCAGACAGAAACACGTTTAACTCCCCATTGTTTTGACTTTACACCTCCCGAATAAGCTAAATATTTATGTAAACAAACGCAATCCGCTGTGACGCGTACCCCTTAGAAAGTACTTTATTTTTATCCTATTCGACCTCTCCCAACTTCTGAACAGAGAAAGTGACGAACAAAAATATGGACAAACACGTATTTTTCACTGTCCACCACATTGTAAACTTTAAAAATCTGACCCTATCGCCCCATTGAGTGTAAATAAAATCGGTTCGGGCCACGGTTTTTTTTTTGTATTCGGCAAAGATTTTTCCCGATGTACAAAGACTTTTCGGGACCGTCTTTGTACATGTACAAAGATTTTTGGGAAGACAAAAATTGCAAAAAAGGTCTATAATTCGAAAAATTTCGGCGCTTCGCGCCGAAATGAGTAATTGTGTGTTCTATATATCTTTATAATGGCAGAAATTGCATTTCAAAAGTAAAAATGTCAAATTTTTCGGCGCTTCGCGCCGTTTTAAGACGATTCTTAGTGATTTTTGCCCTCAGAGACCCAGAAATTAGCTAAAACACACTACGAAAAGTCGAAGAACTCTGTTTTTACGATACTTAAATCGCTGCTGTACCATATTATAGTACCCAAAAATTTTGTGTGTACAAAATGTACAAAGATTTTTAGGAAGACAAAAACTGTAAAAAGGTGTAAAATTCCCAAAATTTTCGGCGCTTCGCGCCGAACTGATAAATCATATTTGTCCTATATATCTTTAAAATGGCAGAATTTGCATTTAGAATGGAAAAATGTCAATATTTTTCGGCGCTTCGCGCCGTTTTTAGATAATTTTTAGTAATTTTTAGCGTCATAAACCCAGAAATTAGCTAAAATACACTACCTAAGATCAAAAACCCTGTTTTACCACACTAAAATCGCTACTGTACTATATTATAGTACACAAAAATTTGCATGTGCAAAATGTACAAAGACTTTTTGGGGACCATCTTTGTACATGTACAAACGGACCTTGTACAAAAAAAACACTGGTTCGGGCCAGTTTGTAGCCCTTTGATTGTAGTACGTTTTTATGCGCCAAACTTATGTTCCGCAAAATATTTGATATGATTTACCAATTAGATACGAAAAAACCTGTTGTTCCCCAATTTTACACCTCAGATTTCGAACTTTACACCCCCATAAACAACTCAATATTACGTTTTTTTGAACGCGTTTTGCTTCGACGTGTAGCCCTTAAGAGTTATTTTATGTTTATTTATTTAATTTATCCCAACTCATAACCGAGAAAGTTGGCAGAAAAATCTTGGACAAAATCTGTTTTTTTATTCATCCACTAGAGTGTAAAGTTTAAACCTCTGGTACTGTGTATTGATTGTAGAAAAGTTTAAAGGTTAGGTTCATTATTCTGACCTCACGGAGAACATTTTTTAAAAAATTCATCATCCACGACGCTCTGGGCGGAAAAAATTTTTCAGTGTAAAGTTTACACCGGCACTAATAACGCAATATTGATTGTAAAGAAACAGAATAAATTTTGACGTATAGCGCTTAAGACGAGGCACATTCAAAGGTAGTTACCACGTTCTGTCTACTAAGTGGAGAATATGGCAGGGAAAAAATATTTTTTTGTCCCAGACTCTTTACAATAAACCGCCTCTGAATTCCAAAATATTACTTTAAAAAAATAATAAAAAAGTCTCCCCTAGATTTTATAACCGTCTACCTTTTGAAACCAATCAGACTGCATGGAATGTAAAACTGAGTTAGATATGCTCGGGCACATGAAAACAGTAAAAAACCGTCTAATTTACACTCCTGTGCAACAACCAATGAGTGTAAAGAAATTTTAAGACCAGATTCGTAACCTACTAATTAGGGAAAACATTTTTAAAAAATTCATCATCCACGACGCTCCAAGGCGGAAAAAATTTTTTCAGTGTAAAGTTTACACCTGCACCAATAACGCAATATTGATTGTAAAAAAACAAAATAAATTTTAACGTGTAGCGCTTAAGACGAGTCACATTTTAAAGGTAGTTACCACGTTCTGTCTACTAAGTGGAGGATATGGCAGGGAAGAAATAGTTTTTGTCTCAGACTCTTTACAATACACCGCCTCTAAATTCGAAAAGATTACTTTTAAAAAAAGTAACCCGTCCCCCCTAGATTTTATAACCGTCTACCTTTTGAAACCAATCAGACTGCATGGAATGTAAAACTGAGTTAGATATGCTCGCGCACATGAAAACAGTAAAAAACCGTCTAATTTACACTCCTGAGCAACAACCAATGAGTGTAAAGAAATTTTAAGACCAGATTCGTAACCTACTAATTTTAAAATTGGCCCCCCGCAAATCATTTGGATTTTTCGTGTAAACTTTACACACTCACGACGCACTCGGTATTGAGTGTGAACAAAAAAATGGGGGTCCTAAGTTCTTTTATTATCGACCTTTTACAAAAAACCGCACCTCTCAGATGTGTGCCGTTATAGCTGTGAGGGGGGACATATGTTGGGGGTACCCAAGTATATTACAGGTACGCGCTAACGCGCTACCTATGATGTAGCAGCAAACAAAGCTTACTTGTCTGGGCGTATTTTTCTAGTGCAATCAACGAAAAGAGAACCACGTTAAAATCACGATCAGGCGACTAAATAGAATTTATGCAATTAAAACACATGCAAGGACTTAATACGAAAGCAATTATATGTATGCTCACCAGATTAGCAACGAGATATTCAAGTGTTTCAATCTTGAACGTTGCAACGCTATTTGGTCCTGTCAAAATAAGCATTTTTCAGAGAAAAATAAAATTACGTTTATTTGTTAATTTCTTGAAATTTTTAAATTATTTTCATAAATAAAGCAACTGAGAGAAAGTCGATATTGTTTAACTCATTTTAAAGTTTGCCGATATATATTAGCAATATTTTCATTATCAATGCTGAATGGTCCATAACGCACGCACAAAAATAAAATATTAATAGAGAAAACAGCTTCAGGATCTGCATTAGAACAATAAACTTCTGATCAAATATCTAATGAGATGGACGAAAAAGTGACGAGGCAAGCAAATGTAAAGCGCGAACAACAATTTTTAAATCGTTCGTCGTCATGCACCAGCTTAGTATTGACAAAATACAGTAAGATTGTTTTTTAAGTTCGGTCGAGTTTTAATTTAAATAGATTATCATATTATGAATATAATGCACTACCTTCCTTCAAACGGGTAATTTTGTATTGTTCTTAGCTTTTAAACACTACTTCGTTGATTAGCTCGGAAATATTTCTTCACGGAAATGTGTTATTTAATTCAAAAAAGTTGTCTTATAGTCTGTTTCATTTATTGGAAAGCCTTTTCACAAACTTCGATCCATGTGAATCAGGCTGCAAAAGTGATTCATAAATTTAATGCAGTTTTGCCTCTTAACAATGCTAAACGTCATCCTACAATTCGAAATCCTGTAGAATATCATTACTGTTGTATTATTTTGAAACACTTTTGTAGTTACTTAAAACTCTTTCACAAAGCTCTTGAACAAGCAAAACGGACTATAAGTGTCAAATGGCTCCAAAGATCAAGATAGGCAGTCAAAAAGTGCTTTTTAAGGTTGAAATATATTTAAACGACGAACTTCTGCATTTTGAAGAAAAAACATTGAAGACTTTCCTATAAAGCAGTTCTCTTTAAAAATGTTTCAATTGGTAGTCACGAGCTTAAATGAACAAAAGGCAACCTCTTTTGCGTCTTTTTCATTAAATCGATCATAAAGGAATTCCCTTCCCACTAAATATTTATTCGATAGTTTTCTGCCTTTTATAAGGCACCGGCACCTATATTGTTAAGTATTTAATTACTTGCACACTAATTGAAACGACTTTAACTAATTTATATTCCCATCTATTTTGCTGCGGCTTACCAGCTAATTTTTCTGCGATGCAACCGAGAACAATGCATACATTTCGATGCCAAATAGGCGGCCGTGATGCATCATTCGCCAAGCTTGCACTCAAAGTGAAGTAAAATAACAATTTAATAACCGTATCCTGCAAATCGTCATAAAAATTAGTCTTGCGCATACATGTAAGAGGCGGATAGGGGATCCCCACCCAAAGTCGGACGTCCCCCCATCTCCACCGAAGCCAGAAAATTTTTGACCCCCATTTTTGGAAAAAAATCGAATTTTTTGGCCGTTTTTAGGCGTTTTTGGCCAAAAACGTGGTTATTTACCCCCCCCCTAAAATTGGCCAGGACCCCCAATTTCTTGCCATTACATGTATGGTCTTGCGTCATTAACTTCATACAGCATTCAACCTGATTAATGTCACATATGCACATTGGGGGTACGGGGGCTACCCCTACCACAATTTTTGGAAGGCATACCTCCCTCAGGCCGTTTTGAGACCAAACCTGTTGCTCAAACCAAGAAAAAGCGTTAAATGACGTCCAACAGTATAGTTTCAGGTACATATACTAATTTTTCGAGCAGTAGCTTGTCCAATTAATTCTTCTAGTCAATTTTCTTCCACTATTTTGTATACTTTTGGAGTTACATAATTTAATCGCCTTATCGTTAATATTTGCATTGTATGCAAATTCAACCATAAATATTCATGAAGAATGAAATAAAACGAATTAAGTACCAAAATTTGTCAAGATTTAACATTAAATAGGTAAAAAATTACTCATTTGCCCCTCCCCAAGGAAACCGGGTTTACTTTCTCCCAGAACTTTTGACCGTGTGCATGTATGATTAATGTCATGGTCAGAACGTATATACATGCGAGACAATATGATAAAATAAACGAATCGCTGGCTAGATAGATGCGGTAACAACGACCGGAAAAAATTGAAAGGTAAGATAGGGTAAGATAAAGCGCGGAAAGATGGAAAAATTGCATCTTATTGTAAGAAAACCTCTAAATTTTCGGCGCTTTGCGCCACGCGTAAAGTATTTTCCATAGTTTTGTCTCAAACGCGACCAAAAGACACTATTCACGATTTATTGAGAGAAAAATAATTGTTTAAAAAATTTAAATTTCAAGATCTCAATAATTAGAGCGTGTTGAGAAACGTCGAAAAATGTGATTTTTATTAGCTGATTTTCGGAGCGATCTTTGTGCATCTTTGTACACAAAATATAGAAAGTTTTTGGCCGATTTTCGATCATACGAAAAAAAGAAAACAGTGGCTCTATTACTACTTAAACGTCATCAAGATCTTTCATCAGCATCTTAAATGCCGTTTTTAAATGAAAATTGTCAGCACACAAGGTATTATAAGCAGACACGTAACAGGGGGATGGGAGAGATCCCCCAACCGAAGTTGGTCGTCCTCCCATCCAACTTGCGATTTATAGCCAATTTTTTTGGCCGTTTTTGGCCAAAATTGGAAGTCATTCACCCCCTCCCCTGAAATGGCTGCTGGGAAGTAGGAACCCCCTCCCAAAATTTCGAGCCGTTACATGTATGATTATATATATATATATATATATATATATATATATATATATATATATATATATATATATATATATATATATATATATATATATATATATATATATATATAGAAATTATATAAGTAGAAATTATTATAAGTCGGTTATTATATATTATATATAAATTACTATAATTATATATATATATATATATATATATATATATATATATATATATATATATATATATATATATATATATATATATATATATATATAAGTAGAAATTACCATAAGTCGGTGTTTTCTAAGATAGGAAACAGAAATACAGGCGAATCTGTGAACCAGGATTATATAATATCACTGACGGACCCACACCCAAGAGTAGTTTGATAGGGTAGGGTCTAGCGCAAAATATTTTATTTAAGACTTAGGTTACAAACTTTGCGACACTGATTACATGCTTTGTCTAATTTTGGGTGTTTCAAAATTATATATCTTCTTGAAATGATTGAGCATATTGACAAGACCAGTTTAATATGAACATTTTTAGAATGAACAAACCTTTTTACATTATAATATAGATTTAAATGCCAAATAAATACATACAGGTAGCAAAATTACTATGAACATTTTGAAATTTTCCAATACTCTGAAGACTACGACCGTGTTGCATGTATGAAAATTGTTATACGAAAAATTATATTTTTGCAGTTAGCTAAAAAATACATCAGCTACAGACTGCAGTGAAATAAACATTATGTAGCAGGATGAAGAAGTAAGGAACGTACACGAGTGGGTAGTGGACTTTCGTCCAAAAACAACGTTATAACAGCCGGTCCTAGCGGATTGTCAGCAGGCACGATTTCAACCATCGTTTGTATAATGAGCAGCCAACCATGCGACTTATCGGCTAGCAAATTCAATTTTAACATAGCCGTAGGTGGTTCCTGATCACTAAAGATTTTGTGCATTTCATGTCAAAAAATGGCATATGAGAATGAGTTACAAGAAATGCTTAGCACACTTTGCAAAATACGTTGAACGCCTCTTCCCTCGTCAATAAGAGAATTTAGCCATACACATGTGCAGGCCCGTATCCAGATTCATCTTAAGGAAGGGTGGACCCAACATAAATTGGCTTATATGTCTCTCAACATGCTCTTTCCATTAAGATCATAAAATCTGTACTTATCGAGAAAAAATTTTTCTCAATAGGCTGCAAAAATGTCGTTTTTTCGGCTGCGCTCCAGTCAATCTTATGGAAAATACTTCACATATAGCGTGAAGCGTCAAAACTTTGAAGACATCATGACAAAGAGATTCAATTCTTTCATTTTTCCGTAAGTTCTTAACTTTCAAAATTTTTTCGGTCAAGGGAGCGGCCGCTTCCCCCCCACCCCTTCAAATACGGCCCTGCACACATGCTTCCCCACCAATATATTCATAGATGGGTGTTGCACATGGGAACAAAAGTTAAGGCTAGATCATACATGAATTCCGAGGAAGACATCGAAAAAAGTTTCTAAAGTGCCTAATTAAAATCGATGAATACGAGTCAAAAAACATCCTTTTTGGCGTTTCTGACGATGTACTTTCTTCCTGAAGGTTATAAACGAAAATTTTTCAGCAAACTTTGACAAAATTCGAAAAAATTGACATTTTTGAACTTACAAATCGCAAATTATAGAACGGAGATGAAAATATTTTCGCGGGTGTGAAACACTTTTTGCAGGGCGGAGCTTAAACCCCCTTCCTGAGTGGAAAACGGTATATTTTCTGGGGGAAATAGAGCAAAATGAAGCCCAAAAATTAATGAAAATTGAAATTTTCTCCATAAGTGCTCTCAAATCATTATGAAATCTGAATAAAAATTGTTTTTTACGCTATTTTAGCATTTATATCAGTTTTTAAGGTCATTTTGGATCACAAAAGCTTTTTAGCTGATTCACTCCTGAACCGACCAGACCATGCTGTGCATTTACGAACGTAGTACAAGACTTAGATCTTTTATTTTATTTTTATCAAAATTCAAGCATGTTGTCAATAGTCTATAAGAAAGCCTGCTCCCTTTTGAGGAGGGCTAATTCCTTCTAGAAAGTTCAGCTGTAGTTATGTATGCAGGTACGTATATAAATATGGCCACTACTAGAATTTAATTTATTTCTCAGATTAACCTTATCTCAGTCCAACGCAAATTAAGGGAATGCGCAAATGTTTTAGATCTACAAGCAGAATCTGAATGCTAACTTTGTTATAGAGTTGTATACATTGTTGTTAGCATACATGATCTTGGGGTCCACCTTCCCCAGAAAAATTTTTCAATCCCCCGGAGTTGGCGATTTTTTGAAAGTTCCCAAAAATTTTCTAAAAATTTGTAGAAAACATGCTTTTTTAAGCGTTTCTAGCTATCTGTTTGCTCGAAAGTGCCAGATTTTCGGCGCTGCGCTCCATTACACTCATATTTTGACTATATTTTGTTCAATTTGTTACTTTTTTAATTTTTTTTTAATTTTTCCTGTTTTTATGATCTATAAAGATAGAGCATCGTCAGAAACGCCGGAAAACGATGTTTTTGACGCATACCTACCATTTTAAGACCCAAAAAAGGCACTTTATAATTTCAGTTCCCCCAGAATTCCCATGCAGTGCAAGTATGGTGGTTGTTGGATTTACGTTGTTGCATTGTGTGAGTGCGAAAATGATTTAAACTGATGTAGTTCCATCACTGTCAATGACCTAAGGAATTTTATTCTTTTGACAGTAAAACTGATGGAATTGATAACTACTTAGTTCGATCAATGAAGCTAACAAGTTTGCACCTATGTAACATAAATCTGTTGAATGGTGCCGGGTTATAGCTTTCGGTAACAGTTGCATTTGCTTAGCACTTACGGTCTGAGGTCAGACTGATCTGGAATTCCTCGAGTCTTTTCGAGCTAAAATGATATTAGAAATGACTACAAAAGTTTAAAAAGTGTAACAACTACATTAGTTCTCAGATGCTAGTCGATTCCAATCATTTTTAGGAAAAAACCTTGTCTTTTTTCCGTTTCTGACTTTAATCTCACCATACTTACCCCAGGAAATTCTCCCGTTCCCCCAACCCCCAAGCGTGCGTCTGCTTGCTACTGCTCTAGTAAATGCGAGAGCAATTCACTTTATATTTCGTCGCATAAAATCGTAGTTGAAAATTAAATTGTTTCCATACAATGCCTCATGAAATGCTTAATTTTGTCCGTTTAATTTCAACAACCTCTTGCTTAGCTAGGAAGCTAAAAAACTAAGTGAAGAAAATTACAATAAAATTATAATTAACTTTCAAGTATTCACTAAAAGGCAGATACAATTCTCCAACTGAATATAATCTTAATTTGAGGAAAGGTGATATATTAGTAATTATAATTATTATTATTTATATTATTTATTATTATTATTATTATTATTATTATTATTATTATTATTATTATTATTATTATTATTATTATTATTATTATTATTAGTTTATTAATTTATTAGTTTATTATTTTTCATCACTACTATTACGATATACATGTCACGAATAAGAGCTGGACACGTATATTACATAAGAAATGCCAAAATTGGACGTCATATGACCACATTACCGCATTATATGGTATGTTTCTAGGCCCCGGCCAGGCCCTAGCACCGGCCCCAGCGCCGCGGCTAGGCCCCGGCCCCGGTAAAAAAGGCGGCCTCGGTACAGCTCTACTTTAATATGCATTTCGAAAATTTTCAACTTGTGTTCAAATAGACTATTGCTTCGTGCAAATTTTGCAATGGAAATCTACGCAATAGGATTCTATTTTAGCCTCACAACAAATACAAACCGACATCATTCAAATATTTAAAAAAATGATAAAACCGGTAAAAAAATTTCGGCTCGAATTGCGAAGTCTTAGTCGATCATTGACTCATTCCCTTATGAAATGCAAAGGGTGCAATTTACATGGAACGAACTACTATATTTCGCATTATTTCCTTCTTCGCATAATTACGGATTATCATGCAGCTTTAAGTAAAAAAATGTAAGCATCAGATTACAAGGGCTACAACATACTTGTTTACAAGAGTCCTAATGACATCCAACGTTTCCAGAATCAAGTGACGAATATCTAACAACAAAGTGGGCTTTTCCGAAACACTAATTATCGCTGCAACTGAAGTTGGCGCTGCGTGAAAGTTATCGTTTCGCAGATCGAGCCAGCTGCGGTCGGCATCAGATCGGTGGCGCGAAGGCAATTTTTTCTCACAGCACATGCACTGACCCATGCAAATTCATCAAGTTTTTCTAAAGGAATTCATCTCAAAATTAAGATTGAACGTTCAATTACAGAATACAACAGACACATAATGTGTCGCAGTTTTACTCGAAAACATACATAGGCAGGCTCGTACATATATGGGATTTTGTGTCGGGAGAAAGGGTAAGGGCACGACCGAATTTTTCGTAAACATAAAGGGGACCAAAGGATGAATTAAAAAAGACTACAACCACTAGAGCTGCACACCCAGATACCTTAAATATGGAGAAAACTAATGAACACCCTCTCTTCTGGGGCTTGGGGTCTTGAGTGGCGCGCTTAAGCGCCCCTCATCGGGGTTCGGGACAGAGCCCCGGAATATTTTGTGCAAAAAGCACCTAAAGGTTGAATCGTAACGTTAAAATTTTCACAAAATCAACCTAACTGGTCCTGAAATCAGTCTAAATATAGTCGAACTTCGTCACTAAAATTGTTTATCAGCGTCAAAAAATGTCAGTCATTCTCGCTTCGTATACGGATCCATTTTCTCTGTAAAGCATGCAAAAAATAGAAGACATACATGCAAAATATGCTTTAGGTTGTATAAAGATTGAATATGGAGTGTTTTAACCGCGCGTTTGGAACTAAATAGATTGCAATTGATGACTGTAAAATTTGGCGCGAAATGCCGAAAATTTTTGTAATTTTTTCACAAAAAACCAAAATGAGAGTAAAGGAAATAATCATTCTCAAATTTCATTTCGAGCGTAACACGTGCCTCCTCCTATCCCCTGAATACGGGCCTGTGCATAGGGTTGAATGAGGTTCTACTGATTTGACTTGAATGACGCCGGGCAAAGTCTGATCAGCCATGTAAAAAATTCTTAACTATACACTGAAGAATTGTGTAGACTGAATTTAATTATTGAGCGTATGTTTGTTATGTCGCATAGCGGGATTTCGGCAATTTATAAATGTCATTTGAAAACTCTAAAATATCAAGCTTATACTAAAGTAATTCGTAAAAGTCGATTGGTATAGGTAAAATATTTATTAATAAATAAAGATGTAAAGCATGGTTGATCTGGAGGGGTCAGCCGCTCTAGGGGGTCAAAAATTGAGCTTTTTTGGGCTGAATTGACCTCGAAAACTGGTATAAGCGCTAAAATAGCATTAAGGCTATGTTATTACGCAGTTTCTAGTCACATTAAAACGCTTTTTGAGAAAATGTTGAATTTTCATCCGTTTTTAGCCTTCATTTTGCCACAATTTCCCCATAAAATTTTCCATTTTTTGGGAGGGGGGTATACCGGCTTTCCTTGGGGAAGGCAAATGAGTATTTTTTACCTATTTTATGTCAAATTTTGACAAGTTTTAATATTAAATCCGTTTTATTTCATTTTTCATGAACATTTATGGTTAAATTTGCATGAAAACAGTAACGATAAGGGCGATTAAATGACCTGCAACATCAAAAATATATAAAATAATTAGAGGTGTGCCAGGCCCCGGCCTCAGGCCCCGGCAGCCGGGGCCGGGGCCTGTAAAAACGATGAAAAATTAATGAAAATCGAACAAAATTAATCTTTTTGCCTAATTACGCAACATAATATTTATTTATTCGCAAAAATAAGCTAAATTTCGTTAAAATTGGCTTAGGCTACTGTTGTTTCGCTTCAAGTAATCTAATAATCAAGATTTGAGTGAGCATTGAAACAATTCGATACATTCTTGAATAGCTTAGCTCAATTAAGAATATTTATTGCGAAAATAAGCACGTTTGACCGATAATTCTTAGACAATAAAGTTTAAAATGCAAGGGACTTTCACCAGTGTCTGTAAAATTGTTTTATAAATCGATGTATGTACTTACTTATGTACCTTAAAAAAATGCTAGGGTACGGCAACTTATTTTATCATCCGAGATAGAATTCGTTTGCTTTAATATTTGCGATTTTTCACTAATTTCGGGCGCTGTGCGCCAAATAATGAGCAAATGTCTTCATTTTTGTGTGGTTTTCAATTAATTTTTTAAATATTATTTTAATTTGATTATGCATGTTCCTAATCTTGGTATATGATTTTTCGTCGTACAAGCATTTTTCGCCCCTATGATTTTGTTGATATTCTAGAGGTAAGTTTTTCAAGCGTGTAGTTAATCTCAGGGTTACTCATTTCTCGTGCAATGTAATCGTAATCTTTTGTATTGTACTGTTTTGCTCGTCTATTTCTTTCATCGAATCAGCATGAATACTATAGAAAAGTCATATTCTGTTCAGCTTAGCTTATTGTTTTCTATGCCTAACAGCTTATATTCACAATTTTTTATTAATTTATTTGTTTATTTCTCTTTTATCTGCTTATTTTTAAGTCTTTAATTCATTAAAGCAATATGTAATTGCTTACAATAGTAATACTAAGATGTTAGGTCAGTATAGAAATAATGTGGATGCTTGGTATAGCTTAGTAAGTATAGGGTATGTTTTGTACAGGCCCCGGCCAGGCTCCGGCTCCCGGCCCCGGCGCCGGGGCCCGGGCCCCGGCCCCGGCAAAAGAGCAGGCCCCGGCACATCTCTGAAAATAATGGAAGAAAATTGTCTGGATAAATTAATTGGATGAATTAATTTGACAGTCTACTGCTCGAAAAATTAGTACATGTACCTGAAAACCTAAAACTATACTGTTAGACGTGATCTAACGCCTTTTCACGGTTCGAGTAAGAGGTTTGATCCCAAAACGGCCTGAGCGGGGTATGCCTTCAAAAAGTTATAGTAGTAAGATACTACCCCATACCCCCTAGTGTGCATGTGTGCTAGACCTTCCAAACCCCCTACCCCGGTGCATGACTGATCTAGACCTCAAACCCCCACGTGCATGTCTGCTCACTACCACAGTACTAAGCGTGAATCTATTGAACTTGAAAAGTTTGTGCGTGCCCTATGTATGATCATGATGTAGCATTATTGAGTCTTTAAAGAGAAAAATGTCCAAAAACTGCTTTCATCGTCATTAAGTGATTAATTTACCAATTATACGGGGCAGAATGGATTGCTGATTTCTACGGAAAACTATTGATCATGCGAACGACATAATGCAAATGACCAGATTAAAAATAATCGTATAATCCAACACAGTATTTTGATAGAAAACTCTAATCATTTTTGCATTGTCAGACGACTAGATTCTCAAAGCATTGGTGCTTATGCTTCATTTCATCCTAACACTTCTATTAGAAAATATAGGTGAACGTTGATTTTCGTAATAAGAAATGCTATAGTACCTACTACGCCACAAAATAGGACATTCAAAAGTTTACTTTAGCGACATCTTGATTTGCATGCAACAATTTCTTATTTACATTTTTGCAAGAAACTTTGGAATAGCGCAGTTTTATCAGGCACGTATCTCTGGGGAAAATGGGGGTCCGGACCCCCCAAAATTCAGAAAAATAGGAAGAATAGGACTTTTTAAACGTTATTTTGTGCTACTTTTGGCCTTTTTGGGCTTAGTCCCCCCAAAATTGGTGTTGACCCCCAAATAGGACGGTCAGCTACGTGCCTGAGTTTAATACAACAATATAAGCAAATAATAGCACTTGTAGAGTTTAGGAAGCAGATACAAAATTTAAAAAAAATTTCTTCCTAATTTGATATTAAGCAAAGAGTACCTACATAAATCAAGTTTGTTGATCCTGAAAACAGCTCTAATCTTTACCTTAAAAATTTTCCCATGATCAAGCCCGTATCCAGGATTTTGCTTCGGGGGGTGGGCGACCAAATTTTTTAAACATAAGGGGGACCAGAGGATGAATCAAAAAAGGCACAATCACTTGAGCTGTACACTCTGTAAATTTGGCTACTCAGATTACTTAAATATGGTGAGAATCCAATGGACACTCTTTTGAGCAAATCTCATTTTCTGCATAAAACCTGTGCTGAACAAAATACAAAGATGCAATGCAAAATACGCTTTAGCTTCTATAAAGACTAAAAATGGAGCGTTTAAACCGCGTACTTGGGACTAAATTGACTCTAATTACTTACAATCTTGAAATTCGGCCTGCCCATGATTGATTATGCAAATTTATATTCAATTTAGATAAAAATCTTACTCTTGAAATTAATACAAATTAAGAGTAAATACCTACGCCTAACTAATTATTTTTCGAGCCAGAAACCCCCTTGTTTGAAAAAATTTTGGTCGTGCCCCCTCCCTAAATCCAGGATACGGACCTGCCTACCCATTTTGATGTCAATGCTTGGGAGTAAGTTAAGAATATGGTACTTTCAGAATACTATATTATAAACTTCAGAAGAGCGGATTTTTTGCTCAGTACTTGAAACATGTTGAGAGAAGGCGCGGAAAAAATTTTCATCCTTCTATGATCAATATTACAAAAGCTATGTGTTTCGTTAATTAGCCTCTTCTCGACCTAAGTATTTGAAGATTCAAACAGCGGAATGCAGAATCACATGTAGATACACAATTTACGTCGACCTAAGCATCTATACATCGACCTAAGCATCCATACATCGACCTAAGCATCTATACATCGATCGAAGCATCTATACATCGACCTAAGCATCTATACATCGACCTAAGCAAAGCATATATACATCGATCTAAGCATGTATACATCGACCTAAGCATCTATACATCGATCTGAGCGGGAGCGACCTCGACCTAAGCAGCTTTAAACACCTTTTCAGATATACTAAGCCTAAGCCTAAGTATAATAGAAGCAAAAACTTAGATTTTCGCAAAACCGAAAAAAACATGCAAGAAATATGAAAATTTTTTAAAGTTTTTTTCAAAATTTCAAACAGCTTTCCGCGTCTTTTTCTTTTTCTCCTTCATTGCAATACTTCCTTCCGTAATTTCAGCCCAGATTATTTATTTCTGACAAATGTGTATATAAGTCCTTGGATCGAGCCGTTTAACCGTCACAACACTCAAATCGAGAGTTGCCTGCAACTTTACAAGTATGGCTCAGATTTTCAACAAATTTTTTTCCGCGCTTCAATTTATCATGTTCTACCAGTTTGGCGAAAAAATTTTGGCGTTCCGTATTCATTTTGCTCCTTTTGTAAAAGTACCATATTCTTAACTTTAGCCCAATGCTTGCTTGAGAATTTTTTCAATTTTCGTCCTCTTTTACAACAGTTCGACTGTTTGTACAATCTGAATTGCAGTTCAACTGCTTTGACAGGTTGCAAAATTTTCTTCTTATTCCGAATTTGTTAAAAAAACACCCCAAACGTGGAAAAGAACGGGGTCCTCCAAGGCAAAATTTCGGAATCTGGAAACACGGGCCTGGTTGTGCCAAAATATCCACCCACACGCTCTACGAACTTACGTTTCCTACACTTTGATAGACCCGACCCAACCGCAGGTTGATTTGTGCAGTTCGCTTGAGAAGTCATATCCCGATTTCATCTCTATCTACCTCCAGATTGCTGTAAGCTTAAACACAAAGATTCAACCAGGGTTGCTGGTAGTGATCGACCGGGGCCCCGGCCCTGGCAATCCCCGGCCATTTTTCAGCATCCCGGCCCCGGCCGGGGCAAGGTCAAAAAATGGCCGGGGCCGGGGAAAAATTTAGTGTAATTCGTATTTTGTACAGGCTGTGATACTGGCACTTATTCATCAATGAGCAAGTGTTAATTTTGAGAACTGTTCTGATTAGACCATATGTATACTTACTTAGTCCTTGTTATAACTTTTCTACTGTGTATAAATGAGCTTTTACTGAATAAATGTTCAGAAAAATCTGCATGTTTTCGATTCCTCCACTTAACTTATTTAAACTAAATGCTACTTTTAACTCATTCATTCATAGCTATGGCTAAAAGATTTAGAGTTGACAAATACGTTCTATTTCTAGTTAGAAATTGTACGTTTTCAACAAACTATTTCTACAAAAAACACTTTTACATTTAATTGAATGGGAACCGTGTGCTTTAAAACGCGTTTCCTGTGTAATAGATATTAGGACGGAGGTTAATTATAGGCGAATATAAAGTACGCTGCAGAATTGCGTCCGATCCGATAAACTAAATATGTCTCAAATAGTTTCCTAAGGTTCAGAGTTGAGGAGGGGTGAAATCCCAAATCGGAGGACCAGAAAATTAGTGGTAAAACAGGGTCTTTTGACTTTGGATTGTATATTTTAGCTAATTTCTGGGTTTCTAACGCCAAAAATTACTAAAATTGTCTCAAAACGGCGCTAAGCGCCTAAAAATTTGACATTTCTCCATTCTAAATACAAAGTTTGCCATTTTAAAGATATATAGGACAGACAATTTTTCATATCAGAGGGAAATGCCGAAAATTTTTTGGAATTTTATACCTTTTTACAGTTTTTATCTTCCCAAAAATCTTTGTACATGTACAAAGATAGTCCTGAAAAGTCTTTGTACATCGGGAAAATCTTTGGCGAATACAAAAAACACTGTTTTGTACATGCAAATTTTTGTATACTTTAATATGGTACAGTAACGATTTCAGTGTGGTAGAACATAGTTTTTCGGACCTTTAGTAGTGTATTTGGCTAATTTTTGGGTTTCTGAATATTTGACATTTTTCCATTTTTCCATTCTAAGCGCAGTGTTGCTTATTACAAGATTTAATTCGCATATTACAATTTTTGTAATATTTCTGATTTTGTAGTACCTACAAGTTGTTTTAGCTTTCTCAGTCGAGTTTTATGTGTGAATTCCATCAAAAGCTCATAAAAATTTCGGCACTTCGCGCCGAACTAATATTATCAACTAAATTCAGACCGAATTATCACATTTAGAAGCACGGTCTTTTTTGTATTCGACGAAGATTTTTGCTGATGTACATAGACGTTTCGGGACCGTCTTTGTACATGTACAAAGATTTTTGAAGAACAAAAACTGTAAAAAGGTTTAGAATTCCTTATTGCAAATGACATAAATAGTAATAAAACTTGATATGAAAAGGCGCACCTAACTTTGTGCTTGCCATTTACTACTGAATGGAGTAATGCTTGCCATTTATTACTGAATGGAGTAATTTAATATTGGTTTAAACAACCCATATTAAAGTGTTCCCGCCCGCGGTTAACACCACCGTTTTTTTCCACTTTTTGGTCTATTTGTCAACCAAAATTTTGGGAAATTCGAGCTGAAGAGCCGCAATGCGTTACTTCTAATTAATTTGATCAATATTTCAACTCTACATACCTACATATTTCGACCATGGGTAAAAAAAATGGCGCACCGAAGATCACGGCATACCAGCCTACGCTCTAAGTCACCATCTCGAAGGTCCAACTTTGATTTACTTGATGATACAAACGATAATTCTTGTGATTGTGTCATTTGCTACAAGTTAGTTTCTGATGACGACACTGCCTTATTATGCGATTTTTATGACCGTTGGGGTCATACTTCTTGTTTGAAAGTTAATGATCATGATTATGAAACTTATTCAAAGCCCGATTCCACTTTCTATTGTTTCCACTGTAAACCAATTGTGAAAAAATATTTGCATATTGAACGTCGCTTAGATGATTTTGCTACTAAGCTTGCCGATTTAGAAAAGAAAGTTGATCGTCTTGAACATCCTCGAAATTCTCCTACCAATTATATAAAACGAACTATCTGCTCTGATTAATGATGCTATCGAAAGAGATTCTAAGAAATGTAATGCTGTTCTGTTTAACTTGCCTTTATCGAACAGTGTTGAGGACATTGATCAGGTCAAACGGCTAATCGATTCTCATTCTGATGGTCACGATCTAGTATCATCTGATGTTACACGCTGTCTTTCGTGATGGTCCCATTCACGAAAACCGCGTCCAGTTTGTCAAAGTTTGCCTAGCGTCGGTTCAGGCAAGGCATCGCTTCGTTTCCATGATCAATAAGACAGTCCGCGTTAAATCCAAAGACCCACTTTTGCGTTTGCGGTGCCATCCTGACTTATCATTCCTTCAAAGAAAACGTCAACGCGAACTGGTTTCCGAGCTCAACGATCAGTAAATCTCGAGGTGAAGAAGGTCTTTTTATCGATTTTCGCGCCGATTGTGTTAAATGCAAACCAAAACTCCTTAATATTAATAATCAACTCTTCACCTAGGTAGTTGCGCCCCTTTCTCGTACTTTGCGTTTAAAAGTTCTGTATTTCGAATTCAAAAAGTTTGTTAAATAAGCTAGGTGATTTAAAACTGTTACTAAACAGCAAACAGTTTGAAATAATACTTTGTTGTGAATCTTGGCTTTATCCTGAAATTCCAGATAGTCTACTTTGCAGTTCAAATAATTACCAAATTATTCTGATGTGATTGGTTAAATAAATGTGGGGGTGGACTTATAGTTTTTGCTGATAATAATCTACATATTAAACACATCAAAATTCCTATCAATTTTCCTGCCTGTGAAATTTTAATTTTTGATTTATGCAATACTGATTTCAAAACTAGATTTATTCTAGCTTATCGTCCTCCTACTTATGATATTATGTATGCTGAAAGTCTTTATAATTCTATTGAATGGGCTTCTAATGTGCCTATCCTTTACTAATTGTTGGTGATTTTAATCTTCCTAAAATTAATTGGGTCTCCAACACCTTTCCTTCTAATCCCATCAATACTTTATTTTATGATACCTTCTGTACAACTGGTTTGGAGCAACTAATTCGTAGTCCAACTCACGATAATAATATATTAGATTTGCTTTTTTCACTTAATCAAGCCATTAGCGTTAAGATTTCACCTCCTTTTTCTGATAGTGATCATAATTCTATTGCTTTCTGAAATTCAAGGGTACTGAAGAGACAAATCACATGCCCTCATTGTTTAAATTTTCGAAAAGCCAATTACGAGTTAATTTCTATGCGATTAGCACTGTTTCTGGCCCGATTTATTTAATCAGTGTACTTTGTGCAGATGATATGTATAATGTTTTTGTTTCAGTTCTTCAAACTATTAGTTCTGATCTAATACCTAAAAAAGTACATAGAAATTCTAAGAAAGTTCTTCCTAAACACGTCCGTACGTTATATTTAAAAAAACTTAAATTATGGAAAAATTACAAAAAGTTCAAAACTCGAACAAATCGAACTATCTATTCTAGTTTCTGCAAATCTATAAAAAGAGAAACCAAAAATTTTTACGCTAAAGAAGAACTAGAAGTTTTAAAATCAGGCAATATCCGTAACTTTTACAAATTTTGTTTATTCTCGTTTAAAAATCAGGAAAAGATCATTTCCCTGACTTTATATAATGGTATTGAATTAGATGACGATCATATAAAAGTTAATCATTTTAACTCATATTTTGCCTCTGTTTTCACTGTTGATGATCAAAATCTTCCTGTTTTGCAGGCTCGTACTTTTTTCTTCGTAAGCAGAAATCAATTTTGATGTAGACACCGTTTACAGAGCTATTCACGAATCCAAACCAAAGTACTGCATGTGGCCCTGATGGCCTATGCTCATTTTTTATTAAAAACTAGGTTATTTGCTTTCTTCTCCTCTTGCATCTATCTTTGAAACTTCTTTTCGATCAGGTTCAATTCCAAAATTGTGGTATCAAGCAAACGTAATTCCAGTTTTTCAAAAATAAAGGTGATTCTGCTTGTGTAGAAAATTATCGTCCGATTTCGTTGTGTTGCTCTCCTTGTAAAATTACTGGAAAAAATTGTTAATAAAAAGATTCTGGATTAC
This sequence comes from Mermis nigrescens, assembly GCA_036768485.1. Classification (NCBI taxonomy): domain Eukaryota; kingdom Metazoa; phylum Nematoda; class Enoplea; order Mermithida; family Mermithidae; genus Mermis; species Mermis nigrescens. The sequence goes on from JAVLUZ010000796.1 coordinate 359,300, forward strand.
TTAAATATAAATAATTTACTTTCTCCTCTTTTAATTTGGATTTTTTAAAAGGTCGATCATGTGAAATGCAACTGCTAAAGTGTAAAAACGAATGGGCAAAATTTATTGATAGAAGAATCTACTGTCGATGTAATTTTTATCGACTTTGAAAAGCTTTCGATTCTTTATTGCAACACAAATTACTTCATAAACTTTCTGCATATGGTCTAAATGGTTTTCTTTTCAACTGGCTTAAATCTCTTTTATCCTCTCGATCTCAGTGCGTTGTTGTTAATAGTTCTTTTTCAGATAGCTTTAATGTAACTAGTGGCGTCCCGCAAGGAAGTGATAGGCCAACCCTTTTTCCGATTTACATAAATGATTTATGTGATAATATGAGTAGTCGTATTCGGTTATTTGCTGACAATGTTGAAATGTATAATTTGTCCTCTTCAAAACTATACTTCAAAACGACCTTAATAAGCTTTTTATACATGGTCATGTGAATGGCAGCTTCAGATATCTATTGATAAATGCTCAGTTTTAGCACATGGGTTATAATAATCCTAAACATCAATATTTTATTGAAATCAACTTTTACCTTCTGATTCTGACTGTGTCCGTTGATTTAGGTGTTCTAATGTCTCAAAATTTGAAATTTCAGCAGCACTATCATGAAGTGATTAAAAAAGCTTCTCAGCAATCCAGTCTGATACTGAAGTTATTCTTCTCTCGTGATCATAAAACTTTGTCTCTGTGCTTTTGTTGTATAAGTTCGTCCGCTTTTAGAGTACTGCTGTACCGTTTGGAGTCCTTATCGTATTCGAGATATTGATCGTATTGAGCGAGTTCAGCGCAAGTTTGGCCCGTTGTATTTTTGGTTTTAACAGTGGTTTGTCATATAATGATCGTTTAAAAAAGTCTGTCAGTTAGAACGTCTCGAAATACGCTATATTCGTTTTGCTTTTTATCCTTTTATTATCAGATTATTAATGGAAAATCACGCATTCTCTGTGACGAGTTTTTCACATTTAATTGCAACTATACTGTTCTGTCAATGACCTTAAACTGACTGTTCCAGTAGCTCGTTCAGATATTCTCAAGTATGATTTCAGTCATAGATATGTGAATCTGTGGAATTCACTTCCAGTTGATGTTGTAAATTCACCTAGCTTAGAAATTTTTAAGCGCAAACTAAATGCTTTTGATTTTTCTGTCTCATCTGAAGGGACACACGTAAGCTTTCACTTTTGTGACTGCGTGTCCCGTTGCTGACGTTTTAGTCATATGTTGTTTATCATATCTTTGTATCACACGCTGTGTCTTTATTTTTACCATGTCTTGTACGTTTTGGCAGCCAATCTTTGTTGTTGTATTTCTTTCCTATGCCCACCGCAAGTATGTGTAATGCAATAATATTTTCCTTGTCTGGCCTCGGCCAGTCTCCTGCCCCGGCAGCCCGGTCCCTGGCCAAAAAGTCGCCCCGGCCGATCACTAGTTGCTGGGCCAAAATTCAAAAAGTACCGGAACTGCCTGAAAACGCCAAAAAATACCTCGTCTTCGGTACCCAACAAAACTAACACACACCCCGAGGTTAAGCATGGGAATCGAATCCTCACCAAAGGCCCCAAAAAGGGCCAAAACTGGTACAAGTCAAAACTACCGAACTGGCACACTGGACTCATTCAACCAGTGTTGCCAGTGTCCCAAAATTCAGATTCTCCTGCACAGAGGTAAAATTGGGGAAAAATTCCTCCTGCAATTCTCCTGGAAATATCGACCTGAAAATTCTCCTGGCTCATATTTTTAAGGAAACCTGAAAATTCTCCTGGCTTGTATTTTGCAGGAAAGGTTGTACAGCAGATCTACAATTGTATGTACACATGCATATCAAGCATGCTCAGGCCAATTTACCTTGGTTCACCCAACTATTTTATTCTGATCTCTTGCCTGTTATCTTCATTATTCGAACAAACAGTTTCTGTGCTTAAAACAGTGACCGCCAATTTTCAGTTGCACTTACATCATCAAAATTTCTGAAAAGAGCCCTCTTTGCAATGTCTTTTGAAAAAATAAATAATACTTTATTACTAATTGTATGTACTTCAGTAGCAAGCAAATCCTTACGTTTTGAAATATATCAAAAAAATGTTTATAGGCGCTTTGCAAACGTCTATGAAACTGATAAAACAATTAGACGGTGTGTAAAGCTATGTATTTCTGCACTTCGTGATATTAAGTGAATAAATAAATGAATGAATGAATGATTTACTACGGAAGCACGAAACTTATTTGGATATAGTTATAACTCAACACGTAGGTCTTAACCACCGCTTTTTTCCCAGCGATTGGTTGACATTATAGATTGAACCCAAAATTTTTTCCACTTTTTCAAACTTTTTCCACATTTTTTGTGAGGTCTAAAAACGTTCAAAATAGAGCGCCTGTGTTGAAAAATCAGTGTTTTTAAGTGGAAAATTTGCGAACACGTGCAATAGCTGGTGTTTGATGCACTTTCTGTATAAAAATTTTGCGCTCTACAAGAATATCACGATCAGTATACGTTATTTATGTTGAAACTTGAATTTCCTTCCTTCAGTATAGCATTTTAGCCAATTCTGAAGTCGTTTTTGTACAATTAAAACTATAATTTATCAAATGGCACGAAGCTTCGGAAAATTTTGAAATTTTAGCTCTCTAAATCATTTTTGCATTTCAAAAACTGTGCAGAAGGTAAGGATTTCCAATCGTAGTGGAGTTCTAGGACCAGATTATCGATAAAAATGCTGCAATTGGCGCCGCGCCGCTTAAACATCAATAACAAGTAAGAATTAACTCAATTCGGCGCGAAGCGCCGAAAAATTTTTGTAGTTTAACCTCTCTGAAACGCATTTTTGCATTACAAAAACTAACCGAATCCGTGCAGTGGATAAGGGTTTTCAATCGTAGTAAAGTTCTAGATCAAATCTTCGATAAAAATGCTGCAGTTGACGTGGCACGGCTCAAATATTAATAACAAAAAAAGAATTAAATCAATTCGGCGGAAAGGTAAAATCCGGAACCAGGACCAGGACCAGGACCAGGACCGGACAAAGTGGTAAAATCCGGACAAATCAATCAGGACCAGGACCACGACCGGACTCAGGATTCAAATGGGTAAAAATCCAGACATTCAATCAGGACCAGGACCACGACCGGACTCAGGACAAATGGGTAAAATCCGGACAAGCAATCAGGACAATGAAAAGATCGTGGACAATAATGTATTAGATATGCAGGGGCGGACTGATCCGGGACCAGACAAATTATAATACAATACAATACAAATATTTTATTTTCGTCGCACAAAAAAAGAACACAATAAGAAAAGAAATATTAATATACAATGAATACAATTATAATAAACATCTCGACATGAATCATCATACACAAAATCACATATTCTAAAAGCAAGAAATTATTAAATAAAGTACATTTATACGAGATTAGTGCAAAAGACGAAGGTAGGCGCGCAGGCTAAATAAATTATGCACTCAAAACACGCCCCCCTAGCAAATACCCCGTTAGATCAACTTTTTTCAACTTTTCACGGAGGGAAGAAACACTAGGAGATCTTACAACAGCTTCAGGGAGAGAATTCCATACGTGAATCCACCTATTGGATAAATCATACCCACGAACATCAAGCCGAAAAGGAGTGCATTCACATTTCATTGAATTTTGAGCTGAAAATTGGGCTGGTCCTGGCCAGTCCGACCGTACGTGGGCAGCAAGAAAATTCTGAGGAGGAAAATTTTTTTGGTCAAAAAATGGCCTTAAAAATGGTTGTATGGCGAAAAAAACACCATTTTTCGACGTTCTCATAGAGCACTATCCATTGGCAACAAGAAATTGCGAAAAAACGAGAAAAATTCAAAAATTGAATTCCGGGGGGGTATTTGGTTTCTGGGGGTGCATACCCCCAACCCCCATCGCCCTGGTGTGAGTCCGACTCTTCACATCTAATACATTGTCCTGATCTTTTCATTGTCCCGATTGTTTGTCCGGATTTTACCCATTTGTCCCGAGTCCGGTCCTGGTCCCGGTCCTGATTGATTGTCCGGATTTTACCATTTGTCCTGAGTCCGGTCCTGGTCCTGGTCCTGATTGATTGTCCGGATTTACCCATTTTGTCCTGGTCCTGGTTCCGGATTTTACCCATAAACTTCACTCGGCGCGAAGCGCCGAAAAATTTTTGTAGTTTCACTTCTCTAAAACGCATTTTTGCATTAAAAAACTAACTGAATCCGTGCAGAAAACAAGAATTTTCAATCGTAGTGAAGTTCTAGGCCAGATTGTCGATAAAAAATGGCGCGGCGCGGTTTAAGGATTACTAATAAGTAAGAATTTAATCAATTCGGCGGGAGGCGCTGGAAAATTTTTTGAAGTTTTAACTCTCTAAAACGCATTTTTAACATTACAAAAATTTTCGACAAATGCCAACCAAACCCAAAATATTTTTCCATTTCCCAAAATTTTGGTTGACAAATAGACCAAAAAGTGGAAAAAAACGGTGGTCTTAACTATAAACGAAATAAATTCTTAATGTGAAAGATCTAAGTATAGAATTATATACATCTAACTAGCTACAGTAAGTGCAGTAAGTTTTGGGAAAATTTCTCCTGAATTCTCCTAGATTTTCAGGATTCCACAGAATTCTCCCTGACATTTTAAAATTTCTCCTGCATTCTGCTGCATGTTTACAACTTCTCCTGAAAAGCCCATTCTCCTGCTCCTGCTCCTTGAGAATTTTAGATTCTCCTTAATTCAGGAGAATTCTCCCCCGCACCTACCTGGCAACCGTGCATTCAAACCAATCATAACTGAGTTTGTTTGTTAAGACAGTAATAAGTTTATCACGTTATTTTATCCATATTTGTCTACTTGCATTTAGGAAAAATTACGCATGGAAAGTGTGGAATATATAGTGCTACGGTTTGCGTAATGTATTTCGGAAATTGCGCATTAGCGCATTCATGGAACTGTACTTACATACTCGGACCAGGGCCATATTTAAGGGGAACGGAGCGGTGACCCTCCCCTTGGCTGCAAAAAAATTTTGGCCGGTACTGCACAATAAAATGAGAAAATTGCCCCTGTTTGCCCAAAAAGCTTCAAATTTTTGGCGCTTGGCGCCGTATGTGAAGTATCTTCTATAGTTTTGCCTTAAGCGCGACCAGAAAATGACACTTCTCAGAACCTATTTATGCATAGTCTGCTTCATTTACTCTAGCGGTTTTCTTTTGAATTTAACTCGAATGAATAAGACTACGAAAAACGTTTAAAATCTTGATACAGTAATTCAGATTAGCAATGGCAAACGTCTTACTATAACTCAATATACCGTAGAATATCATAACTATGTACAACGTTAGTTTAAGCACTTTTGTAAGCACTTGAAATTTTTTCTGATATCAACTATATAAAAAAAAATTTTTTGGAAAATTAGAATTTTATGAGCTTAACGGATAGAATATTTTGAAATACGTCGCAAAGTGAAGTTTTTACGCTATATCCCTACTAAATTTTGGTATTAGCCAATTAACATTGGGTCCGCCCCTTGGCCGGATCCTGGATACGACGGACCTGCTTATTATTTTTGACATTTATCAAGAGATGAATAATAAAAAATTTTGATGCCGGTGTTTCTTGTTTTTCTTTACACTCAACGCCCAGCTTGTGAAGAGCGTGTAAAGTTTGCCCCAAAAGTTCGAATCTCTACCAATTGCTTGCGGAGAATGTACTTAAAATTTTTTCAGCGACTGGGTCCAGCCTAACATTAAGACAAATAACGAATTTATTTTTTAATTGTGAATAGCTTAGTTTAAATACTTATTGTGATCTAATGCATTAAAATTGTATAGGACATGGAATCCTCGGAAATGGTCTTTTTTGTTTTTGAAAATTCGCGCTACTTCTTGATCTTCAGTGCGCTAAGTATAAAGAACTGGGTTATAAAAACACGTTTTGGAAATTTTTTTACCGTCATCTACTCGGTGAGTGCGATGGAGGGTCAAACAGGCAGAGCCAACCTCAGGTATTGTCCCTACTGCTAACGGAAAAATTCGAAAATTTTTTATACTAACAATGTTTACGTAGAACATGGTCTGGTCCGTGTATGATAATCTCAAGCCGCTTGAACTTCTATCGGGATTTATATTGGATTGAATTCGTGCTTACGTGTTAGAGACTGCAGGTTTTCAGCTTAAGTACCTAAAGTCTGTTTCACATAAGTTTGGACATAAATTTTAGAAACTACATCCAACAATAAGCCGACAGATTGCGATTATAGCATTAGCATTAACTTGATATATAATTATTGTAATCCGTTCGCTTTCTTAACATTTGTGCTCAAACAAGTGAAACAGACTATATGTAGGTAGTACGAATCGGGCACGAAAATTACAAGAAAAATGCTGTTTATAGCAAGATACCGGGCCAACCCGTAAATCCTACTAGTGTTTCCCCCGGTGGGAGAAACGTTTCTCCCATCAAAATTTTCCCCGGAGGGAGAAACGTTTCTCCCGGGAGAAACGTCCGGGTGTGGTTACCTATGCTTATCATGGTTTCGCCGTTTCTCCCAGGCTCCGGGTGTGGTTTACCTATACTTATTATGGTTTCGCCGTTTCTCCCGTTTCTCCCAGTCTCCGGGTGTGGTTATGTACCTATACTTATCATGGTTTCGCCGTTTCTCCCAGGCTCCCGGTGTGGTTGCCTATACTTATCATGGTTTCGCCGTTTCTCCCGTTTCTCCCGTGCTCCCGGTGTGGTTACCTATGCTTATCATGGTTTCGCCGTTTCTCCCGTTTCTCCCGGACTGCGGTAATGGTTACCTATGCGTATCATGGTTTCGCCGCTTCTCCCGTTTCTCCCAGGCTCCGGGTGTTGTTACTTAAGATTGTCATGGTCCAGGCTCCATGTGTGGTTACCTATGCTTATCATGCTATTTTTTCTCCCTATCTTTTTCATTAGTAGGATTTACGGGTTGGGCCAAGATACCTATGAGAGCAAAACCCTAGCGTTGTTATCGTTAGTGAAAAAGATATCGTTTTGTTTTCAGTATCGATATTTTTTTAAAAAATAACATGACGAAAACGTCGACCCCAAAAATATTGTTAACGATATTCATATCGCTGTTTATTTATATTTAGCATTTTTCCTGTTTCATGTTCTTATTATTCTTGTAGAGTCCTAATGGGCAGCTTGAGTGCTGCAACTGGCCAGTGTTAAGGCTCATTCATACTTTACGCAGGATCGCGTCGCAGGATTATATGGCGTGACTTTTTCTAAAAATAGCGCAACTTGCGAAAATCGTGCGAATTTACGTATCGTCTGATCCATTCATACTTCTCTGCGAAACATCGCGCGATAATTCGCAAAAATCGACGCATACGCGTGTTCCATTCATACTTGCTGTGAATTTTCGCAAATTAGGTTTTCCTGCGATGCAACGTGCGATTTTTTCTGCAAGATCTTGCGAAATATCGCACGATTTTTTCGCGCATTTTTTCTTTGTGCTTCTTTCTCGACTGACCTCATTACAAATTCAACGCATTGTCCATTTGATATGTGCAGTTCGAACATGCATTTGACGTTCGCAGCATTAACATAATGGCCGACTAGGCCGTAAATCGTCAAAATTGACATTTAAATCGGAACTGCGTGTATAAAAAACGCGAATTTGCGTCAATCCCCAAATTTGCGAATTCGCGTTCGTCGTCAATTTGTTGTTAAAAATAGTAACTTTTGACACTTTTCGCGCAGAAAGCACGCGATGAAATCTGAATTGCAACGCGAATTATCGCACGATGAAATCTCTAGATTGCGCGATTTATTCTGCGTTGCGATTTTCGCAAGAAGTATGAATTTAAAAAGTCGTGTCGCAGAAAATCCTGCGATTCGCGCGAACAATTATTCGCGCGAAAGTATGAATTGAATTCGCGTGTAAACCTGATCCTGCGAGCTGCGATTTTCGCAAGTTCGCGCGATGCGCGGAGTATGAATTAGGCTTTAGAAGCGCTTGCGCGAGCCAAACCAGTATTGAACCAAAAAAATTACGCCACTTCTAGAGATTAAGCATCAAACCTACGGGTTCGAGCGCAAAAAGAGGAGCTAAAAATAGCTCGGAGCTCGATGAGCGTAAGTGTCGCCTCAATTACATTCTTTAGTCTGATCTAGAAATTTTTGAAGCTTTTTACAGTAATACGATTCAAAAGCATCAACAATTCAACCAATCGGTGTACAGCGAAAGAAGAGACAGCTTTCTTACCAACCCATTCGTGGACAAATGAGAAATTTTTAAACAACGCGTTTCCCGCAATGGCCTTGTGTTAAGACCATACGTTGGCAGCAGCCAAATTCTGGGAGAGGGTTAAAATTGGCAAAAATTCCAATATACCAAAAAATTTAATTTTAGGTTTATTGATCTTTGCGGTAGGTTTTCCATTTTCTGTAGGGAGAAAGCCATAACGTTTTCTTGGGTTGGGAGAAGGTTGAGAGAATTTGACCAGGCATGCACGGCATGGGAACTGGGGAATTTCGTGCCTTTTTAAGGCCTAAAAAATGGTGGGTATGCGTAAAACATCATTTTTCGGCGTTTCAGACGATATTCTATCTTTCTAGAGCATAAAAAACAAAAAATTTCGAAAAAATCGGACAAATTGGACAAAATATATATAAAACATGAGTATACAGCGCGAAGCGCCGGTAATCTGACATTGTTGAGCAAATGCTGACTAAAAACGCTTAAAACAGCATTTTTTCTTCTAATTTTCAAGAAACTTTTGAAAAGTTAAAAACTCGCTAAATCTGAGAGTGGAAAAATTTATCCGGGGATGAAAATCCCTCACCCTAAACCCCCTCCCAAGATCCTGTGTGGCTGCGACTCTCTGAATTGTCGCTTTTTCGTAAAAGTTGTAAAGAGTGTGATTTTTTATGCGTTTCTAGCTCATTTTTGGCTCAAAAGTCATCAAATTTCGCGCTTCGCGCCATTTGGCCAGATGGGACGGTCGGTGATGTGGTGTGGTGAGTCAAAAAATTTCAAATATCTGGTCGGCTTAAAGCGATTCCTACTCGATCATGAATTTTCTGGCACAAAAATTTGAATTTAGTCGGCCAGATGGGGCGGTCGGTGATGTGGTACGGTCCATCAAACAGAATTTCTAAAATCTGGTAAGCTAAGAGGGATTCCTACTCGCCAGGGCCGTGCTTAGAGGTTTAGCGGCCCTGGGCAAAACTTATTTTGGCGGCCCCCATGATTTTTAAAACTGGTATTATATGCATCATAATTATCACTTATGTATATCCTTTACATATGTACCTATATGATCGCAGTTAGCATCTTACTGGAAATTTACTAACAAAATATTTTGCTACATTATTTTTAGTAGGTATCGTATGTTTTTTTCTCAAATAATTTACCTATTTCGTGAATGATGACGTGCTTTATTACAAAATAACTTGCCTAGCTTTCTGAGCGGCAAACTGGTCAATCAATTGCAAAAAATCTAACGGAGATGATAAATCATTTTCAATTGAAATAATCGCTAGTGCACTTAGACGAGAATCAGTCATAGTTGACCGCAAATATGTCTTTATTAATTTCAGTTCCGAGAAGGAACGTTCTGCTGAGGCCACAGCAATAGGTATTGTAAGTAAAATTCTGAAATCAATTATAAGGTTCGGTAAAACATCCTGGAAGCCATTTGATAGATATTTAAGAGTAGCTAGTGGCGAAGTTAATTCATTTGGACCAAGAACTCTTAGCTTTGTGTACATGTCTGGTCCATTAAGATCATCCAGAAACGCAGCTAACTGTGTGCATGACTTGAGCAATTCATCATCTTCCCATGTTTTTAAAGCTGGTATTCGTGGGTAGTGCTCAATGAGAAACCTTGAAAACGGTATTTCTTAGCCATACCATCATTTTTAAGACCATTTTTTGACCTCTAAAAAACCTTGCACCTACCCCCCCCGGGATTTTGTTGCTGCCCACATATGCTGCGGGGGTCTTAGGTGGCGCGGTCAAGCGTTCCCTGCGGGGTCCGGGACAGAGTCCCCAAAAATTTTGTAAAAAAGCATTTTAATGTCAAATAATAACGTTAAAATTTTCGCAAAAACGGCCGAATTTCGGTCCTGAATGGAACCCAAAAACACTTAAAATTGATGAACTATTACATTTCACAAAACTTCTGAGCTGAAATGCGTTTTTCGACCTCTGCTAATTACATAGCGCTGCAACGGGTCGCTGCCAATAAGATATAGAAAAATGTATAAATTGAAATTTTTGTTCTTACCCTTTTCAGGCCCATTTGTGGCCTTCTTATTAAGAAGATGCAATTCAGAAAACAGGAAATGCACAAAAACACAAGAAAATTTGGCCATTTCTTTCATTTAAAATAGGATTGTGTCCTTGTAAAGAAAGACAAACAAAGCAAAGAATAGACAAACTGGTACACAATCATTTTCGCACTTTTAGTTTTATGCTCAACAAGCATGCGCACTTTCATTCAATGAACAAATAGTGCATTAAATTACTAGTGATGTGAAGTGCTAGATTATTTCATCTGATTCAAGCTTTTAAATTCATTTGATCTATGGCTCGGTGCAAAGCGCCGGAAAATTTTGACATTTTAGCCTTTTCGAACTCAATTTTCTGGACACACATTATTGCAACAGAAAAATCAACAATTTGTCTGAAAAATGAGAACAAGTATAGCTCAGACAGCGTTCTCTTAAAAATGCAAGTAAAGATTTTCTACTGACTGTCTGTGTTTGCATTAGAACGTCGAAAAATCGATCCTTTTGAACGTATGTATCGAATTATTGTAAGAGGGCCGCCAAAAAATGAATTCTATACGGCATGCACCACAACTTTTTTAGCGGCCCATAATTTTAGCGGCCCTGTGCGGCCGCACAGTTCGCACCCCCCTAGGCACGGCTATGCCTACTGCCCATAAATCTTCTGTTACAAAAATTTGAATCTAGTCGGCCAGATGGGACGGTCAGTGACGTAGTGTGGTCGGTCATAAAAATTTTAAAAAATCTGGTCGGGCTTAAAGAAATTCCTACTGCTCATGAATTTTCTGTCATAAAAAACTTGGGTAAAGTCGGCCAGATGGAACGGTCAGTGATATGATGTGATCGGTCGGTCGGTCGGTCAAAACACTTTTAAAAATCTGGTCGGCATAAAGGGACTCCACTGATCATGAAGTTGCTGCTACAAAAATTTGAATATAGTCGGCCAGATGGGACGGTCGGTGATATGGGTGTGGTCTGGCTAGAAAATTTATGAAAATCTAGTCGGCTTAAAGGGATTCCCAGTTCCCACTGCTCATGAATTCTTCTTGCAAAAATTTGAATTTAGTCGGCCAGATAGGACGGTAGGTGATGTGGATATAGTCGGTCATATAAAATTTCAAAAATCTGGTCGGCTTAAAGGGGATTATACCAGTCATAGGCTTTCTGTTATATAAACTTGGGTCTAGTCGGTCAGGTGGGACGGTCAACGATGTGGTAATGTCAGTCTGAAAAAATTCCCAAAATCTGATCGGCTTAAAGGGATTCCTACTATAGATTCCTACTTAAATGGATTCCTACCATACGTGGGCAGCAAGAAAATTCTGGGGGTGCAAGATTTTTTTGAAGGTCGAAAAATGGCCTTAAAAATAGTGGTATGGCGATAAAAACACCATTTTTCGACGTTTCTCATCAAGCACTATCCATTGGCATCAAAATATTGCGAAAAAAACGAAAAAAAAATTTTCAAAAAATTGAATTTGGGGGTATTTTGATTTCTGGGGGTATTTGGTTTCTGGGGGGTGCATACCCCCCAAATCCCCCCACGCCCAGGTGTGATTCCTACTATAAGTATATGTAAATGGCTACGGGTGCCCTATGTATACGGAATCAACATAGGACACGGATGTATTTGCCTTCGAGACTTACTTAGGTACGTAGGTACTTAGATCTGCACTTAGCGCTGGCCCCGATCGCTTAGCCTGGGATCGCTTCGATCCTTGGACCCTCACAGACCTTACGGCTTCGATCCCCTCGGTCCTAATATTGCTGACCGCTTCTCGTCGGGTGATCTCAGCAGCTACGCCCTAAGACCTAAGGCTACCTACCTAATCTCGGAATTGCCGCGGAGGTCAGTTGACCTATCTCAAAGCTCAAGTTGATTGTTTAACTTATTTTCAAGATTCGATTCCAACAGAAATGTTTTTTGGTTCCTAATGTGTATAGCACAATAAACTTTGAAAACAACAACAACGAGCTCTATACTGATCAATCATCCTTAAAGATTAAATAATATTTTTTGATCAATTTTAGGTTTGAGAAAAAGATTAAGATTTTCGAACGAAATAAGTAATCATATGAAATTTACCTATCCGTCCACTCAGAGTCTCGAAATCCTCGACGTTGGAGAGTTCCGACCTAACCCTCGGTATATCCGAAAACCCCTGGGTAGGTTTTTCCAATTTATTCGAACACTAAATACACGGCCTAACTGCCGGACAACAAATAACGCAAAAAGAAAAACAAAACGTACTCCACTATACAGATCGTACGTCTGCCAACCAACTAACTAAGATGGCCACGTAGGACCATTACAGTAAATGTAATTAACGTCAAAATAACATAATACTGGAACTCTTTTAAATCACAACGAATGTTCTAGATTAATACAAGCGGTATGCATGAAACAATTACTATTATCATATACTTAACTCTATGTTACCGGACAAGTATCTTATTGTTTTTTATTATTGAAAATTGGGGAAAATGTGGGAAGACCGAAGGCATAGCCCACAGTACACTATCGTAGATAGCTACTAGTATTGGCTATGTAGTGGCTACCGCGAACTGCTAAGGCAAGTTCGCCAAAACGTGTAACTCTCGCAGTTACATATATTTCATTCCAAACGTTTTTTTGCAATAAAAGTCTTACTACTGCACTAAGGTTTTCACTGCATAAATGGCTTCTTCAATGATTCTAATCGGCCAGATGAGACGATCGGTGCTGGGGCATGATCTTGTCGGCCAAACAGAATTTAAAAAAGCTGGTCGACTGAAAGGGACTCCTGCTTGAGTATCTTTCTACCGAATGATTGGAAAATATTCGTTCTAAATCCAGAATTTCGGCTCAATTGGTATAAACACTGTTTCGTAAAAACATTTTGATTTTCGGTCTATTCAGGGTCAGCCCCTTCTCAGGAAGCACCCATCTAGAATCAATCATCCTAGAAATATACAGGTATTATACGCGTGTGACTAGTGCATATCCGTTCCATACCCGAATTTCTCAACTCAATCGGTCCGCTGGTTTCTAAGATATATTGGTTTTAGTTGCATAACTGGGTCACCCCCATTCAGGATCAACCCTGTCTCACCTCAGGTACGGTTACCCCAAATCAGCCTTTCCCTAACACCACTGCAATGCCGTTTAGTGTTGCGCAGTGCAATACACAACACTGCGAAATCTGCATAAGTGTAGCGCTTATGTTTTCATTGGTGACACTTTTTTGGGCAGCTACAGTATATAAGAGAATCGGAAAGCAGGTTATATTGGTGTTTACGACAGTGTTTTCGCTTCAAAGTCCTTTGAAAAAATACGTCAATCTCGTATTTTGAAAAATTACATTAATCAAAACTTTGAAAAAATACGTTAATCAAAGTTTTGAAAAAATACGTAAATCAAAGTTCTGAAAAAATACGTTAATCTATCTTTGAATTGTTGTTACTGTCGGGGCTCAAATGATTAAAAAGATTAATCAGTGTAGAGAACGATGTTCATTTTCATGCGTTTATTTAACGTAAAAATTCAAACAGTTGGATATAGCGACGCAAAATTTCAAACCAAGAGGATCACTATATTGAAATTTTTAACTTTTCTTTCTCATGAATTCTAGTGTTAAGATAACACGAATATTTGAATTTTTACGTCGTTATCGACAATTATCTGGTGAGTAAAGCGAATCTACTGGAAGTTGTTTAATGCTGTTTTTCAAACCAGGAGGCTCAGTTTTTGAACAATTACGTTGATCTTTCTTTGAAAAAATACGATGAAGATTCAAGTTTGAAAAATGCCGTAGTTAACTTTACTTAATTTGACAAATTACGTCGTTCTCCTACTGTTTAAGGTTTTTAATCAATCGAGTCTTGCGGCTTCCCATATTAATATGCCTAAACATTTAAATCGAATTATTACATGTAATATATCAAAGGATAATTCACATTCATGGCATACATAAACGGAAAGGAGCTGTACAGTTTGGCTTGGCTCCACCTTGACACAAGGCATAAACGGAGGAAAATTGAAAACATCACGGTAGTGCTTGAAATTCTCTATTTAGAAACAGGAAGAAATTTTTACGGAAAGATACAACAATTTTTTATACCATCAATTTTTCAGGCTACCTTACTTACATAGATCGCTTTCCAATCTGTGCATCAAAAGACAAATCCTTTTCATATATGGATGTGTCCACAGGGGCGGATTTAAGAGTGGCGGGGGCGGCCGCCCCCCCCCCCATTGGCCGAAAATATTTGGCGAGATAAAGAATGGATATGCAATTTGCAATGATTTTTGGCCGTCAGTGAATATAATTTCTCAAATTTTTTCGGCGCTACGCGCCGGATGATACTCTATTAATGACATTTATTTACTTGGCGGCCTGGAAGCCATTTTCTGTTCATGTAGGTTTTGAAACAATTTGAACCACATAAACGGTTATTTTGCATAGCTTTCTTCTATTTTCAATTAAAAATTTCGATGTTTCGCATCAAATGCTATAAAGACAGGAAATCAAGCAATAAATCTTGATTCTAGACGTCTGTCTATCCGCCTTAATTTCACAAATTTTCCAGCACTCCGCGCCAGATTTTTGTTAAAGTCGAAGAAAATTAATGATTTTTTTCGCCAAAATTAGTCGAAAATTTTGAAATTTTCATAAAAATATTGCGTCAAAAGTGATTTTATGTTAAAGTATACAATGTTAAACACCAAAAAACGCTATTTCGCGCTCTAAGGACAAATTTTTGGACCTATTTTCGACTGTTTATGGAGAAGTTGGGATACCGCCCCCTGTTAGGAAAATCCTAGATCCGCCACTGTGTGTCCATGAACCTATTCTTACAATAATGTTATAGGTACGTAAGTAAACACGAGCTTGAAAGCACGGGACAGTGCGTTTGATCTAATTGATCACTTAATGCATACAGCTCAGGAACAGCAACGTGTATGTGGTAGTAGGTACCTGTCTGATGTACGACATTGCTTAACAGCTTGCATTTGAGTCTTCCGTGCATACCGTATTGTTTTTCTTTTTGTCAGAGAATCTATGCTGTTCAATGTCATTCTTACTGTAAGCTTCCTCGATGTTGTTTTTCTCATACGCGGTAGCGATTGAAAACACGTGCACTCCGATGCTTGCGAACATACTGTAGTTTCTTTTATTGCTCAAAGTTTTATCTGCGGCACTCTAGCGGTCTGTTTCACATAATAAGTTTTGACATAAACTATAAAACTCTCATTGACAGAGTGGTGGATCCGGGATTTTCTGACATTTGCGGAACCCCAAATCTTCCTAAAAATATACAAATTTGTTTAAAACAATCCGTCCGTTATGCTTAAAGTAACGTTTTTTTGATAGACAGCATCAACCTAAAATTAGTTAAAAATTTTCGAAAATTTCCGCGGAAAACGTACAAAATTAGTGCAAAAATTGGCACAAAGCAACAAAAAAAAATACTCGAGAAATGATTGTAAGAACTAAAAAATCCTTGTTTTGTACATAGAGTATTCTTTTGATGTAAAAACAAAGCTTTCAGAGCGCCAAGAAAATCAGTCAATCCCATTAATGAGAACTACCCGGGGCGCAGCGCCAGAATAATTCGATAAATCGTCATAAAAATGACTAAAATTATCAACACATTCGTATTGCGCCCAATGTTTTTTTACAATAGGAGTAGGCCGCTTCCCCAACCCCTGCTACCCTCTAAATCTTAAATCCGCGCATATATCGACCGATTACGAATATTATATATCATATCAATGCGATAATCGCAATGTGTCAGCATATTGTTGGTAATATATAACGTTTACACAAGTCCAAACTTGTGTGAAACAGATTATAAGTGATATAGCAGAGCGAAGCGCACATAATATGTATGTACATAGATAACTGAAGATGAACGACGCATTACGCTTGAGTAACTGAGTAATTGATGAGATCCAGGTTCTGGACAATGAGTAGTGCCCATGATTGTGCCCCATCTGTTCGAATGTCCTATCCCTTTGAACGTCCCACCTCTTCGAATGTCCTAACTCTTCGAATGTCCCATATTATCGCATTTCCTATCCCATCGAATGCCATCTTCTTCGAAAATCCTAATTCATCACTTAGCGATTCATCATGATACCTCTTTTGCGTGTTCCGCTTTTTTGTCTTATTTTTCAGTGTGATAATTATATGTTCTTGAGATGTAAAGTTCAATAAGCATTAGCAGACCTTGATTTTATTTTTTTTTGTAAATTTTCTACTGAGAAATTAGTTTTGTTTCTGAAGAACAATATTGCCGCGACAGAAATACGTGCGTTATGAAAATGTTTCAAATGCAATAACAATTTTTCTCACGTTACAATAAGGTTTGTGATCTTGCTGTCATAGGAAAAATTAACGAAGTTATAATGCCATTTAATTTAAGAAAAGGTGTATTACTGCTCAAACTGAAATCAGTTGTTTGGGTGTGCATGATGCGGCTCCTGAATTGTGTAATCTTTGAAAATCTGAAATTATGAAAACTAAGGCCTGACAAACCAATGAAACAAAATTTAATCATGAAAAGCAAGATATTGCTGACAACAAATTCGTGTCTATCCAATCAGATGCACAACATATTGTAGATATCCTTGAATTTCGATCAACAGAATCGAAAACCTTCGTGGACTTTGTACATTCGAAGATTTCGAAGAGGCCGGAGGTTCGAAGAGATGGGAGGGACATGCGATGAAGTGGGATTTTTCCGAGACAATTATTTCCATTTTGTATCATTATTCGAAGAAGTGGGACGTTCGAAGAGATGGGACATTCGAGGAAGTGGGACAATGCCATGCCCATATATGAGCAGCAACCAAATCATGAGATTCTGTTAGGGCGAAATCATGAAAAAGTGCCAAAATTCAATGCTGGGTTTGTCTGACTCTAATGGGCTTTCGGATTCTGGGCGTCTAAACCACCTAAACCTCTCACGCCCATTTGTGAGCGCTGCCCCACCACGAAAATGTCGGAAATAATCACAAAATCCGTTTTTTGCCAAACGGAAAATTTCCCGCGCGTCTTTAATTATCCTGCTTCTAGAAATTCCTGACTTTCTAAAAATTCAGTGAAAGATGCAAATTCTTTGTCACTAAAATGAGAGTTTAACGCTCGGGAGAAAATGTGGGAAAGTTAGGCTAGAGGATGGCTAAAGCGAACTACACTTACTGCAGTTTCAATCTCCTTATTTCACGCTTTTTCGAATAACAACGCTGGGGCACGAAACACCCGAAAATTTTCAGAACTGTGCTCAAGACTGTTGAAATGTTTCGCTCGATGAATCTTCGAGGCCCCAAAAATATTTGTTGCGTTCAAAAACTGCACGCATGAGAAAGTTGCACAAAAAATAAGGCTCTTCCAAAATCATTGATAAAAATTGAAAATTATGCTAAACGATGGGCAAAACCACTAAAAATGCTTTATTCAACATCACTTATTACTATCAACCTCCGCGCAAGGACGTAGCCAGGGGGCACAGGGGGGACATGGCCCCTGGAATTTTTCAGAAATTTTGTTGATTTTTCTAATGCAATGGCTGTATGCAGAAAATTGAGTTGAAAACTACATAAAAAACGTCAAATTTTTCAGCGCTTCGCGCCGAATGATTACTATCTATTGTTATTAAATCCAGTGAGTTCAGAAGCTTAAATCAGCTAAAATAGTCCAACACTTGACATAAGTTAAGTGATTTAATGTAGTTGATCCTCATGGTAAAAGTGTGAAAATGATCGCATACTAGTTCGTCTATTCTCTGCTTTGTTTGTCTTTCTTTACAAGGACATATAATCCTATTTCAATTGAACCGAATGGCCAAATTTTCTTGTTTTGCGCATTTTCTGTTTTTAAATCTTATTAATAAGAAGGCCACAATTGGCCTGAAAGCGGTAAGAACAAAATTTTCATTTATATGTAAATCTTTATAAAGCTATGTTATTGGCGGCGACATTCTGTTGCTGCACTACATAGGTACTCAAGGTCGGAAAAGCATTTCAGCTCAGAACACATTTTACAGCTCAGCAAGCAGTTAAAAGTTTTGCGCATAAGTTGATCAATTTTAACTGATTTTGGGTACAGTTCATTACCAAGATTTGGCCGATTTTGCGAAAATTTTAACGTTACTATTTAACATTAAAGTGCTTTTTTACAAAATTTTCCGCGGCACTGCCCCTGGCCATCAGTGGGCGCTTGAGCGCGCCACCCCTAGACGTCCGTCCCCAGCCGTACAATCTCGTCATACATGTGCGAAAATTTTTGGGAGGACAAAAAAGATAAAAGGATTAGGAGTTTCTGAAAATTTCCGGCGCTTTGCTTCGGAGTTTGTCTGTTTTATATGATTTTAAGACGATATGAATCCAGTTTAAAGCGCAATAAGGTCAAACACTTTTCGGTTACTGTTATTTCTCTACGACCTCACAGGTTCTTGGACAATAATATTAAAAGTGCTTTAAACTAATACGTTAAATATGATATTCTTCAGTATATTGAGTCACTTGGATTCATATGCCATTATTAAGTCGCATTGCTGCATGAAATTTTTGAGCCACTTTTGTAGCCTAATTCTTCCTAAAAAGTTCAAAAGAAAACCGGAAAGTTAAATGAAACAGACTATAGCATCGCGTTTAAATGCCTGTATCAGAGAAAGTATTCCTATATAATTATACATATATCAAAATTATTATTAAAAATAAAAATATCATATACACTATAATTCTTTAAAATATTCCATAAAATATTATAGAATATTCTATTCTATAAGTATTCCATAAAAATGCACTATGTTCTGTAATTATAGTGCTTCACACTAAGTTAGTAATTCAGTTTTCCAAATAGAAGTCTATATTTATGGCATTTGGTAAAAATTGTTTTGATCGAATTTGATTATTTTCTGCTCTGTCAGACTGTCAGTATTCACAGAACTATGAAAAGTCAGGGCGATGAAAAAATGACTTTATTTCTTGGTGCTTTGCGCCATCGATTAATTTCCGAATTGGTTGTCAATAAGAAGGCCGTAAATTCTACATGAAAACTGTGAAAATATCAAAAATTTTCGGAGATTCCCGTCGCTTTGCACGTTTTGTATATTTGATCGTCATAAACCCATAGATTAGCTAGACTACACTACTAAACGTAGAAAAACGCAGTTTTACTATGCATAACGCGTTACTGTATCATATGAAAGCATTCAATGCAAAGGCAGTCTTAAAGAATTTAGTGCGTGCCCCTCCTGAACCAAAATCCTGGCTACGCCTCTGCCTCCTCGAATTGAATTTTCGTGATGTAAGCTTCGCAAGTGTTTATCAGATGCCGATTTTAATTCAAGTTCACGAGCAGCACATTAGCATAGCAATGTGCGTCAAAAGACCTACCTCGTCGCTGTGTGCTGTGTGCGATGCTGTTCCTTTAAGCACAAACGACTTTTATTGTTGTCGGATATTCCATTAAGATAACGGGGCGGACTGAGAAAATAAAGCTCTGATCGGCTTGTTTACCACTTCGAATCATCATCGGCCATGCTTCGCTTACATTGTTGTGCTTACGTGTATGTCTATCTATAGAAAGAAGGAGTGGAACGCGAGGCTGGCGAAGGCAAGAGAATGAATAACAACAATATTATTTTGCTGAGATGAAAAAGAAGCTGTGAGCCGCCCTGCTGCCCTGCCCTACTCCTAAAAACTGCCGCTCTGCTAAGAGTTCCAGGGCGACTTATGTACATAAGCTGTTGGAAAATAGCGATTAGACTTGCACAGCCAGTCTCGTGCTTCTGCTGCTTCTGTCAACAAACCTATCAATTCAATTTGAATGGCTCTTTTGCGATGTTGTGCGCATTTTATATGTACGGAGAGGAACATTGCAAATGTGAACGATTTGGAGCTGAACTAGCAATGTTTGATTCAACAAACTATGTTTTCAATCTCGTTTACTTCCTTATCTGTGTTTTGCCCGCTCGCCCAGTGGGAGATTGAATGGTGGTCTAGACCCATAAAATGGGTAAATTTTCTCGGGAAAATGAGGCAAAATTAAGGCAAAAAACGGATCAAAATGGAATATTTCCTTAAAGTGTCAAAAATTGACCAAAAATTGTGTCAACATACATAGTTTTAACACTTTTTTAGAGCTTATACCAGTTTTTGAGGTAATTTCGGCCCAAAAATCTCAATTATTGTCCCTCAGACCGGATAAACCCCCTAGATCGGCCATGCTGTGCACCTTTGGTCCGAACCATTCTTCTCACGTTACTTTTACATACATTGACATATCTGTGGTTTTTCTTGAGAAGAATCAATTTTTTTCTTATCTCATTGTAATACTGCTGCACTTAATTGTTACAAGTAGACGTTGCACGCTGGCAACTCGATGTTTCGGGCTATTTATTTGCGAAATGGGGGAGGGTTAGAAAGCCCGAAATCTATTAAATGCACGGAATAAGTATATTTTTCGCTTTTTCAGTCATTTTATACAATATCTAAGATCATCGCCTATAAAATTTTTAGGATATGCATCATATATACCCAAAACACGAAAATTCTGGGGATCGATCCCGAAAAATTTCAAAAAGTGCTTTTTTGGCTAAAAACGATGTGTGCACGTCAAAAACACTATTTTTTATGTTTCAAACGATGCACTTTCTTTCTAGAGCACAGAAAAGAAAATGTTAAAAAATCGGAAAAAATTCTAGGTAATTGAACAAAATAAAGTAAAAAATGAGTAAACGGCGCGAAACGCCGAAAATTTGACACTCTGGAGTCAAAAATTAGCTAAAAATCACTCGAAGAAGCAGCACACTTTCTATGATTTTTTAAAATCGACGATTCAACGGGTCGCAGCCACGCATGGCGTGGGTGGGAAGGTTTGTATCCCCCAGAATCCGGCGGACCTCCCTCAAAAGTCGATAGACCACCAGAGTTGAATTTTTGGCATGTTTCCGTGATTTTGGCCAGTTTTACACACCCAGACCTCCCGAATTTGGTCGCTGCCTATGTATGGTCGCAGCTATTTTGCTGTAGTCAGTTCGGTAGCCACTCGGGGATCAAGTCTCCCCAGATCTTTCAAGAACACATTTGATCTGAGTGTTGTTCTTAGGTGACTGATTTGCGTCGAAAAGTAATTTAAGAGCCCCGCCAGACTCCTGTCCCGGATATTGACAGTATCGGGTGAAATGTTGAAAATTTTGCAGATTAGTAAAATTATTAAACCTGATTGCTTTTTCAAAACTTCAAATTTTCAGCCGGCGTAAACCAGCTGTTTTTTTAATTAAGCGTTTGAGGCTATCCTACTGCAAACTGGCAGCTATGTAACTGACGGAAAAATTTTTTAGATAAAACCGCAACGTTATTTATATCAACAGACATCGACCTGCGCCTCCCCTAAATGAGTTTTCACCTCAATCTCTCCAGTGAAAAATTTTTTTGACCCTCCAGAATTAGCGATTTTCCAGGAAAATAATAGAAAACGTCCTGATATAAGCCCTTTTAGCTATCTTTTAATTCAAAAATGCAATTTTTTCCGACGCTTCGCATCAAACAGTCACTTTTGACTATATTTTGTTGAATTATACTTTTACTGAAAATTTCTCACGTTTTTATCGTCTAGGTAGATGTAGCATCGTCAAAAGCGCCTGAACATAATTTTGTTGACGCGTATTAATCGGTTTTGAGTTCAAGAAGGGAAATCGGGAAAAATTTGTTGATTTCACTTTTCGCCATAATCCCGATGCTGTGCACGTCATCTGATCTTTTAAACATACTCGTGATACTTTCTTACATTCCTCTTTAGTTTTAAAAAGCAATACTCTGTCAAATTCGTTATTCGTACGTTGTCTGGTAATTTGGACACGATACTCATAAGAAGAATTCTGTGAAGGACATGAGATGACGATTAGAAAAGAGTTGGCAAAATCGTACTAATTCTGTTTGTTTTTGTCAGTTTGGTCTAGTCAGATTATTGTTGAAAGAATTGTTCACTCTTGCTTATGCAAATTTGATAATAACATTCTCGATTTGTGTTCTCAAAGCGTTCTTAATTGCTATATGCAAAAAGCCATCAGGCATTGCGATCATACGAGTACAACCTCGCTATTTTACGTCTTCGACATTTAGTAGCATCCAAATGTGGGTATGGGGGAGGGGGTTGGGGTATGCACCCCCAGAAGGTCGAATACCTCCCCCAGAAACCAAAATAAGCCCAAAATTCCATTTTTAATTTTTTTGTTGTTTTCGCAATTTTTTGATGCCAATGGATATTGCTCGATGAGAAAGGTTGAAAATGAGGTGATTCAGTTCTTCTCTGGAACAAATAAAGAATCAGATGATGTAAAATATAAAAATGAGTTTTTAAAAATATTTCACCCAACTTCCTTAGCCTTTTTGAGATTGGTTAAAGGATTTTCAAACGTAACAACGTTAGCGCTGTAATCATCTCTATTAAGGTCAAAATGCATTTCCGCCTAATGTTGTTTAACCAAACCTGTCGAAATTTACGCGTTTTTGCGGTTTATTGCGGAAAAACAGTTTTTGACTAATGAAAAAAGCTTTCGCGAAACAGTTTGTATGTTTGTTTTCACCAACTTTGTCAACTACACGTATTAATCTCATTCCTGTTGGCCCATAAATGAATCATTTTGTACCACGAAAACGAAATGAATCACGAAAAAATCATTCCTGTTTCATTATTTTTCAATCAGCCTCGTGTCGTAATGTTTAAAAACTCATTTTACCATAAGCGGAATGAGGATTCAAGGAAAAGGCAGATGCCCCTTTTAGAAAGTACACGAATCCGTAGTAAATCCAGCTTTTAAAACTTTCGATGCGAGTTGCATCGGATAAATGACTTATTAAATTCCGGGCAACCTATACACAAACCGCAATCGAAAGTTTCTAAATACCAGTAATTTTTTGGAGTTGAAGTCAAAAGGATATATAAATGTGTTGTAAAATACTTTAAATATACACGAGATATCCATTATCCTTTTATTCATTCGTATGCTGCTCTCGATTGAGTTTTGGTATTATGTCGTGATGTATTTATTGCTACACCTTTAATCATACGTGTTGTTGGGGATTTGACCCACAGATAGTTGCTTGTATCAGATTTAATCGAACATTTTTCAAAATTTCCAATTTTCTCTCTAGAAAGAACGAGAATCGTCAGAAACGTCAAAAAATATGTAGTGTTTTCGACGCATACTCATAGTCATTAAGAACAAAAGAGACACTTCTTAAAAATTTGTTATAGCTGACCCTCCAGTACTGGTATGCTAATAAGTGATAACCAACAAAATTTTCTCCTTCGTCCCTTACTCATTACACTCACAAACTCGAAGCGTGGATTCAGTTAAAAACCTCCGTTCTCTTTTCTCAAACCTAGATTTTACAACACAGAGTTATTCAAGATATATAGATATTTCTTATCAAACCTAATCTGCTTCATGATTGCCTGATTTTTGAAAATTCACATGAAAACTTTCAGTAACGAATTGGTTGGTAAGTTCACCAACTCGAGGCTCGACGAGAATATCAATACCCTCACTGTACGCTCACTTTTTGAACTCGACCATTGATTTATCCTTGCTAAATTGATCACAATAATCACTAAACACATGAATTGTCGGGATAAATCGATTTATTTCAGATTATAGTTTGCTTCATATAACTTGCGGTTTTCTTTTAAGAATTTCGATCCACAGTAAAATAGCAGCTCACGGTAATTACGGATCAATTCCACGCAATCAAAGAAAATAGTGTGAAGTTCATGACCGCTGAAAATCCTTTAGCTTACTTTAGCAATATAGTTAATCACAAGGTATCAGACGGTGCGTCATATACGTAACTACTCGCGTGTGAGTAATCTTAAATCTGGAGTTATTTACTTCAGTATTTCGTTAAACCTTCAAGCTTCATGATTTTAATTGCTCGTTCACTTTGTATATCATCATGTTTATTCAGTACAAGAATTACAATTGAGTGACTTTATAATCTGCTTGAACTTATAAGAGATACGTTATGATGCTCGCCTTTTAGAAGGTCCCTAAGTACGACGAAATTGAAAATTGTGTAACATAATAAGCCTTTTTAGTCGATTGTGCTTACACTTTCTTCCAGGATTCCACTTCTACAGTATAACCGACGTAGGCCAGCGTACCTACCCCATGTGCATATGTGGGTATACGCACATATATCTGAGGATATATCAACTCATCATATAGGTTGTACCTTATCGTTCTAGATCGTAGATCCAGTCCGGCTTCTTATATAACGCTTACCTTATCAGCTAACTTAAAATTATGCACGCCTCTCGTTTTCAGGCAAGCTAAATATGTAATTCAGAGAAGTGACACTTGAACAAACATTGCCGCTTTCCTTTCTTTATCATAAAAACACTCTTATATGCGAGTATAAGACTTTATCTACAAAACATTTTTCTGTGTGTACAGGATGTAGGACTCTTATTTCTATGAGCACATATCGTACCTACGACGTCGTGTCTTTCGAGAAATGAAGAAATCTCGCCTATTCGACGCGGTATCC
Organism: Mermis nigrescens; assembly: GCA_036768485.1. Taxonomy (NCBI): domain Eukaryota; kingdom Metazoa; phylum Nematoda; class Enoplea; order Mermithida; family Mermithidae; genus Mermis; species Mermis nigrescens. The sequence continues at coordinate 384,159 of JAVLUZ010000796.1, forward strand.
CTCAGTTCTTACGAACATAGTAAAATCAGTGCTGTGAACAATAGTTTAAAGAAAAAATGGAAAATTCGCTCTCTACGAGCAAATCAGCGTTTATCGGGCGTTTTACGTTGTGACTTTTATATAAAATCAGTTTTGACGCAACATTATCTCGAAAAATTTTAAAATTTTTCCACAATTTTGCACGAAAAAATGATTAAAACTCTTTGGCTTTCGCCGGAAAGTCTGTGAAGTTTATACAAAAGGAGATAAGAGAAGATTGAATAAATGCTGGATTTCTATATTTTTAGAATTTAATTCGAACCATCGAAAAATTATGCATAAAAATGGAGGAAAATAGCTGGAATAGCTGTTTCTGCTCTATAAATAAATCGAGGAGTCATGAAAATATTCGCTGCTACAGAAACCTATTTCTGGCGCCGAAATATGACTTTCGGGCCGCTAGTAATGTAATATCATTGAAAGGCATTATCCGGCGCAAAGCGCCAAAAATTTGAGGAATTATGCTGGGTATATATGTATGTATGTATGTTATCGCCAAGTATGCTGGGCCCCCGCCCTTAAATCCGTCCCTGGTGGTCCCATCATTTACAACAATCCTGTCCCAAGGGTCCCATCATCACGTTACCATGAGCAAAAGAAATTTACGTAGCATTAATAAGTGTAATTAAGCTTATCACAGTTCTATCTGTTGCATATCTTTGTATGCTTTTCATCACTTTTGCAGTAGGTCGTATTCGTGCATTAGTATGAGAATTTTGAGGGATCGGCCATATAATTCGAAAGTGCCTTTTTTAAAAGTCCTGGTCAGATTGCGTAAAAAAACGCATTGATTAAAAATTTTGGAAAATGGAAAACGGTTGAGGTCAGCAGCGTTTTGCGAATGTCAGCGGCCGTTCTGAGGGAGGTTGCCAACGCTTCTAACTGCACATTTTTAAGGTTTCCTTAAAGATCAACAATTCTGCGGGCTGATAGCATTTCGCGGGAGAGGATGGTTAGCAGCTAACTCTTCTGGAGAGTTCAAACCCAGAAAAAAACACGTTTGACGATATGTGTAGGGATAATATGGTAACCAAAGAGCTTTCTATGTAGGTATATTGAATCCGTATTTCATATAAAAAAGCTTCCTTCGGTTACCAGATGCGTGAGGAATTTAAGACAAGTCCAAGTGTCTTAAATTTTTATGATTTAATTTAAAATCTATACACTATGTAGTTCACATGTTACAAAATAGATTCTGCTCATTGTAGTAGTTTATTAATCATTTGCCGTCTATGTTTTATGGTTATCCTTATTCTTCATTATTTTTTATTATTTTTATTTTATTAGTTTATTATTATTTTATTGTTCACAGTGGGACTTGTGGGACAGTGGGAATGGTAGAACTATTGACACAGGTGAGAATGCTGGGAAGTGGGATGGTGAGATTTCCTGAACTAGCAGGATTGTCGAGACAATCTCTTTTTGGTCGTGTCCCAACATTGCCACCGTCCCAACATTGCTACCGCGAGTCCCAATATTGCCACCATGAGTCCCAACAACGCCACCAGTCTAACATTGCCATCGCCAGTCTCAGCATTGCCACAATGAATCTTGGCGTACAACCACAAATGGACGTTGGGTGGGTGGGGGGGGCGGTTTGACTCCCCTAATATTCAAACTCTTAAAATCCGACAAACCTCTAAGAATTGCAATTTTCGCGTCTTTCCTTGATTTTGCCCTCCCTGGCGTGGCGAACCCAACCATGTGCATTATTGTCAATGAAAATTAAATAAATAATGGTTTTAAATTATATGCGTACGCTGTGTCATGGGCAACCAATGAACTCTAAGAGGGAATGTGATGGGGCAAGAATGGCTGAAAAATGCCAAAAATACAGTTCTGGGAGGCCTGTTGGATTATGGGGATTTTCGATTTTAGGGTAAATTAAACCCTCCTACCCCACACCCATATGTGGTTGAACGCCAAGACTCATTGTGGCAATATTGAGACTCGCGGTGGCAATATTGGGACGGTGGCAGTGATGGGACAGTGGCAATGCTGCAACGGTGGCAATGCTTGAACGGTGACAGTGGCAGTGCTGGGACTCGAAATGCCAATGTTGGGACGGTAGCAATGTTGGGACAGTGGCAATGCTGGAACTGGTGGCAATGTTGGGACTGATGGCAATTTTGGGACGCAATGTTGGGACCAGACATGCACGTGGGGGAGGGGTTGGGGGTCTAGAACCATAGGTGGGCGGCAACAAACTTTTGGGGGAGGGGTGCAAAATTTTTCTAAGGTCAAAAAATGGCCTTAAAAACGGTGGTATGGCGAAAAAACACAATTTTTCAACGTTTCGCATCGAGCACTATTCATTGGCATCAAAATTGAGAAAAAACGGAAAAAAATTTCAAAAATTGAACTCTGGGGGTTATTTTGGTTTCTGGGCACGCCCAGATATATCTAGAACCCCCAGAATGGAAAAATGGAAAATTTTGTGGGAAAATGAGGCAAAATGAAGGTCAAAAATGGATGAAAATTGAAAACCTTCTCCAGAAGTGTTTCAAATTGAACAGCTGTGCATCTATGGTTGGGTGGGACTGCATCCTATGTTTCGGCCTTTGTTTTTATATCAGTAAAAACACAAGCTGACAGAGGAATCTCAAACAAGTAGGGGGATCGTTATACTATTCGTGAAGAAACAGGATTAGCTGAGAAATTTGCAAGCAAGCAGTGGATTAGTGCAGTCAAAACTTCACATACATATAATTACAACCTAGCGGTTGTAAGCTTCAAAATCTAATTGCAAGTAGGGATCCATTTCCCTGATCCAGTCATGAAGAAGGGCGAAATTTTTACTAAAAAAACAATAGATCGGTATTAAAGCTGCGACAAGTTAATCATGCTGAATAAGTTACGCTGCTTGTTTGAAAAATGTAAAATTATTTTCATGATATCTTGAGATGCCAGAATGCGGTAAATTAAAAAAACGAGCCTTTTAAAATTTAAAAGATGTCAAACAGGTAAGGTTCGGTTGAGATGTTGTCAGGCTTCATTTCTGATTGCTCTGAGAGATGGTGGCTTTGTGTACTGTCGGAGTATAAATTGTCTGATAAATTTCATGCTTTGAAATGACTATGCATGAAAACTTTAATTAAGTATTTCAATTTGGGCTTCTGCGCACAAAAGAATTCCAGGTCCGTTGTTGATCTTAAAGTTTGATGACGTAGTACATTCTAGGTGGTCTTGCCGATTTCTGAAGTCAAGGACAGATACAAAGCACGAGCATAAGGCAAAAATTCATCTCTCGATATTTCTGTTTATCAGGCGGCGTACAAATTACGAAAAGAGGCAAAGATGTTTCTGCGATGTGCCTTTGTCTTAGACATTTAATATTCTGTAAAAGTCCGCCATGTCTGTGTTAAAATAGCATGAAAACGACCAGTTGCTGGTCGATTTGACGCATTTTAGCAAATAAGTATTGATTTCTCTTCATTTTTAACCTTCTTATTTTTTTACAGGAAAATATTGCATTTTGTCCTTGTTGGGAGGTATAAATTGAAAGATGTACCTACAGATTCTGTTTAATTTCCAAGTCCTGTGAAAAATACAAATATATGCTCTCAGACTCTTTATTTATCCCCTTTGCGTGCTAAAAATGCTTACTAAATTAATACATTAATATTATTGAACTTTGTTAAATTATCAAATTATTAAATTTAGCCAATTACATTCAACAAACACATTTAACGAGTCGACTATACTCATATTCCGCTGCCTGTCAATTTCAAAGGTATTCTGATTTCTGTGGAAGGTGTTTGCATAACGACCACAAGAAGGCATGCGAGGTTCTGGATGATTATTCTCAGATGTTCTGGACATCTGAGAATCCAACTTATCCTTCCAAAAATCGATATATCCCCATAATTGAATATTTGGTCATATTTTTGGCGATTTTGTCCCATTATACCCACGGAATTCGACTGCTTCCCACCTGTGATAGCGACACGCACTTTTTGTTTTTATTTATTCCGCTTCTTTATTTGCTTAAATATTTTTAATTCTTTGATAATTTGGTCGATTTCATTTTAATCTTGACTTTTGAGAATTCACTGTTGACTTTTCATCGGCATTCTAATTTGCTGATAAATCATTGTTGCATGCATATACATACATATATATGTACATGCATACATACGCTACCTTCGATTGCTAGCAGTGATTTGCCTTCGCAGCTTAACGATTGCCGAAACGTCATCACAAAATTTTAAGTCAATCTCGCAGAAAGTTGATGATAGTCGCTCTTTTTCGCAGTACAAACAAACATGAGAGACAACCTGAGTGGACAAGCTGAAAACTGAAGCAAGAAGACTGACTAAGTAACTAAGCTGCTACACTATAAACACTGTACGTCGCCTGTCTTCCTATCTGTCCCCGAGATTGCTCTATCAGCAGTCAACGGTTGCAGATTATTCTTTTTCGCTTTTCCTTGCTATTTATTACTTTTGCATACGCATGCTATTTTAGACTAGTCCAGGTTAGGCTACGTATTGCTGGAGAGACCAGGTAAGTAAAAAGTATATGTACATAGTTAGAACATCATTTCAGCATTAAAAAGTGGCACACTTATTAGAATACGAGAGCGGTCGAAGGAATGGCCCTGTGTGACTTTTCCGTCATCTCATCATCGGACAAATTTTCTTTAGTTCTCCATTTCCTCTTTTGTTTGATTAAGATTTGTATTTGGGGTGCGCCCTTCATTTATTTCGACTAAGTAAATATATAGGCTTTGCTTCGCGATTTACATAAAATGGCAAACGCTACAATGATGATGGGGTCATCACATCATCGTGCATGTTCTGTTGGTAGGTACATATCGGTGATATTCGCGCTTCAATCTCTTATTCTTTTCAGTTATTTTGTAAGGTTCTGGAGACACATCTAAATGTTCAATCATAGAGCATTCGTTTCATGCTCCCCATTCAAAATAGGCAGCATTGTCGTCGTGGCGCGAATGTTTTCGTTGCGTAGAAGGGCTCTGCCTGCACGCTAGCCCTATCTGTGTGTCTTTCTTTCGCTCTCTAAAACTTTTGTTGATGCAGCAGGCTGATTTTAATAGTGTTATCTATCCACGATCAACCAACACACCCAAATGTTCCTACAGACGATGCCTACCGATTACTCAGCAATGAATACACATTTTAGACACACAAACTTGTGTACATCTACACACAATCCTTAGAAGGACATTCATTTCTTCTGTTACCCTACCACCCGTATACGATCTATAAAGTTCTAGTCGTTTTGTTATTCCATTCGGTGAAGATTATTTGTGCCTTACATGCGTCTTGCGAATTATTCGTCATGTGCTGCGTGCACAGATCGTTGATCGAGAGAAGGTCTTCTGATTCAGACCCCGACCATGTCGGTATCACACGTGTATGTTTATCATTTATCGTTATTTATTCGTTAATTCATCAAAAGTAGTTTCGGAATAGACAGTTTTTGGGTACTAGCGGTCTTGAAGATTTAAGCTAGCATTAAGCTGAATTAAGCGCTAACTAAGTAAGACTGCACATCATTGATTCATTTTGTAATAGAATCTGATTGATGACACCTTTTTCAATGGTCGCTGAGTCTTCAAGATTTTTTGCCCATTGGTGCACTTAAGGATACTTATTTGTTGAAATCCTTGAATGCTCTGCTTTGTGACATCAATCGTCCAGCTCCAATCAGACACCTCTAGATATTGTTTAGCTGTTCAACCTAGACCGACGCTTTACGAAGTTACCCAGGGGCAATAAGATTATTGAGACAGTGAATCTGAGCATCGAGGGTTAGTGGTTAATGCTGCAATCATATTCGATAGCCTTATGAGCTGGTATTCTGTTTGTCAGATGAGAGATTAGAGGTGACCTAAGTCACAGGCTTTGCTAAAATATGCGATTTTTGACAAAATGTTTAATAAACTGCAAAATGTCAATAAGTTTAATGGTCATCTCGATCTCATGGTTTCGTCCACAACCCTTCTTAAAATAATGAAGCTTTTATGTTTTCCCGGACCTTTCGAACAATTTTCCCCCACCGTTTTTTAGCCGATCCATATAACGAAACTTTACATACAACTACCTTATGACTTCTTGTCTTTCAACCTGCAAAATAATTGAGTATTAAAAAAGTAATTTTTTTACATTCATACCTAAAATTTGATTAGTGTATCTTTATTTCGTCTCTCAAACAACGGTGGCGGGGAAATTGTTCAAAAGGTCTGTTTTCCCTTTTGACTTAATGGTTTCATAAAAAACTTTTGTAGTAGAAACAGGGTGAAGACTATAGATGCATGTCATGGCCGATCTGGGGGTCAGCCAGTCTGAGTAGATCAAGAATTGGAATTTTCGGTCTAAAATGACTTCAAAAATCGAGATAAGCGCTAAATAACGTTGAAACTACGTTATTACACAGTTTCTGGTCAATTTAAAGTACTTTTGAAGAAAATTTTCATTTTTCATCCCTTTTTTATCTTCATTTTGCCTCATTTTACCAAATTTTTTTTCTATTCTCTTATTGTGGGGGGTCAGGAAGGACCCGCGTCTGTTGATGGTGTAGTCCCAACACTGCCACCGTCCTAACGCTGCCACCGTCCCAACACTGCCACCGGTCCGAACACTACCACTGCGAGTCCCAACACTGCCACAGCGAGTCCCAACACTGCCACCGTCCCAACACTGCCACCGTCCCAACATTGCCACCGTCCCAACACTGCCACCGTCCCAACATTGCCACCGTCCAAACACTGCCACCGCGAGTCCCAACACTGCCAACACGTTGTGTGTTAGCAGGCACATGCACGGAAATTTTGTTGCAAAAACGCTTAACATTTGGGGCATGCATGGTAGGTACGTATTTGCTAGGCTGGAATCACGTATTTAGACTCAAGGAAATCAGGCACGTAGCTTTGTGGGAATGGGGGGTCCGGACCCCCTAAATTAAAAGAAAATCGGAAAAATAGGACTTTTTAAACGTTATTTTGTGCTATTTTTGGACTTAGTTACCCCGAAATTGGTGTTGGTCTCCCCAAAATAAGACGGCCAGCTATGTGCCTGAAGGAAATTACTGCTAGGGTATTTGGTATCATCATACAAAAAGGCGTGGGAAAGGGACAAAGACTCAATTAGCGTATTTCTCTAAAATTTCAATGTGAGATTTGTGTCCGTGCGAACTGCGCATTTGAGTTGTACTATCACAATAAGCACACTATATAGGTTATTCCTCTGTTTTCTAGGCAACTTGGACATTACAATACATTATAAATGCAACAAAGAATTACTACGCAAAAAATTTCAAGATTCAGCATCTAACAAGGTCTTGATTCTACCCTTCACTGGCGACCCCACTATTAAAATCCATAAACGTTATGTACTTAATGCTTTTAATTACATGTGAGCAGCGACTTAATTCTGGGTGTGGATATTATGGGGCAAACATTGAGGAAAAAGCCAAAAACACAGTTGAGGAAGATCCGCCTGATTGAGGGAAGTTTGAATTTTTAGGGGTTTACAATAACATATGGGCGTGGGGGTTTGTACCCTCCCCCGAAAAGTTGAAACCCCCTCCATTAAAAAAGTATATTTTTTAGCAACATTTTTGTCGATTTTACTCATCCTGCTCCCTCAGAATTTTCTTGTTGCTCACGTATGTTTACAACCCCCTCCCCCGATGAGGTCCATGTGTCACTCGCTGTATGCATGCTGGAACTCGCTGTGGCAGTGTTGGGACTCGTGGTGGCAGTGTTGGGACTCGCGTTGGCAGTGTTTGGGACGGTGGCAATGTTGGGACGGTGGCAGTGTTGGAACGGTGGCAGTGCTGGGACTCGCGGTGGCAGTGTTGGGACGGTGGCAGTATCGGGACGGTGGCAGTATTGGGACGGTGGCAGTGTTGGGACTCGCGGTGGCAGTGTTGGGACTCTCGGTGGAAGTGTTGGGACTGGACTGGTGGCAGTGTTGGGACGGTGGCAGTGTTGGGACACGATCCTGTTGATGACATGCTTCATCACGATACACAGTAAGCGGTTTCAACAGCAATCATTTTCTAAGTTGAGTGACATGCTACAGTAATATCGTACCCTATTCCGAGATCAAAAGAATTTACTTTTCTTGTTTTCGATTGACACTGTCCTGCTTGACCAGTCGTGCAGTGTATTGATTCAATTCCTTCCCTGAACAAAACTGCAGCTGAACGTCCTAACTGTAATAAACACTAAGCGGGTAAAGATTTTTATAAAGAAATCTTTAGTCTTGACTGCTTATTTCGAAAGTAATTCTTGAATTATAATTTTCGGAATGAATTTTCGCATACCCTTGAGCGTTTGATGGATTCGGAAGGTATTTATGCTCACGATCAGGAGAAAAGGAAAAACGGCGAAATTTTGGGCCAAAGATCCAGACTTTGGCAGAAGTGCTTGAAATTGTTTACAAAGCGCGTATTATGATAATTTTGCATTATTCCGACATTAACACTAACTAAAAACAGAATGACTCAAAAGACTCTCTTAATGGCCCAGATCTCCCAGACCGGTCATGCTATACACCTTAGCCATACATGCTCAGCATGGGAATTCTGGGAGGGGGTGAAAACCCAAAGTGCCTTTTTTGGGCCCAAAAATGGCCGGTACGCGTTAAAAAACATCGTTTTTTGGCGTTTCTGACGATACTTTATCCTTCTAGAGCATAAAATCATGAAAAAATTTCGAAAAAAGTCGAATAAATTGACCAATATATCGCTTAAAACATGAATATATGGCGCGAAGCGCCGAAAAATTTGGCGATTTTGAGCAAATAGATAGCCAAAAACCCTTAAAAAGACACTTTTTCTACCAATTTTCAGGTAAGTTTAGGAAACTTCCAAAAAATCGCCAATTCTGGGGGGGGGGTGAAAAATTTTTTGCGGGGGGTGAAAAATGATTCTGCGGAGGGTAAAACCCCCAAAACCCTCCAAGATCATGTATGCTAATAATAGCCATAAAACGTACAAGTGCATAGCATGACCGGTATCCGATCTGGGGTCAGTTGAAGTTTTGTGAGCTAAAATAGGGTCTAGTTAGTGTTCACGTTAAAATCAATAGTGAAAAGATAAGGCTAGCTTTATTTCAATTCAAATTTATTCTTTGATTTCAAGCATGGCAACAAGCTTGATTTTTGTGTCTTTCCTCTCTTAATTTGATATATTTCCCCGAAAAATTCCCCTTCAGCCCGTCTACTTCCCCGAACCCCTATGTGCATGTGCATATATGCACATCATGGTCAGTATGGCAGTCGGTGAAGCCAGTTTAAGAGTTAAACGATGAGCTTTTCTGAGCTAAAATGCCTTGCAAATTGGCAAAAATGTTAAAATTGCGTAAGATAACTGACAGCTTCTGGTCAATTTTCAACTAGGCACCTTTGAAATAAAGTTGTGATTTTTGTTCGTTTTAGATTTAATTTCGCCGTATTTGCGACAAAAATTTTCAATTCTGTCCTTGTGTAGTTTAAACCGAGATTCCAAACTACTCCCGTAGACAAGGAGAGACCTCCTCACGAATAGAATTTTGACATGTTTCTTGCAATTTTTTGGACTTTTGCCTCATCCGCAGACTCCCCATAATTTGGTCGCTGCTCATGTAGGTCTAAACCCGTCTTATCACGAGTTCGTAATAGTGGCGGATCCAGGATTTCCCTAGGGGGGGCGATACCCCTAGGGGGGCGGAACCCTGACTTGGGCGGAAAAATTAGTCGTTTCAAACCGAAAATCGCTAAGAATCGCTCAAAAATCCTTAATTTTGCGCACTATTTTGGGCCACGCCTCTCCCCTAAATCCGCCCCTGGTTCGTAACTATATACACTATATTGATACTTATAGTTTGTTCCAGTCTAAACTGCCCATTTTCAATAAAAGGTGAAAAATTCTGACAGAATACAAAAGTATGCTAAAACATAGTTTTAGTTAGGCTGTTATGCTTACAGAGACCTTATGTTTAACAGCGTCGTTCAATTTTAATCCGCTTTTCTAATCTATTTATTTTCCCCGGCCTTTTTTAGAAATTCCTGGGGAAAGTAAATAAGTTACGAGCATAGGTGGGTAGCACCAAAATTCTGGGGTAGAGGGTGCAAGAATTTTTAAAGGTAAAAAATGATCTAAAAAATGGTGGTATGGCGCAGTGTTTTTTTTGTACAAGGTCCGTTTGTACATGTACAAAGATGGTCTCTAAAAGTCTTTGTACATTTCGTACACACAAATTTTTGGGTACTATAATATGGTACAGTAGCGATTTTAGTGTGACAAAAACAGAGTTGTTCGACCTTTGGTTATGTATTTTAGCAATTTTTAGGTTTCTGAGGGCAAAAATCAATAATAATCGTCTCAAAACGGCAAAAAATTTGGCATTTTTCCTTTCAAAATGCAATTTCTGAAATTATAAAGATATATAGAACACACAATTGCTCATTTCGGCGCGGAGCGCCGAGAATTTTTGCGAATTTCGAACCTTTTTTGCAGTTTTTGTCTTCCGAAAAATCTTTGTATATGTACAAAGACGGTCCCCAAAAGTCTTTGTACATCGCGAAAAATCTTTGCCGAATACAAAAAAACCGTGGTATGGCGGAGAAAACGCCATTTGTCAACGTTTCTCAGCGAGCACTATCCATTGGCATCAAAAATCGCGGAAAAAACAAAAAATTTAAAAAATTGGACTCTGTGGGTATTTCGGTTTTTGGAGGGGGTATTCGGCCTTCTGGGGGTGCATAACCCCGATCTCCGCCCCCACGCCCACGTGTGGTTAAGAGCGGTAGATGGTGCTTACAATTGAAACGTTGCTTCTGCTTTTAAGAAAATATTTCATTTTTAAATAGAAAAATCTTGCAGACCCTCGCGGATTTTCTTCACCCATTTTGTGCATGACTCAATAAACTCTGCCATCAACCTCTTCGATGCGTAATAGTTGGCTGCACAAAGAATGTTTTCGCGTTATTATTACAAATGGTCCTGGGCACAGAACCAGCAGTAGCACAACAACTTATTCATCAAGAATGGCCTGTTTTTATTTGTTGTGTATCCATGTGTGCAGAAGACCAAAACTAACCAACAAGTAGGTGCATAATATGTAGATGGTAGAGATGCATTCATTGCGCATAAGATAATGCGTCTGGATAGACAGTGAGATAGTCATGCAGAAATCACCAATTTTTTCTTCTTCTCCTTTATGCGCCGTACCTATCCCAAAATCCACCATTCTATCCTTGTTTCACATTTGTGCCCGTATACAGGTTCTTCTTTTTTTCTGGTCTTCTGCGTAAATATTCGCCTAGTTTACCGGCCATGAATGTTGTTCCTTGATAAAGTTATGAGAATTAAGTCGGCGTTCGTTACTTCTTCGCAGTCGCCTTCTTGGGCCACAGGATGACGCGTGGTGCAAAAGTGTGATTTTGTGTTTTGATGTGGGCGAAGGATTGATGACCTTCATCAGCAAATGCCCGCGAATTAGGATAAAACGTTCAGATACTACTTGAAAATGTTAGATATTCGTTGAATGTGATTTGCTGTGAGTGTCGTAGTCACACATCAGAACCTGAATCAAAAAAAGCATCGCATTTTCTAGTCTCTCTCTGCGAATCATCGTCGCTACGCAAACCAAAGATGGCTTCGCGCATATTGTAATATAGAAATTTGGCAAAAGAGAATAAGTAAGTAGGTATCCTTTGTTCACGGACGCATCTTGCGTAAACCACTGATGATGCTTCAATGCATTTGTGTGTGTTTAGATATTCCGCGAAGGACGACCGGTCTTGTTTTTCGCTTTCCGTTTGCGTTGCTGAAATTCTCGATTCTTTCTGTCTTAATAGGAATTTTTCGGTTGACTATTTCCGATAATGTATCGGATCACCCATTAACTGCGTTTATCTTTTGGCAGGTCTAATTTTGTTATTGCTCGTTTCGTTCCCCTAAAACGTGATTTAGCTCAATCGTCTGAGTATATAGATGCTTCTCAGAAAACAGTCGCATTAGATTTGTAGAAGTGTTTTGAGATAAATTCACGATCGATGTCTATCGTATGTTTAACGGTGATAAGAAGTTGAATTTGGTCAAGCTCGGTACTTGGTTTGAAGCCTAACTGGTTTCGGCGAAGACCTGAAGTAGTCCAAGCGTCAAAATGAGAAATAGAACAAGGTGGTGAGCTAGTTGCTCTTAACGAATTGCCTTACTTGCCGACATTTTTCATCCAGTGACTTAAAATATTTGACTTTAGTGATCTTTAAAGCCGTTAAACTACGATCAAGAAAAATGGTTGAAAATGCTTCGAGAGTTGCTTTAGTTTAATGAGGCCTTCTAATTTTGATTAATCTCAGCTACTGCTCAACGCTTCCTGAAATAAGCGCATAGACTAGGGTTGGCACATTTCGTATTTATCGTCTTTACTAAATCATATTTTTTGCCATGCAGTCATAGGAAAATGTCCGCTTTTGATTTTATAATGTTGAACTTGTTAGTGGTTTTCCAAGAATCTATTGTACACGCTGTAATTTTGCTCCTGGCTAGAGAAAATTAGAAAAGACGATAATAGCGGGCAAAAAAACAACCATATATCGTCTTTGGAATTTTCTCGTACCAGGAGCAAAATTATAATTGTGTCCCGATTCTCCGACCGACCCGTTTATCCGACCGTCCCGATTCTCCGACTTTCCCGATTCTCTGACCGTCCCGATTCTCCGACCGTCCCAATTCTCCGACTTCCCCGTTTCTCTGACTGCACATTCAAATGTGACAGTTCACACTAAACACATGTCAATCAACCGCTGAAAGGCAGTATGAAGGCGGTATTGATCTATCGATTTGGTTTAATGGGTAGGTGTAGGTAGATATAAAAAATGAATTATATTCTGTTTCACATAACTTCGTGCATAAATTTTAAGAATTTTCATCTACAGTAAGCCGAGGGTTACGATAATTATAGATCAATGCAATAATCGTAATCCGTCAGCTTATTATCAACGATAGTTTTAAAATTTATGACCGAAGTTGTATGAAACAGACTATAGGTATTAGCTTATTTAATGTGTTAATACATTACCTGCTCACTTGCATACTTGAAGTATAAATGTTCAGGCTTAAATCTGACTTCAATGTTTAAACATTCGTGGCCAATTTAGAGCCTGGCTTGCCAGGCTCAAACCTGACCACGTATAGTTAAACATTGAAGTTAGATTTAAGCCTGGCTTTAGCCAAAACATATTGACACCGGGCCCTGGTACACATAATCGAATAATCTGTCGGGAAACCGACGCCAAATGTGTTTAAACGTGATATCTAATTTGAATTTTTCCATCTTTTTCTATTTTTGTAAGTCGGAGCAAAATTTCGTCGTATTCGTTACACTGGTTAAGTTCATATGTATCTACATCATGCATATATGCTTGTACGTACTACGTGTTGTGTCGTGCATGCCAAATGCATTCTCATAAATTTACTTGTTTCTCACGATGCTCGTCAATCTTTAGCATTGACGTAGAATCGGGATGGTTGGAGAAATGGGACGGACGGGGAAACGGGACGGTCGGAGAATCGGGACGGACGGGGAAACGGGATGGTCGGATAATCGGGAATTTTCAGTATTTAAAAATATCGTTTTATACGATTGATCGGAAAATCGGGACAGTCGGGGATTCGGGATGTTCGGAGAATCGGGAGGGTCGAAGAATCGAGATGGTTGGAGAAACGGGAATTTCGGTAATGTACAAATATTCTGTTTTGGCATTAGACGGAGAATCGGGACGGTCGGAGAAACGGGACAGAACGAAAATTATAGCTCGCGGTATTAATGTACCCTACATTTCTAAGTCAAAAGCAGAGAGTTTCCATTCGATTCAATAAAACACGGTAATTTTTCGTGCCAACCCTAGTCTAGACCCTCAGAAGAACAAAAAGCTAAATTTTCTGGGAAAAATGAGAAAATTAAGGCCAAAAATTCACATAAATTGAAACATCTTTTTTGCAAAAGTTCTTGAAATCGACCACAAATGTTTAATTTTTTTGTAGTTTTGTTCGATATTTTAACGTTTGTACCAATTTTTAAGGCCATTTTAGGTAAAGAAAAGCACTCTGGTTGACCCCCGAACCGGACTGACCCCAGCGTTTTTTAGCCGATCCATATAAGCTACAGTAACCAAACTTTACAAGGAGATAGCTATAAGCCTATTGTACTAATCTGGCCAAATTGATTAACTTACGCTGTAAACTTACTGCTTTGAAAAAAAATAGAAAAAAAAACTTACTTTACCTGACTTTAAACTTACTTTAAACTTACTTTTTTTAAACTTACTTTTTAAAATGTAGGATGTTGATTGAGTTACAAAAAACTGCTTTGTTTGAAACCCACCGAATCGTTTACAATTTTTAGATGCCATTAGTGCGTTGTAAACTGTGAGTGTAAAGCAGTAAGTTTACACCGTAAGTTAATCAATTTTGCCAGATTAGTACAATAGGCGTATAGCTATCTCCTTGTAAAGTTTGGTTACTGTAGCTTATATAGATCGGCTAAAAAACGCTGGGGGGTAAATTGTATACTAGATCCAAGTTTTCGCTCCCCAAAAATTTTTAACCCTTCAGGATTTTATATCTTCCGAAAAAATCGTAGAAAGAGGTTGTTTTAGACGTTTTCAGCGAATTTTGGCTCAAAAGCATACGTGGGCAGCAAGAAAATTCTGGGGGGGGGGTGCAAGATTTTTTGAAGGTCGAAAAATGGCCTTAAAAATGGTGGTATGGCGATAAAAACACCATTTTTCGACGTTTCTCATCAAGCACTATCCATTGGCATCAAAAAATTGCGAAAAAGACGAAAAAAATTTTCAAAAATTGAATTCTGGGGGGGTATTTTGATTTCTGGGGGGGTATTTTGAGTTTCTGGGGGGTGCATACCCCCCAAACCCCCCACGCCCAGGTGTGCTCAAAAGTGTCAAATTTTCGACGCTTCGTGCAATATACTCATCTTTTGACTATATTTTGTTCAATTACTCGATTTTTTCATAGTTGTTCGAAATTTTTCAGAGCGTTTTCAGAAACGTCGAAAATGATGTTTTTGACGCATACCTATCGTTTTTGAATCGAAAAAGGCACATTAGGAAAATTTTTGGCTTCACCCTCAGAATTCTCACACTGTGCATGTACAGTGCATAAAAGGCGGCCCAACCCGTAAATCCTACTAATGAAAAGGATAGGGAGAAAGAAATAGCATGATAAGCATAGGTAACTACACACGGAGCCTGGACCGTGACAATCATAAGTAAAAACACCCGGAGTCTGGGAGAGTCGGGAGAAACGGCGAAACCGTGATACGCATCCACTCCACACCCGGAGTACGGGAGAAACGGATGAAACGGCGAAACCCTGATAAGCATATGTAGGTAACCACACCCGGAGCCTGGGAGAAACGGCGAAACCATAATAAGCATAGGTAACCACACCCGGAGCCTGGGAGAAACGGGAGAAACGGCGAAACCATGATAAGCATACATTAGTTAACCACACCGGGAGCCTGGGAGAAACGGCGAAACCGTTATGTGTATATAGGTAACCACACCCGGAGTCCGGGAGAAACGGCGAAACCATGATAAGCATCAGTGGCGGATCTAGGATTTTCCTAAGGGGGGGGGCGGTATCCCTAAGGGGGCGGAACCCTGACTTGGGCGGAAAAATTAGCCGTTTAGACCCGAAAATCGCTAAAAATCGCTCAAAAATGCTTAATTTTTCGCACTATTTTGGGCCAATAAGGGGGGGCGTCCGCCCCCCCCGCCCCTAAATCCGCCCCTGATAAGCATAGGTAACCACACCCGGAGCCTGGGAGAAACGGGAGAAACGGCGAAACCATGAACTTACACCCGGAGAAACGTTTCTCCTGGGAGAAACGTTTCTCCCACCGGGGGAAACACTAGTAGGATTTACGGGTTGGCCCTAAAAGGCGACTATCCGTATTCTGACACTCTGTTCCTTATTCAAGGCAACATGTTTTTTGTTGTTGTTTTTTTAGTGTTTGGCTGACCTGCAAAAGCGATCGCTTCGCTAAAATCGAACGATTTACCGATAAAACGCGAATTTTATGCATGTTCGAATTACTTATTTTTTTGATGATGATCAAGATATTTCATTCGCCTCTTTTGCCGCGTAATTTTAAGAACGTCCGAAACGTAAGCTATCGGAGGTTTTCAATTCAAAGCAGTCGTTTATCTTCCAGCTAATTTGTCATCTGTATATAGCCGGAAGTAGGTACTTTTTTCGTCCTTTTCACTCACATGCTGATTGAATGGCTGCTGACTAGTGCTCAGTACCTCGTTTAATGAAAAGTTTTAATCGTGTCTATTCGCCAACACATCTACGAGGTCACCCACGCTCTCGGTGATGCATTTTTAATCAAATTATTTCTTTAATTCTTTGGCATAATTCATGTGATACTCTACTAATCCGCATTTAGTTTTTTTGGGGAAAAATGTGAATGGCAATACTTGAGTAGCTGATTAAACTGAAGCAACACATGCAGTTGTCTGCCTATTTTATAGTCAAAGGATTAGTATTTAATCTTGGAAAATGTGATATAAAAATATGTTTAAAAATTGCTTTTGCTACTGTAGCTTGACCCTTTCATTTACTTTATTCTGTTTAATACTAAACAAATAGTTTCAAGGGAGCAAGTCCATCATTCACTGCGTGACATTGATAAAACTTCAATACTTGTCAAAGTATATGTCTTCAAGCTGAACTGCAATCACTCGTTCATATGATTATTCCATCATTTAGCATGTAAAACTGCTCATTATGGAATCGGTAAACTGCCCTGGAAAGAATTTCGAGATGAGAGATACTGTAAAGTTGTTTACAATGTATGCTTGCGCTCGTTTATTTAGGCGAATCCCGTCGAAACATTCATGCTCATAAGCGCTTGCGCATGAAAACATGCGATACAATATAACACGTAGCCCTCATTCCGCTTTTCAGCTAGGTGTACATCATAACCATTCTGTTGTGATTTTGTGTAAGCGCTCAGAAAGAGTAAGTAAGTACCTATATAACTAGCCGCTCGCTCACATTGAATGCGCAATAAGCCATTATTTGTTGTTGTAGGAATCTCATAAAGAACGAGTCTGTTGGAACAACAAGTCGAAGTCTCAAAAGTCTGCCAGCCAGACGTCAGGCAGGCAAGTAAGGATTTCGTTTTTGTTGTTACATAGCCGCGAATCTAGCAGGCGGCGAGGTCGCCTTTTCTCAGCGCATTGTTGAAAAAGTAGGTTTTTAGACGGAACAAACAATTATACAGTAAAATGTTAACATTTTGCGGTTTATGCCCAGTCGGCGGATTGATCATGCGCCGTACGTACTTACCTACTTGTGTAGTTTTCTGGCGCGCCAATATACAAACATATTGTGATTTTGTCTGTTGTTCATGCGCAGAGCTCCTCCGCTAGTTCTCTTTAGCTTTTCTTGCTCGCTGCTGTTCTACAAACTTTTTACAGTCAGACGGCTGGCGCGACTTTATTGTTGTACTTACGTATAATACCCATTCGATCGACGATATACATTCATTTAAGTCGAGGCCATTAAGGACAATTTTTGTTTCTTGCATTAGAATGACTGATCATGTAGATTAAATTTTCGGTCACTTATCGTGTCGGCAATTTTTTTAGCTCTTGATCGACCTTACTGTCCTAATGCGATCATTCAGCGAGATGATAATCTGCACCTCTGTTGATAACGATTGTGTCCCGATTCTCCGACCGTCCCGATTCTCCGACCATCCCGATTCTCCGACCGTCCCGATTCTCCGACCGTCCCGATTCTCCGACTTTCCCGATTCTCCGACCGTCCCGATTCTCCGCCTAATGCTAAAAGAGTTTTTTTTAATTCGCGAGAATCTCGTTTCTCCGACCGTCCCGATTCTCCACCCGTCCCGATTCTCCGACCATCCCGATTCTCCGACCATGGTAAGATTTGACAAGTTTTGACTACGACTGCATTGCACGATTTATAATGCAGTACCTACGAACGCATCCCACGCATGTACATAACATGCATATATGTGTTTTACGTACAGATATCTACATACATATAAACTTATTCAATCGACCACTTATATAGGTACATGGATACCTATTTATTCGATTAACCAGCGTAACGAATACGATGAAACTCTGCTCTGACTTATAAAAATAGAAACAAAAAAATGGAAAATGGAAATTAGACAAAAATATTTAGCGTCGTTTTCAAGACGTTTGACATTCAAACGTATATAACTGCATTAATACTAAAAGTCTGAGCTAGGCAAGGAGATATACTTTGATGTAACATCTGTTAATTCTCACTTTTTAAAGTCAAAATGAAACGAATAATTGTAATGTCAGACAAAAAAATTACTTTCAATTTTACTGAGTGACAAAAATAATACGTTATGAAAAAATCCGTAAAATTACATAATAATTCAATCTCTAAATAAGTCCTTTATTACATGTATGTGCAACCGCTATTCAACAGTTAATTGACATGTGGTTTATGCCACCTGTCATATTTGAATCTGTAGTCGGAGAATCGGGAAAAGTCGGAGAATCGGGACGGACGGAGAATCGGGACGGTCGGAGAATCGAGACGGTCGGAGAATCGGGATGGTCGGAGAATTGGGACGGGCGGAGAATCGGGACGGTCGGAGAAACGAGATTTTCGCGAATCTAAAAATAACCTCTCTTAGCATTAGGCGGAGAATCGGGACGGTCGGGGAATCGGGAAAGTCGGAGAATCGGGACGGTCGGAGAATCGGGACGGTCGGAGAATCGGGACAGAGCGTTGATAACAATCGGATTATACCATCTGGGGTTTCAAGGCGCAAAGGCGTCAAAATAGGATGGCGGTACAACCAAACCTGGGCGTGGGGGGTTTGGGTGGTATGCACCCCCCGAGAAACCAAGATACCCCCCAGAAACCAAAATGCCCCCCAGAAAGCAAAATAACCCCCAGAATTCAATTTTTGAAATTTTGTTTTGTTTTTTTTCGCAATTTTTTGATGCCAATGGATAGTGCTCGATGAGAAACGTTGAAAAATGGTGTTATTCGCCATACCACCATTTTTAAGGCTATTTTTTGACCTTTGAAAAATCTTGCACCCTCCAGAATTTTGGTGCCACCCACCTATGAGTACAAATGCTTGGCATGTTAGTGCCAGAAAAAAAATGTGACGTGAATGCATAATACAGTCGTTCTCTTGCTGTTTGCTGTACGCAAGTTTGAACTCGACCCCGGCCGAGGTCAGACTGGCCCCGGAACCGGGGCCTGAAAATTTTAATATCGTTGTTGGATGCAAACTATTTGCTTTGCTTGGTTGAAATAAGTGAGCCTAGCTCCCAGCTAATAAACAAAAGCTCAACACGCAGCCCTTCCCTTCAGTCACATTTTTATTTCATTACAGATGTCAACGAGCTAAGCACATTTAACTCTTGTGCAGCACGAAAAGTGATAAAGTTCATATTGATTTCAATGGATCAAGCCAACAAGTTTGCGTCTAACAACAATCTTTGTTGAATGCTATCGAGTCATAGCCTTCAATCTCAGTTGCATTTGAATGACATGGCCGGTCTGGGGAAGTCACAGAGCATTTTCGAGCTAAAATGGTTTTATAAATGGGTAGAAAGGTTTAAAAAGCGTACTAACTATATTAATTCACGGGTTCTGTCGATTTCAAACAGTTTTACGAAGAATTCTCGGCTTTTGCCGGTTTCTGGTTTCAATATTACCAGGTTTTCTTCAGAAAATTCGCTCTTTTCTCAAAACCCTCACATGCACGCCTGCTTGCAGTCTAGTAGATACACGAGCAGTTCAGTACGCACTTCGCTGCACAAGAACCTAATTGAAAATTTAATTATTTCTTTACAATTGCTTCATGCAATTCTTGCGTAGGTACGTCAGTTTAATTTTAAGGACATTCCCTTGCTCAGCTGAAGAGCTAAAATACTAGGTGGTGAATGTTACAATGCAATGATAAATAACTTAAAATGATCTTACCTTGTGTAAAGACCAGCAAGGGGTTGTCATCATACGTGGGCAGCAAGAAAATTCTGGGGGGGGTGCAACAAGATTTTTCAAAGGTCAAAAAATGGCCTTAAAAATGGTGGTATGGCGTAAAAAACACCATTTTTCGACGTTTCTCATCAAGCACTATCCATTTGCATCAAAAAATTGCGAAAAAACGAAAAAATTTCAAAAATTGAATTCTTGGGGGGGGGGCATTTTGATTTCTGGGGGGTATTTTGGTTTCTGGGGGTATTTTGGTTTCTCGGAGGGGGAGGTGCATACCCCCCAAACCCCCCACGCCCAGGTGTGGTTGTCATATGACCTATGGTATGTTTCCAGGTCCCGGACCCGGTAAAAAAGGCGGCCCCACAGCTCTCATCGAGAATATTAAAGTGAATTATTATATACGGTCTTCAATTACTCCACGGAATACTTAAACGTAAGACCATGTGGCAAGATTCCATTTTCGCCTCCTTAAAATTCGTCTGCTATACAACAAAATTTGTTTCGAAGAAGCTTTGCTTTCATTCTCAATAAACAATTTTTTCTTTCCCGTTCCTTGATACTTTCTGTGAAAAGCTAGAAACGCCGCCTCATTCTTTTGCTCTGCCTCATTTTTTGAAAAAAATTTTATGATGTAAGTATACGGGTAGTTCTTCTAAAACATTATTTTTGTACTTTTCATGAAAATTTAGACGACATCCTCATTTAAAAATAAGGAGATTTTCTAACACTCAAATAATGCACAATAATCGATGTTCTGTCTTTGATATGATCAAGTGTTGACGGATATGTACTGGGTAGCGGTTGCGAGCCAAGTAGCTATTGTGAGAAAGTGGTCGAGTCTACGTTACTGATTCAGCCTTCCAATCTCAAGAATAGTTGCTGCCAGACATGCATGGCATGAAATTCTGACTGGAAAAAATGTACTTAAGCAACGATTTCTTTCATGCGTTTTTGTTCTGCATATGTTTCTTCTCAATCAGTCGCGAAAATTTCGTTGAATGATTATCATACAAGAACAGCGACCGAATTCTAGGGTCTGCTGAACGGGCGTAATCCCGAAAAATCGCCAAAAATTCAATTTTGAGGGTCTGTCAGATTTTGTGAGGTTTTCTTGGATTTTGGGGATCTTATTAACTCCCATGCCTATGTGCAGAACCGTATTCAGGATTCGGCCAACGGGGAAAGGGCGGGCGGAGCCAACATAAATTGGTCTTTATCTCGGAAAATGTGTCGGAATAGTTCGCGAAAACCGCATTTTTCGACGTTTTTCGGCATGCATTAAGATGATAAAGAGGCTATAAGAAGTGTCGTTTTTTCCGGTCGCGCTTGAACCAAAATTATGGAAAACACGGTGCGATGCGATGAAAATTTGAAGATTTTACGTCAAAGACAAGCAATTTTTCCATCTTTTCATGCATTATCTTACCTTTCAAACCCCCCCCTAAATACGGTCCTGCTTATGTATGATGATTATGACTGACCTCGTCACTTGTGCAAAATCAAGTATTTTGTTCTCTTTTTCAGATCTATTTGATCTTATTACATGGACCATGGCATCTTCTTTTAATAGAAAGTTTAACATTCGTATTATGCCCGACTATTGATAATGAACACGTCCACGGCCTTGCCGTTCGCTCACGCGCCGTTGCCGCCCATGGGCGCCGGCGACCAGGCAGCATTGAACGGATTCGCGGCTTGCACTGCCAGTTCGGGTTCCGTTTATAACAACGGGCGACCAATAGCGTCAGTTTCAATGCAGCTATACAGCTGCATGGATTGTTCTTACAAAACTCCATCCCTGCGTAAGTTGGGGCGGCACAAATCGGTGAATCATGCTGGTGTTAAATACCGTTGCGAAATGTGCGACTTCGTGACTGGTTATCAGAGCAATTATTATCGACATAAAAAACAGGTGAGCCGGAATACGGGTTTTCTGTTACCTCTTTATCATATTCGTTTATTAATCTGATTGATAAAATTGTCGGTATCAATGTAGAAATGAAGGCTATATTAACACATAAAAATGATCAAAAACTGTGGATTAAGTTAGTTTGGATGCAATCTTAGCATTTATACTAGTTTTATTTTGGCCTAAAAACTCACTAATTGATCCCCACTCTCAAACCGGCCATGCTGCGAATCTGTAATTAAACCATAAGTTCTCTTGGGGAAGGGCGTTTGGTGAGTCCAAAATGACTGGTGATTGACCCCTTCAAAATGTCTGCGACCCCCAAGAATTGCCGATATTCTAGAAAAGTGAAGCAAGCGTGCTGTTTTAAGCATTTCTATTTAATTATTGGCTCATAAGTGACAGTTTTTAGGTGCTTCACCCCGCATACTCATTTTTTGACTCTTTTGTTCAATTTACTCCATTTTTTATGATTTTTTTCGAAATTGTTTAATGCTTTTATATTCTGAAAAAACTAGCATCGTCCAAAAGGTAAACAATTGTGTCTTTGTTGTTTACCCATCGGTTTTCAGCCCAAAGGAAGGTACCTATAAAAGTTGCTTGGCCTGATCCCAGAATACTCATGCTGTGTACATAAATCTATTATAAATTTTCTTCAGCTTTTAAAAAAGTGAATATAATTTGAGAAAGGGATCAAATTAAATTAAAAAATGCATTTTATTTGATATTTTGTTTCTTACAATTTTTTATGCGAATCGTAAATATGACTAATCATAATCGCATGCTATAGAAATAAACGTTTTGTCATAAAACTAGCACTGTATATTGAGAATACCGATGATGACTAACATTTTCGGATCTAGTATACAATTTACCCACCACCGTTTTTTAGCCGATTCAAATAAGCTACAGTGACCAAACTTTACACAAAAATTATCAAACACGTTCTGACTCGCATCAATAAAAATAGTGTTGGACACTGTAGCTTACTTGAATCTACAGTGTTGGTCACTGTAGCTTATTTGAATCGGCTAAAAAACGGTGGCGGGTAAATTGTATACTAGATCCACATTTTCTACCCTGAAATCTAAGTGCTTTTTATACTTAATCCTTTCCCAAACTCACTTAACACTTTCAGATTCTCAGAATTGTGTGGGAAAGTGATGACTTGGACAGCATCCAAATTCTGGGGGTCTTCTGGGTTGTGTAAAACCGGTAAAAATCAGAAAAAACACGTCAAAAATTCAATTGTGGGAGTTCTATCGATTTTCGGGGG
This sequence comes from Mermis nigrescens, assembly GCA_036768485.1. NCBI lineage: Eukaryota > Metazoa > Nematoda > Enoplea > Mermithida > Mermithidae > Mermis > Mermis nigrescens. Next base: position 407,399 of record JAVLUZ010000796.1, read on the forward strand.
CAAGACCGCCCCTCCTCCATATCTCCTCTCACGCCCACGTATGCTTCTCACCCCTAATGTTTTTTATGCCCCTAATTGACTGTAATATGCCTTTGCGGATTGATGGAAATCGAGGTTGTGTATAAAGTACCTTTGTTGTTTCTGCAATTCTAATTGCACTTTTGTATTTCACTGTACAGATTCAATTTTCTGCTTTCTTCCAAACTTTGTAAAGGTACAGAAAATGCATTAGAGGAAAAGTTTCAACCTCGAAACCGTACCACTAGAAGGATCGGTAATTGAACATTTCAAAAAATATTTATTTTGAACGCTTTTTCAGTTCAATTGAAAGCCGTTTATTAAACTTATAAGTCACAAGCTTGAAGTTTTAATGGTAAAAGGCGTATTTCTGGACTTATGAGCAAGTTTTTAACAAACTAAACATTGAAAGACGATGCAAAATTAATGTCACTCCTGAATGCATGCACAGGGGTGGGTAAGGGGGTTTTATCCCCTGAAGGATCAGACAAATAGGCACTGTCTGGCGATTTTGAACTTACGGAACATTTTCTGCATCTTTTTTGATGACAAAAGCAATAATAACGTCAAAATTTTCAGGTGCTCCGCGCCGAATCAATACATTTATGAACTTTTTACTCGAAAAGCGTCCAAAATTTATAAATTTCTGTATTTTTTAGTGTTAAAAGTGATGTAATGCAGTCGAAATCGACTAAAAATACTTAAAAAACGTGATACGATTTATGTTAGTTCGAGCCATCCACACCCAGAATTGGATTGCTGCCTATGTACGCATGCGAATTAAAGTTCTTAATTTTGACCCTCACCATTTTATTTTACAGGTACACAGCGTCGGCTCGCCCAACGGCGGTCAATCCGTACTCGATTGCTCTCCCCGGAAAAGTGCCTTGAAAAAAAATTCCTACCCGCAGTCCGGTTCGACCGCCGCGCCACATCATTCTACTATCAATAACGCCTACAAATCGATCCCCCTCCCGAATAGCTGTCACTCGTTTCAACCGGCGACGAATCCGTCGTCGCTGCTGGGCGAATCGTTGACGTCGGCATCGTTGTCGGCCGATCTCAACGCCGCCTGGCTGAGCATGCATCCGGACGCCAGGCGAGCGCTCGATTGGCTATTTGGCTACCGGACGCCGCCAATCAAATTCAACTGTCCCAAATGCCATTCGGAATGTCGCACTCAAATCGAATGCGCCCAGCACGCCTTGCATTGTTTAACCGATCATAACAAATCATTCGATCGCGACTCGAACGTTCAAAATTTCGATAAAAAACTCTCCGCTTGCATATCTAACGCGAAAAGCGAGAACGGCTTCGTTTCTACAATTAACAATGCGTCGACGACGACGGCGGCGCGCGACGCCGCCAAAACGTCGTCACTGCCGTCGACGATCGCCGTCGCGCCGCTGCCGCCGCCCAAAAAGCGGCCCTACCGATGCTCCTACTTCAACTGCGACTACAGCGCCGACAAATCGCGCGATTACCTGCATCACTTGAAGGATGAGCATCGATTGCACTTCGACATTTTCTACTGCGATCGCTGCTATTACGCCGCCCGCAACGCTCATAAGCTGGCGCGTCATTACGACATCGTTCACGCCGATCGCGTCGGCACAAATTTGCTTTGGCGCGCTCGCGGCTGCTCGCGGAAAATCGCGATCGATCGCGAATCGTCGCCGCCCGCCAAATCTAGTCGGAATCGCGACGATCGCCGACGAGCCGTTTTGGAAGACGACGTCATCTATGGCGGCGCCGACGAAATTGACAAAATTTCTGATAACGAGATCGTCAGAAGCGATAAAAATATTATAGATACTTTGAATGGTATCACCGATACGGTGTTGGATGATGGGCAAACTGCTAACGGGCGTTCTTATTCAGAAGAAGTAACGCCTTGTCGAGTGGGAGAGGAGGAACTCGAAGTGATTCTCTTTTAATAAGAATACAATCAGGCGCAGATTTAGAGGGGGCGGTCGCCCCCTGTCATCAAAACATATCTGGGCGCAATATAGGATAATGTGTATTTCTTGATGATTTTAGCCATTTTTTATCTCGATTTTTCGAACTTTTTCGGCGCTTTGCGATGAGTAGTGCTCATTAATGGCATTTACTGACCTTCTTGGCGGTCTACTGACCTTCTTACCGGTCTAAAAAATTTAGTTTGTACGTGAGATGAGTAGTTTATGTACAGAACAAAGATTTTTTAGTTTTCACGATGATTTCTCCAGTGTTTTTTCAGTGCTTTATGCCGATTTTTGCCTTAATTTCGAGCTTTTTGAATCACAAACGATTTTATCTATCAAAAGACGACAGAAAGCGCTGCTTTATGGATAGTGGACGGATTTTTTAGACAATTTTTAACACTATTCGGAAAATTTGGTTTCTGCCTCCCCTGTCAGAAAATTCTGGATCTGCCACTGAATACAATATTCAGCGTCGTATTTTATAATAAGATCCGGTCTCATGTTAAAGGTGAACGCTATTTCTGATTCATTTTAATTGTTTTACTTTGCTCACTTTTTTCTAACAAATGAAGCTGAAACGGATCACCGCTGAACAAAGTATAAGTTTTACAGTTGAACCGAATAAGTAAGCGTCTATAATCCTTGCACGTTGAATTCATTCATCATCGTTCAGTCAGACGAATTGTGCTTTTAATTATCGACGCGAATTCCAACGGTAGTTACCATAGATGCAGGGCCTTAGTGACGGATCTATGATTTTCGTAAGGGAGAAGGGCGGAATTCTAACATTTCCCAAAACAGTCACAAATAGGTCCAAAAAATTCGCCCTTCACGTGTCAAACAAAGTTTTTTCTGCGTTTACGTTGTCAACTTTTATTCAAAATCAAATCTAGTGCACAATTTTCTCGAAAAATTTCAAAATTGAAGACAATTTCTTTGCGAAAGAAGATTAAATTTCTTAAGCTTTAGCGAAAATCCGGCTTGAAGTGCCAAAAAATTGTTGAAATTTCGGTTAAAGGACGTTTTGAGGCTTGAATTACTGTTCGATGTCACTCTTTTGTGACTGCGTGTCCCCGTTGCTGACGTTTGTATTCATATGCGTCACTTGTAATTCATCGCCTTTTTTCTTGTAAGTTGTGTTTTCATTGTTAATGTTACCACGTGTTTTTTGTGGACGTAGCAATAAATCCTTTGTGTATATTTGCAGTAGTTGACGCGAAGCGTCGAAAATTTGTCGTCGAAAATTTGTAAAATTTGTGCCTAAAAGTGGAGGAAAACTATGCCGTTTTAGGAAACATGAATATATTTGCTGCTACAAAAAGATATTCCTGGCGAAAACATATAACTCCCTGGCCGTCAAAAAGGTAAACAAATGTTATTAATAGGTATTATCTGGCGCGAAGCACCAGAAAAATTCAAGACTTGATCAACGACGGTCAAGAATCATCGCAATTTACATATCCACTCATATATCGCCAACTATGTTAGGCCAATGGGGGAGGGGTAGCCCCCGCCTCTCTTAAATCTGTCCCTGCAGAGTATGACCCGTTCTGGAGAAGGGTGTCAGCCTGGGGGTCAGTCAGAGCTTTTTCGTGTCTAAATATCCTTCAAAATTGGTGCGAATGCTAAAATAACGTAAAAAACTAAGTCAATTTACGATTTCTGGTAAATCTCAAGCATTTTTGCAGTAAATTTAAAAGTTCTATCCGTTTCAGATGTCCATTTTAGTTTATTTTACCCAAATTTAAGAGTTCAATTCATTTTTGATCTCCGTTTTGGTTTATTTTCCCGGAAAATTTCTATTTTACCATTCTGGAGGGTGTGGGGATCAAGACCCCAGAAAATGGAAAAATGGAAAATTTTGTGGGGAAAATGTGGCAAAATGAAGGCTGAAAACGGATAAAAATGAAAAATTTACTTTAAAATTCTTTCAAATTGACCAGAAAATGTGTAACAATGTAGTTCTAAAGCTATTTTACCGCTTATACTAGTTTTGAGGTCATTTTGGCAAAAAAAGCTCAATTTTTGACTGCACTCCAGACCGACTGACCCCCAGATCGGTCATGCTGTGCACCTACGCTCCCTACCATGTGCATGTCTAGTCTGATAATAATCAAAATATTCTAATTTTTTCCTAAATTTCCTGTCGAAATATATTTTTACCCATTTTTCAATTTTAATACCTTATTCATTCAAAGTGATAAAAGTAATCCTTAATTAACTGAATTTTCAGGCGGCCGGATACTATCGAAATTCGCCGCATACCACAGAACGTTTGGTTATCGACGACGACCCCAGAATTGATAATGACGGTTCGGATACAAAGCACAACAAAGCATTGATGATGAATCACTCATGTGGCACTGACAGTTTATCAGACGTTTTTATTCCAGATTCAGATGACGTATGCTCTGCTTTGTACGAAGATGACGTCATAGATACTACGTACGATGACGTCAGCGATTTCGCCGACGGCGACGGTGTCAATTTGGAGGGCGGCGCCAACTCCGCGCTGGCTTACGACGGCGATGCTGATTTTGATGATATAAAGCTGCAGGAAGCCGACAACTCTGCCAAAACGTGCATCACTGAAACGGACGCCATTGAGTTGCCCTCGGAGCAATTTACGTCCGACGAAATGAATGATCCGGACGTCAAAAATCGTTTCTGTAAAATATGCGGTTATACGGGCAAATGGATGTCGGAGATGATAAGGCACAAGCGTGTGCACACTAATCAGAGGTTTGCTGACCTAAATTTATTTATTCAATTTCAAATTTATTTTTCAACAAGGGCCACAGGAATGCATGTACAGTGTGGAAATTCTGGGAAACGGAGGTAGAACCAAAAATTTTTTTGAATGTTTTTTTGCGCATGTTCTTTCTTCCTAGGCGATGAAGAGGAAAAAATCTTTATATAAATAAATTTTAACATAACACGAAGAAAATGACTGCGTTAGCGCCAAAAAATTTGCAGTTTGAACGAAAAGATCGCTAAAAACTCCTAAATTGGACGTTTTCTGCGATTTCTTGAAAAACGAAAAAATTCTGGTGGTTTTGGATACGCATAAATTGTTTGTAGTTTGATCCACAAAAAAGGCTGTTGGAGTGGGGTGTCGGACCATTTATATATTAGGTATGCTCAGGCGCGGATTTAAGGGGGCGGGGGGTTTGGCCGCCCCCCATTGGCCAAAAATATTTGGAGAGATAATGAATGGATATGCAATTTGCAATGATTTTTGGCCGTCAGTGACCATAATTTCTCAAATTTTTCCGGCGCTACGCGCTGGATGATATCTATGAATGACATTTATTAACTTTCTTGGCGACCTGGAAGCCATTTCCTGTCCTATTTTTGCATAGTTTTCTTCTATTTTCAATTGAAAATTTCAATGTTTTGCATCAAATGCTATAAAAACAGGAAATCAAGCAGTAAATCGTGCTTCTAGACGTCTATCTGCCTTAATTTCACAAATGTTTCGGCGCTACGCGCCAGATTTTTGTAAAAGTCAAAGAAATTTAATGATTTTTTTGCACAAAATCGTCGAAAATTTTAAAATTTTCTGAAAAAAATTGCGTCAAAAGTGATTTTATGTAAAAGTATACAATGTAAAACACCGAAAAAACGATATTTCGCGCGTTAAGGGCAAATTTTCGGACCTATTTTTGACTGTTTTCGGAAAATTTGGGATACCGTCCCCTTTGGGAAAATCCTACATCCGCCACTGGGTATGCTGTTACCATATATACACAGTTCGACGATTGAACTGCATGGATATAATAATAAAGATATTTATTAGCCAATTACTACCGTAGAAAATGCAATAAAAAATTACATGAAAGAAGGATTTAACGAAAGATAATGTCGAAAGAACGAAAGAAAGTTTGCAGCATAGCATAATAATGGCTGAGACGTACAGGCGGATCGCGCTCACGTACGCCCCTGTAGGAACTCATCTAAACAAAGTTTAGAAATCAAATCCTTAAACTGTTTAAAAGATCTACAATCAACAATGCTTTGGGGCAAAGTATTCCAAATTCTAGCCGTCCTGTTTGCAAAGTCGTTTTTCCTACAGTCTAAATGAAATTTGCGGATATTAAGCTTTATATCACTTACCGATCTGGTACCCCTTTCTGGTGCGAGTTCAAAAAAATTCTTCAAACGAAAGTAACTGTCTCTTGATTATTCTGAAAGCAAAAGTAAGATCAAAATGAATACGCCGAGTTTCGAGTCTTTCAAGATTTAACAAAGCCAACCGTTCATTGTAAGACAAGTCACCTTGTCGCCATAGTATTTTTCTCGTAAATCTACGCTGAACTTTTTCAATACAGTTGATATATTTAATCGAATAAGGGTTCCAAACTACTGAGCTTTACTCCAAAATACTCATAGGTAGCGCGTTAGCATGTACCTATAATATACTTGGGTACCCCTAACACCTGTGCACCCCTCACAGCTATAGCGGACACATCTGATAGGTGTGGCTTTTAAGAGATACATAATAAAAAGCTCGATGTGGCCTTTTTTCTTTTTTTGTTTACATTCAATACCGAGTGTGTAATGAGCGTGTTGAGTTTTGGCGTAACGTTATAACACAGTGAATTCTGCTGGTTTTTTACTGCAGCGTTTACCCCACTCCCTGTAAATGCCTCATACAATTTAATAGTATATAATTGTAGAAAAATATAATTCTCTAGGAAACCTCTTTTTGTTTTTTTTTAATTTCGCATTTGTTCTTGAGGGGGATTGTTAAGAGTGTTAAAATCTGCGGGTGTAAAGACAGATTTTGGTCGAGTTTTCAATTTGTGTATGTCTGCTAAAGCTCAATACGGAGTTAGTTCTGGCGCTTTAAAGTTTACTCTCAGGTGGTGGACGAAAAAACACGTTTTTACCTTCTTTCAATTCGTCAAGCGCCCCGGTTATAAATCAGGACGTGCGAAATATTATAAAACTAAAGTGCGACTTAAGGGTTACAGATCCTACTTGGACGCGTGTCTTTAAACTCAATACAGAGTTAATTCTAATGGTGTAAAGTTTGAACTCTGGGGTAAAAAACACGTTTTTGACCATTTTTGTCTATCAATCACTCTGGTTTCGAATTGAATAGTGCGAGCCATAGTTGGGCGGCACCATAATTCTGCGTGAGGTGCAATATTTTTCAGAGGTCAAAAAATAGCCCTAAAAATGGTGGTATGGCAAAAAAACACCATTTTTCAACGTTTCTCATCGAGCACTATCCATTGGCATCAAAAAATTGCGAAAAAATGTCAAAAGTTATATTCTGGGGGTATTTTGGCTTCTGGGGGTTTTTTGGTTTCTCGGGGGGGGGTGCATACCCTTAAACCCCCCCGCCCAGGTGTGGTGTGAGCTATTATAAAAATACGGTACATGTACATCGCACTTGGTCGCGTCAATACTGAGTTATTTGTAGAGGAGTAAAGTTCCATCTTTGGTGTGAAAAAAGACGTTTCTGGCAGGTTTGCGTCTGTCACCTTATCCCGAGTTGAGCTGATACATGATACTAATTACAAAAAATGTACTTAACATTGAGGATCATGCATGCACGTAAGCGCGTTCAATTACGCCAAATATTGAGTAATTATAGAGGTGTAACGTTTACACTAAAAATTCATTCTACGTCCAGAGCGTTGCGAAACGTGATTTTTTCAATGTTGACATAGCCCGATCGTGGTTGTGTACTTCTCATCTCTAGTCTTCTATGGTCTGTTTCGCATAAGTTTGGGCATAAATTTTAAGAATTTTTTCGATCGTAAGTCGACGGATTACGATAATTATATCAAATCAATGCTATAATCGCAATCTGTCAGCTTATTGTCGGACATGGTTTTTAAAATCTATGCCCTCACTTGTGTGAAACAGACTATGGATTAACGATGCTTGCAGGTGAAATTGGTGTGGATCGGTTGAAAATGCTGCCAAAATTGCAGCACTTGATAAGGCACATCATCTTCCATTCAGCAAGCGCAAAAGATTTCTTCGCAAATGTCTAATATAGCATTTAGAGAAACCACATCTGTGTTCACTAGGTTTCTGCTTCAAAAGCGTAAGATTTGATGGAATAATGTTTCATGTATTCCCTTCATATTTTAGTTTAATCATTTAGGCCTTTTAAATGCAAGTATTGCGATCGGACGAGCAAATGGAAAGCCGATCTTATAAGGCACGTTTCCAAAGTGCACGGGATGCGGGTAATTTCAAAGTATAGCCGTGCGAATGTGCTGGACAGCGAAACTGAACCGGCTACTATGGTCAAAAAACCTTCACTTGCTTACACTTCGTCCGCTGATCATAACGATGGTTCGAATTCTGATTCCGGACGAGGTATTTTCACTTATAGTCTGTTTCACATAAGTTTGGGCATAAATTTTGACGAACTTTTTCGAAAGTAAGTCGGCGGATTACGATAATTATATATCTATATATCAAATCAGTGCTATAATCGCAATACGTCGGCTAATAGTCGGACATAGTTTTTAAAATTTATGCCCAAACTTAAGTGAAAAAGACTAGAATAGTATAATTAAATAAAGGAGCGGAATGAGACTCATTCAAAGTCACAAGTTTTCTTGAAAACCTGATTATTCGAATCGCTAAAACAATGATGCATCTCTTGAAAATGTCGAATGCGATATTCTCAAAAGATTAGGATTGTAAAAATTTATTACATGCACACTCGCATTGATTGTGGTCAAAATTATTGATTTAAGCGAAATAACAATTTGATGTACTCTTTTGCGACGAGCCGAAAATTCGCTATTCGCGTGTCAAATTGCGTTTTTCGCCATTTTAAATGGTTTATTTTTATTGAAAACTATATTTGGCGCAGAATTTTTTCGATCGTCAATTTTATATAGAAAAAATGCTTCAATTTCTTTGACTTTATCTAAAATCCGCCGCAAAGCGTTGAAAAATTTGCGTAATTTAGGCAGGTGGATGCTTAAAGAATTTTGCTACCTATATTTCGGAAATTAGTGAACTTGGAGCAATATAAGAAGTCAATTGACGCATCTACATAACGCAAAGCGCCGTATCGTTTTCTTAGAATTTGCACTAAAAAATATGGCCGAGTGAGTAAATAAATGTAATAAACATATGTCCGGCGCAAAGCGCCAGAAAGGTTTCAGAAAGTACGATGATCGATGGCTAAAAATCAATTCGAAAAAAAACAAATCATTTATTTATGTTGGGCCAACCGGAGGGCGGCCGCCCCTCGTCCTTTCAAGTTCGCCACTGTGTATGGTACAACCAGAAGGGCACACAGTACGGCCCCTTATCTAGTAGTGTCTCTTAATTAATATAAATATATGAAGATTATTGGGCTGGGCTGAAGATACCTATCAAAAATAAATCCAAAAGTGATAATTTTTGTAATAAAATTCCATTTTCTGATATAATTCTGCCGTTCTCTTTGCTGACTTATCTTCCGTATTGCATAAGTGGACCGGCTGTTGACATCGAGCAGATTTGTAGTATGATCAAAACACGGGACGGGAGTTGGTTAGCCCTGTAGTTCAAAGCATGAACAAAAAGGCTTATGAATTTGTGTTTTAATATATCTACATACATTCAGTTTCAATAAGTTTGAGCGTACCGACAGTAAACTGACAGCTTATGGTAATTATGGATTAATTAAATGTAATCACATTAAAATCTTAATACAACTGAAAATCGAATGCAGTACCTATAACAATTTAATTGCTGGACCGAGAGTCTTTTTTAAAAACCATGAACATTCGGCAGACGATAAACTGAAGCGGTTAATAAAATTCCATGGCGAAAGTACTCTTAAAATAAGCATAATGTTAGAAACGGGTAGCCACCATACATGCGCAGCATGGGAATTCTGGAGGGGGAAACAGGCCCAAAGATTTTTTAGGAAGTGCCTTTTCTGGGCTAAAAAACGATGGGTACACGTCAAAACAAGTGTTTTTGACGTTTCAGACAATGATCGTTCTTTCTAGAATAAGAACAAGTTACGAAAATTTCGGAAAAATTTGAAAAAATTGAGTAAATTGAACAAAATATGGTCAAAAAAATGTGCGTATGGCGCGAAGCGCCGAAAATTTGAGATTTTTGAACCAAAAATGGGCTAAAAACGCTTAAAAAGGCACACTTTTTACAACTTTTACCAACTTTTACAAAAAACGATGATTCTGGGGGGGAGTCGCAGCCATTTAGCGGGGGGTCATGTGCCATTCTGGGAGGTCATACCCCTCCCAAGAACACGTGTGGTAGCCAGTCCAGATTTTCACTAGACATCCGTCCATTATTTCAAAAGTCAGCGTACACGCGTGACTACAGTTTAAGCCCATCGCGTCATTCGCATATTTCGATAATTTTTAGGCAGCGTTAACGATACCACTCTACCCATTGCCCTTTACGACGTCGAACGTAAATCGGTAGCAGAGAACGTAAAGCACCGCGCCAGCGAATCGCCGGCGATTCAGTCGAACGGCTGCCTTAATGGTGTCGGCGAATCGTCGTTATATTGCGGCGAAATGACGGACGAAGCCGGCGGATTGCCGCCGTCGACTGGCGCCAGCATCGACGACGGGCTTCGAGCGTTTCTGTCGTCCATCGCGAACGGCTTCAACGTCAACGACGCTAGCGCTAACGTCAACTTCGCCGCTCTGCTCTATCAACAACGACTGACGGATTTTTTGTCGGCGGCGGCGTCGCTGTGGCCGAATTCGAACGCGAACGGCAATCGGAAAGGCAGTGACGCGCCCTCACTGTCGACGTCGCCGCTTTGGCCGCCGCTGCCGCCGCCGCCGCCGCCGATTTCTCTGGCGGCCAAAAACGACGAGGGCGAAGACGACGATTTTCGACCATCGCGGCGGCAGATTATGATGACGTCATCAAAGGCCCAAAAACCGACACCCGTTGAATTGAGAAAATTCGACGATTCCGTGGCGTCATCGTCGCTTTGCGCTCGCGTGACATCGTCGTCGTCGCAGAAACGCCAGAAGCTGAGCGATCGTCATCTCCAAACGGCGACGTTTTTTCGTCGACAGACGCCGAGCGAATCGACCATGGCGTCGGCGGCTTGGACGAGCGACGTCGAGAAATACGTCGAGGCTTGGCGATCGGCCGATGGCGCGACGACGTTTAGATGCAAGGCGTGCCGGTACGATACGCGCGATTTGCACACGTTTCGTGCGCACGTGCAAAAGCACGAAAACCGGAAGCCGTACCAATGCAGCACATGCGGCTACAGGTGAATAACTATAGACTTTGATAATATACAGCTATTGCATCTTTTCAAGATTTTGCTTATATTATTTTTTATTTTCATTACCTTGTGTTATTTCTTTACTCTCATATTAGCATCACACTTTGTCGTGCCTAGTGTCATTATTGTTTAAGTAAATACGTTTAAAAGTTTTAGGTCGCAGAGGTGAATTTATCTCTCCAAAAAATAATGAACAAAAATTAATATATTCATGTATGAAAAGTATGTCAATATTTCATTTAATCAACCCAAAAGAATCATCTAAAATCGAATAGACGTATATAGCATTCATTCCAGGTTGATAGTAACATTTTAATTATTTCATGTCTAACGGTTCTAGCTCATTTTCTGGTCAGATAAAAAAATAATCGTAAAGTGACTTTTACCTGATTTTCAATATTTATGTTTAAGAAGTGAGGAACGAACTATTTTCCGATGGTGTCCTTCTAATCCAATTCGAATCTACTCATTCTTCCTATCCAATGATGCCAATTAAATGTACCTTCTTACCACTTTGTAGAAAAAGTGATAAAGCGCTTGTTCAGCATGTGATCTCGGGCCTTGAGCACATTTTAAAATAAGCCAAACCGTAAAAATCGTTTTTTGCAACCTCATATTTTTAGAATATCACTATTTCACTCTTAAATGGGGAATCATAAAATTCTGAATTATCACGAAGTCAAAGATTCTAGGTGAATAGATCCACATAGATAAAAGCTACAGCTTGTTCAAAATAATATTCTGTAGGAAAATAGTTTTTTCAGTCAGTTAGATTGTTTTTTAACGAGATTTCCTAACTTGGTACTAATTGTATTAAATATTTATACTAATTACTAATGTTTTCTGACTTATTGGAAAAACTTCTTAAGCTGTGCTTAGGCTAATTTACGATTTTAGCGATTATATGTAGTGCACGAATGGTTACTTCAAAAGTGACGTTCTATGTAAATTTTGCCGCCTTTCACATTCAAATATGTTTTTTGGAATCGGATGATGAAAGAATTGCGCGCGGAGTATGCTGCAAAAAACGATATACAGCCTCAAAATTTAACCTTCGATATGACATAAAATGTAATATGTTAAAAAATTTTTAAAAGCCAACTGTGGATTTTAGGTAGGTATACTAACAGGCATGTGTGTACGCAGGGGGACAGGGACAGTTCCTCCTTACACCCAAAAAATTATGAAGGTAAAATAATGCATGAAAAATAGTGGAAATTGACGCATTTTTTTCTCGAAAAATCTCATTATTTTCAGCGCTTCGCGCCGTAGGATCGTTATTTTTTATAATTTCGTCTCAAGCGCGGCTAAAAACGTCACTTTTTAAGTCCTATTGAGAGAAAAAGTATTTTTTCGAAAAGTATAAGCTTAATGAATAGAGCGTGTTCGGAAACGTCAAAAAATGCACTTTATTTATGTACCGCGCCGAACATATCCTGAAATATTGGGTCTCCAATTTTCGGACAGCCTTCCCTAAAAAATCCTGTACGCCTCTGCTCAAAAGGGAAGAAAGCAACTGTTTCATTAGCTGTGAATTGGATTAAGTCACTGTTCTTCATAAGCGCTTCGTTAATTTCAATCAGATCGAATTGGAGCTCCGACGTACATAAGCACATTCGTTTAAAAAAGTCTGGTCACGAAAACGCAAACGTAATACGATTGAGCGAATTCGCCGTCGACGGCCAACGATCGACGTCGCCGCTCGGAAAACTCAAATTTTCGTCAAGAAATCAAATGCCGATGGACGTTTCCGATTCGTCCGTTTCGTCGCCCAATCGGATGACGCCGCCATTCTCGTCGAAACGCCATTCGTCGGATCATAATTCGTCGAATAACGCGGCTAAACGCCACCGATCGGGCGGCGAGTATTCGCACGAATTAAACGTCGATAACGCCGATGGATTGGAAACGTTCAAATCGACGCATAATTTTACCGACGATCAGTCGGACGCGAGTTCGCGCAGGACTGATGAAACAGAGCCATCTTCGAATTCTAACTCGCTGATAAATTCGAAAATTTTGGAGGAACCAATGGGCCAATCGCCCAACCAATCGGAAGCTCGCGAGTTACCGTGTCAAATATGTCCTTTCCGCTGTTCTCTCGAAAATCGGTCCGATTACGATTCGCACGTGAAAAGCCACGCTCGTCCGAAAGGCATTATGTATTACAAGTGCCTTTATTGCTCGTGGTATTCGAAAAAGAAATTGCTGGTGTTCGAGCATTTACGCTGGCACGTCGCCGAACCTAACGACGATCATATGCTAGAAATTGAACGCACTTTGATTACGACTCCGTCGAAAGATGGCGCCGAACTCTGCCAAAAATCCACAGACTCGCGCGATATCGGCAATCAGCCGGCAAAGGGAGTCGATTCAGCTGATTTATCGACTTCATCGGGTGGAGCGTTAGATTTAAGTGTTAATAAAATGGCTAGATCGAACCTAAAGTCCCCGATTTCTTTTTCGACAAAACATCAACTGAACGGGTCAGGACAGACGCCCGCTGGCAACACGAAATTTGAGCAAAGCGAAAGAGGTTTGTGGCTGTAAGCTGTGTGGGTTTGCGCTTTTTAGTATTATGTGCATTTGGCTCATTACCTACTTGTTTCCCAATTAAGATTAATATTACATATTAATAGTGTACAAAAATGTGAAAAACGATGAAATAATTCGATTTGTTTTCCAGCTGATAATCGGCATTAACGGATTGCATGATTCTTATACATAATCTGAGCCAAAATCAGAATTTTTGGAGATTAAGAAATCGTAAATTCTTGATTATCATTTCCAAGTTTTATTTCTTGTCGTTGTAAGCAATGCAATGCGTACAGTGCAGCAGGAACGACACGCATATAAATGATTTCTAATGTTTTTACGGTTTATTTTGGTAGCTGTTTTCTTCACTGAATCAAGCTAGACGGTCAAAAATTATTCTGCAGTTCGTAATAATGTCTAGACATTTTTTGCTAAAGTTTTTGATTTTTTTTGAATCGCGTTGAATATTCTGAGTTTTAATCATAGGTAGCGCACCTATAATATACTTGACCATCCTTTTTTCTTATATGTTTATCACAGCGAGTGCGAAATTTGTGTCCCCATTCACAGTTATAACGGCACACATCTGGGAGGTGCGGTTTTTTTTAAAAGGTAGATAATGAAAAAACTTAGATACCCTTTTTTTGTTTACACTCAATACCGAGCTAGTCGTGAGTGTGTGAAGTGTGAACCGAAAAATCAAATAATTTGCGGAGGGCCAATTTAAAAAAAATTGTTTTCCCTGATAAGTAGTTTACGAATCTGGTCTTAAAATTTCTTTACACTCATTAGTTGTTGCACAGGAGTGTAAATTAGACGGTTTTTTTACTGTTTTCATGTGCACAAGCATATCTAACTCAGTTTTACATTCTATGCAGTCTCATTAATTTCAAAAGGTAGACGGTTATAAAATCTAGGGGAGCCTTTTTTTAATTTTTTAAAAGTAATATTTTCAACTTTAGAGGCGGTTTATTGTAAAGAGTCTGGGACAAAAAAATTTTTTTCCTGTCAAATTCTCCACTTAGTAGTCAGAACGTGGTAATTATCTTTAAAATGTGCCTCGTCCTAAGCGCTACACGTCAAAAGTGATTTTGTTTCTTTACAATCAATATTGCGTTATTAATGCAGGTGTAAACTTTACACTAAGAAAATTTTTCCGTCCAGAGCGTCGTGGATAATGAATTTTTTTAAACAAATGTTCTCCGTAAGGTCAGAATAACGAATCTGACCTTTAAACTTCTCTACAGCCAGTGTTTGTTGAGGTATGATGAGGTGAACTTTGAATTATACATCTATTTTCTAATGCCGATAGATAACTCCGTATTGCATATTGCTTGATCAGATTTTTCTTATTTCAGAGGTTTTTGACTCGTCTTTAATAAATAATTATTTTTATTATCATAAATGCACTATTCTTAAACTTCAGTAGAATGATGTATATTTTTCAATATAGTATAATCAAGCTGAAATCTTGGCTGCGAGGAGTTGGTGCAATGGCTGACGTATCCGTTCTCGCATGTGGATTTAAAAAAGAATAATAGGTTCAAGTCTTTTGAATACTAACTTTTTTCATTTTTTAAATTCTTTTGGCAAAACCATGCACTTCATTTGACTTATTCATCTATTTAGGTTCTGCAGATCACACAGTTTTTTGTTTTTTTTTTGAATTTCGCCTCATTTCTCGAATGGGAGTGTAAAGAGTGCGAAAATCTGGGGGTGAAAAGACACATTTTGGTCCAGTTTTCGACTTGTTTTTGTCTGCCAACAACTCCGGTTATGAGTTTTAAGAAATGTTTTGTGACAGAAATGTACTACGGATCTAGGGCTATCTTCTGTTTACCAGCAAACTTTTCTACAATCAATACGCAGTTAGTACCAGGGGTTTAAACTTTACGCTCTAGTGGATGAGTAAAAAAACAGATTTTGTCCAAGATTTCTCTGCCAACTCTTTCGGTCATGAGTTGGGATGGTTTGAATAAAATTTAAATAAAGTAACTTCTAAGAGCTACACGTCGAAGCAAGCCGCGTTCAAAAAAACGTAATATTCAGTTGTTTATGGGGCTGTAAAGTTCGAAATCTGAGGTGTAAAATGGGCGAAAAAACAGTTTGTTTTCGTATTTTGATGGGTAAATCATATCAAATATTTTGTGGAACATAAGTTTGGCACGTAAAAACGTACTACAATCAAAGGGCTACAAACTGGCCCGAACCGAATTTATTTACACTCAATGGGGCGTTAGGTTCAGATTATTAAAGTTTACAATGTGGTGGACAGCGGAAAATACGTGTTTGTCCATTTTTTTGTTCGCCACTTTCTCTGTCCAGAAGTCAGGCGAGGCCGAATAGGATAAAAATAAAGTACTTTCTAAGCGTTACGCGTCACAGCGAATCGCATTTGTTTACATCGATATTTAGTTTTTTTCGGGAGGTGTAAAGTCAAAAAAATGGGGGAGTTAAACGTGTTTCTGTCTTGTTTTTTTCTGCCAAATTCTGGGTTACGAGTCTGGACATAATCTCAAGTCTAAAAATGAACCAGAAACCAAATGTAATACGCCAGTTTGTTTGCACTCAACAGTGGTGTAAAGTGGTTTGCACCTGATATTTATTTGTCCTCGGGCCATTGCGGAGACTTAATTTTTTAATAAATGTTGATCGTAATATCAGAGTAATATCAGAATTACGAATCTGACTGAAATGTTCTCTACACTCTGTGGGTGTGTATAGTTTACACTGCATATTAAATTTAGTTCTAGAGTCTTGCGGAAGCTTAATTTTTTCAAAATGTCCTACGTAAAATCAGAATTGGGAATCTGACTGCTAGTTTTCTCTACAACTAGTAGTTGTGTAAAGTTTGGACTATTCATTTGTTGTTAATATGTAGTTTATGCTACAAACTTATTTTACTTCCAAATCTGAGCGTTAGTGTTCCTTACACTTAATATTTGCGTAGTTTAAGCTGAAAAACTTTGATCTGTTTAAATAAAATGTAAGGTTGTCTTGTTTAACAAGGATATTGCTGATGTTAGGAACAATATTGTTTTCCGCGTTCTTGGACTGCTGTCATTATTGTGGCATGTTACTGTATGTGTTTACTTACTGATGTACTCAAATTATGCTAATTAAAAGTAGGGTACTAGCAAAGAAAAATGCTCCGATGGAACAAAAAAGATGAATATACTTGGAATTGTAGATTGTTAAGGATGTAAAAGGAGGGGACTAGGAAAAAGCTATCTTGAGTCGCAAAATCTGCTAAAAATCACACCTTCTCTAAGCAACGCAAAAAAATCGAAGTATATTCTGCGGCCAACACATTAAAATAAATATTTAACCATAAAAATGATTGAAAAAGCAGCACGTTAGCTATGCAGTAGCTATGTGAAATGATATTGAGTAACAGTCTTTCTAAGCGAATTGAATGAAATAGCAAAGATCGATGCATCCAAAACAATTAAAGAAATTGTTAGTTTAAAACAGGAAACGCGTGAGTTGACTTGAAACAGACTAAATGTAGGCACACTAGCATGCCCGTAACGATTGTGTGCACTAATCAATCGACCCTGCTGTGCTTGCTTTAATGCTCATAACAAAATAAAACAACTTTAAATACAATACCACTTAGTTTTCTATCAATCAGGATACGAAGCTAGTCAGCGTTGCTACTTGCCAGTAATTTAAAAAAGTAAACATAGATTTCGTTTATACACTCTTATCTGAAACTTTGAAAATTATTTAAAAAAGACACTTTTTAGAGGCCGCAGAATATACTTCGATTTTTCGCGTTGCTTAGAGAAAGTGTGATTTTTATCAGATTTTGCGACTTTAGGTAGCTTTTTCAGTCCCCTCCTTTTACATCCTTAACAATCCACAATTCCAAGTATATTCATCTTTTTTGTTCCATCGGAGCGTTTTTCTTTGCTAATAATATTATAAACCAATAGGGGCACAAGGCTGGCCTAAGGGTCTATCGCGGACAATACTGGAAGTCATCGATGCGAAAAAATAAAAAGAAAAAAGGAAGGATTAGGAAAAATGGAAAACATGAGTAAATAATTGGGGTTTGTGGATTTCAACCCGCAGAATGGCTATTAACACTCGCAAAATGTCGCTGATTCGCCAAATTTTCGGTTTTAAAGATAAAGAATATGTGCTATTTTAAGAGTTTTTATCGATTTTTTGGCTGAGAAGTATCAAATTTTCTGAAACAATTATTTTTGACCATATGCGATTAATTTTATGTAGTTTTTATGGAAAATGTCTATGTTTTACGTACTAAACCGAATGAGCTTCGTCAGAAAAAAAACAGTGTTTTGACGCGTATTAATATTCCTCAAGCCCAAAAGAGTGCGTATTTAAAAATTTTTTCGGGCTGACCATTTGAATCCCTATACAGCACAGGTATAATGAGAACCCTAAAATTTTCATTATTCGTCCCATGAAAATGGCCTAAAACGTATTAAAAGAGTCGAAACAAACTTTGAAATGAGACAAAAATATTTTCAATATAAGTTTTACGGCGATTTCAGGCATTTTTTATGAAAAGTGTATTTGCATGCGCTATAATTTGACTTTGATTTTCTTTAGTTTCTAATGTGGGTGTTTTTTGAAGGGCTAGTTTTAAATTTTACATACGCACGCAAGGCAAGTCATCGAGACATTGTGCTGTATTATACAAGGACTTCACCAAATGTCATTAGCTCCGTTGTTCTAAAAGATTGTGCTGAAAGTGCTTAAATTTGTGTTCTATCGGCTTATTTTGACTCGACTTTTATTGGACACTTTTTTGAGGGGTTCTATAGAGCTCATATAATTCAGATCCTTTTCCCCAGTTTAACTCTTAGATTATTTACTGCTTTTCTGCTATTACTTTATTTGACACTCGATATTGTAAGTTTTGACTTGTGCCGAATTTTTTATAATCACTGTTTATTAATGTAAATCATGGACTTACGTTTTAGAATGCGATATTCCGGTCATAGACAATAAACATTCCCCGCAAGGTTCTACGACGATCACAGCTGTAGAAGACAATGCATTGCTTGACATCGACGATTCTATTGATCCTGAAGCTTATATACATGCTGGTGAAGTTGCTTTAGGCAGCGAAAAATTCGTCTTTGCTGACTTATTGCCGAAAGATATACAAAAAGTTTGTCAGTTAAACTACTCCTGTAGGCATTTAATACAGCTAACTCTGTACATTTAATGCAGTTTATTCTTTTAAATTCGCGTCAGGTGTTTTAAATGTTTTGTTTTATGAATGGTGCAGCTAGAATTACTTTCGAGACAGTGCTGAAAAAGCTGGGATTTATAGAGTTAGCCGCATTCCGTAAAGCGTTATATAACATATTGCGTTAGAAAGTTTCACCCAATCAGTTCAAAAGTTTGATACGCTTAGGAGCACTCCTTATTTTCATCGCAGTAAGGAAAAACGCAGGACTAATGGTTCTGACATTGTTGAGGAATCGACAAGTTATTGGAAGACATTTTTAAGCTTCAAAGTAATGGGAATACTTGTCTGAATATGTGCATCATGACCAGGGGCGTAACCAGTCGGGGGGCGGAGGGGGCAGCCCCTTCTTCCCGAAATGATAAAATATTTTTATTTTTCGCAAGTGTCTCAAAGGAAAAAATTAAACATTCTTCAAGCCTGCTAAAACGACAGCCAAAATGCGTTTTTAGCAGACTTTTGAGTACTAAACTAAAAATTTTCCGGCGTTTCGCGCCGGATTTTGTGTTTTATCTTATTTCTTACCTTTAATATAGATAATATGTCAAAAAAATTTCGGCGCTTAGCACTGATTTATTATTTTCTGCATTCGTTTTCCTTGTAAAACAGCAAAATTAAATGGAAAGACAAGAATTTCGAAATGTTTTGGAGTCAAGCTTTAACTTGATATTGAGAAATTAGTCGTCATGCAGATTGGTTAAAGGATAGATTTGTTGATATCCAAGTTTGAAATCAAGCAAGAAAATTTTTCAATTTTTTCAAAATTTTTCCATTCACCAGGGCAAAGATCTCGTCGATTAAAGCTTAAAAATGCTATTATTTTCGTATATCTCCTAATGGTTCTCGAGATATAGGACTTCAAAATTTCAGGCCCCCCGAAAGAAAATCTTGGTTACGCCCCTGATCGTGACCAAAGATGTACAGCATGATCACAGATGCACAGCATGACCGATCTGTGGGGTCAGCCGGTCTGAGGTAGGGTCAGAAATTGAGCTTTTTAAGGCCAAAATGACCTTAATATAAACGATAAAATAGCGTTAAATGTACGTTATTACATAGTTTCTGATCAATTTTTAGCACTTTTGAAGAAAATTTCCAATTTTCATCTTCTTTTTGCCTTCATTTAGCCTCATTTTCCCGAAAAAATTTCCCATTTTTCTATTCGGGG
The DNA here is from genome assembly GCA_036768485.1 of Mermis nigrescens. Taxonomy (NCBI): domain Eukaryota; kingdom Metazoa; phylum Nematoda; class Enoplea; order Mermithida; family Mermithidae; genus Mermis; species Mermis nigrescens. The sequence goes on from JAVLUZ010000796.1 coordinate 427,564, forward strand.
GTGGAGGGGGTCTAGACCCCAACAATACCCCCGTGCATGTCTGAGCATAACCGGCCTGGGGGTCAGTTAGAGAGCGTTCTCAAGCCAAAATGCCCTCAAAAACTTGTATAAATGCTAAAAATCGCAATACTATTCTAATAACAGTGGTCAGTTTCAAGCACTATTGCAAAAATTTTTGATTTTTCATCTGTCTTTGGCTTCTATTTTGCCTTTTACCGCCAGAAAATTTTCCTTTTCCCATTCTAGGGGTCTAGATCCTCCAAATTATCTACGTGCATGTCTTATCTTAACACTTTATTGAAAGTGAAGTGGAAACGACTAGCTTACCAGTTGTGCCAAATCACAATAAAATATATTCGAAAAATTTTATTGAAAAGCTTAGTGATCAGGAAAATAAGTGTGTGAGTCTTTTATTGTTATAATGCAGTGATTTGCGTCATAATGTCTCAGAACATTCACTCAAATTCGTATTTAATTTTGCTTTGTTCATTGCATACATGTGTTGATCGTATATTGTGATATACGAGTGATGTGAAAATTTCTTCCAGGTCAGTGCCTTAGTCGATGGACAGCTACGGAAAATGTGGCAATGTCGATATTGTACTCATGTCAGTAAAAGAAGAGCAAATATACGCATGCACGAAAAAAAACATTTCAAGCCTAATGCCATAGGGTTGTTAAAATGTCCACAGTGCAATTATAGAGGCGACAAAAGGTCGTTAAAAGTGCATTACCGGTGAGGATGGTATTTATGCATACATGTTTTTCCTCTGAGATGAAAGAACGTTTGTCGTTTCTAGCCAATATGGTTATTTCAATATAGTTTTGTTAGATAAGCAATTTATTAGCTTAACGTTATCACCAGTTTTTCAAACTTATATTGCCCCTATAATATTGTTCGTCGGACCAGAACTCTTTTAATTTTCATGCTAAAATCGCGGTCGATTCTGACTGCGGTTAGAAAAGGATAAGTAATTTAGGTTCGATAATTGCGGCGCACATGTAGCATTTTCCGCCTCCGTTTGCAGTTTATATTCATTATTTATTTATTTATCTTTCCTATCCATTTAAACCGCCCCAATAATTTACTCCTAATGGATTTTACTTACCAAATTTGTGAATTGTTTGGTCTTCGACGTTATCCGATGTTAAAACTCTAAGCCCAGGTTCCACGCTAATAATATATAATCTTAAATATGTATAATATTCTAGATAACTGTAGTAGTTGTAATGGTGAGCTTCCACTATAAAGCCCAGTAGCCAGGATCAGTGGCGGATCTAGGATTTTCCTAAGAGGGGGGGGGCGGTATCCCAACTTTTCAAAAACAGTCAAAAATAGGTCCAAAATTTGCCCCTAACGCTCGAAATAGCAGCGTTTTTTTCGGTGTTTTACATTGTATACTTTTACATAAAATCACTTTTGAAGCAATATTTTTTCTTAAAATTTTAAAATTTTAGGCAATTTTGTGCGAAAAAATCATTTTTTTTCAACAAAAACTCTGGCGCGAAGCGCCGGAAAATTTGTGAAATTAAGGCGGATAGACGTCTAGAAGCATGATTTACTGCTTGATTTTCTGTATTTATAGCATCTGATGCTAAACATCGAAATTTTTAATTGAAAATAGAAGAAAACTATGCAAAGATAGCTGTTTCGGCTGTTAAAATTGTTTTGAAACCTGCATGAACAGAAAATGGCTTCCAGGCAGTGTTTTTTCTTGTACAAGGTCCGTTTGTACATGTACAAAGATGGTCTCTTACAGTCACGACTTTAATGTGGCAAAAACAGAGTTGTTCGACCTTTGGTACTGTATTTTGGCTAATTTCTGGGTTTATGAGGGCAAAAATCATTAAGAATCGTCTTGAAACGGCGCGAAGCGCCGAAAAATCTGACATTTTTCCTTCCAAAATGTGATTTCTGCTATTATAAAGATATACAGAGCACACAAGTACTCATTTCGGCGCGAAGCGCCCAAAATGTTTGCAAATTTTAGACTTTTTTTGTACATTTTGTCTTCCCGAAAATCTTTGTACATGTACAAAGACGGTCTCGAAAAGTCTTTGTACATCGGGAAAAATCTTTGCCGAATACAAAGAAAAACCGTGCTTCCAGGTCGCCAAGAAAGTAAATAAATGTCATTAATAGGTATCATCCGGCGCGTAGCGCAGGAAAAATTTGAGAAATTATGGTCACTGACGGCGAAAAATCATTGCAAATTGCATATCCAATCTTTATCTCACCAAATATTTTTGGCCAATGGTGGGGGGGGGGCGGCCGCCCCTCTTAAATCCGCCCCTGGCCAGGATTGGATAAAAAATATATTTTCAAAGCATGGACTTTAAAAATCAAGTAGTACTGGAAGTATCAGTCTTCTAGATTTAATTGGCTCGGCTAAGATTTGGAAATTTATTGAAAAGTTGTTGAATGACTAACGAGAAATTTAAACGTTTCAGATCCTTTCTAAAAAATCGGGAAGCTTAAAGATTAGTTATGCTCCTTCCATTTCTTATTTCTAGCTCGCTTCATCAGAAGAGGCGACATCGCTGCGGGCATTTCTGCTCTAAATGATTAACGCGCCTAATTATTAGTCCATAGGCCTGCGGTTCGAGACACTCACAATGTGGGTTCGTTCTTTAGGCAGTCGGCTCTAATAGCGGGAATGCAAAGTTTGCATGCAGCAGGACTGCAAATGGACAGCAAGGGAATTCTGGGGGTGTAACAAAAAATTGCTAAAATGCCTTTTGTGGGCTCAAAAATGATGAGTCAAAAACATTTTTTTGGCGCTTCTGACACGACGTTCTTTCTTCCTGGGCGACAAAGACAAAAATTTTAGTAAAACTGTACAAAATAAAGAGAAAATTAATTGATTGGCGCGAAGCACCGAAAAATGACAGTTTTGAACTGGAATACCGTTAAAAACGCTTATAATCCGTTTTACACAAGTTTGGGCATAAGTTTTAAATATCATCTCCGACAAAAAGCTGACAGATTGCGGTTATAGCATTGATATGATATATAATTATCGTAATCCGCCGGCTACCTGCCAAAGGATATTCTTGAAATTGATGTGCAAACTTATGTGAAATAGACTATAAAAATAGACGTTTTCTGCGATTTTTTAGCGGGAATGGGGTGAAACCCCTCAAGATCAATACCTGTAAGAATGATACTTGTACTCCTACATGCGCTACCAGTTCTACGATAATATTGTAATTTCATTTGCGATGCACAGTGGGCTCCGTGCACGGTGCTCGAAAGATCACTGTTTTTTTGTACCAGACGAAGATTTTTGGAGTCATCTTTGTACAATGTACAAAGACTTTTAGGGGAAAAGTTATAGTAATTTTAATGTTTTTTGAGTATTTTTAAGCAAAATTTCAAAAAAATTTCGGCGCTTCGCTCCGAATATCGCAATTACAATCTATTTAGCTCCAAGCGCGGGCATTAAACACTCAAAATCTATCTTTGTGTGATTTTAAGCTTCCTTGTACAGAATTAAACATTTTGTACATCTATCTCTACTGTTTTATAAAGATTTTATGTAGAAAAGAAGAACTATTTATTTGACTACTTTGCGCTGTTTTCTGCCATTTTAAGATAAAATCGACTGTTTTATCTTTGTGTTGCATTGAATGCAAGAGCGAAATGGTGTCTATTATGTGATTCAGTCAGCATATTGCAATCACTGTATTATTTCTGATTGTGTAACACAATGTATTTTAGCTTTCTGAGTCGATTTTTATGTGTAAATTCAACCAAAAGCTCTTAAAAATTCTGGCGCTTCGCTCCAAACTAATCTAATCAGCTGACTTTAGGACAAATTAACACTTTTTCGTGAAGCGTGACGGTCGTGGATAACAGACTAGTAATATGTAAATATGTTCATACTGTATCATAGATGATTATATGTGCAAAAATTTTTCGATCGTACACAGACTTTTCTGGAGATCTTTGTACATGTACTCGTACAAAGAGGTTCGTACAAAAAGAACAATGCGAGTAATATACCAACGCTCCATTACTATCACTGTAATTGTAATAATATTGCAGATAAGTAAAAAATCATTGAATAATTATCATTCATTCAATTAATGTAGGCTTAATTTGCAGCTCGCATGCGATTAATGTTCAAGACGTTTCCGACCACCAACGACTGCTGTGCGCGTTTTGCCCGGCGACTTTTCGACAAAAAGCGGTTCACGACGCTCATCAAGCCTTTCACAATGGCCACCATCGCTATCGCTGTTCGCTTTGTTCTTACGCAGTGCCTTCTCAACATCAGCTGACTCAACACGCTCACGTGCACCGTCAAACGCCCGACGACGACGACGTCGACAAGGTCGAATTGGAAGATGATGCTACGGATGTGGAGAAAGATTGTGAACAACCGCTTACTATTTCTGGTACTTAATAATAATAATAATATTTATTAGCCAATTACTACCGTAGAATATGCAATAAAAAATTACATGAAAGAAAGATTTTATGAAAGATAATGTCGAAAGAACGAGAAAGTTTACAGCATAGCATAATAATGGCTGAGACGTCAGGCGGATCGCGCTCACGTACGCCCCTTTAGGATACTCATCTAAACAAAGTTTAGAAATCAAATCTTCAAACCGTTTTAAAGATCTACAATCAACAATGCTTTGGGGTAAAGTATTCCAGATTCTGGCCGTCCTGTTTGCAAAGTCGTTTTTCCTACAGTCTAAATGAACTTTGCGGATATAAAGCTTTATACCACTTACCGATCTGGTACCCCTTTTGGGTGCGAGTTCAAAAATGTCTTCAAATGAAAGTAACTGTCTCTTGATTATTCTGAAAGCAAAAGTAAGATCAAAATGAATACGCCGAGTTTCGAGTCTTCCAATATTTAACAAACCTAGCCGTTCATTGTAAGACAAGTCACCTTGTCGCCATAGTATTCTTTTCGTAAATCTACGCGGAACTTTTTCAATACACTTAATATCTTAAATCTAATTTTTAGCATATCATACATTATCTTACTGGGTTTGGGAGAGGGTTTCACCACCCCCCCGGTAGCGTTTTCACCCACCCCCGGAAATTTTTTTAATCCTTCCCCAGAATTCGCGATTTTCCGAAAAAATCGTAGAAAAGGTCCTGTTTTAAGCGTTTTTAGCTACGTACCTAGTTGCTCTAAAGAATCAAATTTTTGGGCGCTTTTTTGAACCCAGAAAGGCACTTTAAAATATAACCCTCCCTCCAAGAATTCTCATGCTATGCATGCCTGCTCGTCATCAGTGGCGATTTTCGTACAAGGGCTACACTCTACTTTTGCTTAATAGGAAATAGTTAGATAAATCAGTCATTCAACCACTGGATTGCATTTTTCTCGGTTTACCGGTGTCTGGTTGTATTTATAATCATTTTTGGTGAATGAATTTCTCGAAAAAAGTCTTAAATTTCTGAGAATTTTGCGTCAAAAGAGAGATTATGTTATATTTAATAACAATCATCCACCACAAACCACCTAAAATTTATGAAAAATTATGCTCACTGATCACTAAAAGTAATTAAGAAAATGGCTACATTACAACGTTGCTTATACCTAGGCCCATATCCAGAATTTTGTTTCGGATGTTGGGTTGAAATTTTGAAGTCAGATTTATCGAGAAGCATTTAGGAGTTAGGCAAAGACAAAGTGATTTTTGAGCGCTTTTCGGCGAGCTCCGTGCGATGGTGAAGAAAATGTTTATAAATTATCCTACGTTAGTTAAATGGAGTATTTATCACTCAGTCATTTCGCTTATAGTCTTTTTCACGTAAATTCGTGCATGAATTTTAAGAATTTTCATCGACAGTAAAATATGGGTTACGATAATTATATATCATATCAACGCTATAATCGCAATCAGTCAGCTTATTGTCGGAGATAGTTTTTGAAATTTATGACCGAAGGTTTGTGAAACAGACTTTAAGATCGGGTTTCTCTCTACGCAATATAAGTTCAGCACAATTTCTTCGAAATTTTTGAACATGCCGCAAATTATTTTTCTCGCCTTTGCAATATATTGCCCAATTATTTGATTGAACACTACTCAAATCCATAGATGCGCAATGTCAGGGTCGGCAGGGGGTGAAATCTCAGAAATCCAAAACAGTAAAAGTCTATAAAACGTTTTTAGCGGTAATATCGCATTTTAGAATCATTTTGACTGCTTCGTATCACTTTTAACACTAAAAAATACAAAAATTGATCAATTTTGGGCGCTTTTCGAGTGAAAAGAAAATAATGGTACTGATTCCGGGGCGAAGCGCCGGAAATATTTTGACATTTTCACTGCTTTTGACCTCGAAAATAAGGCAAAAAAACGTTCTGTCTGCTCAAATGGCCGGACAGCACCTGTCTGACTGAACCTTCTGCGGGGGAGGTTAGTACTCCCTCACCATACATGTAAGAGGGGGATGGGGGGCACCCGCAATCAAACTTGGTCACCCCTCATTCCCCCAAAGCTAGAAAATTTTGCCCCCCCCAATTTTTGGAAAAGCTGAATTTCTTGGCCGTTTTTAGGCGATTTTTGACCGTTTTTGATTAAAAGTTGAGGTTGTTTACCCCGCCCCCTAAAAACGGCCGGAGACCCCCTCCTGAAATTTCGAGTCCTTACATGTCTTTCCCTCACCCCCTTGTGTGCATGTACGCTCAAATCGAGAAAATCTCATTTTTCAATCACAAGTTCCGAATTTTCTACTTTTTTTATTTTGCGGCATAATAAGGCGCATACATTTTCATAATTTAACAGAAATAACGTCTTCATCGTCAAACGACGCTTACATGCAGTGCAAGGAACATAATTGGCCGAAATGCAAATTAAGTCCTCTGAAAATTAAGCTAAAAAAGGAGAAGTTGCCGAAAATGGACGCGATTAAGCCGAAAAAGTTACAGTGCCGTTTTTGCCCGGCTAAATTCGCCGAGCGCAGCCAAATTTTACGCCACGAACAGTTTCACGGCGTCAGTTTGAAACACAAGTGCCACTTATGCGATTATTCAGTGCCTTTTCCCATAAACCTAATCAAACATCTGAGGGCTCACCACGATTTGAACGTGAATAGCGTTGCGGCTCTAACGCCTTCTATTGTGACCAATGCTACAGCCGTTGTGAAAACAGACCCGGATTATGAATCCGAATCGCTGATGTGAACCTTTTTCCCCAATTTATCTTCATCGGTTGTTTAGAAAAGCGAGTATTGTCGCTATGATTCCGTGGTATTTAGAACTTTTTGTTATTTTTGTAACGTGCTTAAGCGTAACGGGTATGAAAATAGGGGTTGTTGAAATCTTTCCTGATTAAGAGAGTGTAAAAAGTAAGACTTATGCGGTTTCAGTATTTACTCGAATCCTTATCATATGTTAATCCCCTGGCTGTTTTTATAATTCCAATTTTGTATTTATTACAAGCCAAATGGTCATTCGCTGCGATTTTGAAGTTTTGCAGATTCAATGTAAAGTTTACGATTTTGCTAAAAGCCGACTGTTTCGTATAAACAAAGTCGGCAACTTCCATTTTTTATTATCTACTTATTTGTTTCACATCGATTTGTATACGGCTCCTTTGCTACATGAGAAGCTGCGGTCTTGGTGTAAATTTAGAATTTTTTGGAGATATCGGGAGATAATATCTAAGGCACAACTTTTTAACTTTTTGTATCTATAGTATGACCTTTATTGCACCGCGTACTAATTCAATCGTTTTTCAAAAGATATTTGAAACACTTTATATCTATCCTATTAGATGCGCAGTGTGGTTGTGGAGTCAGTCTGGTCTGAGATCAACCAGGGAGCCAGAATTGCATTAAAAGTTGGCATAAATGTTAAAATAGCGTAAAATCACGATGACGGTTTTTAGTCGATTTCATGTAGTTTTGCAAAAAAACTTTCGATTTTTGTCCATTTTCTTACATGATTTAGCCTCAATTTTTGAGAAAATATCTTGTCCTCCTGGGTTCTAGACCAGACATGAACGTGATAGGTGCGGGACTATAGACCTCAGGAGGACAGAAGACGAAGTTTTCTGGGGAAAATAAAGCAAAATAAGGTCAAAACCTGACAAAAACATAACTTTTTGCAAAGTTGCTTGAAATCGGCCAAAACTCTGTGCATTATGGACGTTTTTACGCAATTTTTTTTACTTTCATACCAATTTATAAGGCCATTTCCACTTGAAAAAGCTTCTTAAAGCTTCTACCACCAATATCAAGTAATCGCCTCGATATCAATCTGGTGAACTGCGTTCACCGGGAAAACTACAGGATTTGGACAATACGCATCGGCATAATACAATGCCCAGAAGATAGTCCATCCATTGTTTGGTGAAAACACACTTTTCAAGAGTTTTGAAGTGAACTTGAATCTTTTTTATCCGATTCAAAGAAAAGACGAATTGCATCGAATACGTATGTAACCTATTTATAGCATTGCAGTTTTTGAAGTTGTCTAGAAATACTCAAAATTCACACAAAGTACGATTTTTATTCCGGTGTTTTTGCAAAAAGGTGTGTAAGAAGGGCACAATCGCAGATAGAAAAATTTTAATTCATAAATTGCGCTTCATGCTGAAAAATTTAGTAAAAACTATGCTCGGTGAACGGATTTTACCGTGTTGGCAGTAGAAGGGTTAAGGCTATTTTCACTCAAAATAACCCTATTCTTGACTCCCAATCCCAACCCGGCCATACTTTGTTTGTATCTATGCTGTAGAACCCATTTCCTATGTGAGTGTCTGTCCTTCATCACAACTGCACATCAATAATCCTGTAATATATTATGCAAACCGGCCTTAAACTGTATAGAAAAGATGGTTGGCTCCAAGTGATTCGCATTTTGAAACAAATTTGTTTAAGCAGAGACATTTCCTTTTTCTATTTTGCGCCGCGGTTTTTATTTCTTTCCATTTACGTGCATTATCGTTATTTTGTGCCTTTTAAATCATTAGCTACTTACCGTACTTTATTGTAGTAGCGTCCTACATATGTTATTCAATTGTGTTGTGACCAATGTCTTCATTATGATCACTATCATAGAAGCTGAAACTCTGTTGAGAGGGTTTTCATTAAGTGGCACAAGTTTCCATTTCCTGAACCAATGAAAACACCTGCTCACTTTGATTTTCGGGAACTTTTCTTAAAGCCTCTCATCTATAGTCTGTTTCTCATAAGTTTGGGTATAAATTTCAAGAATTTTTTCGAAAGTAAGCCGACGGATTACGGTAATTACATATCAAATCAATGCTATAAGCGCAATCTGTCATCTTATTGTCGGACATCGTTTTTAAAATTTATACCCAAAATTGTGTGAAACAGATTATAAATGAAGACTAGGTCAAATCCTATGATCTCATTTCTTCAAACTGTTTTTTAAGTAAAACTAAAATATGACGTGTATTAGGGCTGTTTCAACCCAAACAGCTTCACGTGAAATCGCTAAATTGAGTTAGTCTCTAGTCAAAAATGATTTACGATGTATCTTTGAGTAAAAACTGAACTGATGTTACAAATAGATCTTTAGAATCTTCTAAATCGCTTAAATGTAGGGTACCACTTTTTTCTTACCAAAATGCGCTTGATATTTTTTCTTAACATTCTAAAGGATGGTTTTCTGGTACTAATCGAATTCATTTATTCATCTAATCGCTGTTACTATGATCCTTATTTACGTGCTTGCTTTCGCGACTTTGTAGTTGTGTTGTGAGGAGTCAAATTCCGTTTTTTGCGTCACATTCGTTCGATTGGGCACTTATGTACATAAACGCTTTATTCGCGTCGGTATGCATTATTTCAGGTCGGATAATGTCACATTCTCATTTTGTTGTGTAAGATAAAGATCGTTTACTTATATTTTCTTGGGGACATGTGCATTCACTTCGGCTGCGGTCTGACCGTCAATCTAGTTCGTGTATTCGTAAGATAATAAAACTTGCTATAATATAACGCGCTTGTTTCTATTTTTAACGATAACGTGCTTCATTCGCTTATTTTATTAAAACGTTGCACTTATTCTCTCATAGTGCTTTATTTTTTTCATCGAAATGCATATCAATGGTCTGTCAAGTGACTCACGGATGTGAAATGATTCGACTTTTCTGCAGGATGTATAACCGCGACTAGAGCGGCTTCCAAAAAAGGTGTAAATTTTGGTAGCACTATTCACGAGATAATCTTAATGGCCTAGTATAAAAATTTCTATTTCTTCTTCTTTCATGAATATTTATAGTCTGTTTCATAGGCATAAATTTTGAGAATTTTTACCTATAGATTGTGATAATTATATTAGATCAATACAATGAGCGCAATATGCCAATTACGTGTAGCAAAAATAAGTTGTCTACTTAGTTAGTTTGGCTGAATCTGGATCGATCTATGTATAGTCTGCAGTTTATGGATCTATGGATTGGATAAAAGGTCGAAGACTGAGTAAACTTGCCTATCCTGCGTGGACAACTGCCAACTTGATATCGGTTTTACTTCATAAAAGTAATACAGCTCCTCCAAATTCCGCTAGATCGTATACCTGATTTGAATTCAACAATTATACAGGAATTTCGTAGCATATACTAGTGTTATTTTGGTCGCCCAAAAGTAATTAAAATATGATATTGGTATAGTTAGCTTAATTTTAATATGATATAAATATGATATTTCGCTATTATTTAAAATATGATATATTTTCGATATTTGGTGTATATTTAATACGTTTTTGGTAGGTAGTGCATATATATATACCTATAATGTATTTTCTGCAACCATTTCAAAGTAGGTACCTATGTAAGCAAAATAGTTAGGGAATTCAATGCATTCATATCAATGCACTGTAATAAATTATGCATATTTTAAGACTCGTTTATTTTATTTCAAAGTCAAAAGACTAAGTATGCAAGTAATCAATATTTTTTGAACGATTATCTCTAATTTCCAACGATTTTTCACTTAATCGGAAGCAACAATTACGATGTTATGCATAGCAATGAATAAGCTTAGCTAGTTTGTGTTACAGTAAGCTATCTAGAAACGGATTTTGTACCTACTCACTAATCGTATAAAATTGATGTTAGTGCACAAGGTTTTGTGAAATAAACTATAGAAAAATACGAGCATCACATTTTTGGACGTAAATTTCAAAAAATTTTATTCCATTTAAAAACTTTCAAAATTTATGAGATTAAGTTTCAAAATTGCATGAATTCCTTTCACTTTTCGACAAATAACAAAATTTCGGAATATTTGGATCACAATCAGGAAGCTCAACGGTCAAGAACACAGTTGGCAAACAAGGATTAAGAAAACAAATAATTTAATGGTCATCATTCCTACCCACCTACATACCTAATGTTTTGTAATCTCCCAGTCTGTTTCACGCAAGTTTGGGCATAAATTCTAAAAACGATGTCCGACAACAAATTGACAGATTGCTATTATAGCGTTGATTTGATATATAATTACCGTAATCAATCGGCTTACTTTCGAATAACTTCTTAAAATTTATGCCCTAACTTATGTGAAACAGACTATAAGCCAACAACCTTAATGATGAGCTGAGCTCACCGTATATTACGCATTTATCAACACAGACTGGTGTTACTTCACTCATACTACGCTGCGCTAATTGTATGTAAGTGCACCATAGATGGGTGGCTCCAGAGTTCTGAGGGGGGGTGTGCAAGTTTTTTTCTAAGGTTAAAAAAAGGCCTTAAAAATGGTGGTATGACGAACAAACACTATTTTTCAACGTTTCTCATCGAGCAATATCCATTGGCATTTAAAAATTGCGAAAAAAACAAAAAACTTTCAAAAATTGAATTCTGGGGTATTTTGGTTTCTGGGGGTGCATTCTCCCCAAACCCCTCCCGACGCCCAATGAAGTACACACGAATAACGTAGGTGTATACAAACCTCAACGGACTATATATATGAGGGGGCTCGGCTCGGTATACATATGTAAATACATATGTACTTACATATTTGTCTCCATATGATAATACAACCTGTGGAAAATACCTACTGCATCATACGTACTAAATAAGTAAGTAAGATAAAGAGCGAAAAAAGGAAAATTGCTACCACTTTATACCAAAATTATACCAAAATTATATCAAAAATATTTTCGCATTTCCTAGAGTTTTAATATGATAAGAATATGATATACCAAAATTCACAGAATTAAAATATGATATTGATAGTCCAGCAAGTGCCTACCAAAATCATACCAAAATTTATTTTTGGTATATCAAAATAACACTAGTATATACACGACTTGGCTCGGCATAAAAGCGAACTATTCGAAATTTTCAGTGTAATAATGGTGTTGAGTCCTACTGGGCAGCTTGAGTGCTGCCACCAGCCAGTGTCCGGTTGCTTGCGCGAGCCGAACCAGCGCCTCGCCAAAAGAGTAATTGCGTCACTTCATCTAGAAATGAAGCATGAAACCTACGGGTTTGAGCGCAAAAAGAGCTAAAAATAGCTCGGAGCTCGAGCTTGATGAGCGTGTAAGTGCCGCCTCACTTACAAACCCCTCTTAACAGAGAGGCTTTTTGGGGGAGCAGCCTATGTCAGGTTAAACTGCTTTCGGCACTCTATAGTCTGTTTCACACATGCGAATATAGCATCGATCTGATATATGTATAATTATCGTAACCCTCGTCTTACTGTCGATGAAAACTTTAGCGGGAAGTTGTGTGAAACGGACTCTATATAGTCCGTTTCATAAAACTTTGAGATTTTTGAAAACATTTAAAGTGGCTACAAAAGTGTTTCAAATTAATACGGTAAATATGATATTCTATAGTATATCGAGTCATATGGAGACATTTGCCGTTGTTAAGCCGCATTATGTACTGATTCAAAATTTTAAACCACTTTTGTAGCCCGGTTCTTGCGGGAAACGCAAAGTTGAACGAAACAGACTATAGTCTCTCGACATGGCTCTAGTATAATGAAAAAATCGGTTGTTAATAGTAGAGGCATTGGATTTAACGATAATAGAATTTAGCAAAAAAGTAGAGAAGTTTCCGTGTGTAGTCTGTGGCTTACTACAACCATCTGTAATTACTGTAACGCAGTATCTGTTGATTTCGCATCAAATTAAAACGAAAATATTCTTTATCGTTAATCTGCTAAGTATTTTATTTGTGAATTTTTCGGCGATGAATAAAATATTTCATCTTTTATTTGTGGGACTTTTGATATTGAGAGAGAGTAAGTCGACCTTATAGCTCTGTTCTTTTTATTCTTTTTAGTGTCTTACTCAGCTGCTGCAGGCCATGGCCAACAGAGGCGTAGCCAGGATTTTCGCCAGGGGGAGGGAATAACTACAAAAAAATTTTTATCTAAAAAATCGGCATTGGTGTAGCTGGTTCACGTATGTATTAAGTAGCCACCAAGTTGTAAGTAGGTACATATACAGCAACCTGGCTCGATTTGAGTCTAGTCGAAAACAAATAAGGCAGTCCTCGAATTGTAGTTAAAAAAATTATAAAGACTTGTTCTGGGATGAAAATCAAGCTGGTAGAATTTCAGCAAAAAACAGATTGCACGAAAACTCTGGTGAAAAAATTTTTGAAGAGGAAAGAAATTTTATTACTAATATTAACTGATAAAATACAAAATGACAAGATACATAATAGATGCAATTACGAATTAGTAAAGGGACATGTGAGTCAATAAATGATATATGTGATAATATTTATAGTACGGTTTATATGTTCGCTGGCTGATGATATCAAAATTTTCAATATTAGTCGTAACTGTAAATTATTACAGTCTGATTTAGATAAGATTTTTGACTGGGCAATTACATGGGATTTACCTACTATTTCTCGAACCAAAAGTCAAGTTCTATATTTGGGTAATAATAATCAAAAAGTTGTTTATAGACTAAATGGGGAAATCATTTCTAGTGATCTGTTTGTCCGTGATTTAGGAGTTTTGTTTCCTCGAAATTTAAAATTTAAGGAACATTATAATTCTTTGATTAAAAAAGCTTTCTCTAGATGTATTTTGATACGCAAATCATTTTTTCGCGTGAAAGGTAAACTTATTAAAGCTTTTAGTTGTTATGTTAGACCTTTATTAGAATACTGTTGTAGTGTATGGAACCCCTTTTATCTTAGGGATATAGATCGACTGGAAGCTGTTCAACGTAGATTCACTAAATATATTTTTGGTTTTAATAATATTCTTTCTTACGAGGATCGTTTAACACAACTTAAATTGTGCAGACTTGAATTAAGACGCTTGCAGATTTGTCTGTGTATGATGTATCGAATTATTTGTCATAAATCATGTTTGAAAGCTGATGATTTTTTTGTATTTAATCATAATATTACCCGTAGCATTAATAGATCTAAATTAGTTATACCTCTTGTACATTCTAATTTAGAAAAGTTTGATTTCTTTTACAAATACATCGCAGTTTGGAACGATCTTCCCGACTTCATTGTTTCTTCCACTACCCTAAACATATTTAAATCTAGATTAGCAAACTTTGATTTATCTAGATATCTTGTGGGGCGCGCGTAAAACTTGTCATTCCATTGACTCACATGTCCCTTTACTAATTCGTAATTGCATTTATTATATATCTTGTCATTTTGTATTTTAACAGTTTGTATTAGTAATAAAATTTTCTTTCTTTCTTCTATCTAGATAAATCAAAGTTTGCTAATCTAGATTTAAATATGTTTAGGTTAGGGGAAGAAACAACGAAGTCAGGAAGATCGTTCCAAACTGCGATATATTTGTAAAATAAAGCAAAATTTTCTAAATTAGAATGTACAATATGTAGGTATAACTAATTTAAATCTATTAATGCTACGGGTAATATTATAATTAAATACAAAAAATCATCAGCTTCCAAACATGATTTATGACAAATAATTTGATACATCATACACAGACAAATCTGCAAGCGTCTTAATTCAAGTCTGCACAATTTAAGTTGTATTAAACGATCCTCGTAAGAAAGAATATTATTATAGCCAAAAATATATCTAGTGAATCTACGTTGAACAGCTTCCAGTCGATCTGTATCCCTAAGATAAGAGGGGTTCCATACACTACAACAGTACTCCAATAAAGGTTTAACATAACAACTATAAGCTTTAACAAGGTTACTGAATTTGTGCACCAGTGCACAGGGACCCGTGCAGAAAAAAACCTGAATGTCAGGTCATACTTGGTGGATGGAATGGAAGTTTGCTAATCATTAATGGAAATGTTGGTGAGGTGAGTTATGTTAATTCAAATTCAAATTTTAGTTGTGACTTAAAATCCTTAATTTTTTATCGTTACCTTGTTTCTTAAAAACTTCAAGAACTCAAAATTTTCTGCTGCTCCGCCTCAGACCACGTCAAGCGATCCTTCAGCACGTCCCCTGAACCCCCAACCACAATTTTTTGGGCGCTTTGCGCCCTCCAGTATATTTTGTATACGTGACCATTTTACAGCTCTGCCAGAAGTGTAAACTTATCTGCTACTACATGTATGCGACGGTTTGGCATTTTAAGTGCAGATTAAAAGGCAAAATGCATTTTTGATAACTTATTTGACAAACAAGTTATGTCAAAAACTTTTCAAAAATTTTTCAAAAAAATTTCACATCAAAAGTCACTGAGGAGCAGCCAGAACAGTGCAGAAAAGCTTAAATATGCGTCTAAAAACGTATCAAAAGTCACCTATGAGCAGCCAGGACAGTGCAGAAAAGCTTAAAAATTGATTTACAAAACAAGAAACTGCATGCATTTATCACTACCTGATACCGAGATATTCATGCCGTAGGTAGTTAACTTTGCCCCTGTAGCGTATCCAATTCTGAATCGGAAAGTATATGAATCGTTGCAAATAGTCTCGAGTCTAAGAAACAGTAGGACTTTTTTCAAAGGCATGCTCGTTTTATCCGTGAAGCTTTAACCAGCAAATTCTTTCATTTATCAGCATAAAAGTTTTGTAAAGTTACGTGAAAAACATCTATTACGGCTGCGCTCTAATGTCGCGCGCTCTAATGTCGCTGCGCTCTAATGTGCGCTCTAATGTCACACGCTCTAATGTCACACGCTCTAATGTCGTGCACTCTAATGTCAGCGGCGCTCTAATGTCGCGTGCGCTCTAATGTCGCGCGCTCTAATGTCGCGCGCTCTAATGTCGCAGCGCTCTAATGTCGCGCGCTCTAATGTCGCGGCGCTCTAATGTCGCGCGCTCTAATGTCGCTGCGCTCTAATGTCGCTGCGCTCTAATGTCGCTGCGTCTCTAATGTCGCTGCGCTCTAATGTCGCTGCGCTCTAATGTCGCTGCGCTCTAATGTCGCTGCGCTCTAATGTCGCTGCGCTCTAATGTCGCTGCGCTCTAATGTCGTGCGCTCTAATGTTGGCTCACCTTTCAACTTTAAGGGTTTATAGGAGCCTCATAAGCATCATTTCGTGCAGCTCCTTTAGTGTCGCTTAGGCAATTTATTTTTAACTTATCAATTTATTCTTATGCAAAGCTGAATTTCATGTTGAGATAGTAACAGACGCGTAGCCAGGATTTTTTTGGAGGAGCATAATTATAATATAAAGTTAAATTAATAAAACATAGTCTCTAATAGTCAAATGCGAAGATGATCAGAATAGTTTGTGTAACTCTCTTTTTGCGTTAAGAAAGCGATTTTTTAGCATTTTTTGCCAGGTTTTATTGTGTTTTGTCCTTTTTTACGACAAAATATATACAAATTGAACTATAAAGCGAGAAGCGCCGGGATAATTTGGGCTATTTACATCATCGTGTAATTCAATTCGACACTTTATGTATATACAAGTGAGTTGGAAAATAAATTATATATCTGGTGCGCAGTACCAGAAATACTTCAACATAATACTTATTTTGTCTGCGAAAATGATTCGCAAAATGTTGTTCAACAATATTTACTATTTTTTTAATTTTTCTAGAGAGGCTCATGTAAAATATAAATAAATTTTCCTCCCCGGAGCAACTGCCCCCCATCCATTCTGACCAGATAAAAAACCACATTGAAAAGAAAAAGTTGTAAGATGGATTATGACTCCTTATTTCTGGCCACTTAGTTTTTCTCATAACAAACGTATCGATATTCGTGACTGCGATATTAAATTTCGAGAGACTTTTGTGCGCTTACTTTTTGATTCAAAATATCTCGCAAGAATGATTTTCCGCGATAAAGGTTGCTACTTATATAAAATTGTTTCTACCCAATGTAATTTATTCCAGCCAGTCTCATTTTTCATTTCCTGCTTTGCCTGTCATCTTTTTTATTATAGTATATTCTCGGCATTTAGTTTAAAGATGCGATGTCTATTTATCGGGATGCTTGTTTTAGGTGCACTTGTAGCGAGCTCGGTGAAAAACGACGACGAAAACATTATTGACGACGAAGAAAGCTCAGTTCAAGTTGAAGATGACATGAATTTGCAGAGGTCAGCCGAAACCGGTGAAATGGATAAGGTAAGCTTAAAACAAATACTTACACATATAAAAAACATTGTATACACCTGTTTCGTGCAGGAATGCGGATATAGCATTTCATATTTGAGTTTTTGTATTTATTCATTTTATATTTTTATTTTGATTTATCCATTTTTCGTTTCGTTTCATTTCTTTGTATTCCATAAAGCGCTTTAAAAAGCCGCGATTATTCTGGCTAATTTAACCATCTGTGACGACTTTTTTATTTGCATTATTTACCTACTGAAATCTGCGTTTTTCAGATTTTCGTGTCAATTTATTTAATTTGAACGAAAAAAAATCATCTGCAGTTATGGTATTTTTCATTCCGACAGGACAAAGATTTGGAAGAAGACGTCAAGCCACCCACTTCTTTGCCCGAGGCTGAAACTATTTTATTGTTTACTGAACCCGTTTTTACCAAAGGTAATA
The DNA here is from genome assembly GCA_036768485.1 of Mermis nigrescens. NCBI lineage: Eukaryota > Metazoa > Nematoda > Enoplea > Mermithida > Mermithidae > Mermis > Mermis nigrescens. The sequence continues at coordinate 445,457 of JAVLUZ010000796.1, forward strand.
AATTTTCTAGTGTGCCTTCATTATGTACATCCATCCGTTGCGCTCGGTAAACTTTATCGAAAAATTATTTAGCCGGCGTGCAAATGAAAATTTTCCAAATGAAAGAAAATTAGGGAAAATTCTTCTTTAAAACACAATTTTAGCTCTTAATTTTCGGCGCTTCGCGCCTAATCCTATTTGTCATGTGAGTTCTTAAAATGTGCCTTGTATTCAACTAAGAAAGTGACCTTGATTCAAAGCGTGCAAATGACCTAGCAATCTCATTTCATTTAGCCATCATACATGGGCAGCAACTAAATTTTGGGGACCTATCGTATTTCGTAAGCTGGTTTTTTTATAATCCGAGGTGTCTAATCCCCCCCAATTCCTGCCACATATATGTACATACGGGGATACTGCCGGGCGATTTCGACCAAGAATAGTGTATTTTCAAGCGATTTCGAATCTGATAAACAATTACTGTAGTATAAATCCTGGATTTCACCCCGCCCTGTCAATCCAGACCTTGCGTATCTATGCTCTGCCAAGTGTGGTTGGTAGTCACGGGCAACAACCAAATTCTGGGGTCTGCTGATGTACTAAAAAGCACCAAATAATTTAATTCTTGGGTCTACCAAAATCTGCGAAGGTATTTTGGATTCTAGGATCTAAGCCCGTCCTTATAAAATCGCCTTTCCACGCCACATCCGTGCGTGGTGTCATAGTCCGCCAACAGAAGAATTTCAAAGGTTTTATTGTAGTCCATAAAAGTGTTTTTTCACAAGGTCCCTTAGTATATACATGTGCAAAGATGGTCCCAAAAGTCTTTGTACATTTTGTACATGCAATACTTTGTGCTTTATCATATGGTACAGTAGCGATTTTACTGTGGTAAAACCGGGTTTTTCGACCTTTGGTAATGTATTTTAGCTAATTTCTAGGTTTCTGACGCCACAAATTAATGAAAATTGCCTAAAAAAATTCGACATTTTTCGATTCTAAATGCAAATTCTGTCATTATAAAGATATATAAGACTGACAATTACTCATTTAATTTTTGGGAATTCTACACTTTTTTACGGTTTTTATCTTCCCGAAAATCTTTGCGCATGTACAATGACGGTTCTAAAAAGTCTTTGTACATCGGGAAAAATCTTTGCCACAAAAAAACTGAGTCATAATTGCCATATTTTTCCCATCTGAAGCTCGTTCAAATAAAAAAGCTTAATTTTCGACGAAAAATCGAAAAGAATGCTTTTCAGTAAGGAGAGTAGAAAGAACATAACTTTGCCGATGGATGAATTTCAAGAAAAGAATGGAGAGCTTTTGTTGAAAGATCTTTGCTCTTGTCAAAAGCTTGGGATTTACATAGGTTAACTTCTTTTCTTTCTTATTGCACGAGGTATGTATGTATTTCGTTAAAAAAACTCGCTTGGAACAATGAGGAAATAGGTATGAAGTTGGCCCCTAACACTAAATCTCGCTTTCTTCACCATTCATTAAAGTCGATCCAGTCATTTCCTACTAGTTCTGCTGAATTATTTAGCGTTCTAAGCGTTCAAATTTCGGTTCGAGAACTCTATGTGTATTTCGATATTTTGTTTACAGATTTGACTGCTGGAAAAATCGCTAAATTTCTTATTGGTTATCGGAACACGGGCAATAAAGAACTCACTGTTGAAAGAATAGATGTTAGCTTTCGGTATCCGATGGATTACTCATTTTACATTCAAAATGTAAGCGCTGAACAGAAAATGTTTTTAACTTCAGTTTCACGATTGGCAGGCACGTATCTCTGAGGGGCATGGGGGGTTTGAACCCCTCAAAATTGAAAAAAATCGGAAAAATAGGACTTTTTAAACATTATTTTGTGCTATTTTTGGCCTTTTTGGGCTTATTCCCCCCAAAAATTGGTGTTGGCATCCAAAATAGGATGGCCAGCTACGTGCCTCACGATTGGGAGTGATGTCAACAAGCGAAATTTGAGAATTAGTGTTTCGAGAGTGATGTCAACAAGCGAAAATTGAAAATCCGAAAGTGCTGTTAAAAGATGGCCGACACTGGCTTTTGGCATATTTTTTTAGCCTAGTTGACCCGAAATTCACTTCGTATTTATTATTTTTATCATAAAGTTCGTTTTGTCTAGATAATTATGTATATACATAAATGTAATGAATATGAAATATAAATATCTAAATACAAATATTCAAAAATTCAAGTTATTCGTTTTCTATCTTCGAAACTGAGTGGGATAATAAAAAATTCAGAATTCTTTTCAGAATCTCGCTTTGTCCAACTTCCAGCCAAAAGGGTGGTTTGGTGTCCCTAGACCCTGAAAAAGGTGGGTCTGTCCCTGAAAAAGGTGGGTCCGTGCCTAAAAAAGGTGGGTCCGTGCCTGAAAAAGGTGGGTCGTTCAGCTTAATCAGTGGGTTAGTCACTGAAAAAAGGTGGGTCTATTCATGAAAAAGGTGTCGAACAGTGTAATAAGATGGTTTCTGTGCATGTTTTGCAAACTGATCATGATATACTGTATCTGGCATTTCCTTAAATTATCTCCAAAAATTTTCTCCTGTACAAAACATAGCCCCGTCCAAGTTACCCATTCGCCCCGTCCAACTTTTGGTTCGGCCTGTCCTGGTGATGGGCCAATATGGGGCAATGCCCAGGTGTGCACCATTGCATTGACTTTTTCAGAAACGTTACAAAACGATATTATATTTGCATGCCTCAATTTCAACTCTTTGCCCCTCTTGAAATGATCTCATGAAAACTAGTCTATCCAGATTTGTTCAAAGGTGGACTTTAGATCTGTACTTTGCTTTAAGAGCAAAATGCAAGTTGCCAAATCGTTGATGCATACTTGCAAAAAAAACAACCGTTTTTTGCTCAGCTTTGGCATAGTTTAAATAATTTTATGTCACAATTATTCCAATTCACATCCTGCGTGATCTACAATGTAGGAATGAAAGAGCTACGGATTTCATATTTCTTCTCTCTATGTCGTGAGTTGACAAAACAAGAGAATATTTATTGTCCAGAAAAATGCACGAAATTTGGTAAAACCAAATTTCGTGCATTTTTTTAGGCAGTGTTATTTCAATTTATTCCAACGACCTAATCTTGGGGGTTTGCATATGGTAAAAGTCCAAGAAATCGCAAAAAATTATGACAATCCAATTCTGGGGGTAACGGGGGAGGGTTAGCTTAGAATCTCGGAGGAGGTCTAAATTTCCTCCAAATAGGTGGGCTTGGCAGCAGCCGAATTCTGGGATCCCACGCGACAAACTCGCCGAAAATAGCATCAAAACTTCGATTCTTGGGGGTCTATCGATTTTTTTGGAGTGGGGGTCCACCGGATTCTCGGGGGAGGGGGTGGGATGGGTGGAGATCTAGACCCCCATGCCCATATGCGCTTCCAACCCTTCCCCTTGCTCAGTGTGCTTGCGAGTTGTGTGTCACCATAGATGCGCAGCATGGCTGATCTGGTGATTGAGCTTTTTTTAGTCCTAAGGTGACCTTAAAAACTGGTGTAAGCGCTCAAATAGCGTTAAAACTGTGTTATTGCACAGTTTCTGGTCAATTTAAAGCATTTTTGAAGGAAATTTTCAATTTTCATACGTTTTTTGCCTTCATTTTGCCTCATTTTCCCGAACAAATTTCACATTTTTCCATTCTAAGGGTCTAGAAATAGGTGCACAAGGTCAGGGTCGGCAGTGGAGGGTGAAATCTCAGAAATTAAAGAGAGTAAATTTAAAGTTTACAAATTTTTTGTTGTTTAAACGACGAAAATAGTCAAAATAGCCTATAAAACGTCTTTTTATGTTAATTTCGCATTTTTAAAGCATTTGAAGTCGATTTTGACGGCATTATATATTATTTTAACACTAAAAAATACAGAAATTGATCCATTTTTGTCGCTTTTTGGTCCAAGTTCAAATAAGGCTTTTTCACCCGATGTTGAGTATTGCCTAAACACCAGAGCCGTGTGTTTTCTCGCTTGAATACCGCAACGGGTCGCTACTTTCAATCTGAGATCATCTGAGATCTAGGCTCAGCGCTTTTTGGCTAAAAAGCACATAAAAGTACTGAGCGGAAATTTTTTTGACATTTTTACTGCTTTTGACCTCAAAAATGATGCGAAAAACGTTCCATCAGCTCAAAATCGCCGGACAATACCTGTCTAGCTGACCCTTCAGCGGGGGATTTTGCCCCTCCTCACCCGCTATGTGCATATATGGGTCTAGAACCCCTTAAGCCTCCACGTGCATGTCTGATTGTGTCCCTATGTATGCACATACATACATACATAATACAAATATGCGAATTTTTTCTACAGTACACCGATGCGGTATTTAATCGACCAATATTGCCTGACACAGAAGCTACCTTTGACTACAGCTTTATGCCAAGTGACGCTTATATCGGTCGACCTCTCGTATTATCCATTAACTTGCATTATTATGATGAGGTATGCTCATATTCTTGGTTTGAATCATAAATTGAATTCATGTTGTATGCTTGAATTAAGAATCGAATGAGTCGATTTATTTTAGAACATGACTCGGTATTTCAATAATGTTTTCAACGAAACTATCAATATCGTTGAAGACGAATCAGGCTTTAATCCCGAAACGTAAGCGGTTTTTAAAAATATCTTTATTGACACTTAACTCATTAAAGCACAGTCTGTGCTTAATTGAATCCTTTTTTGCATACATGCACAATGTAACGGCTTGAAATTATGGAAGGGAATTAGTGAGACATTTTTGGCGTTGGGAGATGAGTTTCTATTTATGGCCAAAATTGGCAAAAAGCACCTAAAATTGATCTATAAATGCTAGTTTTTGTCAGAAAGGAGGAGGGTTAAAAAAATCTGACTTTGGGATGATGGGACGACCAACCTTTTTCATCCACATAAGGGCGTCGGAGAAGTTTATTATCCCTTGAGAATCTGACAAATTTCTCAAATTGATAGACCCTCAGATTTTTTGGCATGTTTTTTTGCGAGTTTGATGGACTTTTGTCCCATTCACACCTCAGAATTTGTTTGCTGTCCAGCCCTTGTATGATCACGGCATTCATACAAGTAATGGCTTGAAATTTTGGGTGGGGTCCCCGATCATTTTTAGAGGTAGGGTAAATGACCTCAAAAAACACCTAAAAACGGCCAAAAAATTCAATTTTTTCCAAAAATCAGGGAGGGGTCAAAATACAATATTTTAGACATGAGTCACTCGACAGCACTAAACTTTGTGACTCTTCATAGTGGAGGATGTCTAAGTCATGCACAAATTTAATTACTAGCCATTAGCCATCCTTTTCAGGATGTAGTCTATGTTCCGATAATTGATCATGTTAGTTAAAAAACTGAAAACGCTCAAAAGAACAAAAATTTAGTTCGAGTTTCGTGATAGACGAATCTAAACAGCTTCACAACACAAGCTTACACGCGGCAAGAGAAGTTTGGAGAAAATTACTCAAAATGCAGTATTTTTCTTCACTAAATTTTTCGTAAGCATGTGTTTTTTGGTGTCTGCCAATTTTCACTTCAGACTATTAAATAATAGCTTTCTATCAACTATTGAAAAATTAGTACAAAATGCTTATCTCTAATTTTTTCCTTGCAAAATTGTTTTGACTCTAAAACTAAAACAAGACGTCTGGTTAGCAATGCACTAGCTCATAGTTTTGGGAGGGGTAACCGGCAATTTTCAGAGGGGGTTGAATGGACCGTGAATTTTTTGGCAAAAAATGGCAAAAAAATCTGAAAATGACTTAAAACGCAAGTTTTTGCGAAAATGGGGGGGGTTTAAAGATGTGAATGCGATGTGTATTTTGTGTTTAAACCATCTTTGAAAGCATTTTTTCTATTCATTCAGGTACACACCTATTTTGAATGATGTACTTAGTATTCAGTTTCTTATAATTTTCAGCGGGTTTTTATACATAATCTTCGGTTGCGTAGCCGTCTTGCTACTCGTTTTGGGTCAACAGTTTCTGTCAAAGGTGAGCGTTAACATCATCAGTTATGTTTTTAGCTTTCACTTTTTCATGGAGTAAAAAATTTAAATTTGCCCCACTGGGTTCTCCAGTAGGGATGTGCCGGTTAAGCGGAACCGGCTGGAACCGACCATTTTTTGGAACCGGAACCGAGAACCGATTTTTTGTTATTCTAAGAACCGGAACCGATTTTTTGATTTTTTAAGAACCGAAACCGATCTTTTTTGGAGCTGGTTATCGGTTTTTTAAAATTAGAGTTAAATATCTAACTTCATAAAATTTAGTGAAGACATGAAGCAGCAATTCAACCTATTATTACCCAAAAGTTTACAGACTAAATTTAGTATTGTTCCGGGTGAATTATATTTTAAAAATAACAGTCGTTCTGCTTTTTCGCTATGTAGCCTGTCTCTGAGAGGGTCGTAAATGATTCCAGTGCAGCTGAACAGCTGTTCCGATGGAACGCTTGTAGCTGGCGCTGCAGTGGCGAATCTAAGGGGGCGGGGGAGGGAGCAATTTTTTCGCTCAAAAATAGAAGTACAGTGCTAGACACGAATGTTGACGCTCTAATATTCTGCACAGGACGATTGAGATTAGAGCGTCAACATTCGTTCGTGGCGATTAGTGTAAGGCTAGCTAAAATTTTTATTTAAATTTTTTTCGAAATATTTCGTTAAAGTAAAGCATCCATTTTACTTTAAACTACTCAGGCGAGGAAACTTAGAATTGTGAGAATGTCATAGTAGAATAAGATTTGTATCAATATGATTTAATTTAATAATTTCATATTCCGTGTTTTAATTTATAGTTGAGGGTTCAGAGGGATGTTATGTATTAAGGCTTAAGGTTTAAGGTTTAATTAATCAATTTGATTCAAGAATTTTATTTTTCGTCTTTTTACACGCATGTTATATATCTCCGATCTTGCACGACATGTATGTTTACTTTAATCAACTGATTTCATAGCATTTTATTTCATTTCGCTAAATTAATACAAGCAAATCATTTTAACGATCGTCTGCATACAGTGTTTCGTTTAGATGCGCAAGAAGCACGGCATGACAAAAAGGCCAGCAGCTGTGGAAATGGGTACAACTAAAAATGGTGATATCGATTATGACTGGATTCCAAAGGAATTGCTGCAACAGAATAAAAACATCCAACGTAAGTTATGAAATAATCTGATATTTGATGCATAATTAAATTAGATCGAAATGTTTTTTAAACAACTTTTGATTGTTTAAGAGGATATATGTAAGTTTGGTTTAGATTGTAAACCAATGAGTAGGTGTGTAAATAGATTTTGATTTGTAAGCACTAATCAAAATCTATATGCATACCTTCACATAATTGCTAAATGTTGTCATTATTATCAGTCCATTTTTTGGTAAGAGGAATCCCATTATAATATTTGAGCGAGTAGGTCTAAAGTACATAGAATTGTTTTCCATTAAAAATGTACTGGTGTCAAAAAGCAAACTAGCTTTTTTTGGCACGTTTTTGCCCCGTTAAATTTTTATCGATATTTCATACACAGAGGCGGATTTAAGGGTCGGAGGGCGGGGGGGGGGGCCGCCCTCTCTCCTCCATCGGCCAAAAATAATAGGCGAGATACAGAAAGGACATGTAATCTGCAATGATTTCTGGCCATCAGTGATCATAATTTCTCAAATTTTTCTGCCGCTTCGCGCCGGATAATACTTATTTATAACATTTATTTATTTTCCTGGCGGTCCGGAAGCCATATTTTTACCTCTGGAATAGGTTTTAGACGATTTCAAGAGCAGAAACAGCTTTTTTAGTATAGGTTTCTTCTATTTTTATTTTTTAAGCCTAGTTTTCCAAAATTTCCGATATTCTGCGTCAAATGCTATAACTACTGGAGATGGAGCAGTAATCCAAGCTTCCAAAGGTTCTTACGCTTTGATTTCACAAATTTTTCCGGCGCTTAAGCCTGATTTTCGCGAAAATCAAAGAAATTTAATTATTTTTTTCGGGCCAAATTGTCTAAAATTTCAAAATTTTTGGAAAAATGTTGCGCTAAAGGCGATTTTAAATAAAAGTAGGCAGTGCAAAACAACGCAACTTCGCACATGGACGGCAAATTATTGGACCTATTTTTGGACTGTTTTTTGGAAAAGTTGGGGTACTACCATCTTGGGAAAATCCTAGATCCGCCACCGCCCATACATTTAACGGATCGAAATTTTGGTTGGAGGTCTTCGGTCATTTTTAGAAGGGGGTTAATGGCCTCAAATTTTTAACCAAAGGCGGCTAAAAAAGCTAAAAAAACCAAAAACTTCAATTTTTTCAAAAATCGGGATTTTCTGGCTTTGAGGGGATGGGGGACGACTAACTTTGGGTTGGGAACCCCCTCATCACCCCTGTTACGCGTATGCGACACTCCGATTTTTCGGGGGGGGGGGGTAATGCCAATTAGTTAAATATTACTTCATCTGACAAATGTCCGTATAATATTACTTTCATTCCTATTTTTTCATACATCGATTTAGGTATATGCTTTATCCGAGTTGCTTGAGATATGAAGCTTTGAAGGATTTATTTCAAGATAATTTTATTGTTATTGTTTTTCTTCAATGATTATTTCACCTACCTCAAGCATAGTAGAATGCTTTAAAAGTAGGTGATGTAGAAATGAGTAGTTTGATTGGCCACCAAATCTTGGAACGTACTTTGATGGACCAACGAATAGAAACAGTTAAAGGATATAATGCCAATTTTTTCAGGTTTTAAAGTTCAAATTTTTATTTTTTACGCAAAATTGTTATAATTTTTTAAGTCTTGCTAAAGAAAAGCTGATGCATGCACTATTATTTCTGTTGAAAGCTGAAACGTATTCATGCAACCTACAGCGGAAGGTTTATAATCACACGTGGGCGTGGGGTATAAATGCACATAGGGGGTGAGAGGGTATTACCTCCTTCTGAAGGGTCAGCCGGACAGGTATTGTTCTGCGATTTTGAGCCGATGGAACGTTTGTTGCGTCATCTTTGAGGTCAAAAGCAGTAACGTCAAAATTTTTCCGGCGCTCCGCAATAGATTAGTACTTTTAAGTACTTTTTACTCAAAAAGCGCCCAAAATTGATAAATTTTTACATTTTTAAGTGATAAAAATGATATAATGCAGGCAAAATGGACTAAAAATGCTTTCAAAATACGAAATTACCACAAAAAGACGTTTTATGTTTTTTTACTATTTTGATCTTTAAAAAAAATCGTGAACGCTAAATTTACTGTTCTGAATTTTTGGGATATCACTTCCCTGCCGACTCTGACCTTGTGCACCTATGGCGTGGGGTTATGCATGCACCTCCCAGAAGGCCAAATACCTCCCCCAAACCAAAATACCCCTCTCTCTAGAATTCAATTTTGAAGTTTTTTGTGTTTTTTCCGCAATTTTTTGATGCCTGTGGATAGTGCTCGATGAGAAACGTTGAAAAGTGGCGTTTTTTCGCCATGCCACTATTTTTAAAACCATTTCTTGACCTTTAAAAAATCTTGCACACGCCCTCCCCCAGAATTTTGGTGCTGTTTTGCCCACCTATGTTTATGATTGAAATTTGGATGGGTCAGTATTCTTGAAAGAGAAATGATTATTTTTAACGGAAAAATAGAAATGACAAGCTCAACTTTTTCAAGATTAAAAATTTAAAGGGAAAATTCCCAAATAAAGCAAATTGGTGTGATTCGTCATATTTAATTTTGCTATCTCGCTATCTATTTACTCATTGTATTTCCGCACGTGATTGAACAGGCTAGGTACGGCAGTATTTCACGTGTAGGTTTACAATGTTTTTATTATTCATTATTTATTATTTTTTATTTCATTTATTTATTTAGTTATTTATATACTTTCTATTAATGCTTCTTTTCTTATTATTAATATTATTATTATCTTTATTATCATAATATTTATAGTATCTATAATTTTAATTCGTTTATTTATTTATTTATTCTTTTTTTGTAATGAGTACAGTCTAGCCGCCTAGACTGGTGCCGCTAGGTTGCAGTGACAGTCAGATGATTAAAGGCACGAAACTGTAACAATCTAATTCCTCTCTGATGACCTCGTCTGTTGATATTTGTTTTTCTTTCGTTCCATTTTTTGCTTTTTATTTTCAATGTAAGTTTTCTTTTTATAATCCTACCTATTTTTTCCTTTCAATAAGACTTTTGCGCCCCATAAAACATGTTATCTCTCATAATATAATTTTTTAGGTACACTTGTGCTATTTCACACGTCCGTTTTGTTTCTTTCGTACTAATGGCATGATGCACCTCTATCTATATCTATCTTTCTTTCTTCTCTCTTTGTTTTCTCTTTTTTTCAATTTTTTCTCTTTTCTTTTTTAGTATTTGCTCTTTTATTTATCTATTTATTTGCTTATTAGTTTTATTTTTTCTCATTTTTCTTTTTCTTTTCTTTTTTCTTTTTTTATTTGCTTCCTTCTCGTATTGATGATTTATCAATATTTGGATTAGTTTTTCATATTGAATTATGACCAGGGCGAAATTTTCAAGTCCGATGACTTTCAAAAGTGAAAAAGGGTCAAAACATTGAAGGTAGAGGCAAAAAACATTTTTTGAGAATGACTTATAGAAATTAAAGGAATCTTGGAGGTCTGTTCAATTTTGCCAGGTCTATCAGGTTCAGCGCACATTTACCACAATTAATATTTTCTGTTCGTTTAGAAAAGAGGGATGCGAGGTATCACCAGACAATCAGGAAAGATCAGTGATAAAATTAGATGACATACGATCCGTTGTTTTTCAATCTTGCTTTCGAGCGATCGTCAGTCAGTTAATCCTGCTATCCAATGCTAAGCGACCTGCTATTCAACCCTAAATTCTTTTTTTCGCTTGAACTCTTTGTCATGGGCTCGTGGCTTTTAAGGATACAATTGATACAAATTGCATTACTGGATGGAGCATGGTCGAAAATAGGATAAGTTATAAATCCTGATTTTTAGTTTTCATGCAAAATACTTTGTTAGCCAGAAAAATTTGTTTGAAGATTATCAGACTTATGCCTAATCATTGTCCCGCACGCGCGTGATGGTGGATTTTGGAGGGTTTGGGAGCATTAGGCGGGCTCAGGTGGGCGGCACGAAAATTCTGGGGGGGGGTGCAAGATTTTTCAAAGGTTAAAAATAGCCTCAAAAATGGTGGTATGGCGAAAAAAATACAATTTTTCAACGTTTCTCATCGAGCACTATCCATTGGCATCAAAAATTTGCGAAAAAACAACAAAATAAAAAAATTGAATCGGGGGGTATTTTGGTTTTTCGGGGTGATGCATACCCCCACCCCCACGCTCAGGTGTGAGGCACATTCCCTTTTAGCAACTGAGCGATTTTAATAAGGTTTGTAAACAGAAAAATGGACAGAGTACATATGGTTGCATTTACAAAGTCACAGTTGCAAAGCTGCTGCATTTGATTTTTAGGATGTCCCGTAATAAATGGTTAAAATATTGTCAATATTGTAATTATACGCTGTTTTCGATAAATTAAGGATTATTTCACTGACTATTTGCTTACTTGTTCATTTTTGTTCGATCCGTAGTATCTGCCTAATTTATGTATGACGTGTTACGTTCCTGTACAGATTATACGCGTGGTCGTTGGAAATGTATCTACCTATACTGAAATTATTGCATCGGTAAACGGTTGTTTGTTACGTTAATTGAAATTGCTTTTCATAGGAATACAATGACACATAGAAAAAGTTCACACCATAAGCATTATTGTATAAATTCCTGTTGAGTTTGAGCCTTTGCTTGTAAATTTTCCGACTTATTTTCCCTACTTTTAGTCGGCGATATCGCCGACTTTCTCGATTTATCATCGATATCGCCGACTTTCCCGATTTTTGTCGGCGATATCGCCGACTTTCCCGATTTTGTCGGCGATGTCGCCGACTAAAATCGTAAGAATAGGAACCCATCCTATTTTTCTACGATATCACCGATTTTTGGTGCATTGAAGTATGCGCTAGATATGCTGTTGTCTACTTAAGTTCATGTAGATCATCATAAAGTACTTATATGGGTACCACCAATCTAGGTGCCTGACTACATAACAAATCCTATTGATCAACACGTATTACGTACTTTTAGCTGCAAGTACGGAAAAACTATACTGCTAACTATCTTACGTCATGAATTTTAATTAGCTGAGGTACTCAACTGACTTTTCTGCACACATCTTGACAATGTGCTATTACATATTTGTATGTACGTACGTAACTACAAGTCCAATGGGGCCAAAATGCGAAAAATCGTATTAAACATTGAATTCCGAGGATCAATTGATTTTTAGGGGACTTTCAGATTCTGGGGGGCCTAGAGCATACGTGGGCAGCACGAAAATTCTAGAGGAGAGTAAAAATTTTTAAAAGGTCAAAAAATGGTCTTAAGAATGGTGGTAGGGCGAAAAAGCACCATTTTTTGATATTTCTTATTGAGCGCTATCCATTGGCATCAAAAAAACGCGAAAAATGCTAAAAAAATTCGAAAATCGATTTCTGGTAGGTATTCTGGTTTTCATGTTGTGTATTTTGCCTTCTGAGGGTCGCATACAGCCAAACCCCCCACGCCCACGTGTAGCTCAGAGCCTCCAGACCATAGATGCACAGCATGGTCAATCTGGGGGTCAGCCGGTACCATAAGGTCGAATTTTTTTCGGTTTCTAGGGCCAAAAACGACTGAAAAAGTGCTAGAAAAGTCGAATTAGCGCCAATTCTACCACAATTCATGATAAAGGACGAAATTCAGACACTTGTGAAAAAATTGCGATTTTTATCACCTTTTGTCCTTACTTATGCCCATTTTTCGAGAAAATTTCTGACTTGGCCGCAGACATGCACAGTAAAAAATTTCTGGGGAGGGTGGAGAGCAAAAATTTTTCTGGAGTTCTTTTTTTGGGCTAAAAACAAAAGGGTACGCGTTAAAAATTATGTATGTACCTATTGCCGACTTTCCCGATTTTGGTCGGTTTTTGTTCTGTTGTGCTGGTCATTATGTACATATGTATGTATCTATTGCCGAATCTCCCGATTCCAGTCGGCGATATCGCCGGAGTTTCCCGATTTTTGTCGGCGATATCCCCGATTCTTACGATTTTCCTGATTTTCGGTCGGCGATATCGCCGACTTTCGAATCGGCGATATCGCCGACTTTTCCGTTTTTGTCGGCTATATCGACGATTTTCCCGACTGAATCGGTAAAATCGGCGATATCGCCGACAAAAATCGGCGATAAAGCCGACTTTTACTTCTGAACCGGGCTTTAGTACGGATCAATTTCATCACACCTGATGCTGTTCAAAATTAAGTTTGAAATTTCATATAAGATTCCTCGATATGTTGGCATAGACGGGTACTATGAATCAAAATCTCCAAAAACTACCAAAAATTTATTTCTAAGGGTTCCAAAGATTCTTGAGGTGTCCAGCGGACCATAGATGGGCAGTAGGTATCCAACTTCTGGGGGTGTAGGTGGTGTAGAACTGGCAAAAATCCCAAAATTCAATTCTGGGGGTCAACCGGATTCCGGGCCGTAGATGCACAGCATAACTGATCTGTTAGGGGGTCAGAAATTGAGCTTTTCTTGGACAACATGACTTCAAAAACTGGTATAAGTGCTAAAATAGCTTCAAAACTATCTACATCATTCCAATTTCTGGTCAATTCCAAGCGCTTTAAAAATTTTTTTCCAATTTCCTTTCGTTTTTGGCCTTCATTTTGACTAGACCTAGGCCACTTGTCCGTTCTGTGGTGTCTAGCTACTCATGTGCATGCCTGTACGCACCAACATATCTTGATAAGGAAGGTTTAAAATGTTTTGCCCCATCAATTTTTCAACACTCTTGATCCGCAGTACTTGTAGCCGCCCAAACGTTTGAACCTAATGGACTATTTTTTATGGCCGTGTTTGCATAGTTTTCCATGTCAATCGATAGAGCTCAATGAGAAATGTCGAAACATGGTGTTTAGCCCCTATGTATACCTAATCAATTTTCCGGCAGGCTGGCAAAAATCCCAAAAAAACATGACAAAAGGTTTCTACCGGATTCTGGGGGTGCAACAAACTCCCATGCCCATGTGAGATCACAGCTACATTATATGAAGGCATCCTAGTTCTGAAGGGTCTTATTTAAACTCTGGATGGAACAAAGACAGCGGGAAACATGCGAAAAGTTCAATTGTTGTGGATTTATCGTCATCGCCAGCGTATTTCGAATTCTGCGCATCTAAACCCCATTCGCACTGTCATGATGTTGCTCGCAGCCCATGCATGGATAAACTTCGATTAAAAACATCGAAAAATGGTGTGACTCCATAGTGGATACTGCAGCAGCCTAATTAGGGAGGGGGGTCCGACGGGGCGAAATTGTCCAAATTAGTGCCAAAAATTTAATTCTAGAGGGGACTGACCTATTCCGGGGTTCAAACCATAGGTGGGCGAAACCAAAATTCTAGGGGAATGCAAGTTTTTTCAACGGTCAAAAAATTGTGGCATGACGAAAAACAACATTTTTCAACGTTTCTCATCGAGCAATATCCATTGGCATCGAAAAATTGCGAAAAAAACAATTTCAAAAATTGAATTCTGGGTTAATCCATACCCCCCACGCCCAGGTGTGGGTCAAACCCTCCATACGTGTACATATGTGCCTAACCACCAATCTGTCGGCACTCGACTTTTAAAGAATTTAATTTCATCTGCCATGCATATGGGGGTTTAGTGAAAGCACCTCAGAATACTTGACTGCAGAACCAATTTTCGATTTACACCCCCAAATCCCTACTCTGTGCATACATATGCTCATCGCCCATGGTTATTTCCAATGAAACGCGTTTGTGAAATATGAATCCGCTTTAATATGAATCGAACCACGCGGTGACGCAACGATAAAATCACTGGACAATCAGTATGCAAAAAAATTGATACAGTCCGGCGATTAAACGCTGCGTCAGGAAGGCAGTCATTTCATTAGAGAGAGAGCAGCAGAACTGCACTCGTCGTATGTAGGCATTGAGTAATCAATTTTGAACTAATACATAATAGAATTGCAGTCGGGAAAAATTCAAAAGGCAACAAAATTTCAGCCCAAAATCCTGATCCGGAAAACGAGGTCTTACAATTTTTTATGACGATTTCACATGAAGTCATCGGAATCACTAGCATTCTTGTTGGTTGACATGTTTTCCGTCTTCAAAAGGTTCGAATACGACCTCGCTTCCCTTTCTTCGGCCTTGCGTTTCTCTTCCTCCTCTTCGCGTTTCTTTTGTTCCCTCAAAAGTCGTTTTTTGTCCTCCCTTTCTAGCCTATCGCGTTCTTCACGCTCTTTTCGCAGATCTACTTGCTTATCTAAATTAATAAAAGCATTACGCAAAGCTGATTGATGTAATGTTATCGTAGATAAGCAGAATCTATGGACAATTTGCAGCGTACGTGGGTGGCACCGAAATTCTGGGGGCAGGGTGCAAGATTTTCAAAGATCAAAAAAATGGCCTTAAAAATGTGGCAAAAAACAACATTTTTCAACATTTTCCATCGAGCACTATCCATTGGCATCAAAACATTGCGAAAAAAAAATTTTTCAAAAATTGATTTCTGTGGGTATGATATTTTGGTTTATAGGGGGGAATTATTCGGCCTTCTGGGGGGGGGGTGCAAACTCCCAACCCCCACGCCCACGTGTGATTTGCAGGTCTGATAATTATATTGGAATGAAAAATGTCAAGAACAGTAGTCCAGCTTTTGATGTTTCTTTATCAGATGAAAAAAGATTTGAAATGATTTTCTTATCGTCGTCGTTAGGACCATTGAGAATACAAACCACAATAAAAAAGCGATTTAAAAACTTTGGAACCCTTCTGAAGTCAATTTGTGAAATTGTCCAGCGTTCCACATCTAGTAAACTTCATTTTTCTGCTCCAACAACTTTTAATGCCCTGACGTGTAACAATATTTGAAAAAGCTTTTAATAATGTAGAAAATATTTCATGAGCTCAAATCGCCTAACAGAACCTGTCTGTCCAGGGTGTTAGACCATACCTGGGCTTGGGGGGTATGCATGCTCCCCAGAAACCAAAACCCCCAGAATTCAATCTTTAAAAACACTTTATTTTTTTCCCGCAATTTTTCGATGCCAATGGATAGTGCTCGATGCGAAACATTGAAAAATGGTGTTTTCCGCCAAACACCATTTTTACGGCCATTTTTTAACCTTTGAAAAAATCTTGCACCCCCCTCCAGAACTTCGATACCGCCCACCTATGGATTAGACCCTCCGAAAATCCGGCAACTCACCCAGACCTCATAATTGAATTTTTGTCATCTTTTTTTGGAAAATTTTAGTCAGTTTTACACCATCCAGACCCCCAGAATTTGGCAGCAGCCCGTGTATGATTTACACCTTTTCATTTAGGCGTGAGGGTCTAAGGGTTCAGTCAGACCACTCATGGGCATGAGGAGTTTGACTGTACCCCGAGAATCCAACGGACCCCACCCAAATCGATAGAACCCAGCATTGAATTTTTAATGCTATTTTTCGCAATTTTGCCACATCGGACTCCCCAAAATTTGGTTGCTGCCCATGTATGGTTCAGACCACACATGGACGTGAGGGGGTTTGTACTAGGGATGTTCCGGTTCCAGTTTTTTCAAAAAAATCGGTTCCGGTTCCGGTTCCTGGAAAACAAGAATTTCGGTTCCGGTTCAACCGTCGGTTCCGGTTCCGGTTCTCGGTTCCTGTGTTAAAGTATATACGCTCTTGATAGCTTGACTTCACCGGAACATGTGACGATGTAATCGAAAGATAAATTATTCAGGAAGTCGTTTCTATCTGGCAACTGCACGTTCAAATAAGTTTTACGTCTAGTTGACAATTTACTTATAAATCACTGAAAATTATCTGTTTCTTAATTGGAGGCTTATACGAAATCGAAATGCTTAATTCATGACGAAGATCTGCTGCAATGGTGGAAAGAGAAGTCGAAGAATTTGCCGATTCTCGCGCTTATAGCTAAGCAGTATCCTGCAGCCAGTGGCGGATCTAGGATTTTCCTAAGGGTGCAGTATTCCAGCTTTTCCAAAAACGGTCGAAAATAGGTCCAAAAATTTGCCCTTAACGCGCGAAACAGCGTTTTTTCGGCGTTTTACAATGTATACTTTTACATTAAATCACTTTTGACGCAATATTTTTTCTTAAAATTTTAAAATTTTCGATAATTTTGTGCTAAAAATCACTAAAATTCTTTGACTTTATCAGAATTCTGGCGCGAAGCAATTTTTTTGTACAAGGTCCGTTTGACATGTACAAAGATGATCCCCAAAAGTCTTTGTACACACAAATTTTTGGGTACTATAATATGATACAGTAGCGATTTTAGTGAGGTAAAAACAGAGTTGTTCGACTTTTGGTAGTGTATTTCTGCTAATTTATGGGTCTCGAAGGGCAAAAATCACTAAGAATCGTCTTAAAACGGCGCGAAGCGCTAAAAATTTGACATTTTCCCTTTCGAAATGCAGTTTCTGCCATTATAAAGATAAATAGAGCACACAATCAGTCATTTCGACGCGAAGTGCCGTAAATTTCTGCGAATTTTAGACCTTTTTTTGTAATTTTTGTCTCTGCTAAAATCTTCGTACATGTTCAAAGACGGTCCCGAAAAGTCTTTGTACATCGGGAAAAATCTTTGCCGAAGACAAAAGAATCGTGGCGCGAAGCGCCGGAAAATTTGTGATATTAAGACGGATAGACGTCTAGAAGCATGATTTACAGCTTGATTTACTGTATTTATAGCATTTGATGCGAAACATCGAAATTTTGTTGAAAATAGAAGAAAACTATGCAAGAATAGCTGTTTCTGCTGCTAAAATTGTTTTGAAACCTACATGAACAGAAAATGGCTTCCAGGTGGCTAAGAAAGTAAATAAATGTCATTAATAGGTATCATCCGGCGCGTAGCGCCGAAAAAATTTGAGAAATTATGGTCACTGAGGGCCAAAAAATAATTGCAAATTGTATATCCATTCTCTATCTCGCCAAATATTTTTGGCAAAGGGGATGCAGCCCCCGCCCCCTTAGATTCGCCCCTGGTTGCAGCGCCAGCTACAAGCGTTCCATCGGAACAGCTGTTCAGTTGCACTGAAATCATTTACGACCCTCTCAGAAACAGGCTACATGGCGAAAAAGCAGACAGACTGTTATTTCTCAAATATAATTTACCTGGAACAATACTAAGTTTTAGTCTGTAAACTTTTGAGTAATAAAAGATTGAATTGCTGCTTCATGTCTTCACTAAATTTATGAAGTTCGATTTTTAACTCTAATTTTAAAAAACCGAGAACCGACTCCGAAAAAGATCGGTTCCGGTTCCGGTTCTTAGAAAATCAAAAAATCGGTTCCGGTTCCGGTTCTTAGAATATCAAAAAATCGGTTCTCAGTTCCGGTTCCGGTTCCAAAAAAATGGTCAGTTCCGACCGGTTCCGGTTAACCGGCACATTTCTAGTTTGTACCCCATTCCCAGATTACTGTAGACCCCCAGAATTCTATTTTTAGTAACATTTTTGGCACTTTTCCCCATCCTGACCCCCAGAATTTCCTTGCTGTCCATGTATTCTTCAGCCCAAGGGTGAGCATGAGGAAGTTCAGGGTTTATATCCTCCAAGATACCACAATATTCTCTAAGATTACGGTATACTCCCAGAATTTTATTTTTTGGCATGTTTGCTTGCAATTTTTTGGTTTTTATATCATCAGACCTCTAGAATTAGGTCACTGCCCTTTTATGACTCGGACTTCCTGGAGTCAAATAAATTGAATTTTCAGAGATTTTTTTCGCGATTGAGCCACATCATACCCTCAAGAATTCGGTTGCTCCGTATTCTGTATGTCCATGTATGCTTATGTTTTTTTTTGAAAAAAAACGAGTATTTTTTACAAGGGTCCCCAAAATAAAAATTGAAAATTCTTGAAGCGCACTATTTGAAAAAGCGCTAGAATAGATTTTAGCATCCTTTTGAACTTAGGCCCAAAATTTTCGGCGCTCCGCGCCGAATTCATTGTTCTTTGTATAATTTTTGTTTTCCTAATAGCCCAAGTTTGTATATAAAATGAAGAAATAAATTAGAATTTTCTGACGCTTCATGCATAATTATTTATTTTCCATATTGCTTGTCTGCAATCTACCTGATTTGAGTATGCAGCAAGTTTAAAATCTTTTGCCTTGCCATTTAATGCGACACGATCTTACAAGAAATGTGAAATCGAAATAATATTTTTGATTTTTTTAAAATTCTTTCCCTCTAATATGTCTCTCTACAAGTAGTTGTTAAGATATCCGATTTCAAAATTTTTGTCCCCCCAAACTCAGGTCAGCTACGCGCCTGTCTGTCGCATAGCCAGAACAAAAGAGGGAAAACAAGGTGGCGCAATCACCATTTTTTATCTACTCTCGTTTTCTCCAGCCTGTTCACTATTTCATTGCTGCGTTTTTCGACGGTGACATATCGCACTTCTTTATCATTGTGAAAACCAATCTGACCAACATCCATTTCACCGGTTTTCTTCAAATTTTGCCACAAAGTATACACGATCCGCACATTGTTCATTTTATTGCCTTTAATGCTATTAGCCTTCACAAGCTGAGCGCAATCGTCTAATAACTGGGACGGTAGGTCGTCAATAGTTTGACCCGGCTGCATTCGTAGATAAACGTGAGCGGATGAGACCTGCAGGAGCGGATTCTTGCAATAGAGCATACCATAGGCTTTTATATACATCACATGTTAATAATAGGACGAAGTGTATGTATACATAAACATATGTACCCAGGAAATGTAACACTGAAATTCAAACAAAAATTGAGTTTTTCGGCATTTTTTGAATGTCTAACGACTTTCAAATAGTAGAGCGATACTACGATGTTAAACCTACATTTTTCTTTCTTTTAAAAACTTTTATCTACATTTTTTCCGTCAACCATGGTTTTTTGTATTCGGCAAAGATTTTATCCCGATGTTCTGAGACTTTCTGGACTGTCTTTGTACATGTAAAAAGATTTTTGGGAAGACAAAAATTGTCTAAATTCCCAAACATTTTTGGCCATTCGCGCCGAAATGAGTATAATTGTCCGTCCTTTATATCTTTTTAATGACAGAATTTGCATTAAGAATAAAAAATGCTAAATTTTCCGGTACTTCGCGCCTTTTTGAGGCAATTTTTCGTAATTTTTGGCGTCTAAAACCAAAAAATTAGCAAAAATATACTACCAAACGTCGAAAAACGCTGTTAGCTGAATTTTAGACATTTCTTGAAATAAACGTATGGACAAATTAGTAAAACCAGAGCCATTAATGGAAAATTACGGCATTTCTATCATCTTCGATTTCTTTAGAGGCATTTAGGATTGATATGAAAAAGGTGAAATTCTGGTATTATTTAAATTTTTTCCTCTGAAATCATGGACCAGCTGTACTAATATGAAGATGTATTCAACTAAATTAAAAATTTTAGCACGTTTTATCCAAGGATGTTTCTGTTTGAACAAAAATTAATCCTTAAGTCTCACTGTGTCGATTAAAAGGATCAAGAGAAGAAACGGCTTTTGATATTTTCTATCAAAATTTTCAACCTCATCAGGTGACTCATTTAGATCATAGATGTTTCCAGATAAATTTATCGAACTCGACCGCTCGAATGGTGGTTTGTCCTTTTCCCGAGATGTAAAAAAAGCTTTGATTTGAAAGAAAGAATTGTCTTGAAATCAGAGGCGTAGCCAGGATTTTGGCTCGGGGGGGGACAAAAATTTTTTTAACTACTTTTGCATTGAATGCCAGTAACGTTATTTTTAGTAAAACTGAGTTTTTCGACCTTTCATAGTGTATCATAGCCATACCTGGGCAAGGGGTCCAATCAGGTTCAACCGGGTACCAGCCGGAGCAAGCTCGGTACCAGCCGGATGGTCCACCAGTTGCACCCTATGTTTTGTACATAAACTTTTTTTGGTGTGAAAATCGATTGGTTGGCTCCAAAAATCGGTTGCTGGGGTCTAAGAGTCGGTTGATGGGCTCCAAAATCGGTTGCTGGGTTTTAAAAATCGGTTGGATGGCTCTAAAAATCAATTGCTCCTGAGTTCAACTGATTTTTGGAGCCCATCAACTGATTTTTAGACCCCAGCAACCGATTTTTGGAGCTCAACAACCGATTTCTAGCCGCCAGCAACCGATTTTTGAGCTCACTAACCGATTCCTTGACCCCGGCAACCGATTTTTAGACCCCGGCAACCGATTTTTGGAGCCAACTAACCGGCTTACAAGACCCCAGCAACCGATTTTTATAGTCAACCAACCAATTTTTAGACCCCAGCAACTGATTTTCGGAACCTAGTAACGGATTTATGACCCCAGCAAACGATTTATAAGCCCAATAAGCGATTTAGGACCCATCAATCAATTTTTCGAGCTCACCAACCGATTTCTAGACCCTCAGCAACCGATTTTTGGAGCCAACCAAGCGGTTTTCAGACCCCAGCAACCAATTTCTATAGCCAACCAATCAACTTTTAGACCCCAGCAACTGATTTTCTTACTCCAATAACGGATTTAGGACCCAGCAAGCGATTTTTAAGCGATTTAGGACCCATCAATCAATTTTTCGAGCTCAGCAACAGATTTTTGGAGCCAACCAACCAATTTTTAGACCCCAGCAACTGATTTTCGGACCCCGATAACAAATTTAGGACCCCAGCAAGCGATTTTTAAACCCAATAAGCGACTCAGGACCCATCAATCAATTTTTCGAGCTCACTAACGATTTCTAGACCCCGGCAACTGATTTTTGGAGCTCACCAACCGATTTCTAGACTTCAGCAACCGATTTTAAGAGCCAACCAACCGGTTTTCAGACCCCAGCAACCGATTTTTATAGCCAACCAACCAACTTTTAGACCCTAGCAACTGATTTTCGGACCCCAATAACGGATTTAGGAACCCAACAGGCGATTTTTAAGCCCAATAAGCGATTTAGGACCCATCAATCAATTTTTCGAGCTCACAGACCGATTTGTAGACCCCGGCAACCGATTTTTGGAGCTCGCCCACCGATTTATAGACCTCAGCAACCGATTTTTGGAGCCAACCAACCGGTTTTCAGACCACAGCAACCGATTTTTGGACACCACCAACTGATTTTTTGACCATAGCAATCGATTTTTAGACCTCATCAACTGATTTTTGGAGCCCACCAGCTGGTTTTCAGACCCAAGCAACCGACTTTTAACCGCACTAACTGATTTTTGGAGCCCAGCAACTGATTTAGGACCCCAGCAACCGATTTTCAGAGCCAAGAACTGATTTTAAGACCCCTAGCAACCGATTTCCGGATCCCAACAACTGATTTTTTGACCCCAGCAATCGATTTTGAGACCTCAGCAACCGATTTTTGGGGTCCAGTCAACCGATTTTTGGAGCTCAGCAATCATTTTTTAGATTCCAACAACCGATTTTTAAATCCCGGCAACCAAATCGGTTACTGGGCTCTCTAAAAATCGGTACATAAGCATCATGGGGGAAGTTTCACCCACCGCAGAATCATTTTTCACCCCCGCAAAAAATTTTTCACCCCCCCCCCAGAATTGGCGATTTTTCAAAAGTTTCCTAAACTTACCTGAAATTGGTAGAAAAAGTGTCTTTTTAAGGGTTTTTGGCTATCTATTTGCTCAAAATCGCCAAATTTTCGGCGCTTCGCGCCATATATTTATGTTTTAAGCGATATATTGGTCAATTTATTCGACTTTTTTCGAAATCTTTTTCATGATTTTATGCTCTAGTAGGATAGAGTATCGTCAGAAACGCCAAAAAACGATGTTTTTTAACGCGTACCGGCCATTTTTGGGCCCAAAAAAGGCACTTTAGGTTTTCACTCCCGCAGAATTCCCATGCTGTGCATGTATGTATGTAAGTAATGCATAATTCAGAGATTATACTTAAGTAAGTAATGCCTAATTTAGAGAAAATAATAATTCGTCAGATCAAAATAAAACAGGATGTATTTTTGTGATCTTCTACACATCGATGTATAAAAAATACATACATACTTGTCTGTCCACCTGTTTTATGTGTAAATAACCGCTAGTCTTTTATACATACATAACTTGTTATTGATGTTTAGGCCGCGCCGAATTCGGACAATTTTTGTAATGCAAAATTGCGTTTCAAAAAGGTGGAATCTCAAAATTTTCCAGCGCTTCACGCCAAATAGATATAATTTTATTACTTGTTATTGATGCTTAAGCCGCGTCAAATTTGGACAATTTTTTCGTAACGCAAAATTGCGTTTCACAGAGGTTAAATTTCAAAAGTTTTCCGGCGCTTCGCGCCGAATTCGGATAATTTTTGTGATACAAAATTGCTTTTCAAAAAAGTGAAATCTCAAAATTTTCCGGCGCTTCGCGCCGAATTGATTTAATTTTATTACTTCTTATTGATGCTTAAGCCGCGCCAAATATGGACAATTTTTGTAATGCAAAATTGCATTTCACAAAGGTTAAATTTCAAATTTTTCCGGCACTTCGCGCCGAATTCGGATAATTTTTGTAATGCAATATTGCGTTTCAAAAAGGTGAAATCTCAAATTTTCTCGCGCTTCGCGCCGAATTGATTTAATTTTATTACTTGTTATTGATGCTTAAGCCGCGCCAAATTTGGACAATTTTTGTAATGCAAAATTGCGTTTTGAAGAGGTGGAATCTAAAAATTTTCCGGCGCTTCGCGCCGAATCGATTTGATTTTATTACTTGTTCTTGATGCTTAAGCCGCGCCAAATTTGGACAATTTTTGTAATGCAAAATTGAATTTCACAGAGGTTAAATTTCAAAATTTTTCGCGCTTCGCGCCGAATTCGGATAATTTTTGTGATGCAATATTGCGTTTCAAAAAGGTGGAATCTCAAAATTTTCCAGCGCTTCGCGCCGAATTGATTTAATTTTATTACTTCTTATTGATGCTTAAGCCGCGCCAAATTTGGACAATTTTTGTAATGCAAAATCGCGTTTCAAAAAGGTGGAATCTAAAATTTTTCCGGCGCTTCGCGCCTAATGGATTTAATTTTATTACTTGTTCTTGATGCTTAAGCCGCGCCAAATTCGGACAATTTTTGTAATGTAAAATTGCATTTCACAAAGGTTAAATCTCAAAATAATTGATTTAATTTTATTATTCGTTATCGATGTTTAGAGGTTGCGCTGAATTATGACAATTTTCGTGCATTTCAAGCAGGATTTATATTTAAAATGAAAACGTATATACTATTTGACGACATGAAAATGAGGAACTCTGTAGAAGTTTTATTTTTACACAATGACTTGCATAGAAAATAAGCATATTAAAGGCGGTGAATGTCTCCTCAAGATTAAAGGTCAATTGTTACTAAAGTAATGAGTTTTTAAACATAATTGCTATGCAAATTATCGATTGCACTATTTTTTTACACCATACTAATTTTGACACACCATTTTTAATTAAAAAATTATGTCGCGAGAAATAGTGCGACTTCGCGTGAAATTATGAATGGACTTTGCGTGGAAGCAAGACTAACATGTTAAAAATCAATCACTTTTCTTACTTAAGCAACCAACCAAAAAATTGGGCTCCGGTACCAGCCGAGACTTTAAGGCTTGCCCAGCTATGATCCTAGCTAATTTATGGGTTTCTGACGATCAAAAATACAAAAAGTGTTACGCGGCGTGAAGCGCCGAAAATTTTTGGAATTTCTACCGTATTTAGAATTTACGGCCTTTCTATTGACAAACAGTTCGGAAATCATAAGTGGCGCAAAGTGCCAAGAAATTTAGTCATTTTTTACCGCCCTTAACATTTGGTTGCTCTGTGAATACTTATAGTCTGACAGAGCAGAAAATTATCAAATTTGTACAAAATAATTTTGACACTTCAAGCTACTAACAAGAAAACTGCGAATTACTAACTTTGTGTGAAGATATTTTGAGTGATTCAAGTTTCTGAACGCAATGCTGGAGCTTTACAAAAAGAAAAAACAGTAACTAGCGGCGCTATGCGGCGGAAAATTTTTAACGTTTTTGCACTATAAACTTAATTTATACCGCTAAAATCATACAAAACAGACAAATTAATGCCGGCGCGAAACGCCGGGAATTTTTAGAAATTCCTAACCCTTTTACCTGGCTTGTTCTCTCTAAAATCTCGTTGCACATGTGCAACGAGATTTTACAGATGCGGGGGTCTGGGGTGGCGCACTCAAGCGTTCCCAGCGGGGTCCGGGGCAGAGTCCCGGAAAATTTAGTAAAAAAAGCATTTTAATGTTAAATTGTAACGTTAAAATTTTCGCAAAATCGGCCAAATCTCCGATCTAAATCAAGCCCAAAAACACTTAAAATCGATGAACTCCTACATTGAACAAAACTTCTGAGCTGAAATGCGTTTTTCGACCTCTGCTTATTACATAGCGCAGCAACGGGTCGCTGCCAATAAGATATAGAAAAATGTATCAATGAAAATTTTGTTCTTACCGTTTTCAGGCTCATTTGTGGCCTTCTTAAATATTAACAATATGCAGTTCAGAAAACAGGAAATGCGCAAAAACATAAGAAAATTTGGCCATCACTTTCATTTAAAATAGGATTATGTGTCCTTGTAACGAAAGAAAAACAAAGCAAAGAATAGACAAACTGGTACAAAATCATTTTCGCACTTTTCTATTATGCTCAACAAGCATGCGCAATTTCATTCAACGAACAAATAGTGCAATAAATTACTAAAGTGATGCGAAGTACTGGATTATTTTAGCTGATTCGAGCTTTTGAATTCATTGGATCTATATAACAATAAATAATAATGACTCGGTGGGAAGCGCCGAAAATTTTTTTGACGTTTTTGTCTTTTTGAACTCAGTTTTCTGAACACACATTATTGCAACAGAAAAATCAACAATATTTTCAGAAAAATTTCGGGGGGGGGCATGTGCTCCCAATGCCCCCCTGGCTACGCCTATGCTTGAAATAACTGGAAAAGACTAAATAAGATCTTATGAACTCGAACCGAACCTCTGAAAATTCTTTTAGTAGAGCTTTCTTCAGTCCAGTTCGATGAAGAGACATGGATTTTTAACTCTTTGTGTATCAAGGAAATCAATATGCTAAAACTGTTGGATATAAAAGGATGAAAAGATATTCATAATAAATTTTATTTCACCATCTCCATCGATTTCAATGCAAATTTCAACAAATTTCCATCTGAGGTGTTCACTAAAAGTGTCTGGTTTCTGAAGAAAGAAAATGCAAAAAAAATTAATTAAAACTTGATATTTTTACCGTTTTCAAATAGATTCTACGGCCTTTTTATTGACAAATAATCGATGAATTGAGAAGTTTAATTATTTTCACCATCCTTAACACCATTTTGAAGTTTTGTGAAGCAGTTTAAGAAAAATTGTCAAATTTGTAGAGAGCAAATTTGAAATATTTATTTTAAGTTCAGGTCAAGTTCAGTCTTCTAATAAATAAATATTGCAAATTACTCAAATAAGAAAGTACTCGTAGATACCGGAATCTTTTGACCGATTCAATCTTACAGAACCTAAATGCTGGAAGTTTATAAAGATAAGATACACAGTAATCGACGCATCTTTTCTCAATTCAATTTTTACCGCTATCAAGGCATACCGAAAAGCAGTGTTTTTTTGTACGAGGTCCGTTTGTACATGTACAAAGACGATCCCCAGAAGTCTTTGTACATTTTGTACACACAAATTTTTGGGTACTATAATATGGTAGGGTAGCGATTTTAGTGTATTGAAAACAAAGTTGTTCGACCTTTGTTAGTGTATTTTAGCTAATTTCTGGGTCTCTCAGGGCACAAATCACTGAGAATCATCTTAAAACGGCGCGAAACGCCAGGAAATTTGACATTTTTCCTTTCAAAATGCAATTTCTGCCATTATAAATATATACAGAACATACAAATCAGAAAATTTTTGCGAATTTTAGACCTTTTTTGCAATTTGCAATTTTTAACTTCCCAAAAAACTTTGTACATATACAAAGACGGTCCCGGAAAGTCTGTGTACACCGGGAAAAAGCTTTGCCGAATACAAAAAACCATGCCGAAAAGACAAATTTTTGGCGCGAAGCGACGGAAATTTCTAGAAATTTAGACACTATTGCTAATTTTGTTCTCCAAGATTCGTTGTCCATGTACAAAGACGGTCCTGAAAAGCTTTTATACATGGGCAAATAAATCTGTGTTAAATACTAAAATATGCCTTCTGCCTTAAAATGTCTTCGTAAATTATACAAAAATTGCTCCAAAAATTTTGTGCGAGCCTCAGTCACACACAGGTGCATAAAAAATTTGCATAACCTAGTCCGTATCCAGGACTTCATTTTAGCAAGGTTATCCAAAATTTTGAAAATGTATATAATGCGCTGAGAAGCGATTTTACGTAATAAAACGATATTTTTAAAGTGTTAAGCATTTTTGACTCAGTTTTGCAGCTTGTGATAATACATATATAACACTCAAGTGACTTGGGAAGAATTATGGTGGTTTAACTCTTTCAAAATCAATTTCATAGCCTTACAGTCAATTCTGCAACCGGTGACGGATTGAGGGATAATAGATATCTCAACTTTTTCAAAAATAGGTCCAAAAATATGCCATTCACATAAAAAATGGTGTTTTCGGCGTTTTACAAATCCCAGGGCGCCAATAAAGTAAATAAATGTTATTAACAGTTACGATCCGGCCGGCGCGAAGCGCCGGAAAATTTTTTTAGAAATTATGATCATTTACGGTCAAAAATCATTGCAATCCATTCTTTATCTTAGGCTAATGGATGGCTCACTTATCTGCAACTACATATCTGAAGTTGTATGGAAAGAACGCAGAAAATATTTTGATTATATTTTGTTCAATTTATTCGACTATTTTAATTTTTGTCGAAACTTTTTATGTTTTTTACATTTACTAACCCAGCATTTTGGGGCCCAGATGATGCACTTTAGGATTTCACCCCCATAATTCCCATACTGTGAATAAATATGTTGGTTAGTTGGCTGGTTGTTTGATTGATTGGTTGGTTGGCTGGTTGATTGGTTGGCTACTTGGTTAATTGGTTGGTTGGTTCATTGATTGATTGAGTGGTTGATTGGTTTGAATGGCTATTTGATTGGTTGGCTAGTTGGTTGGAGGAGGAATTGGTTGGTTGGTCAGTAAGTTAGTTGGTTGGTTTGGTTAGTTAGTTGTTTGGTGGTTGATGGCAGTGATCGGACCGAGGCCTCGGCAAGCCTCGGCGTTTTTTGGAGCCTCGGCCTCGGCGCCGAGGGCGAAGCTGAAAAGTGCCGAGGCGCCAAGGGTTGAAATCAAATTTGAATAAGTTTAATATGTCCGTTGAATATTAACTTTTTAGAATGCATCTGCAGTACAAAGGCTATTTTTTACCTATAGACTTTCCTTGTGGTTTAAGTCGCGTACCCAGTTACACAAAGTTACATACAGCAAAGTGCCAATTTATTATTCATGTGATGACTAAGTTTTAATTCTCATGCTTGCTACATGGATCGGAAACACACATTCCCGAAGGGAGGGGTGAGGGAGGTTTATTACCCCCTCTCAGGGTACAAGACTCAAGTCACTGTCAGACGATTTTTGGTGAAAACCTTTTGAATATTTTTGAACCTAATTTTTACTATGGCAAAAGTGCAGCTAACTATTAGAATTTCCCGAAGTGATACAGTATTTTTGAATGTAAGCAAGAGTAAATAGACAAACTGTCACTATAAAACATGCATGTAACAGCTCAAAATTTTCGGGAGGGGCTCCTCGGCATACATGTAACGGCTAGAAATTTCGGGTGGGGGATTAGCGACTCTAATTCTATGTCAAAAATGGCAAAAGCACCTAAAATAGCCAACAAAGCGCAAATTTTCGCCAAAAATGGGGAGGGTGGGTCAAAATTTTCTGACGTTGGAATGAAGGGTTAGGGGGAGACGTCCAACCCTGGGTGGGTGGGGAATTCCCTAAAGCCCTTCCTGTTACACGTATGGTTTTCGGCCATTTTTATGGGAGAGGGCGTAAATGATTACGAATTTTCGGCCGAAAATCGCAAAAACGCACCTAAAAATGGACAATAAATGCAGGTTTTGCCAAAAATCAATTTCGGCTCGTGCATTTTTTGGAGCCATTTTTATACAATATTAAAATACTTTCTTGGACAAAGTGATATTAATTATATCGTTTTTCAGTATTTTTTTAGAAAATTTCAAAAAATTTTCGGCGCTTCGCGCAAAATATCGCTAATATACTGTATTTAGATTGAAGCAGAGGCATTAAACACTCAAAAATCAATTTTTGTGTAATCTAGGCATCTTTATGCAGATTAAAATATCTTTTGTATCCATTTATACTGTTTTTAAAAATTTTATGCAAAACAAGTACTATTTAATAACTCGGCACATTTAGCCGTTCAAAGATAAAATTGACTAATTTATCCTAATGTTGCATTGGATTTCTAAGCACAGTAGTGCTTATTACAAGATTTAATTGGCATAATATAATATCTGTAATATTTCTGATTTTGTAGTACAAGTTGTTTTAGCTTTCTCAGTCAAGTTTTATGTGTAAATTTCATCAAAAGCTCATAAAAATTTCGGCGCTTCGCGCCAAATAATCTTATGAACTATATCCAGGCCGAATTATCACATTTAGGACTACGGTTTTTTGTATTCGGCAAAGATTTTTCATAATGTACAGAGACTTTTCAGGACTGTCTTTGTACATACACAAAGATTTTTGGAGAGACAAAAACTGTAAAAAGGTGTAAAATTCCCGACAATTTTCGGCGCATCGGTAATTGTCTGTCCTATATATCTTTAAAATAGTAGAATTTGCATTTAGAATGGAAAAAAGTGTCAAATATTCAGAGACCCAGCAATTAGCTAAGATACGCTACCGAAGGTCGAAAACCCCTTTTTTACCACACTAAATCGCTACTGTACCATACTATAATAGTACACAAAAATTTGCATGTACAAAATGTTCAAAGACTTTTGGATACCATTTTTGTACATGTAAAAAGGTATCTTGCACAAAAAAACACTGTTTAGGACTGCATGCCGGTTGCAGGTCACACACTGGCAGTATGTAAAAATGTGTATGTTTAAAAATATATTTATATAAAATATCTACAAAAATTTGTTCGCTCATACAAAGACACTACTTAATTTACTGGTCCCCCATTTTGGGATTTCACCCTTCCCTCAACTCTGGACCTTGGGAAACTATGATCGGAAAGTACAGTGCAGTTTCTGTCATATTACCTACCACACCAGAATTGGATGACTGAAAATGCGTGTTTAAACATGCATTACTGCAAAAGCGAGCACAACAATGGCTACAGTTCTGTCTTTACTTAGCTTATTTCGTTTGTTCGTTTATTTCTTTGACACTGTTTTCTTATTTATGTATAGTAATAAAAGTTTTTAAGTGCTTGTTCAGCCATATTTTTTATTATATTTTCCAAGTCTTCAACGGCAACTTGTAAAATTGAGTATGCTTTCATTCTGCTGACTTTATTCAATAAATCCTTCACACATTTAATCTACTATTATTGAAAATGGCATTCGATAAAGTGTTCAATATTACGATTATTCTCTAGCTCTTGTGCAAACAAAATATTCTAAGTGTACTATTTATGGGTATAGGTGTATAAGCTTGACCCTCGGCATTACCCTCGGCCTCGGCCTCGGCCGAGGCAAGGATTTCAAGGCGACTCGGCCTCGGCCGAGGGTCCAAGAAGTACCCTCGGTCCGATCACTGGTTGATGGTTGGTTGGATGCTTGGTTTGATTGAGGTTGGTTGGTCGTTAGTTGGATGGTTAATTGGTTGGCTAGTTCGTAGATTGATAGGTTGGTTGATTGGCTAGTTCGTCAGTTAGTTAATTGGTTAGCTAGTTTGTTGGTTGGCTAGTTCGTTAATTGGTTGGTTGATTGGTTAGTTGGCTACTTCATTGGTTGGTTGATTTGTTAGTTGGTTGGTAAGCTAGTTCGTTGGTTGGTAATTCGTTGCTTAGTTGGTTAGTTGGCTAATTCGTTGGCTGGTTGGCTAGTTTGTTAGTTGGTTGGTTGGTTGGCTGGTTGAATGACTGATTGGGCTAATATCTAAATGATATATTAGCATGTTTTTGTACTTGTACATTTGTTTTGCAGAGTTTATCTTTGTTTTTTCACTAAGAATTCAGGTGATACTCGCGATCTTCCCAGGTGTACCGAGCGGTCTTCAGGTGATACTAGGTTGAACCGGGTTCAATTCATTGTCCAGGAATGGATTCACTCCATGATGACTTTCAAGCAAGTATGTACATTTTTAAGCTAATTTTAGGTGCACTTTGATAGAAGGTCATTCACTTCCTCATCCAAGAGTTTAGTTTTTAGTTTTTCACTCAAAGCTTTGAGCCCTTACATGTAAGAAAGAATCCAATATTTATTTGAGGTAGAAGTAAATTAAATTACATTTAGCGCCGAGCAACTGCTAACGCACTGACTCAGGCAAAATCGCAAAACAAGCAGAATATACGTAGGAAAACTCCCACACCTAACTTATGAAAGCCAGAGAGGTTACGACAAACTGACAGTAGAATCAACAATTAAATATACTTTGTACCTTGTCAACATGGAACCATAGATCTTCAGGCCAACCCCATCGAATCAGATCTTCATTTTCGTGTTTGTCAACACCCATATAAATTAACGCAGGCGGCTGGACTACATTTGATGTAAAATAGATTACCATCTTATAATCCTAAAGAAGCATGATTTATTATGATCTATGAAAACTAAAGTTTGCGTAAAACATGTTAAAAGTTAAAATTTCCGGCAACTTGCTATAATTAAGAATTTATTGTCTGATTAGAGCTGAAAACCACAAAAAGGCGAAAAGTTTGAATGAATAAAGACATATCTGCATACCTACATGCAGGCCCATATCCGGGAATTGGTTTTGAAGGGAGGAACGACCAAAATTTTTGGAACCGTAAGGGGGGACCAAAGGATGAATTTTAGATTGCGAATTTTGCTATCCGGATACTTTAGATACGTTTAGAATCCAATAGAAGCCATGCTTTTAGGGCCGGGGTGGCGCGCTTGAGCGCCTCTCAGCTGTGTCCGAGGCAGAGCCCCAAAAAATTTTGTAGAACATTTCAATTTTGAGTCATAACCATAGACAAAGCCAGAATTTTCGCCAGAAGGGAAATCCAAAAATGTTTTTTTATCTAAAAAAAACCCATATAAACGAGTGGGAACAATTAAATACATAACGTGGTTTTTCATCGTCCTACACTATTTGAGCAATAAAAAACTTTATTTATTTGAAATTGTTTTGTTTTTGACGGGAAAAATGCTTATTATGCGCGAAGTGTTAATTTTTTTACTTATCCTGCAATAAAATGATAGAAACTGCCAAAAGATAAAAATAGGCATGCGACCATATTGCTTAATTCATGAACATGTCGAAATTTTCTAGAGGGGGATTTCCCTTCCCCTAGTGGTCGTAAGGTTAAAATTTTTACGAGACAGCCAAATTGTTGTTCTGAATTCACCTTAAAAATTTTAAGCTCATACATAATCATCATCAAAAAATTGTTGTCATTGCTTTTTGAACAAATCTAATTTTCTGCATAAAGCCTGTGCAGGACAGAAGACATAGATGGAAAATACACTTTGTGATATATAAAGAGTAAAAATGGAGTTGTTGTAGTTGTTGTAATTGCCGTCACATGTCGTCATCCATCGATCGATCAAAGGTCTAGAGAGGCCACTACTTATTGTGGCCCTTTCCATAAGTCACAAACACGAGCTTGTGTTGGTCGGGATGGACAGTTGAAGAGGTGTCGTGTATCTTCTGTTGCCGCCAAACAACGTGGGCAGGTGTCAGGTGTGAGGCCGCTGGAGTCGAGTTTGCTGTGCGTGGACGCCAGGATGTAACTGTAGCCACATCTAAGTTGGGCTAAGGTGGATCTTGTTTAGCGAAGTAAAAATAAACAGAGCTATAATAAGCATTCTTTCCACAAGAGCCGCAGGGAAAGCGGTTCACATGAGTATGTAGGTCCCGGATTTGACTCGACACCAGCACGTAGTAGCAGTAATTGGAGCAGCATGGCTGGTAAGTGCTGCTCCGCATATAAAAACCCAAATCGATCGATGGATTTCTCCATGTGCGGAGAGGTTGTACGTCGTTTGATCCAACTGTAGATATTGAAGTTGGGACAGGCACACTTGCCTAGATCGTAGTTGATCGACGACGAAAGCGACGGAGTGTTTAAACCGCGCGCTTGGGACTAAATAGACTTCAATTATGATTGAAAAATTCGGCGTAAATTTTTTGCGATTTTTGGCTAAAACTTTATCACAGTTTCCCGTTATCAAAGTCAGCCCACCTTACCTTACCTACAAAGAACACTGACGAGCGCTCTATTTCTGAACTTTTTCTGACGCGACATTCCAAAAATGTCAATCAAAATCTGAAATATAAAAAAATTTGCGCATGCCTAGGCTAAATTGGCGTCTACGGGATGGATTGGGCGTTTATATTCTGAATTTTCTTCATTTCTAGGCTGGCTTCCGCTTTCAAAGTTGCCAACACACCTGGGCGTGGGGGGAGTTTGGGGGTATGCACCCCCGAAGAAATCAAGATACCCCCATTGATCAATTTTTGAAATTTTTTTTGTTTTTTCTGCAATTTTTTGATGCCAATGGATAGTGCTCGATGAGAAATGTTAAAAATGGTGTTTCTTTCGCCTTACCACCATTTTTAAGGCCATTTTTTGATCTTTGAAAAATCTTGCACCCCCCAGAATTTTCGGCTCTTATGCAGTTTAGGACTAAATTTCGAAAAAAATTTTCTTCGTATTTTTGCATATTCTAGGGTAATTTTGCACGATGACGACGAATTTAGCATTCATCTTTCATTTCTGTCAAAATTTATGTGAAAAATCAGTTTTTTTGTCATTTTTGTGAACCATTCAAACAAATTTTCTTAGCTTTTTTGCACATTCTAGGATAATTTTGCATGCTGATGATGAATTTAGCATTCATTTTACATTTCCATCAAAATTTGAGTGAAAAATCAGGTTTTTTGTCATTCTTAGAAAAACTTTCAAAAAAAATTTTTCATCATATTTTTGCACATCAGGGTTACCAATGTCTTAGGCTTAAGCTTAGCTATGCGCATTCACATTGATGCCAGCGCATGGGCTAAGCCTGAGATAAATAGAGCGAAAATTGCGGAGCGAGTGGAGCAATTTTTGCTCCATTTATGCCTTAAGGCTTAGCCCATGTCTAACACCGATCTGAATCCGCAAGCAATTGCTGTCGCCACAAATTGAAAACTGAAAAATACCCCAAACGCCATTTTTTCCTTTTTTCGCCTACCCTTAAGCACGTGAACTTCAACAGCCTGTAACTCGGTCAATAATGCCGACCGCCACTTAATTCTTTCAAATATGAACTCCCCACCCCAAAGTCAGTTAGAAAATGTCCTTTTTTTGAAAATTTGACACTTTCCAGTATTGTAAATTCCGTCCGAAATGAATGCTAAATTCGTCATCAGCGTGCAAAACTACCCTAGAATGTACAAAAATATGAAAAAAAATTTTCTGAAATTTTTCTCAAAAATGACAAAAAACCTGACTTTTCTCCCAAATTTTGACGTAAATGAAAAACGAATGCATAATTCACCATCGACGTGCAAAATTACCCTGGAATGTGCAAAAAACACGGAGAACATTTTTGTTGTTAAAATTTTTCACAAAAATGACAAGAAACCTCATTTTCACCCAAATTTTGTCTGAAATCAAAAATAAATGCTGGGTTCACACCTGGGCAATGCCCCATATCGGCCCATCACCAGGATGGGCCGAACCAAAAGTTGGACGGGGCGAAGGGGTAACTTGGACGGGGCTATATTTTGTACAGGGAGAAAATTTTTGGAGATAATTTAAGTAAATGTATATCATGATCATGATATAAATGTATATCATGACAGTATATCATGATCAGTTTGCAAAACATGCACAGGAACCATCTTATTACACTGATCGACACCTTTTTCATGGATGGACCCACCTTTTTTCAGTGACTGACCCACTGATTAAGTGAACGACCCGCCTTTTTCAGGCATGGACCCATTTTTTTCAGGGACAGACAGACCTTTTTCAGGGTCTAGGGACCCACCCACCCTTTTGGCTGGAAGTTGGACGGGGCGAACCGTCAGCCATTGCCCAGGTATGGCTGGGTTCGTTATCAGCGTGCAAAATTACCCCATAAAATAGTGATTTTGGATATAGAAAAATTTTCAAAATTTTTGTCCTCCTAAACTGCATAAGTGCCAAATTTTCTTGCTGCCCAGTGCCCACGTATGGTTACCAAGTGCTCTTGTCAAAAAAACCCTCGATTTTTACCTCAAACTGCCTAAAAAACCCTGACCAACGATTAAGCATAGGCACAAAAAATGCCTCTAACGGCCTCAAAAAGCCCCCAAAATGGGAGAAAAACCCGCAACTTGGCAACCAGTGTTGCCAGCTAAAAATACCAAAATCTCGCTAAAATTTGAAAATGTACTGTTTTGTGAATAGACTACCTCCTCTTTGGAATAGTTTGCCAGAAGAAGTTGTGAATGCCCCGAACTTTCCCTCCTTCAGCAGTCGTTTAGAGAAAATTAGTTTTACCTTAAGTGCAAACCGTCTTTATAGTCCTTGCACTGGTTATTGATATTACACATTGTCATATCACAGTAATCTATAGTTCAAATTGCATCGCATTGATGTCATTTTATTGTATTTACTTTGATTTTTCCTTTTTTCAATCAGACCAAACTTGTATTGTTTTAATTCCGTCTGTTGCAATAAGCTATCTCGTATTTCGTATAAGCAGTAATTATATGCAGTCAACTGCAGGTAATATAGCATACAATGCAAAATTATATGCAGTCAAAAACCAGCGGCCTAGACTGCAGGTAATATAGCACACAACGTAAAATTATATGCAGTCAAAAACCAGCGGCCTGGACTGCAGGTAATATAGCACACAATGTGATATTATATGCAGTCAAGTTGAATGCATATTAATATGGGAAGCTGGCGCTGTGCTCGCATTTTAACCTGTAGTAGATGGTTTTAGAAGGTACTTTTATTTGAGATGGTCTGGCAGATTTGCTTCCTCACTAGAGAATATTTTTTTGCGTCGCATGGGTAGCAGCTTCAATAGCTGCCCAGTCACCCATTAGCGCATTTTGATGGGCCAGTGTAAGCACTGGTCCTGCATGATAGATATTGAGTAGTTGTTGCCAGGGGGCGTACGCATGATTCTTTTTGGGAAGGGGGGGGCGGTCCAAAATTGGTGACCCTATATTTTGGGATTTGTTAGCCGGGGCACCAAATGAAGTGCATTTTCTGACGTTTTCGAAAGTGCACTTTCCAATAAGCTCATAAAATTCAACAAATTCAACGTTTTACAAAGAAAATTTATTTTCTCTCAATAAACTATGAAAAATTGCATTTTTTGGCCGCGCCTGGACCTAAATTAGCGAAAATAATGATTGCGCCAAAAATTTTGAGATTTTTTGGTGAAAAGATGCCAATTTTCACGCATTTCCCCACCTTTTCAAAATTATTTTTGGGCTAAGGGTGGGGCGGCCGCCCCCCTGCGCACGCCCATGGTTGTTGGTGTTCTTGTCCCCCATTCTGGGGAATTGTTTTATTGCAGAGGAAATGAAATGCTTCGCAAATATGTACGTACCAGAGATTAAAGGTTGAAGGCTAAAGGAAAGGCTTTTCACCCACAAGTGGGTATTACCTGCACATCAGAGACGTGTTTCTCGCTGAGATACCGCAAGGGGTCGCGACTCCCAAGGGCTTTAACCTCCGCCACACAAGTGCAGCTTCCCATTCATCAACCCTGGAGGGATGAAAGGAACATGATGAAAAGAACAGCGTCAACGTGGTTTTGAACCTAGAACCTTGCGATCCGTAGGTTTATGTGTTAACCACTCGGCGTCTTTCCGACTACCAGAGGAAAGTAGAGTAACTATAAAAAAAAGTAACTACCAGAGAAAAACCCTTTTTTTTACTAAATAAGTTTGATGCATTTTTAACAGCAGATGATTTCAATATCGTGTGTGTGTGTGTGAATCCTGGTTAACTCCTAGTGTATCTAATGGCTTACTTTGCAATTTAAACTGTTTTAATGTGTATCGTTTCGATAGGATCAATCGAAAAGGTGGAGGTGTTTTTATTCTTTCAAAAAGTACTTTAAAATCCTACTTGCCGAAAGTACCGGAAAATCTTTTCAGTGAAGAAATAGTTATTGTTGATTTCATTGGCGTAAGCTCAAAGATTCGTGTGCTACTTTTTTACAGGGCGCCGGATTATGATTTCTCCCACATGAGAATGCTTTGCCGTGTTATAGAATGGGCCTCTCAGATACAGTATCCTTTTGTCATATTAGGTGATTTAAATTTTCCTAATGTAGACTGGTGTAGTTTTATTTTACCTTCGAGTCCTATTAACCGATCTTTTTGCGAGTGCATGCTTTCTCTGTCTTTTAGTCAAAAAGTTTCTGAACCAACACACGGTATGCATATTTTAGATGTTATTTTTGATGCCCATTATCGAAAACGTTGAAGTCAACCCACCTTTTTCTACTAGTGATCACTCGGTTGTTACTTTTTCTCTTAAATGTTCTATCTTGGAAGAAAAAGTTCAGCTAAACTTAATTTTCGCAGAGCAAATTATGATCAGATTGAATTATTTTTGTCCGCAATTTTGTGGCCTGACATTTTTTGGATTGCGTTACTTGTGATGATTTCTACAACAAATTTTTGTCTGTTATAAATCCTTTAATTTCCCAGCATGTTCCAAAAATTGAAGCTAAACCTGCAACTGTGAAAAGATACCCAATGAACATAAGAAAGCTGGTTGCTAAAAAACTGAGGCTGTGGCATGTTTAAAAACAGAGAAAAACGCCTGAATCTAAAGCTGTTTATAATGACTGTGCAAAGTTATTGAAGGCCGAAATCTATAAATTTCACTCTTCCAAAGAGGATAAACTTATTAAATCTGGAAATTTGAATTCTTTTTATAATTTTGTCAATTCTCGTATAAGTGGTGAAAGAACTATTCCAATCTTAACTGATGGCGATCGTGTGATTGCTTCTACTGACAAAGATAAGGCAAACGTTTTTAGCAACTTTTTGCTTCAGTCTTTAGTGTTCCTACGCAAACGAATTTTGGTCTTATTAATGCTTGTGCGCAGCCAAAGTTATCAAACATTCGTTTTTCTGATGATGTCGTTTTTTCTGCTATATGGAAAATTAAACCATCATTATCGATTGGCCCTGACGGACTTAGTGCATTTTTTGTGAAAAAATTTGCTTTTGTACTTACCCAGCCCTTAACCACTATTTTTGAAATATCTTTCAAAACCCAGTGTATTCCTGCACTGTGGCGCACCGCTAATGTTGTTCCTGTGTATAAAAGGGCGACCGGAGTGATGCTATAAATTACAGGCCGATATCGTTATGTTGTGTTACGTGTAAGATCATGGAATCGATAATTAACAGTACAATGCAAGCACATTTTACGTGAGAATAATTTGATCTCCTCCGGTCAGTTTGGTTTCCAAAAGGGTAAATCGTGTGAATTGCAATTACTAAAGTGCAAAAATGAATGGACTAAATTAATTGATGAAAAAAAACACTGTTGATGTTATCTACTTTGATTTTTCTAAAGCTTTCGACACTGTAGTTCACCGTAAATTAATTAATAAACTGGAAACTTTTGGATTTTCTGGAGATTTATTGAGTTGGTTAACTTGTTTTTTGAGCGATAGGACTCAAAGGGTTGTTATTAACGGTCAGTTTTCGAGCGAAAAATCTGTCACTAGCGGTGTTCCTCAGGGCAGTATACTTGGCTCGATTCTTTTTTGTCTTATTCATAAATGACATTAGCGACCGCTTAAATAGCAAAGCTTGCCTTTTTGCCGATGACGTCAAGCTTTATAATTTATCTAGCAATCACACCCAACTTCAAGATGATATTGCTAAACTCGTAGTCTGGTCCAAGGATTGGCAGTTAAAAATTGCTACTGAAAAATGCTATGCGTTATATCTAGGTTTTGGAAATCCCAAGCATTCTTATAGAATTTCTGACCTGACTGTAGAACAGAGTGTAAATTCTGTAAAGGATTTGGGTGTTTACATATTAAGTAAACTTGATTTTAATTTCCACTATAATGATTAGGGATGCAGCAGGTGCACATTTTTTGGAATAGCGGGTGCGGGTGCGGGTGCAGGTACCAAAATTTTGCTTTAGCGGGTGCGGGTGCGGGTGTCGCACCTTAAAAATAGCGGGTACGGGTGGCGGGTGGCGGGTTTAGCAGTGAGATATAGCATAATATAAATAGGACTAAAAATGCTCCATTTTTTTGTCCGCTTAATGCAGTTATTTACTGTGTGCAAAATTCATATTAATCTTCAAGCTGATTGTCCTTTTCTTTGCAGACTACTCTCTCAATGAATTAAATTTGCGAACTAAAGATAAGTAAATTGTCAATGATTGAACCATTGACCAATATGAGTAATATATTTGCACTTTGCAGAATACAATGTTTAGACACTTGTTGTTATCATTCTCTTCTTAAAAAGGGTCTACGACGTTTTCGCGCCAGCAACTTAAAAAATATTCTAACTACATTAATTTTGAAGCAATTTTTAAGTAAATTATATATTCAGAATCGACGAGTATTCATTTGTGTACGACTGAAAAACTGTAGAAAATCCAGTGTATTTTTAGACGCGCTTAATTATCTCATTAAATTCAAAGATATTCTAAAAGTAATTTGTACCATCACGTAGAGAATTGAATGAGCTTTCAGAATCTGTATTATACTTTAATCATAAATTAAATGTAAATAATTAATAATATTACAACGAGTATGGCGCCAAAACGGCAGTGCCAAAACGTCCTACTTCGTCTTAAAAAGCAATGTACAATACATTGCTGCATAATATCTCTACTCACGCTAGAGTGGTTGAACTGATGCATGTAAAGACTGGCACCTAGACCCTTCTCTTTTTAAAAAGCATAATTCGCATAATTGGAATTAACCATAAGAGAGCTTGAACATGTATCTGCAGTCCAGAGGGTACCTAAAAATATGACTCATTACAAGTAGATGTTCGCTTTTCCAATTTGTACTGGTACGTTAGAACACACTGTTATACATTTTGGTTTTTTCATTAACGTGCCACTGCCTCAGAATCGTTTTGTCTTTTCGTAAATTCTAATTATTATTATCCGCCACCCGCTGTTTTATCATAATATTTTAGCGGGTGCGGGTGCGGAGTAGCAAAATTTCGGAATAGCGGGTGCGGGTGCGGGTACCAAAAAGAAGCGGGTAATAGCGGGTGCGGGTGCGGGTGCGGGTATCCGCTGCATCCCTAATAATGATATAACACACGCTGAGAGCTTATGCTAGGGCTATGCTAATATTGAAATCATTTGCTTCTAAAAATAAATTAAATATGTCTAGGGCTTTTACTGTTTACGTCAGACCGCTTCTTGAGTATTGTGTAGCACTGTTTGGAGTCCATACCGTAAGACCCATGTTTCAATGATCGAAAATGTTCAAAGGAAATTTACACGTAAAATTATTGGATTTCGGGGACTTTCTTATGCTGAAAGACTCAGTTCCTTAGAATTGGATAGGCCTGGAGATTCACAGATTGCGTAGTGATCTGTGTATGATGTATCAGATATTGAGTGGTAGATGCGTTTTGCAGCAAGCCGACTTTTACTTTTTGTGAAAACGTAGCACGCGTGCTCAAAATTCAGTGAAATGTGAATGCACTCCTTTTCGGCTTGATGTTCGTGGGTATGATTTATCCAATAGGTGGATTCACGTATGGAATTCTCTCCCTGAAGCTGTTGTAAGATCTCCTGGTGTTGCTTCCCTCCGTGAAAAGTTGAAAAAGTTGATCCTAACGGGGTATTTGCTAGGGGGCGTGTTCTAAGTGCATAATTTATTTAGCTCTGCGCGCCTACCTTCGTCTTTTGCACTAATCTCGTGTAAATGTACTTTTAATTAATAATTTCTTGCTTTCAGAATATGTGATTTTGTATGATGATTCATGTCGTAATGTTTATTTATAATTGTATTTCATTGTATATTAATGTTTCTTTTCTTACTAGTGTTCTTTTTTTGTGCGACGAAAATAAAATATTTGTATTTGTATTTGTATTATTTGTATGCCTACGCTGTCTACATACGCTATTTCTAGCCACTTCTACCCTTTTCTTGCGTTTAAATGTAATTTTGTAGCTGGCTAAGCAACAATTGTGTCAATTATCGGACTAATACAGTAAAACAATTTCCCAGCACTAGGACAAGAGCAGCAACAGCTACTCAATACCTAGTCAAGCAGGACCAGAGCTTACGCTGGCCAATCAAAATGCCGTTTTTGGTGGAAAGCTGGGCAGCTATTGAAGCTGCTACCCATGCAGCGCAAAAACATTTCCTGGCGACGGAAGCAGATCTGCCAGACCATCCCAAATAAAAGTACCTTCTCTAAAACCATCTACTACAGGTTAAAATTAGAGCACAGCGCCAGCTTCCCATATTAATATGCATTCAACTTGACTGCATATATCACAATATCACATTGCGTGCTATATTATAACTGCAGTCCAGGCTGCTGGATTTTTGACTGCATATAATTTTGCGTTGTGTGCTATATTACCTGCAGTCTAGGCCGCTGGTTTTTGACTGCATATAATTTCACATAGTATGCTATATTATCTGCAGTTGACTGCATATAATTACTGCCATTTATATATGGGAGCGGCTCAAAAAACTGCCACGGGCCCCTCAAAAAACAGTTACCCTGTGGTAAAGCATAGGAGTAAAAAATTTACAAAAATTAAGAAGTTGCCGAAATGGAAAGAAAACTGACAGCCTGACAACACTGTTGGCGATGGCATGGCTACCACCGTTTTTTTCCCAGTGATTTGGTTGACATTATAGACCGGACCCAAAATTTTTTTCCACTTTTCCCGACCTTTTTCCACCTTTTTTGGAGGTCTAAAAACATTAAAAATAGAGTTCCTTGGTTGAAAAATCAATGTTTTTTAAGTAGAAAATCCTATGTACACATGCAATAGCGGTCTTTGATGCATTTTTTGTACAAAAAATTTCGCGCTCTACAAGAAATATCACGATCAATATGTTATTTCTGTTGGAACTTTAATTTGCTTCCTTCAATAAAGCATTTTAGCCAATTCTGGAAGTCAAGCTATTGACAATCAAAACTATAATTTATCAAATAGCGCGAAGCGGCTGAAAATTTTGAAATTTTAGCTCTCTTTCTTGGCATCTGTTGAATGGAAAAAATTTTTTCGTCTTGTGTAAGTGTTAATGATTTCTACGAGGCTTTTTTTGTCCATTCTCAACACAGCTATTTCCGAATTCGTTCCACTGAAAAAGAAAATGCGCAGAAATCTTCTGCCAAATTCTGTACGAAAATATGCAGGCTACAAAGCGTAAACTTTGGAAAAAATACAAAATTAATAGGGATGCTAAAACGTTAAGAGAAATGTAAGAAATTGACCAAAATATAAAAACTTTGATGAATGAACATCTTGCAAATGAGGAAGGAAAGTTACTAAAAGTCGAATAATTTAAAAACTTTTTCTCTTTTGTAAATGATCGATTAAACAATAAAAAGAAAATTCCATTGTTCAAAAGCAACGGCATCACTATTGTGGATGATTTAGACAAAGCAAATGCTTTTAATACAAATTTTGCCAACAATTTTGTAAATGACAATAATGTTTTACCTGTCTTTCCTGATAAAATTAACCGTAATCATAGTGTTTCTTGCAAATTTGACTTATTTACCATTTCAGATGCTCTAAATCGACTAAAACCTTCATTGTCACTTGGCCCTGATGGCCTGTGTGCATATTTTGTGAAAAAGCTAAGAATTAGTCCTTGTTAGACCTTTGATGTCAATTTTTGAAGTTTCTTACAGGACAGGGTGCATCCCCGACCTGTGGAGGGAAGCTGATTGTTGTGCCTATACCTAAAAAAAGGTGACTTATAAATAATCCATAGAAAACTATCGGCCCGTGTCCCTTTGTTGTGTTCTGTGTAAGGTCATGGAATCGATAATTAATGTTAGCCTAACCACCCATTTAAATGAAAATAATTTGCTTTCTGAAAATCAGTTTAGATTTAGAAAAAATAAATCTTGTACACTGCAACTTTTAAAGTGCAAAAATCAGTGGTCCGAAAATCTTGATGAAAATTGCCCAATCGATATTGTTTATATCGATTTTTGTAAAAGCTTTTGATACAGTTTCAGCATGAAAAACTGCTTATAAAATTAGCTGCCTATGGCATAAGTGGTTTTTGCCTAAATTGGTTAAAATGCTTTTTGAGTAATAGGATCCCAAAGGGTTAAAGTTGGAAATTCATTGTCTCTTCCGTCACTGTTTCCAGTGGGGTGCCACAGGAGTAGTGTTTTAGGCCCTACCCTTTTTTGTTATTCATAAATGATTTATGTGATTTTCAAAGTACCAGCTCAATTTCGCTATTTGCTGATGATGTTAAAATATCTAATTCAGCTTCCAATTTTTGGACTTGCAAAATGATCTAATGCATATTAAGAGGTGGGTTGATATCTGGCAGCTTAAGATCTCACGCAGCAAATGTTTTGTTTTGCATTTAGGAAAATCTAATCCCAAGCACTCTTACGGTATAGATAATTTTGAAATCCACATGATATATCCGAGATGAAGGATCTTGGTGTCTTAATAAGTAAAGATTTATCTTCTAGAACTCATTGTACAAACATTGTAAAAAAGGCATGAGAATTGCAAACTTGATTTCATGGAGTTTTGTTTCAAGAGATAAAACTTTGTTAGTAAAAGCCTTTTACAACCTATGTCAGACCAATTTTGGAATATGGTTCGGCTCGTTTGGAATCCTTATCTGTTATGTGACATAAATAATGTTGAAAATGTCCAAAGAAAATTTACCAAACGAATTTTTTCTGATAAAACTATCTCCTACGATGCCCGGTCAAAGGAATTGGGCTTGGAGACTCGAATTACGTAATGACACGCTCTATAATCAAGGATAATTTGTTACCTGTTGAAGACTTCTTCACATTTAATGTAGACTCAAATCGTGTGTAAATTCTTGCAAACTTTACGTTAACCGTGTAAACAAAAATGTTAGAAAATTTGAATTTTGCAATCGTGTGATTTCTGTCTGGAATTATTTGCCTGATGATATCATCTGCTCAGCTAATTCGAAATTTTTACGATGAAATTAAAACAATTTGATTTATCCATTTTTCTCAAGGACGTATCTAGCGCAGTTATAATTCATTGCCTGTACGTACCCGCATGTCTTACATTTACATTACACTACTTTCTTTTATCACTTTATTCGTTTTTTTAGGGAAAAGGTACAAATCAAGGTCGGATGGGACGACAGGACCAGGACCGGACCTCGGGACAAATGGGTAAAATCCGGACAAACAATCAGGACAATGAAAAGATTAGGACAATGTATTAGGATATGTAGGGTCGGCTGGCCAGGACCAGACAAATTGGG
The DNA here is from genome assembly GCA_036768485.1 of Mermis nigrescens. NCBI lineage: Eukaryota > Metazoa > Nematoda > Enoplea > Mermithida > Mermithidae > Mermis > Mermis nigrescens. Next base: position 490,172 of record JAVLUZ010000796.1, read on the forward strand.
TAAAATCCGGACGATCAATCAGGACAATGTATTAGATATGTAGGGTCGGACTGGCCAGCAGGCACGTAGCTGGCCCTCCTATTTTGGGGGGAACAACACCAATTTTGGGGGGTCCAAGCCGTAAACAGCACAAAATAAAACGTGTAAAAAATCCTATTTTTCCGTTTTTTTCTGAATTTAGGGGTTCGGACCCCCCAGTCCCCCACAGCTACGTGCCTGCTGGCTAGTCTGACCCTACATATCTAATACATTGTCCTGATTGATTGTCCGGATTTCACCCAATTTGTCTGGTCCTGGCCACTCCGACCATACGTGGGCACTGGGCAGCAAGAAAATTCTGGGGGGGGGTGGAAAATTTTTTGAAGGTCAAAAAATGGCCTTAAAAATGGTTGTATGGCGAAACAAACACCATTTTTCGACGTTTTCCATAGAGCACTATCCATTGGCATCAAAAAATTGCGAAAAAAACGAAAAAAAATTTTAAAAATTGAATTCTGGGGGGTACTTTGGTTTCTGGGGGGTGCATACCCCCAAACCCCCCACCCCACGCCCAGGTGTGAGTCCGACCCTACATATCTAATACATTGACCTGATCTTTTTTATTGTCCTGATTGTTTGTCCGGATTTTACCCATTTGTCCTGAGTCCGGTCCTGGTCCTGATCCTGTTTGATTGTCCGGATTTTACCCATTTGTCCTGAGTCCGGTCCTGGTCCTGGTCCTGATTGATTGTCCAGATTTTACCCAATTTGTCCTGGTCCTGGTCCTGGTCCTGGTTCCGGATTTTACCCATACCCGTTTTTTTACAATTAAATACGTGTGTTTGCAATATGTACATGAATTTCAATTATGCATTTATATGACATTCGTCCTTTTCCTTATTATTTGTATTGTAATGTGTACGTATATTTTAAATTTGTACGTGTATTTTGTAGACCGAATGAAATCTTTCTTTTCTTTCTTTCTTTCTTTCTAAAAAGCATTTTTGCATTACAAAAACTAACCAAATCCGTGCAGAAGGTAAGGATTTTCAATCATAGTGAAGTCCCAGGACCAGATTGTCGATAAAAATGCTGCAATAGGCGCGGCGCGGCTTAAATATTACTAACTAGTAAGAATTAGATCAATTCGGCGCGAAGCGCCGAAAAATTTTTGAAGTTTCACCTCTCTAAACGCATTTTTAACATTACAAGAATTTTCCACAAATGCCAACCAAGCCCAAAAATTTTTTCCATTACCTTAAATTTTGGTTGACAAATAGACCAAAAAGAGGAAAAAACAGAGAGCCGACTTCGAGAAATTTGAGCTAAGTACAGTAAACATACTATCATTCTTATTAGCGCGCATATCATCCTTTCGATTCTATGTATCAAATTAACTATCGTCAACCATATTTTGCTCAATCTTTGAAGTATATTTGCACTCCACATTTCGAATATCATGCAAAAAGCACTCCTACGTGTTTTAATGCTTCTCTGTATTACGTAAGTAATTAATTTTTGGGGCCTTGTATGGACACGATGAGTTCTTGTAAATCGATTACATCGCGGGCTAACGTAAAAAACAGGGTTTTGCATGTTTTACCTCACACAAGGTTTTGCTGCGATATTGCATTAGGTCCTATATGCTGTTCAGAGCCAGTCTTATCGGTTACTTTAGAAAAACTTGCAGCATAGTCGACCAAAGAGAGCTGCCTCACAAATTAGTAGGTATGTTTATACCTTTCTTTGGCAGTCTAATTCACGTGGACTGAATTCAGTGAGAAAACCCACTTGCCACACCTATAGTCTGTCTCATTTATTCAAGAGCTCTTTAGTCAATTTTTTGAAGACTACAGTAAGCGACGCAAGATGAATTACTGTAATTCGGCAGATCAGCTCAGTGAGGGCGAATGGCTGGAATTCTTCCATTTTAAATGCACTATCCGTCCATATAAATTTAATTTAGGCATTTAATCAGCGCTGGGACATACTACAGTAAGTGCGCTAAATATAAAGCTGTCGGCTGGAATCGAACCTGGGTTGCTTCGACGACAAGCGAACGTTTTACCACTGAACTGTGCGGGAGTTCGCGGCGTTTCTTAACATCTTAGTGTATTGTGTTTAATGTGTACCTATACTTAAGATAAGCTGAATGCGTCATTTTATCTGTAAGTTGATTGATCTGCTGGGAGACGAGAATAAATTATGCCGCGAAAAATGTAATTGAGAAACCCTTCTTTGCTACGTAGCTGCAGTGAAATCTAGCGACCTACGGTAAATAAGAAAAAAGGGTTACTGTAGCTTCCGAAAACATTTACTGAAAAAGCTCTCGGATAAATGAAATAGACTATAAATTCTGGAGGGTCGGTGGTTCAAAATCGCTAAAAGTCATAAATTTTATTTTAAGGATTTCCCATTCTCCTCGTCTTTGTAAGGGCAGTGGTATGGTATCGTTTCGACCTACTCGATTGTGCAATGAAGAAATCAGGTGTTACATTAGTGAGGACATTCGTTTCCAGAGCGACTCATGCACAAGGTTGAAAAAATACAATATAAAGCAAACTTAAGGAAGGCGTTGAGGAACAGGGCAAGTTGTAGGAACCTTAGATGCAACAGAATGACCGATTTGATGGGGCAGCTGTTTCGAGGGTCAAGGATTGAGCTTAACCAAAATGACCTCAAAAGAATTGGTGTAAGCGCTAAAATAGCATTAAAACTACGTTATTACAGTTTCTGGTCAATTAAAAGCACTTTTGAAAAAAAATTAACGATCATTTTGCCTCATTTTCCCGAGAAAATTTCCCATGTTCCATTCTGGGGGGCGGGTCTAAGACCCCAAACGCCCGCCCACGTACTTGTCTGGTAGGAACCTATCACATTCTTTACACTGAACTAAGCATTCAGTTAGCGCACGCGATACGGATATACCCGTACTTTTCTTTTCGTATCAAAGCTAGAACTGAACAAATCGCACCAAACAGAAAAAGTGACAAAAGTAATAAAATTACCAGCAACGGGTACGAAAGGAGTGATTTTGAGCGTCATGGTGCCTTATGTGCAAAAGTCGGTAAGCAGCGATAAACAACGCGTTCGTTAGACAGCGGTCGTAATTATGCAATATAATCGATAATGCGCGATAAAGAGGTGATAAATTTTGTGCTATAAATTTGTTAATCCAGCATTTTTATAAGTTTGCAAGAGTACGATAAGCACACTACGAATCGAATGTGATCATCGCGCAAGTAAACGGCAGAAAATAACAATTTTTTTGTTCTAGAAGCAAAATTAGAATTTAAGTAAATTTCAGAGAAACATTTACATTTAAGTAAGCTTAAGTCGAAACAAAGTTTTGCAAAAACAAAATTTCGTCCAACCCACTTGCGGATGTTCAAGGACTAGCGCTGAAATGACGAATAGAAACCAAACAAACGCTCATTCTACGCACAAAGAAGCAAGGCCATTAAGAAAGTAGGTACATACTGGTTCTAATCGTCTACGAAATAAGCAATATACGACGAAACTAGCATAAAAATCGTCCGATAAAATGACGCTAGATGATGAGTTTTATCCGTATTTAACCTCACACTGTTCAGCGAGACCGGTTCTATCCTCGTACTCATGCATGTAACAGGGGGATGGGGGTCCATCACCTGAAGTCGGCCGACCCCACAACCCCCAAAGCCAGGAAATTTCGGACCCCACCCGACTTTTAGAAAAAATTGAATGTCCTGGCTATTATTAGGTGTTTTTTAGCCGTTTTTGGCCAAAAACTGGAAGCCATTTATGTACTTACTCCCCTTACAAATATCCAGAGACCCCCATCCAAAATTTCGAGCCGTTATATGTATGCTCGTACTGTATACGCGTGCCAAAAAACGTACGAAGAGCAATTTCAAGCAGGTAAAACCAACATATTTATCGATCTAGCTCAGACTATGCCAACTAAGAACACGCAGTGGCGGATCTAGGATTTTTTGACGGAGGAGGAGAAGGCGGCGGAGACCAAAAATTGTTCTAATAATTGATGTCCAAAAATTCCGTCCATTATGCTAAAGTAGCGTTTTCTGCTGTCTTTTGACAGACAGAATCATTTGTGATCCGAAAAGCTAAAATTTTCTTGAGTTTACTGTGAAAAAACGCGCGAAATTAGTGCAAAAACTGGCACAAAGCGCCAAAAAACTCAAGAAACCATTGCCAGAACTAAAGAAAACGTTAAGTACTTGAACTACTCTGACTTAAAAAACGTTTTTAGAGCGTCAAGAAAGTTAGTAAATGTTATTAAGTGCCTACTAACTGGAAAACCTTGAAAAATCGTAATGAAAAATGGTTAAAATCATGAAGAATACATATAATTATCAGTTGCGCCCAACTATTTTTTGACGACGGGGGCTTCCCTAATCCGCCCTTGCGTACACGTAACCAGAAATAGCAGGTCAGGACCTGAACCCCCATGAATCCCAAAAATCGCAATTCACTCTAATCTAAACTTCTTGTTAGCATTTTAAAAAATTTGAATGGCAGCCCAAAAAATCAAGACAATATATTATAAACACTCAAATTATGATAGAAAACTAGCTGGAAGCGGCTAATAAAAAGACAATAAAAAATGTGTTTTTGTTTTCATTAGCTCAAGGGATGTTCCAATCATTGAGCTACATACATGCGCAGATCCCTGTTGTTTTCGACCCATAGGTGGGCGGCACCAAAATTCTGGGGGGGGTGTGGAAGATTTTTCAAAAGTCAAAAAATGGACTTAAAAATGGTGGTAACAATTTTTCAACGTTTCTCATCAAGCACTATCCATTGGCATCAAAAATTGCGAAAAAAAACAAAAAAATTTCAAAAATTGAATTCTGGGGGGTATTTTGGTTCCTCGGGGGGAGGTGGGTGCATACCCCACCACGCCCAGGTGTGTTTCGACCTACCCAATAACGCAGCGCGAATAACGCTAATTCAATCATCAGGATACTCAAGTATGTGTCTTCATCAGTCGCGAAAAATCAAAATTAATTTATACCACCGGACTAACCGGTACAAAAACGACTAACGCTGAATTCGGCTTTGCTTCCACAAACTTCTTTCACTCGCGAAGTAGCTACATACATACATACATACATAGATGTACGTACATTAATGCATTCTAGTCGATGGGAGCCGAAGCAGCTTTGTTCGAGTCGGATACACTTCCGTCATTCTCATCGTCGGACCTAGCTACAGTAATCCGACTAATCGCATCATCGCCAAGCGTATCGTCCACTTGCTTATCGGAACGACGCGCGTCCGCTCGCGATTGGAACAAATCGACATCAGACTCTGCCTTCCTCGTCTCCTCCTCAATCGCGTCCCTACTGGACGACGTCGTCGCGGTTTGTTCGACGTTCTCGTTCTGATTGGTCGATTCTTCGACGCTCTCATTCTGATTAATCGACTCTTCGACGCTCTTATTCCGATTAGTTGATTCTTCAACGGTCTGATTCTGATTGGCTGATCCGTCTACGGCGACGCCAGCGCCACCTTTAGACGGTTTGCGCCTACATTTGGGCGCAGGAGCCAGCGGCTCCGGATCTTCCGAATCGATTTCGACCGTTTCTTCGTCCGACGACGTCGACGAGAAGTCGTCGTCTGCCGACGACGGCGCTACGACGCCCGAGATCAGCTCGTAAACGGCGGACGCCAATTTTTGAGGAACGGACGATTCGACGTCGACGTCGGTGGCAGACGCCGGCGACGACTTAATCCTCAACTCTTCGCCGTACGTACGCAGCAGATCTAAAACGACGCCGTTGGTCCACCCAAAACCGGTCTATAAAGCGCAGGATTGAGAAAAATGATCTTAAAACAATCAAAATATTATATATTTTCTATGCTTAAAAACGAAGTGAAAATTTCCAAAATGCGCTCTAACTGCATTGAAACACGTTTTCGTTATTACTCGCAAGTTGGCACATTGCTATACCTAAAATGCTTAATAGTTATGGTTATAGGAGTGGAGCTATAAATTTTGGGGAGTGGGGGGTCTGCGTGGTGTCAAACCTGCAAAAATCACAAAAAATGCCAAAAATTCAATTCTGGGGTCTATGGATTTTTGGGGAGTCTACCGGATTCGTTTGGGGTCCCTAAACCCTCCATACCCATGTGATTCCACAGTTCTCGCCACACCGACCTTGAAGCTCTACTAAGGATTGCTAGGCGTATCTTGTAAGTAGAACGCCGTTATGTTTTATTACAGCAATGTTGGAATATGCGAAGACATTCCCTGTGACATCCTATGTTATGACCACTGTTTTTTCTGTACGAGACAAAGATTTTGAGGCTCGTGCAAAGATTTTCGGAGCCATCTTTGTACAATCTACAAAGACTTTTTTGAGAATTTTCTTAGCGAAATTCCAAAAAATTTTTAGCGTTTCGCGCCCAATATCGTAATTACAATCTAATTAGCTTCAAGCGCGGGATTTAAACAAAAAATCTATATTTGTATAATTTGAAGCACCTTTGTACAGACGTAACCATCTTTTACATCCATCTCTACTGTTTTATAAGAATTTTATGCAGAAAATACGAAGTATTTGATAACTTTGCACTGTTTTCTTCCGCTTGAAGATGAAATTAATTTTTTTATCCTTGTGTTGCATTGAATTCATAAGGGAAACTGGTGTCTATTATGAGATTCAGTCAGCATATTGCAATCGCTTCATAATTTCTGATTGTGTAGCACAAGTTATTTTAACTTTTTGAGTGAAGTTTTATGTGTAAATTTAACCAAAAACTCATCAAAACTTTCGGCGCATTGCGCCGAGCTAATATAATCAGCTGATTTTAGAACGAAATCACCTTCTTTGTGAAGCATGCGGCCGCGGATAACAGACTAGTAGTACGTAAAATGTGTATATTTAATAGTGTATCTATACATTATCTGAACAAAAAATTTTTTGCTCGCACGAAGACTTTACCGGCGATCTTTGTACATGTACAAAAAGGCTCGTACAAAAAACCAGAGGTTATAAGGCAAACAACTTAGATTGTTGAGTGTTCAAATTTTTTGAAGAAAATTGTACCTTTGATGTCAAAATCGCTTGGTAACACTTGAACTCTAGCACTTTATCATAGCATTTAATTCTTACCTTTCCTCTTTGCACAGCTGATACCACAAACGTCAGAAACAATCGATAGTCAGATTCATAATCGCTAACACGTTGCATGGCTATGACGGCTCGAAATTTATGAAGGGGGTTAAAAACCACATTTCGGAAAAAGGGGATAAAAGACCTCATATTTTTGACCAATAAAGACAAAAAAGAGCCAAAAATTGTCAAAAGAGCAAATTTTTGCCCAAAATGGGGTCGAAAATTTTGTCTTTGGAGATGGGGTGGAGGACGACCTACCAATGCCAATGCTATATACAACCTTATCATCCATCATTCTTTACATCGAAATTTCAGGATATGATTTAATCTCAATTGCAACCAAATACGTGCAAGCCCGAGATTCTAGGGAAACGATGCTAAAAAGACATTCAGACGTTCACAAAGGGTCACAACATTAATAGTATGGGAAAAACTATTTCGATTGGATCTTCAATTAAAAACTAAGTTCTTTCGTTATTTTTCATCGAGCTTCTATCCAAAATAGTAACAAAAAGGTAATAGACAATGGAGATCGTATGACAACGGAAAAAGCAAGAAGATATGATTGAAAAATAACGAAAAATCTGACAAAATAAAAAACTAGGCAGCATTTGGAGCCTCATATTCTTTTTCTGACATATTTATAAACTCATATGTAAAATGTTTTTTGAATGCCGCTAAGATCACAAGTCGAAAATTATTGGATCAAAAATCTTCCCTATTTCTCACACGCCCACAAATACACTCGATACCGCAATAAATTCGGACGCTTTTTATGAACTAATTACAAATAGAGCGAAAATTTAATTTTTAAATTTTCAACTGAATTCCTAATTGATATCCTCACCTGCACTTCATATTCACCACCTGATCCGGCACCGCTGGACGAGCAATCGTACTTTTCCCACATAGCATTCGTCTTTTCAAACGCGAAATAATTGGCTTCGAGCCAATTGGAGGCCAGCTCCCGGGCGAATGCTTGCAACTGAGCGCTTTTTGTCCGCCTAAAGCCTTCTATGATCATGTGAACCATGGGAGGCCATGCGTTGGCACTATCCCACTGCTGCTCCGAGTGAATAAACGAGGTAGGAATGCCTTTAGTCGAATTAAAAGCGCCCATTGCCTTCATGTATAAAACCGAGGCAATATTTCAACAAATTGCCATTTCATCAGAAAACGCGTATTTACACACTAATGGAAAAATCGGATGATTTTACGAAATAATTAGGATTTATTGGCATAGGTATACCTATAACATACGATTTATAGCAAATCTGCCATAAAAAGCTTAAAGAGGCAGGCTTTCGCCTAAGTTTTGAGAGAATGACGCAAAAAATAAGTTTTGGGAAAATGATAAGCCGATTTTGGATGTTAGTGTTTCCACTTTTCTTACAATCCTAGTACATTTACGTTTGTCTACTGAAAAATGGAAAGTGAGAATGGCAATGATATGCACATAAGCAGGCCCGTATTCAGAGGATAGAGGAGGGGGATTCACTCCTAATTTTTTTCAGAATTTTCAGCTATAAAATTATGGTTTAGGGAATATTCGCCTCCGACATTTCGCCCCCGACTTTAAGCCCCCGACATTTCGCCCCCAGGTACGTTTCGCCCCCGAAACTTTCGCCCCCAAACATTTCGCCTCTCGGATGTTTCGCTCCCAAACATTTCGCCTGTCGGATGTTTCGCCCCCAAGTGAGCTGTACAATAAGCGGGAGTATGCATTATACATGGGCAGCGTCAAAATTCAGAGGACACAATGTCCTCTTTTTTCTTTTTTATTTTTAATCTTTTTTGAAATAAACTAAAAAGAATTTTTATTTTTTTCATTTTTTATCCTGATGAGATTTCAATATTTTCGTTTCTCATTTTTAGATTTCTTTAAACAATTTTTTAACCATATTTAAACAGTTTTCTAACCATATTTTAACCATATTGCTGCTTCCTTTTTTATTGTCAACAAGAAAACCAGAATTGTCAAATTAAAACAGTGCTTTTAATTGCGAAGTAAAACGGAAACACTAAGATGAAGAATGCTGTCAAATAAAAACGCGAACAGTCTAAAATTCAAACCCAAATGGCATGAATGCCATCCGCCGTCGTTTGAGAATACATAAATATAGTTTTCGTAGACTAGCTTCCTCTTTCCTCTTTTCGAAATGACTGAATCCATTAAGCAAATCTTACACCAACTAACTGACTTACTGCCATTTGGTCCTCTTCATATACTTTTGAATGACCTTCGCAAACGAAAGGTCCTGGGATGAAAATATTACTACAAAGATAATGTAATTATGTATGGTCAAGCCAAAATCTCCGCAAATCTTTATCAATTAAGCAAAAAAATTAGGTCTTTGCTTGCCGACCGAGAGAAATTATAATCAGGTACATACATAAAAAATTTGCTTACGAAGGTCAAGCGAATTCCTAGGAATGTGATGGCAAATTAAAAAAATTAGGGCAAACAAAATTGCAGAGACAAGTTGATTGGTACAGTATAACAAGATATTTATTGGGGGCAAAACATCCGAGGGGCGAAATGTTTGGGGGCGAAACATCCGAAGGGCGAAATGTCTGGGGCGAAAGTTTCGGGGCGAAACATACTCGGGGGCGAAATGTCGGGGGCGAATCTTCCGGATGCCAAAATTATATATGTAAGTTTGACGTTCACCAGCACGGAAACGCCCAAATTTCCGGCGCTTCGCGCCATTACTTCAACCAAAATTACCGTTTCTTATTTTCAGAAAGGTCAACATCGAGCTTAGCATGATACAATCGTCGAAATTTACAGGCGCTCCGCGATGTACGCTAAAAAGGATAAAAATGTCTATAATTACTGCATTACTTACATTCTACAAGCAGCAAAATGGAGCTTAAAAGGACAAAATTGTCAAATTTTCCTGGCGCTCAGCGCCATATATACACAAATACCTTTAGAAAGCTATAAAATGAGCTTACAGCGACAAAAATATCAAAAAGTTTCCGACGCTTTGTGCCGAATTTGTTTAATACGTTCATTTTGCATCGCTTAAGCTAAAGTGATCCAAATACAAAGAGCGCGTCGAAAAAGTCATGGAAAAAAACTTTTCATGTCCCAGGAGTCACCCAAATGAAAAAACAAAAAATTTTTGAAGTGCGTCTGAAGTCCACGAAAACAGCTTTTAATAAACGCAAAATTTTCCAGTGCTTCGCACTATATTTATTGTTTACGTATAGTTTTCCCTTCTAAATCGCTCAAAGTTGAGTTACACATGGAGGAAATGTCAAATTTTTTCATCGCCTCGCGCCGAATCGTCTATTCTTAGTGTTGTTTTTGTTTGCAAGGCACAAAGATTAAGTACAAAAACAAAAATTAAGTTGTATATGAATTGGATGATGAGAAATTAGTTGTACAGACAGTTTGAACAATAGATTTTGTGTACCTGAGCATTGAAATTTGTTAAACATTTTTCTTTGCTATTGTATAGAGCGCGTCGAGGAACGCTAAAGAATGCCTTTGTTTCCGCCTATCTCCTAACGGTTCTAGAAATATCCGACTTCAAAATTTTCGATTTCCCCATGAAATAAAATCCTGATTACGGGGCTGCATAATGTACATATTCAATTTTTGCGTTTTTTATTTATTATGGTAATATTAACACCGCAGCAGACATAACGCATTCGTTCAACTGGAGCGAAATGCGATGTGAACGAAAAATGATTCAAAAATCGTGCCCGTCAAACTGTCTAAACCTTTTCAATTTGGAGCAAGTTGAGTATACATAATCGAAGGATAAAGTTGCGAGAATTTGGCTTAAACAAAGCCATCCTCTAAAATTTCCCAGCTCTGAAGGGTTTCGTTTCAACCGTCGGGTCTGAAGGTCGCGGAAAAGCGAGAGGTTGTAGCGTTATGTTCTGCGACTGAGCAATAGCATTTGGTTGCCTGCATTTAGCAGCGTTATCTAACGGCTCAAATTTTAAGAGGGGATCCCCGGCCATTTTTAGAAAGAATGGAGTAAATGATTTCCAGTCTTTGGCTAAAAACAACTAGAAACAGCGGAAAAAATCAAATTTTTCTCAAAAATCGAGAAGAGGGGGTGGAAAAGTTTCTGGCTTGGGGGACGACCAACTTTGGGTAGTTCCTCCGGTTTTATTAGTACGGTAACGGGCACGACACGATTTAACTCCCTTGGTGATATGGTATAAGACGCCAAATGCTTTTATAAACTGAATACACTTGACGTCCAAAAAATGAAATACAAAAATAAAGAAATGAAATTAGAAAAAATGTGAAATCCTTCTATTAATAAAGCAGACTAAAGTTCACCTTCATGTATTCATAAACCCGCAACGGAACTGTTGCGTCGTCTTCGTCGTAGCATTGAGCGAACAAGGGCAAAGCGTTCGAGATGTAATAAGCGTCGACGTGAGTGTGTCGATCGAGATCGTAATCGTACCAGGTGCCATCAGTTTCGTTCCAGTGTATTTGTTTCATTAGCATTTTACCTTGTACATAACGCGCCTCGTACAATGCAGCTTTGGCCATATCGCCTGATAAGAAAACAACCGGATAAAAAATTAATTTAGATTTCATAAACGTAAAAAATTTTATCTAAATCATAATATACCTATTTTGAGTTTTTCAAACGAAAACGTTAAAAATAAAGGTAACAGGGGCGGATTTAAGGGGAGGGGTAGCCAAAGATATTTGGCGAGATAAAGAATGGATATGCAATTTGAAATGATTTTTTGCCGTCAGTGACCATAATTTCTCAAACTTTTCCGGCGCTACGCGCCAAATGATACCTATTAATGACATTTATTAATTTTCTTGGCGACTTGGAAGCCATTTTCTGTTCATGTAGGTTTCAAAACAATTTCAACAGCAGAAACAACTACTTTTGCATAGTTTTCTTCTATTTTCAATTAAAAATTTCGATGTGTTGCATCAAATGCTATAAATAGAGGAAATCAAGCAGTAAATCCTGCTTCTAGACGTCTATCCGCCTTAATTTCACAAATTTTCCGGCGCTTCGTGCCAGATTTTTGTTAAAGTCAAAGAAATTTGATGATTTTTTCGCACGAAATTGTCTAAAATTTTAAAATTTTAAGAAAAATATTGCGTCAAGTGACTTTATGTAAAATTATACAATTTAAAACACCGAAAAAACACTATTTCGCGCGTTGAGGGCAAATGTTTGGAATTATTTTGGACTGTTTTTGAAAAAGTTGGGATACCGCCCTCTTAGAAAAATCCTAAATCCGCCACTGAAAGGTAATATTCTAAACAATTACAAAAAATGAATTCTCGCGCAATATGGCACAAGGGAAAAACTTCATCCGAAGTCGGCCTCCACCATTTTTCGAAAATTGCAATTTCTATTTACCGTAAAGAGGACAAAATTTATTATTGTTATCGTTTTTTATGCTTGCTTTGTGGCGGACAATAAAATAAGTGACAACCAAAAAATGGATGAAAATGAAAACTCTGTAATAAATTGATGTCATAATGTAGATAAACGTAATTTTACTCTCATTTAGCATTAATACCAACTTTAAGACTAGTTTGGCTCAAAAAGCACTCTGGGTAACTCCCAGACCAGCTGAGCCCCTGATTAGCTACGCTATACTACCATATGTTAATGTACGAGTATGAGCTGCTATACGACACGAATGGCCAAGCGCTCAGCGGAAGTTACGTTTATAAGTATTTATATCAGGCACAGCAAATAAACACCTTTGCCTTAAACTTAGTCTTAGCAATTAAGCGAATAATTACGATGAAAAACAAGAAACGACGACGCGAAAATAGATCACATATTTTTAAATTTTTCACTCCATGACGTTTTCCCAGTTCCTTTATTCATCTAAATTCATTCCGAAACAATAAGGATTCGTCCTTTTTAAACTAGTGTATTATTAAATTAACTTCAATTCGCTTTTGTCCGAATCCAAGCGAATTGGTTCTTTTCATTGTGCAATTTTCTAATTAATACAAAACCCACCTTTGACTTTGAATAATTCCGACAGCATTCGGGCATTCATGCACATAAAGGCATTCAAATCCACCGGAATAATAGACCAAGTGCGTACTGTGGATATCCTATAAGCCGATGCTCCCTCGTGGGCGAACCACCGACTACTAAAATCCCAACCCGTTTCAGCTGCTGATGCTATGTTGGACCAAACTCTTTCTTTATCGCCTAATGTTCAATCATAAAAAATGGTCTGTGACTCAAAATATGATTATCATGTAGTGTTTTTTGTATCCGGCAAAGAATTTCCCAAAAGTCTCTACAAAGACGGTCCCAAAAGTCTTTGTACATGTACAAAGACTTTTAGGGGCCGTCTTTTGTACATGTACAAAGATTTTGGGGAAGACAAAAACTGCAAAAAAGGTTTGAAATTCGCAAAAATCTGTTCTATATATATATTTATCATGTCAGAAATTGCATTTTGAAAGTAATAATGTCAAATTTTTCGGCGCTTCGCGTCGTTTGAGACAATTATTAGTGATTTTTGCCCACAGAAACCCAGAAATTAGCTTAAATACACTACCAAAGGCTGACCAACTCTGTTTTTGCCACACTAAAATCGCTAGTGTACCATATTATAGTATCCGAAAATTTGCGTGTATAAAATGTACAAAGACTTTTACGGACCATCTTTGTACATGTACAAACGGACCTTGTACAAAAAGCACTGTTAGCATGATACAAAAATAAATTCAGAAAAGTTTATCCACGTTGGCATAAGAAAAACTGTTATAAATTTGACATGCCAGGATCCAAGGGATAAGCTTATATGTATGAAAAGGATGGATAGCTTTTAATAGATGAAGTTGTTTAATAAACGCAGCACTGAGCGCGATAATATTACGCTTAATAAAAGATCTGCAGGCTATTTTTATATTTTCGCTAGTTCTGTACTTTTTCATGTTCACTAGGTTTGACACACTCCTGAAAGGCCTAAATACTAATTGTTTCAGACACTAAATTCAAATGCGGCCTTCGAAAAAATGAAGTGGAAAGAAAAAACATTTTAAAAATAGACCATTCGAAATGTTCCTCCGTATTGTTCTTCAAGCCCTATTTTTTTATTTCACACATTTGGCGCAATCAATTCATTGAAATTTCTACATCCTTCTAATGCTTCGTTAAAACACTAGAAGCAGGTTAAATGAATAAAATATTTCTACAATTTCCTCGAATTGATGGGTTCCGAACTGCATTAAACCTTGTTGAATTTAAAATGAAAACAAAAGAGATTTGATCGTGTCAGAAGAATCAATGATCTTAGAAAGAATTTGTAAGACGATATTAAGCCAAATAAGTGTGGCCATAAAATGCTGCATGATTGAACCAGCATTTTCGAAACGACAAACAACTTAACATATGTATTTACTAAACAATAACAAAAAACACCAAAATTTACATAAAGTCCTGAGGCACATTTTACAGCGTCAAAATTCTTTATGATTGTTTTTAGACTTTCAGCTATAAATTTTCTCGCTTTAATAATTATAATTTTTTTAATTGTTGAATGTGTAATGGCATCTTAAGACAAAACGCGTCATATTCATTTCGAATCACAAATTTGAATCATTAAAAGGCTAGAACCACTGTTTTTTTTTGTACGAGCCTCTTTGTACATGTACAAAGATCTCCGGAAAAGTCTTTGTACGAGCGAAAATTTTTTTGTACATATAACGTATAGATATGCAATTGAATGTACACATTTTTACATACTACTAGATTGTTATCCGTGACCCGCACGCTTCGCAGAAGGTGTAACTTTGTCCTAAATTCAGCTGGTTATATTAGTTCGGCCCGAAACGATAAAAATTTTCATGAGTCTTAGGTTGAAATTACACATAAAATTCGACTCAGTAAGTTAAAATGACTTGTGCTACACAATTATAAATAATAAGCGGTTGCAATGTGCTGACTGAATCTAATAATAGTCACCAATTTGCTTATGAATTTAATGCAACGCAAAGATAAAAGAGTCAATTTTATCTTCAAACGGCATAAAACAGTGCAAAGTTGTTTAATAGTTCTTTTTTCTGCATAAAATCTTTATAAAACAGTGGAAATAGATGTAAAAGATGCTTCAATCTGTACAAAGATGCCCACAGATAGATTTTGGAGTGTTAAATGCCCGCGCTTGGAGCTAAATAGAATGTAATTATGATACTCGGCGCGAAGCGCCGAAAATTTCTAGAAATTTTGCTAAAAAATACTCAAAAAACGTTAAAATTATCATTACTTTGCCCCCAAAAAGTCTTTGTACATTGTACAAAGATGGCTCCGAGAATCTTTGTACGAGAGCCTCAAAAATCTTTGTCTCGTACAAAAAAAAAACAGTGGCTAGAACTGACATTTATGTGGATATAAAGGAAGGCTAAAATTGTAATTTTTCCTTCATTGCTTGAAAAACATTTAATGCCGTCATGAATAAAATCCATTCATTTTTGAGTAAGAGACCGATGCACTATTTCAATAATTAAATCATAAATTGAGATATTTTACGCTCATAAGTGAAACACATTTCGGCTAATAGAAGCTAAAATGAATATTTGAAACAAGGTACAAAGCTAAAAGGAAAAAATTGAAGATTCGACTATTCTACATAAAAATCGTTCATCTGGATAAAACGGGTCATTCATACTTGACGATGCGGTTTATATCTCGGAAACTCCGTTGGGATAGCTCGAAAAAACCGCATTTTCGCCATTTTTCGACGTACTTTTTCGATAAAGCTAATAAAAATCGAACTTTTCGAAAAATTTATCTCCTGACTCAAAAAGCTGAAAAAACTATCGCTTTTTGGTCGGGCTTGTGACAAAATTTTGGAAAATGCTTCACGCCGAAAATTTGAAGATTTCACGGCACAAAGATGCAATTTTCCCATCTTTTCTAGCGAGTAGTAACTACTTTTAGAAGCAGTATGCTACGCGATCGGTAAAAATCTCGTAAATAGGAAGATCATCCTGGATCACTGCAAAAATAAATTCAGCATATTTTAATTTAACAAGCCCGTTACTACGATCAGGGGCGAAAGCAGGATTTTATTTTGGGGGATGCCAAAATTCTTGAAGTCCTTTATTTTGAGAAGCGTTAGGGGACACGCGAAAATAATAGCATTTTTGAGCCTTTCTCGGAGAAATCTATGCCATAGTAGAGAAAAATTTTTTTTAATTGAAAAATTCTTTTGCTTGATTTCAAACTTGGATATCAAATTTCTATCCTTTAACCAATCTGCATGACGACTAATTTCTAAATATCAAGTTAAAGCTTGACTCCAAAACATTTCGAAATTTTTGTCTTTGCATTTAATTTTGCGGTTTTCAAAGAAAACTAATAGAGACAATAATAAGCTATTTTTAAGTAAAATCTGGGTTTCTAAGGAAAGAAATAAGATAGAAAATAAGAAATCCGGCGCCGGAAAATTTTAGAATTTAGTAGCTCAAAAATAGTGCTAGAAACGCATTTTGGCTTTCCTTTTAGTAGACTTCAAGAATTTTTATTTTTTCCCTGTGGGGTACCCTTGTGAAAAATAGAAATCTTTTTTTATCTCAGGGGGCGCCCCCGGCTGGTTACGCCCTAACTACGAGTATCACATTCTAACCATAAAATTTTCCAAAATTAAAATGGGAACCATAAGCACAGCTTGAATTTATTTAAAACGAGTAGGACTAGATTTTCTGGAATGCAGAAAAAGTAATTCCAAGCATACGTACAAGCAAATGAAGTAAAAGGTGTTTACTTGATTAGGTAGATGGGAATGAATAGACCAATCATGGACAGTCCGAAAACTTTAAGGAATTGAATAAGGAAACAAAGTTTACTATCAGATGCAGTTGTAACAAATCAGATATGCACGTAGGGGTCTTTGAGCCCCAGAAAGAGAAAAAGAAGATAAATTTTCTAGGGAAAAGAAGATAAAATTAAGGCAAAAAGTGAATGAAAATAAAAATGTTCATGCTTGAAAACTTGAAACTGTGAGTTGAAGCAAAAATGATTTATACCAGTTTTTGAGGCCTCTGAGCCCGAAAAAGCTCTCTAGCTAACCCCAGATCGGTCTGACCCTCAGATCAGTCAGCTATGTTGTGCCCCTTCAATGGTCGTGCCAAAACAACGAAAAACAATTCACCATGACCCGCAGTACGCAATATAGGCAGACAATTGAAACTCACTTGCTGAAGTTAAATGCGCGACCAACTCCATGTCTTCACGATAGGACTCGGGTCTGCGTAATGCGATAAAATATGCATACGTAGTCATATAAAATTATATGCAGAAAAAGTAGTACATATCCACACGCTAAACTTAAAGAAATTCGTTCGTAGTTTGGACGAAACTTCTACAAAATTAATTAAGCGCTTCAGCTAAGCATATTAACTTATAACTCATAAATTAAGACGCTTATAATTAAGTTTAAAAAAATATATAAAGTCGAAATTTTACGCTATAAAACTTGGTTTAACTTTTAATTTAAGGGGTGACGCAAGAACTCATTATAAGGGTATTGCAGCTCAACGGCAACGTTGTTGAGTTAAATAGTTTACAACGATTGAAAGATCAATTACTTTTGTAAGGAAACTTTTATTTGTCTATCTGTGGTTTGAAATGGGAATAGACAACAAATAAATGGATTAGTCGGCTGTCTGAAGAAAATCAAATCTTTTGGCCGTTTTTTACGTTTTTTTGGCCGTTCGTTTTCATGTGTTTTTTGGCCGTTTCTACCGAAAATTGGAGGTCACTTAAACTCCCGCCTAAAATAGCCGTGACCCTCTCCCCATTTTGAGTTGTTGCATATATGGTTGCATGCAAATATCATTTTGAGGAACAATGCAGTCCGGAAAATTTAGCAGGCATCAGTGCCTTTCATACATGGGCGGCAGCCAAATTCTGGAGGAAGGGGGTCAAAAACAGCGAAAACCCAAAAAAAACAATTCTGTCAGGGGTTATCAATTTTTGCCGGCAGGGAGGATTCAGATTCTAGGAATGTAAACCCCCTTCAAACTCCCACGTACACATATGGTGCCTTTGTCGTAAGGCATTCCGAATAATGTACTGCATCAAGTTTGAAACTGAACGGTTTTTTCTGTACCCACCTACTTATACTAAAGTTCTCACATACAAATTTCAAGCCTTAGCAGTGTCCTGAAAAATTCGTATTTTAAGCAAAATACTTATATTTTAAAGTATTTGTGTACATATGCGACAAAAATGGAATATTTTTCATAAAAATATTTCTGATACTCTATTGACGCTAAGGATCTTCCACATTATTGAATCAGGTAGAGCAAAGCATAAAAGTCATCATACCTAGGATTTTTCATATCTACTTTATACTGGAATAACGTGGCGCTGTCTCTGTATTGAGTACTACGCCTAGACGTCCAAAATTTATATTCGTTAACTAAAATAGGCAACATTTCGCGTACGAAACTGGCATCTTGCGTAGCCTCGTAGTATTCGTAAACCATTGGTATAAGAAGCGGAGGCTGCGAGCGTAACAAATAATAAACGCGGCCGCCGTTAGGAACAAACCCGTAACTGAAGCGATGCAAAACAGGTAGATAATCAATTCAAGCAAGTAAAAAAATAAAACATAAAACAGCTACCTTCAATTGCACACATGCAACTAAAACTGATAGGTCATTTGCAAGCTTTGCACTTAGATCAGGTTGTTAGTTACGAGCAGGGCCGTATTTAGGAGGGGTGGAAGGGGAGGCCCCCTTTGCCCGGGAAATATTTTTTCGAGAGGTTAGGCAATGCACGTAAAGATGGAAAAAGTGTATCTCTGTCATCAAATCTTTAAATTTTCGGCGCCTTGCGCCATCTATATGTGTGCTGATGTGCATTATCCGGGGTTTGCATTTTCCGAGTTCGACTGTATATATAAAAAACCAGTGATGTAGTGCTTAGAATGGCGTGTCTCTAGAGCAGCCTCATCTGGGTGCCAGACGAGAATAAAAACTATTAATTTTCAATCTCACCGAGCAAAAAGCAACAAAAAGTCATTCAAACGTTCAAATTAAATATAAACCAGGTACCGCAAATCGCTTAAAACACGTAACGGCTCGAAAATTTGCGAAGGCTTCCCGCTACAGCCATTTTGGGAAATCGGGTTGGGGGAGAGTAAATGAGGTGAAATGTTTGGCCAAAAATGGCGAAAAAACACCTGAGAATGGCTAAAAATTCATATTTTCTTAAAATCCAGGGTGGGGGAGGTCAAAAACTTGCTAGCTTTGGAGGGTTTGGGGAAGCCCAACTTTGAGTACGGGATTCCTCACCCCCTGTTACATGTTTGCATCACCTCTTCACAAATTACTTCAACGACTTCTGCGAAAACTGTCACTTTTATCCTTTCTGACTACAATTCTGTCTTATTTTCCCACCGAATCTGCTACTTTTCTCTTTCTGAGCAACCGACACCGTGACACCCCAAGTGTATATCAGTCTGTGTCACAAAAGCATAACTAATTCGCGAGCTACGAGTACGTTACACAAGCAGAAAATAGGATGCTATACTTAAGATCATATTTCTGGAAATTCCGAATTTTTCAAACTTTTTTTTCCTTTAGATAAAGTCGAGTGATCAAGAAATGTAAAAGAATGAGCATGAAATTAGGGAAAATTATGACTGTGCGCTTGACGCAAAACATTGTACCAGATCATTATCGCAGAAAATTTACAAAAAAGTATTAATATTCACAAAAGCTGTTTCCAGAAAATTTTTACAGGGAACATTGACTATAGTCTATTTTTTTAACCTAGTGCATGAATTCGCCCGGTAAATTAATTTGCTTATTACTACTATAACACCCAATTTCTTTTTCGCTCGACCCGCCATAGCCATAATAAATTCGCTACCGAATCCGCGCCGAGCAAAGGGAAAATCGAGCGCTACAGTAATAAGGATTTAATGTTTTCCGAGCGGATCCGGCACTAGGTTAAAAAAACAGACTATAGATACATTTTCAGGCGCTTTAAGCCAATTTAGTTTTCTCAAATATTTATCGATTTAAAGACTGCAAATTCTACTTGAAAACGGTGGAACATCAATATATTTCGGCGCACAGAGCCGTAATGATAAACTTTTGTATTTTACAAAGTCGAGAACCCTTAAATTGGCTAATCGACGCTGCTAAAGGTCGAAGAACACAGTTTTACAATATAGAAGGCGTTACTACATTTTTTTATACTAATCAACAATTTACATGTACAAAAACACATTTATACAACGATTGGAATGATATGCAAGAAAGTTGTTAAAGGCTAATACAATATCATGTTTAAATAAGAATGAAAATTCTATTATCAAATAATATGCAAGCAAACATATTCTTCATAAATATTAAAAAAACATGGATCTATGATGAGTGACTGTGTATTGGAACGGCTAACTAAGCTGATGTAATCCATTATTAAAAATAGCTTCGTTCTATTTCTTGTCGGAAATACATAAGAAGGAATAATACGCTGAGCGAGATGGAAAATAAAACTAAAAAAGAATAGAACAATTACGAAATAGGAAATATGAAACCCATCTTGTGCTGATTATTAGTAATCGACCGGGAGACTTTTTTTGGCTGGGGCTTAAAAAATCCCTGGCCCCGGCCGGGGATTCATATGTATATATAGCTGTATAAGTATGAAGTAGGGGTAATCCGATTAATCGGAATCGGAATCGGCTAAAATCGGTCGTTTTTCATGGATTCGAATCGAAATCAAAATCGGTGATTACGAGATTTAAGGAATCGGCATCGGAATCAAAATCGGCATTTCTGATTTTTCGAGAATCTGAATCTTATCGGAATCGGTCAAAAATATACTAATTTCCGATTCGATTGCAAATTTCATTTTCCTAAAACTTGTGATCAAACTCATAGCATCGTGAAAGGTGAATTCTGCATTGAGCGGTCAAAAATCCAATTTTGCGTCTAGTCTATCGAGGCGTAACACAAGCGTTGATAATCACAGTTATTGCTATTCATTTGTAAGCTACATACATATAGCAGCAGAAAGAGGGTAGCAGGCATAGATACCCGTAAGTTAGTAAAACTGTTCAGGTTTACTTTAGAAGGGGCTTAATGGGGCGAGGAGGGGACCGCATTCGATCGACCAAACATATTGATATCAAGAATGTATTATACTCGTATGTCTTCCAATGATCTTTGACATCGATTCTTCCGAAGCTTCACGCCACATCTAACTTAGTTATTACTAACCATTTATTGGCTTTCTTAGCATCCATCTATAAGTTATATTCCTGCTTGTTATACACAAGAGAAGACTTGTGGCCTTTATGAGGATTTCTTGAGAAAAACAGTGATTTAATTATTTTAGTATTTTTAAGATTGAAAATCCCGCGAATTTTCGACGCTTAACGAATTATATGTGCGTGCTTGAATACTACAAATAAAGAAACAATTTTGTCCTCTTTGGCCATTTTTTAGCCTATATTTCGGCTTTTGAAGGTAGTTTGCGCCATATTTTCGCGGATGAGTGACACTAATAAAATTTTGATAGCATAAACCCGTTTCCACATATCCAAAAATCTTGATTTTTCGGAAAAAATAGACATATCCGAGATAATGTTTATTGCGGAAAAACTAGAGTAATGCGCTCAAGCGACCCCCCAGCAGGGTCCGGGGCAGAGCCCCTGAGAAAATCTCGTAGAATAAGGACCGAAATCTTGAATTTTAACGTTAAAATTTTCATAAAATCATCCGAATCTTGGTCCTAAAATTAGTTGATAAATAGATGAAGTAGACTGGCGCGAGACGCGAAAATTTTCTGATATTTCCATGCCAGAATGACTGAAAATTTCCTGGGATGCATGAGATGCGATTTTTTTGTAGGCTTGTCTTGTCTTGTCGTGCTAAGCCGTTATTAAAAACGCAATCTGTACAACGCGCACGAATTTTCTGCACACTTTCTAATTTCTATTCTCAAGGTGACAAACGCTTTGCAGCTCTGTGTTGCCACAGAATTAAGATAATAGCCAAAACTAGAAGAAATCGACATGAAGCGGAGAATTTTTGAGTTTATTCTAAAAAATCGTCGCAGAACAGCGTAACGCAACCACATGGCTCCATTTCGAAGAATTCAAAATTTTTCCCAGGGAGGAGGAAATTATCCCCCCCAATGGCTACGCCAGTGAACAGCAAATAAGCATGGTTCAGCACAGGTATCGGAATCGGTATCGGAATCGGCCGATTCCTATTATTTTAGGATCGAAATCGAATTGGAATCGACGATTATAAGTTTTGCAGGATCGGCACCGGGATCGGAATCAGATTTTTTGACATTGGAGGAATCGAAATCGAATCGGAATCGGTCATTTTCAAAAAAAGTGGTATCGGCACATCCCTGGACTATAAAGTACTTATATTATATACTCATCAAAGTATAGTATAGTATGCAATATATATATATATATATATATATATATATATATATATATATATATATATATATATATATATATATATATATATATATATATATATATATATATATATATATATACACTAAGTAGGTACGAGTGCGTAAATGTATTGTTATGACAGTTAACATGCGGGTTAAAGTTTGCATAGCAAGCAGTGATTAATTATCTATTATTTTATCATACCTAAGTAATTATCAATAGTTCTCTCCGTCCAATTTTCCAAATAAAAAGTGGTTGTCCTGGCCCGAAGGAGGATTGTCCAATAACCAGCTTGAAAATTTCTAATCCGATTTTCAAAAATTTAATTTTCTGGTTTGAAAATGGTTATCCAGCCTTGAAAAGTGGTTGTTTGGCCCATAAAAAGATTGTACAAGTCCGAAAATGAATTCGCCTGGATGAAAAAGTGGTTGTTTACTTTAAAAAGTCGTTGTCTTGATCCAAAACTGGGATTTTTAGGCATTGTTGTACAAAACATCCCCGTCCGAATGACCCCATTCTCCCCATCCATTTTTGGTTCTTCTAGTTCTCCCCGTCCTGTGAACGGGCAGAAACAGGGTATTGCCCAGGTGTGTACTTAATAAATCTGAAGTTCAGTTGCATTGCCAAATTATGTTTTAATTCCTTTTTACGATTCTCAAGTATACGTTTTGATTATGAATGGTTTAATGTGCATGGCATCGCTTCCGTTTTACTCGGGTATTTAAGCTATCAGATCGAAATTATGAAAAGACGAAATTTTAAACGAATTTTTATCCAATATTGATAATTATTACCACTTAAGAGAAAACGACCATTGCTTAAAAGAAGACATTTACATTTAAATGTGGGTTAATCCACTAGTTTTGAATTTTGTGAGTAGCGATGAAAAGATCAGTGAAATATCGATATTTTCTGAAAGATTTTGTGGGCGATTCGTTTAAATATTACTTTTTTTGCTGAATTTCTTTCCAAATGTTCACGCTGAATCAGCAAATTATAACTTAGTTACATGATTGCAGAACATCCTGACATTTTGAGTTTTTCCGTAGATATATAAATATGACTCTAGTCCTTGCGCTTAAGAATTTCCAAACCCAGACCCACCCACTGCGTTTGGTTCTCCTGTTCTGGCATAATGGCAAATCAAACGTCAAACTACAAATTGAGGATACTGACTGATTATAAAACAGCCATCTCAGAAAAGTTCACAAAGTTGTTGGGAAAAACAGATTAACTGCTTCAGTCGTTCATAGTTAATCATAAGAGGTCCAGCTTAAACTGATGAACAATGATCATACTATTTAAAACTAGCAAATGATTTATCTGGTTTATTTTAAGACAAGAATGCTGTTGTTATCACATTATAAAAGAATTTGATAAATGCAATAAATTTTCCCCGGACCCCGGCCATTTTTGAGACTTGCCCCGGCCGGGGAACCCAAAAATGGCTGGGATTGCCGGGGCCGAAGCCCTGGTCAATTACTACTGACCATCTATGAAGTCTGAAAAGCTGCAAATTTCTTGATTGCTCAAATTTTTAAGAGAATAATGTCGACTAAAACCAGTTATCGTAATGATAATAGTATTGCACATAAATAACAAAAACAAATATGAATGTGAAAATATCATGAGCAAGCTTACTGTTCAACCATGTACCCAAAGTTTTTGATCATACCCCTAACCGTTTCGTACATTTCTGAATATAAAAGCCCTTTAATAATCCAATAGGAGTCCCTTAAAGAATTAACGAGATGTATATTATCATAATGTAAAACTGAGAAGCGTTAATATTGGTACCAATAATAAAATTCTCTAAAGCGACCGCCTGGCACAATAAACCTATTTGGCACGTATAACAGGGAGTAAAGCTCTGGATTTTCGTAAACATCTATTTTGGCCTGAAAGCACAATGTTTATAAATAATAAAGCATCGCTTTCAAAGCATAACATGAATCGTTATAAAATGTGCATAGGCATGCATCCCGTAGCCATGAAATGGGGGGACAAAGAGGGCAGCTGCCCACTCTCACCGAAACGGAAAAAATTTTGTTTCTCACAAAGTTCCCCAAAGCACAGATTTTTTGTATTCGGCAAAGATTTTCCCCAACGTACAAAGGCTTTTCGGTACCGTCTTTGTACAAGTACAAAGATTTTTGGGAAGACAAAAACTGTAAAAAGGTGCCAAATTCCCAAAAATTCTGGGCGCTTCGCACCGAAATGAGTAATCAATTATCTGTTCTATTTGTCTTTACAATGACAAATTTGCATTAAAAACGGAAAATTGTCAAATTGTTCGGCGCTTTGCGCCGTTTTAAGACAGTTTTTAGTATTTTTGTCGTCAGAAGCCCAAAAACTGGCTAAAATGCA
This sequence comes from Mermis nigrescens, assembly GCA_036768485.1. Classification (NCBI taxonomy): domain Eukaryota; kingdom Metazoa; phylum Nematoda; class Enoplea; order Mermithida; family Mermithidae; genus Mermis; species Mermis nigrescens. The sequence continues at coordinate 515,065 of JAVLUZ010000796.1, forward strand.
CTACCAAAAGTCGAAAAACCGTGTTTTACAACAGAGATAGCGCTACTGTATATACCATATTACAGTACCCAAAAATTTGCATGTACAAAATGTACAAAGGCTTTCGGAAACCATCTTTGTACATGTAAAAGGACCTTCACAAAAAACACTGCTTCAAAAAAATTCTCGAAGTGCATCTAAAAGATCATCAAGACAGGTTTTTTTGCGTAAGTACTATTGGGCTCGTTAAGAAAAAATTTCGAATTGTTTCTGTATAGTTTTCGTCATTTGAACCGCTCAAATTTGAGTTAGATACGGAGAAAATGTCAAAATTTTCCGGCGCTCCGTGTCGAAACATTAATTTTCTGGTTGCTTTTCTTTGCAGAGCGCAAACAACGAGTACCTATCAAGACAAAAGTCAAGAAATAGCTTATGGACTGGATGAAGACTAATCAGTTTGCGGAATAAAATGAAAAATGCGAAAAAACTGTAATTCTTCTTCACCATTGTATAGAGCTGGTTGAGAAACGCTGAAAAATGCCTTTATTTTGGACTGCCCCCTGATGCTTCTTGAGATATCTGACTTTTAAAAATTTTTGTCCCCCTGCCCCAAAATAAAATTCTGGCTACGGGCCTGTACAGAGGGATACTATTCGGTGATAACCAAAACAAGATTAATCGAAAATTCTTGATAAATTAACACCAAAAAGCTTTCAACTTTTCCTTGAAAACAAGCGTCACAAGTACGCACAATAAACAAAGAAAATTTCTTCTCACGATCAGCAGCCTTCTTAATTGTTTATTTAAGATATTGACCATTTTTTCAAGTTTCAATCAAATTTTAGTGCAGTAAATTATTGCCAAAAACTAAACCGATTAATGACTGTTAGTCGCGCACGACAAAATAGTGGTGTTGCTTGACAAATGACAAGAAGTACATAACTTTGCGGCTCTGGCAATCTTGTTACATGTCTGGAAAAAATTTGAGAACGTTTGCAAATTAATTCGATTCTTATTCATTTTCTTGCTCGGATTTTGCCTTATCTTCTTTCAACGCTTTTCTATTCATTTTGTTTCAAAAGACTAAATATCAAGCAAATCCTCATTAATATACATACATACATAATATATTTAGCATATTTCCAATTATATAAAAATCTGCAGGAAAGAAAGGCAACTTGTCTTAAATCAATAGATATAGTGAATCTGAATTTGATTCTGTCAAGCTGTATAATAGCATTTTTGCCATTTGTTTATCAGCATGATTCAAACGATTTAATCTAGTTGGAAAATTGGTGAAAAAATTATAGATACAAACTACAAAATTAACCCAATGCATTAAATAAAAATAAAGTGCTTTAGTGTAGAGCACTTAATGAATATCACTTAACACATAAACTAGAAATATAATGCTATAAAATAACAAATAATCATTTTAGAACGTATAAGTTTTTCGTCGTAGAAATCTGCGCACTTTTTACAGGAACCTATGACCGAGACGATGATCTTAAAATAGATATTTTTGATCTCATCCGGTAAGTGGTCCAGGACTTGAAACAAAATACGCATGCATAAAAGCGTGATTACATTTTCCATTTAAAATATTGCATTAGCTCGGTCTATTGATGCAGAAGGATTCGATCAAACTGATAGCTTAACACTGTAATAGAATAGTAACTTAACTATTTTGACTTCTTCTGTTTTTAGACTATTTTTTGATGTTTTAATCTTCCTTGTTTTTGGACTTTCCTATCTTAATCCAGGTTTCGGCCACGGGGGGGATGGCGTAAACAATATAAATTGGTCTACATCGCTTAAATTCGTCGAGATAGCTCGCAAAAGTTACCTTTTTCGACGCTTTCCGAAATGCTCAATCCATTAGGATCATAAAATTTGGACTTTTTTCGAAAAAAATTCGCCATAAAAAGTGTCATTTTTTGGTCGCGCTTGGGTCAAAATAATGGAAAATACTCCACATCCGACGTGAAGCACCGAATACTTGAAGATTTTACGCCAAAGACATTCCATTTTGCCATCTTTCCTTGCATCATCTTAACCCTTCAAAATTTTTTCCCGGCCTAGGGAATGCCCCCCGCCCCTTAAACATGGCCCTTCGCGTACCAATGCACGGCAAATGCCTTTGTGGCGTCATGCAACGATTGTGGCGACGTATTTTCCGTAACGAAGCGTCATGCTACGATAATAACGACACTCTCCCCATTCCATTATTCTTCGTTTTCTAATTTTAAAGAATCGTGCAAGCCCGTGCCAAAAAAGCGATAAAGGACCACGCAGGCAAGCAAAATATTCAATAAGTGCTCTATAATTAAAGTGCGCGTGCAATATCATTATAACATCGAGCACGCGGTTCAAAATTAGCGCGACTAGTAATGCGCAATAAACCAGTTTTATAGATTACGTCTGCGTATTTGATACATTAGTTTAAATTTAGCATCAAGCGAACATTATTTCGTGACGTCATACGCCTAACTAAGCTAACCTGTCTACAAAGATCTTTCCACATAAAATGCAGCTTATTTGCCCAAAATCTAAAATGCTCGTCACGAATCAGATCTAATTTGGGCAACGTTTCCTTCCAATCTTCGGGGAAACATTCTTCGAGCTCCTATAAACAAATATCGCATTAGGTACACAAAAAATGTAAGGCCAGTGCGAATGAAACGTCGGAAGTAAAATTTCAATAGCGGTCAGCGTATCACAAATGAGATTGGCTGCATACTGCAAATTTATAGGGCAACATATAGTACATTTACATAATATATTATAACAATACATAACACATACATAATTAATAAAATACATATAGTACTCGTACACGATACCTGGAAAAATGTTAAACATAAATAAATCTTTAATCGATTTTAAAAAGTTACATCGAGTCTTCAGGTCAATAATCCTCAATCCAAAAAACTTCAATACATAACCGTATTTTTCTTTGCGTTCACGTCGGAAAATTCGAAAAATGAAGTCTCTTCTAAGGATATAAATTTACTTTGCATATTTGAATAAAAGGAAAAACTTTTAAAGCAAATACGTAGGTAAGTGGGTAGTAAAAAAGAGTAAAATTCGCCCCTACCTAAGAATAAACATTTATTCTACTCGGACATGTAGCGTCGCCGTACTTAACAATCTGTCCTTCTTTAATGAAAAGTTATGTCTACCCTCCTGCGAAAAGCTGTGTCTATCTACCTGCATCTAAATAACGTATCCACCGAATTTCAACCCATGTTGTTTAAATGCAAACAATTGAAGCTAATACTACTTTTGTACAGGTTCCCTTTGCATATTAGTACAATAATCCTGGAAAGATCACTGTACGAGCAAAATCTTTTCGAATAGCTAATCTTACATACAAACAGCCTGAAACCTAGCCAAATTCTTATATAGGTTTCAGCTAGGTTTCCAAAAAAACTTGGCCACGGCTGCGGAAAAAATTAGGTGTATCATTTAAGATTTAGCGCTAACAAATCCATAGTGTTTTGATAACGCGCCTACAGCGAAATAGACAGAAGTTATGCTATCCAGCGCGAAGCGCCAGAATAGCTTTTAGAATTTCTCATGAAATGAGTAATAAGTACGGAAAATTACTATATTTTTGTCCAAAAAAGCCCTTGTACTTTAACAAAGTTAGCAAAAATTCTTTGCACGGGCTTAAAAATCTTCTAGCATGCATGCAGTGGCTAAAAATTTAAGGATAGATTAGTCGGCCATTTATATGAAGAGGTCTAAAATGGTTAAATGTCACCTAAACATTGTATTAAAACGTAAGGTTTGAATCAGGGGATAAAAATATCAACATTTGGAGGAAGGGGTCAATCGACATTAGGAGGCGATCATCATCCCCTCTGTTGCACGATTAGGCTTTGATTCAGTTTACTGAAATGAGGTACTGACTTTTGACCATTTATGTTGAAAAATTTCATCTAAGAAATGTAAAGCACGTAACGCTTGCAAAGTTTGAATAGACGTACTGTGCCTGGTGGGTTGAAATGCGTCTCCACAAAATCAACCAACACGCTTCTATTTTCGGCCACTTTACTTGCTATCTTTTGGAAATCTTTTAGCGTCACGGCTGCAAGTGAAAAGTCTTTGCAGTATGTACGAACATCAAAACAGTGGGAAAGGTACACAAATATGTTCTTCACAAACGATTAATATTCGATAAAAAGATTCACAGACCCAGAACAGTTAAAAACGCAATTAGATGGTGAAGCAGTGTTTTTTGTATAAGGTCCCTTTGTACATGTACAAAGATGGTCCTCAAAAGTCTTTGTACATTTTTTACAAGAAAATTTTTGTGCACTAAAATATAGTACAGTTGCGATTTCAGTGTGGAAAAACAGGGTATTTCAACCTTTGGTAATGTGTTTTAGCTGATTCCTGGGTTTCTGACGCCGAAAATCACTGAAAAGTGTCTCAAAACGGCACGAAGCACCGAAAAATTTGAATTTTTCCATTGTAAATGCAAATTCTGCCATTATAAGATATATAAGACAGACAATTACTCATTTCGGCGCAAAGCGCCAAAATTTTCGGAAATCTTACACCTTTTTACATTTTTATCTTTCCAAACATCTGCACATAGGGAAATATCTTTGCCGAATACAAAAACTGTGTCGTGAAGAAGAAAAAAATAGAAAACTTAATAAATGCAATCCAGTGAATAGAATCTAATTCAAATAAATTTGTGCATACATACGGGGATAAATAAAACCCAGTTTTTTCACTTGCTACGTCCAGGTTTTATTTATTAGAAGATCGGACATCGATGCTTTTTTAGGATAAGGCGGTAATAGAAACCCGCTCTTTATACACGTTTCGATTTGAAACACTATTCTTTAAACACCGCACTTCTTTCAAATACAAATGTATTAGGTAGCTACCTACTCGAAATTTCACTAAAAATTTATTTAAATTAAGACAAGGAAAGATAAAAAAATAAATTTAAGATTTTATTCAATGTCTCGCTACATACGAAGACCAGGCTTAGGGTTATCCAAAAATATTTATTAACTACTTATATTGATTTCAATGCAGCACGATGTACGCAAAGATCTCAAAATCGTCCTCTTGATTTAAATTACAAAGTTCAGAACACAAGATTTATTGAAATGCATGAGAAAAACCACATAGCTAAAAATTGTTACAGCAGGAAATGCACGCTCAGACTGGCATAATAGTTATTTAACAAACTGTTTTCTGATGAAGAAGAAAGGACAAAGCTCTATATGGGTATCCGTGGAACATTTGATGTAATCACTACAAACCGCTTGTTATACAATTTGCATTTATTTCACTATTTACTCATTTTTTTCACTTTTGCATACACGCTTCCCGCGTAGTTTGTGTTATTTATTACATTTTCCCCTGTGCAAGCGCAGAATCATTTGCAATTTTACATTCGGTACTGGTCTGAGAACGGTCCGATGGCCGATGTTATGCAATCCTTTTGACGTCATTACAAATTCAGGTTCATGCAGATTATTACTTCTACGTACTTACTTCATGGAATGTATCGCATTTACTGTTGATGCGTAGTTACCTAATACGAGGCTAAATATATTCGCAAAAAATATCACAAACTTCGTACATCTACGAGTACCATTTAAAAAATTCATAGTTCAATCGGGCAAATAGCCATATTTTCTTTAGTTTTTCGATTAAGTTCTATCCACACTGACATATCCAGTGTTAGCTCTTGGCATGATTTTAGAATCAATAAATTAATTTTCCACTGAAGTACAACCATATATGTAACGGCTCGAAATTTAATTTCAGGTGGGGGTCTCCGGCCAATTTTAAGGGGAGGGGTGAATGACCTTTAATGTTTGGCCAAAAACGGCCAAAAACACCTAAACACGGCCTTAAAATTCAATTTGTCCAAACAATCGGAGGGGGTGAGAAATCTTCTGGCTTTAGGGGGTATAGGGGACGGCCGACTTTGGGTGAGGGGTGAGGGATGCCCATCCCCCTCTTACATGCATGAATACAATATAATCGGCGACAGTTTCATTTGCGTGGATACATCAAAGCGACTATTATAACAATGAAGCATGTATCTTGGCAGCACACGCTTGCTACCAAATTTTCGAGATGAACATGTGATTTTTGAAGATTTTTACAACACTAAGTACGATGCTATTCACGTTCATGGAATTGCAATGGGAAGGCGTATTCGAACTCAACTCAGCTATCGGTATTGTAGCCGAATATACAGTTGCATCTTCCATATTTTCTCATTTTTTCTGTCTTCTAATAGAATATAGAATGAATAGGGTAGGTTGATAACGGACATACATACACACTGTCAAAAGTCTGGGAGGGGTAAACCGAGTTTCCTTGTTGGCGGGGGGGGTGGTAAATGACTAATTTTTTTACCTATTTAATGTCAATTTTTCGTGCTTAATTCGTCGTTATTTTATCTTTCCTGAATATTTTTGGTTAAATTTGCATGAAAACAACAATAAGAACAATGGAATGCCCTGTAACATCGAATATATACAAAATAATGAAAGAAAAGTGTCTAGATGAATGAATTTAAAGTCTATTGCTCTAAAAATAAGTATGTGTTTTTTAAATTACACTATCAGACGTCATTTGACGCCTTTTTCATGGTTGGTTCAAGCAATCGGCCTTGGTCCAAAATGGCCTAAGGGGTATGCTTCTCAAAAGTACTGGGAGGGGGATACCCCCAGAGTGCATGTGTGATAACGGATGGCATATTCGTAAATGTAAAAAAATGGCATTTTTCAAAAATTCGCTTACATTTTTAACTTTACTACGGAACGGAGTTACATCAATATTACGTTTCCTTGACGAGTCATCATCTTAGGCTCTACTCTAGTATCTCATTTAGCAGGACGCATACTCAGAAATCACGTGATTAGTGTGAGCTAAAATGCACACGTTTCATCATGTGCCTCTTGTCAAATTGCTCCTCAACCGCGCACAAAAATGTTCCATGTGTGCGATTACGTCATTTTGAGGACCTAGTGCTTAAATTGCGTACGTTGCGTAGATTCGCTTACGACCACGCATGCAACTTTGTATTAAAGCTTACGCTAGCTAGCTTCCTTCCATGCAAACAAATCAATATGGTATGCAGGCCTCTAGGAATATCTCACAAGCAGGAAAAACTTGGTTAGGTGACTCAAAAAATCTTTGTCAGCAAAGCAATATTGTGCACGCCGAAGAAGAAAAATTCCAGTAAAGTACCTAGATCTCTAATGTTTGCTTGTATAATTGTATATGATGCGCAGTCGCATAATAAAGTCTGCTTTGATAAGATTTATAATGATTGCACCGAAAATTGTTCGCGTTGATATATAAAACGTTGGGAGATTGCGTAAAAACATGGAAGATTTCGTGTACATAATCCTTCTTCGAGCATTTTCTATCGTTATTCGGAATCCAATTGCCTGCCCAGGCGACAATCTGACTGATATTACTAAGCGAGCTACAGGGTGCACTAAAAAACAGCACGAAAAAAAACAATAAAAAATAGTAGTAGGAAAAGTTAACTGACGTATGCATGCATGGCATGGCAATGCACAACAAAAAGCGAATGACGCAATCAGTATGATGATCAATGCGCTCTGAAATAGTCTGAAATAAGATAGCAGAGTATGCCATCTGGACGAATGGTAATATCGTACGGAGCCAAGTCCGAAAAATAGAGGCTTCCTTTAATCAATGCATTATGAGCGAAGACAAGAAAGCGGCAAGACCATACGTGTTTTAAGGGGAAGGGGTTGAACCCACAGAATCGATATTAAAGGGGTCTTGAGTCTGGACAACCCCAGGAATCTGGTGGACCCCCAAATCGAGACCCCCCAGAATTGAATTTTTGGCGATTTCGCCCCATCCGAACCCCATAATTCGACTGCCGCCAATCTATGCTGCTGAACCCACAAATTTCAATTTGCTAGAAAAACGTGAAAAATGTGCTTTTTCAATTTTCAAACGTGTTTCGCGATATTTTGACTCAAAACTCAAGAGTGTTGAATTTTCGGCCCTTTGCACTATAAACTCATTCTTTGACTAGATTTTGTCCAATTTACTTAAATTATTTTAATTTTCTGCTTTTATTTTCTAGAAAGAATGAGCTGTCAGAAACACCCGAAATAGAATATATGTCGCGTAGGTACCCATCGCTTTTAAGTCTAAAAACGACTTTTCTGAAAAATTGTTGGGGTCGACTCGCTTATTTCCCATGCTGCATATACAAGGTGGACCGAAAAAAAGGCTTTTTTCCGATTTAGCAGGTCATAACTTTGGCTGATGTTAACATGCAACTCTAGGACCGGCTGCTTTAGATAGATAAAAATTTCCTCTTTCAAACAATGTAAAAAAAGTTTGGCAAGCTGCCAGAGTTTCGTGGGCTATGGCGAGCTGTTTAAAACTAAGTATGATATCGTTCAAGCATTAGAGTTTCTGCATTGTATCACATAACTGTGTAAGTATCCCTTTTTGACAGTATATACAATCGAAAAACTAATTAACACTTTTTTAAACCCCGAGTAGATGCGCGTCCTACTAAGCGCAAAAATTTTAAGAAGTCAAAAGAGGGTGAAACTTGATGGCAGGTCAAATGATGCTGAAGCTATTGGCGTTTAAACAATATTGAAGTAGGGTGTAAACAAACCGTGGTAGCACCCGAACCACTAATATCTGGCCAAAATTTTTTACTTGGTATAAAAGAAGTTTTATCTGAGGCAGCCGGCCCTAAAATTTCATGTTAATATAAGCCCAAACTATAACCTGCTAAATCAAAATGTAGCTTTTTATGGGCCGCCATGTATATGTGTGAGCAAGACTGAAATATGTAGTTTAATGCAGGCCCGTATCCAGGTTCCGGACAGGGAAGAGGGAGGGAGGGCGGACCCAACATAAATTGTTCTACATATGAGGAAATTCGTCGGGATAAGTCGCAAAAACCGCATTTTTTTGACGTTTTCGACACGCTCTATCCATTAAGATCATAAAATTTGAACTTTTCGAAAAATTTTTTTCTCGCTCAAAAGCTTATGAAGAAAATGTCGTTTTTTGGTCGCGCTTGAACCAAAATTAAGGAAAATACTCCATATCTGGCGCGAAGCGCCGGAAATATGAAGATTTGACGACAAAGACATGCGACTTTTCCATCTTTTCGTGCATTGTCTAACCCATCAAAAATTTCTTCCGGCCAAGCAGAGAGGAGGGGGTCGGCCGCCCCCCTTAAATACGGCACTGATTTAATGGCACTTTTAGGAAGAAAAAGAAATTCGAATAATCCAGTTAAAGACGATCCACTAGCAATTTAGGCTTTTTTCAACATACCACAGGATGTAGATCCAAAAGGGTAGTTAGTAAGAGCAAGGACTAGATTATATATGCCGGAGGAATATTAAGCGCAGAGATAAACCAGTAAAAAGACAATGATAAGGTCATATAAAACGCAGGCCTTTAAAAAACCATTGAATTTAAGAACCAAAAGACACCCCTTTTCTCAGTAAGTAAGAGAAGATGTGTAATATTTTGCTGGCGTAAGAGCCTTGTCGAATAGATCAGAAATAAATCATGGTTACTTCTCGGAACATTTCCAAACTTGAAAAAAACATCCCGGAAAGTTCCAAAAAATCATCAATTTTGATGCTTTTTTCTTACATTTTTGAGCATCGATAACTTCTCTTGCATTCAACGCTGTTAGAATCTTTTAAGTTTTTATGTCATCCATGTCGTCCGAAAAATTACAGTATACCGTCAAAGTCAACGCAAATAAAAAACCACTTGTACCCTAAAAACACCAGCGCGGACTTTGAAAACTTGGCAAGAATATGCCTCTTAGAGTCTAACGTATTTCCCAACACTTTTTGCAGGAAGCACATAATTTTTCGCCATAACATCTAAAAAACTCGGTTTGACCCAAAATAGAAACCACGAGCCCCTAAAAAAACCGACGCTAAGTATATGTTGCGATAACAACGAAATTATTTTTTCAAAACTTGCATCATTTTGCACGGTTGTCTTGCACATGATTTTAAGCAAACTTCGCATTACTATTTTCTAGCAGTAAAAAGTGTTAATGGTGAATAATTGTTAATTTTTCATAAAATTTTGGAAAAAATGACACTCTAATAGAAAAATTATCATGATTAAATCAAATATCGACAAAACCTGTTATTTCCTCTTAAATATGAATAGTAAGGATTAGTAGACAAGTCTGACGAAATATTTACATCAAACTACAGGCTTAATCTAGCTTTTTGAACGTGTTTGTAGGACCAGTGTTTTTTAAGGAAAGATTGGTTTTTCAAAATTTAATATTCCATGCAAGCTTGCAACGAAAAGTTGCGCTTATGGATTCTTGTTTGTGTATATCAGCTTGTAGGCACAGGGCAGCTGTCAAAAACGAGTGGTCGTTTACTTGTTCAGCGCTGTTCCTTCAGATGATGTGAGCGAAAAACATGGGATTGGTTTTTAGAGGCCAGCACTGTATTCGGATAGCCTGACCAGATCAAGTGAAATGTACTCGAAGCAGAATAACTAAATAACTGAAAATTAATATCAATGCATGCAATAATTCATCGTCCAATTTAACACGATAAATGAAACGTGTCGTGTATAGCAAGCGACAAACATGTATCACAAAATCACATTTTTAGCAGCTGGGAAGAAAAACAGGACGAAAATGAAAGTGATTAAAACCTATTGCCTCCATAAACTATCCTTTCCAGTTTCCACACAGTATTCCAACGATGAATAACTCATTTCGCATCAGAAAAGCTAAAAAATGTTTCAAGAGATCACAGCACAATAAGATCAAATTCGGTTTTCCACAATTATAAGTAGTTTTAGCGTTAGATATTGAACAACTGGAACAAACAAGATAAGAAATTCGGGCTCGATTAGAACCAGATCTACAAATGAATGAAGAATTATAATAAAGAATAGCAGAAGGAAAACGAAGACCGAATTTATGCGCGGTTCACCCTTTCTCTAGAATGAAATCGCTATCCGTACCTTACGTACACAACTGGATCAATTTATCAATTCCGCTTGTGAGCATACAAGAGCATGGAGGGTGAGGGGAAATTACCCCTAAGCTTTAAAAAACTAATAGCCATAAGGCCATTTTGGCCGAAAAATATTGTTGTATAGCTTTTTTGGGTTCAGAAAATTAGCTACATAGCCTTTTTTGGCAAAGAAAACTAGCTATATAGCCGTTTTTGGACTCAGAAACAAACCATGTGAGCTCAGAAATGCTATATACATAGTTGTCTTTTCTAAGTTTCAAAGCATATACAGCTATTTTCTCGATTCCAAAAAGGGATGAATAACAGCTATTTTTAGTCCAAAAAGGCTAGGCAATAGCTACGTTTGTAAGTTCAAACAGGCTATTTATATATATATTTGCCGAAAATACTCAAAAGCGATTGTTTTAATGCGATACCTTCATTTTTTGCTATAGAACCATTTTTACGGAGCACTTACCTATCCACCGATTTGTGATTTTAACTCCCTGAAAGTTTGACCTTGCGCACCATAGCCGTGCCTAGGGGGTGCGAACTGTGCGGCCGCACAGGGCCGCTAAAATTATGGGCCGCTAAAAAAGTTGTAGTGCATGCCGTATAGAATTCATTTTTTGGCGGCCCTCTTACAATAATTCGAAACATACGTTCAAAAGGATCGATTTTTCGACGTTCTAATGCAAACACAGACAGTCAGTAGAAAATCTTTACTTGCATTTTTAAGAGAACGCTGTCTGAGCTATACTTAATCTCATTTTTCAGACAAATTGTTGATTTTTCTGTTGCAATAATGTGTGTCCAGAAAATTGAGTTCGAAAAGGCTAAAATGTCAAAATTTTCCGGCGCTTTGCACCGAGCCATAGATCAAATGAATTTAAAAGCTTGAATCAGATGAAATAATCTAGCACTTCACATCACTAGTAATTTAATGCACTATTTGTTCATTGAATGAAAGTGCGCATGCTTGTTGAGCATAAAACTAAAAGTGCGAAAATGATTGTGTACCAGTTTGTCTATTCTTTGCTTTGTTTGTCTTTCTTTACAAGGACACAATCCTATTTTAGATGAAAGAAATGGCCAAATTTTCTTGTGTTTTTGTGCATTTCCTGTTTTCTGAATTGCATCTTCTTAATAAGAAGGCCACAAATGGGCCTGAAAAGGGTAATAACAAACATTTCAATTTATACATTTTTCTATATCTTATTGGCAGCGACCCGTTGCAGCGCTATGTAATTAGCAGAGGTCGAAAAACGAATTTCAGCTCAGAAGTTTTGTGAAATGTAATAGTTCATCAATTTTAAGTGTTTTTGGGTTCCATTCAGGACCGAAATTCGGCCGTTTTTGCGAAAATTTTAACGTTATTATTTGACATTAAAATGCTTTTTTACAAAATTTTTGGGGACTCTGTCCCGGACCCCGCAGGGAACGCTTGACCGCGCCACCTAAGACCCCCGCAGCATATGTGGGCAGCAACAAAATCCCGGGGGGGGGTAGGTGCAAGGTTTTTTAGAGGTCAAAAATGGTCTTAAAAATGATGGTATGGCTAAGAAATACCGTTTTCAAGGTTTCTCATTGAGCACTACCCACGAATACCAGCTTTAAAAAGATGGGAAGATGATGAATTGCTCAAGTCATGCACACAGTTAGCTGTATTTCTGGATGATCTTAATGAACCAGACATGTACACAGAGCTAAAAGTTCTTGCTCGATCAAGTCCAAATGAATTAACTCGCCACTAGCTACTCTTAAATATCTATCAAATGGCTTCCAGGATGTTTTACCGAACCTTATAATTGATTTCAGAATTTTACCTATAATACCTATTGCTGTGGCCTCAGCAGAACGTTCCTTCTCGGAACTGAAATTAATAAAGACATATTTGCGGTCAACTATGACTGATTCTCGTCTAAGTGCACTAGCGATTATTTCAATTGAAAATGATTTATCATCTCCGTTAGATTTTTTGCAATTGATTGACCAGTTTGCCGCTCAGAAAGCTAGGCAAGTTATTTTGTAATAAAGCACGTCATCATTCACGAAATAGGTAAATTATTTGAGAAAAAACATATGATACCTACTAAAAATAATGTAGCAAAATATTTTGTTAGTAAATTTCCAGTAAGATGCTAACTGCGATCATATAGGTACATATGTAAAGGATATACATAAGTGATAATTATGATGCATATAATACCAGTTTTAAAAATCATGGGGCCGCCAAAATAAGTTTTGCCCAGGGCCGCTAAACCTCTAAGCACGGCCCAGTTGCGCACTTATGTTTGTGAACCACAGACTCTTTGGTATTCCGACCAGCCGATTTCAGTATATTAACCCCTTTTTGGAACAAAATTTTTTTGATAGGTAATTCTTATTTTATCGTTCAGCAGTAAAATGTGATTACCGGAAAATTGCTCGCCAACAATTGCTCGAGAACAATTGCTCGCCAGCAATTGCTCGCTCAGCAATTGCTCGCTCAGCAATTGCTCGCTCAGCAATTGCTCGCTCAGCAATTGCTCGCTCAGCAATTGCTCGCTCAGCAATTGCTCGCTCAGCAATTGCTCGCTCAGCAATCGCTCGCCAAGCAATTGCTCGCCCAGCAATTGCTCGCCCAGCAATTGCTCGCCCAGCAATTGCTCGCCTAGCAATTGCTCGCCCAACAATTGCTCGGTCAGCAAATGCTCACCCAACAATTGCTCGCTCAGCAATTGCTCGCCTAACAATTGCTCGTCAGCAATTGCTCGCTCAGCAATTGCTCGCCAAACAATTGCTCGCCAACAATTGCTCGCACAGCAGTTGCTCGCCAAATGATTGCTCGACGAACAATTGCTCGCCTAATAATTGCTCGCCAATCACCAACAATTGCTAGCCGAACGATTACTTGCTGAGCAATTGCTCGCCAGTGAATTAATCACATGGGAACCGCTCCCTAAGCATTGTTGCTTCTCATTTATTTGAATCAGCAATTGTCATTTTATATCGTGATGTTGCATACATTTGCGCTCATACATTTATGTATGTACAGATTGTTTCGTTTTTGGTAGGAAAGAGAGAAGAAGCAGTAGTTTCTGTTTGAAAGTATTCATTTTTAGTGTACTAAAATGATTTTTAATTCCTTTAATTTTATTTTCAGTTCTAATGCACTCAATAAAGTCGACAGGTGCTGGGCGAGCAATTGTTGGCGAGCAATTGTTCTCGAGCAATTGTTAGCGAGCAATTGTTGACGAGCAATTTTCCGCACACACCAGGTGATTGCTCGCCAATCACCTGTGATTAGTCAAGAAATGCATTTTTTTAGTTTATTTAATTCGTTCTATCACTTACAAGCTGAGAATTCAGTGAGGTGGTTGGAGGACATCATCCTACGATTTGGAAATTCATTACGGCCTAGAAGGATCAGCAGGGGTTGAATGAAGCGAAAATCGAGCAGTATCTTGCGGGAGAAGAGCCCCTCGTGGGAGAAAGAAATATAGGGACCGTGCTGAGCGACTATCGCGCATTGTTCAACATTACGAGCACAGAGACATAATTGACTATTTACGTGGCATTGCACACAATTATGACTTTTAAGTCTGATGCTTAATAAGATGTTATAACTATTGCTGTCGACTTTATTGAGTGCATTAAAATTGAGAATTGAAATTAAAAACATTAAAATACATTTTAGTAGGTACATGAAAAAGGTATACCTTCAAACTACTGCTTCTTCTCCCTTCCTTCTAGAAACGGTTCAATCTGTACGTACATAGATAAATGTATGCTACATCACAGCAGAACTAACTTATACTTAATTACAATCGCTCAGCAAGCAATCGTTCGGCCAGCAATTGTTGGTGATTGGCGAGCAATTGTTAGGCGAGCAATTGTTGGCGAGCAATTGCTCGGCGAGCAATTTTGGGCGAGCAATTGCTGGGCGAGCAATTGCTGGGCGAGCAATTGCTGGGCGAGCAATTGCTGGGCGAGCATTTGCTGGGCGAGCAATTGCTGGGCGAGCAATTGCTGGGCGAGCAATTGCTGGGCGAGCAATTGCTGGGCGAGCAATTGCTGGGCGAGCAATTGCTGGGCGAGCAATTGATGGGCGAGCAATTGCTGGGCGAGCAATTGCTAGGTGAGCAATTGCTGGGCGAGCAATTGTTGGCGAGCAATTGTTCTCGAGCAATTGTTGGCGAGCAATTTTCCGCACACGGTAAAATTTACTAAATTTCATATGCTCGAAATGAGAGGATTCTAAACAAAGGAAAATAAAGTCCGGAACCAAAAATTTTGCTAGCGTCATAAAGTACTTTAGAAGAAAAGCATGCGTTTCTTTGCCTTGACATATAATAGTTGCTCGGGGCATAATCGAACCATAAAAAGCCTTTATTTATACGACGCACGAGTAAATGACATGTGGATCGTAAACGAAATTCTCGATCGTCCCTAACGTAGCAGCCAGTTTTCTACGCAATGCAAATTTTTTGCACTTGTTTCAAAAATGAAAAATTGATAAAGGGCTTGGATTATGAGTCCACTAAAAATATGCAAATGAAGTAGGTAGCGCACACCGAACTAGAACATACATGCATAGGCACACCAATCTCGCATGTAAACACGAATGATAAAAAACAGTTTCTAAATGACTTGTTTGTTTTTGGCTGTAACACTATAGACTGCACCGTATGGTTAAAATGATTTTTATTACGATTATTATTATTATTATGAAACCATTAAGATTATGGCGTACTAATATGTTGCTTATTCCCAGAAACCTAATCTATCTGACCAAGAAATTAAGAGACAATTTTTAAAATTTTATACCAGTTTTATTCAGATGCATTTAGGAGCGTAAAACGGTCCAACAAATAATAATATTTCCTAAATTTTAGGCACTTGTGTTTGCTTCAAATAGCTGAAACTTTTGAATTATTAATATCGAATCGAAATTTTTTTCCGAACGCAGCAGTCAGCAGTACATTTGACTTCAGCAGAACATGTATCATTTTAATATTTCAGAGTAGTCGATTCCGCTAATGCCATTTTTCCTTGTTTTCTTTGGAGAAACTCAACAAAAAAGATACATGTAAATGCTCCAAATGTTAGTCTTGGTCTCCAGCTTTTTTTATGAGGGAATGGGGGTAAATGATCTCCAATTTTTGGCCAATAATGACAAAAAAAGCACCTAAAAATGGCACAAAGACACAAATTTACGAATAAATCGAGGGGGTCCAAATTTTCTGAATTTGTGAGTAAACGGAGGACGAATGACTTCGGATGGAGGATCCTCTCATCTCCGTTTTATGTAAATTTGTTTACACGTATATAGCAGCCGACAAGCATACAAGCGAAAATGCAGTCGAACTTCAAGATTATGCACACCAGGCAAGAGTTGTGCATTAAAGGAGTTTTTGAATTAAGCGGAGGGTGAAATTTTCCTTAAAATTTCCACTTTGATTGACAAAGGAATTCATTTTTGCTTTGATACTATGTCAGAAGGAGAACAAAGACGACGAATGTAGTATCCTTGCAATCAGAAGCGTTACCAGCCGGGGCGGGGGGGTCGGCCCTCGTTCGAAATGAAAAAAATATTTCCATTTTTCACAAGAGTCCCCCAAAGGAAAAAAATTGAAATTCTCGAAATCTACTAAAAGGTCAGCCAAAATGCGTTTTCAGCACACTTTTGAGCCACTAAACTCAAGACTTTACGGCGCTTCGCGCCAGCTTTCTTTTTTCTATCTCATTTCTTACCTAAGAAGCCTATTTATATATATATTTGACTTGAAAATAGGGAATATGTCAAAAATATTCGGCACTTCGAGCCGATTTATTATTTTCTGCATTAGTTTTCTTTGCAAAACCGTAAAATTAAATGTAAAGACAAGAATTTCGAAATGTTTTGAAGTCAAGCTTTAACTTGGTATTGAGGAATTAGTCATACAAATAGGTTAAAAGATAGATTTTTAGTATCCAAGTTTGAGATCGAGCTAGAAAATCGAGAAACGGCCAAAAATGCCATTATTTCCGCGTATCTCCTAATGGTTCTCGAGATATAGGACTTCAAAAATTACGCCCCCCCTACCCGAAATCAAATCCTGGTTACGCCCCTACTTGCATGCTGCGTATAAAGTGTAATAATACTTCATGGTTTTGTTCTGCATACGAAAACATGTCGTGCAGTCGTAGATGCACGAGGTCAGGTTAGCCAGGGAGGGGTAAAATGGATATTTCCAGGTCAGGAAAGGGTTAAATCCGGAATTTTTACCACAGTAAATTGAGTTTTTGCCTATTTTTGCATCAAAACCGCTTGAAAAAACACTATTTTTGACTCAAATCGCTCTACAGTATCAAGTTTTAACTCTTCAGCGAAGGTAATTTCCCTTCTCACCCCTCCCTATGTGCATGCATGTGAGCAATAAATGTCAAAGATACATTTGAGCATTATCCGAGAATCATGTATTCATAATCCGAGGTGTTTATTAAGCGAGAGCAGTTTAAATTTGATATACATGCAATGGTCTTTCAGCCGTGTGTATGACACATTATCCGAGGCACCTTACTATGCTAGTATAGCATAAATTGATTTTGCTGGGACCAGGTGTGCTGAGCTGGAGCACATCAAAAAGGAAAAGTGCATTACCCGGAGTTTGAATTATACGACTTCGACTTTATCTACAAAAATTTCGCATATATATATATATATATATATATATATATATATATATATATATATATATATATATATATGCATGCAATACCTGGATCAAATTTCAGAGACATATCGACGAAATACTTCGAGTCGTTGAACAAGTTAGACTCCTGGACGGCTGTCAAAATAGGCCCTTCGCAATATATTTGGCTTAAAGCGGAAAAGGCACTAATGTATAAAACCACACCACAATAAGATTAAAATTTTGTCCAATTGTGTAAAAATTGACTAGCCTAGCCTAGCCTAGCCTAACCACCCAATTATGTTATTTAAGGAATTATTTAGAATCTTCTCCACTTAGCAACTGACGGACAATATTCTCAATCTAGGAATTACATTTACATGTAACACAAATACGATTTTTTAAAATTTCGTTAATTTGCTTAAATACGAATTTTACATAGGAGTAAAAAATGATAATCTTGCTGGAATTAATATGTATCAATAATGATCATTCTGGCTGGCAGAGAAATTTCTTTGAGAAAAGGTATTGTCAGACAAGATTTTTAGTACCAAGTCAACGAAAGTTGAGTCGTGCTATTGAAGTCCTTTTCTAGCAAAAGTATACAGATTTTAATGCTTCCCAATGTAGCTTTCAGCATGAATTCTAAATTATTTTCAGCGTTTTCCTATTATTTATTAAGCTCTAAGCGCGTGTTTTAAGCATTCTACAATCAATCTTCGTGCAATCTAATAAATTATGCATTAATCTGTCCGACAATCAATCGTCGTATAATATGTAATGCTACACATTTATCTCGTCTGCTTGTTAAAAGAATTCAAGCATGAAATAATAACTTTGTGACAACTTCGCACTGTTTTCTGTTGATGGAAAACAAAAATAGCTTCATGATTATTCATCGTTCAATTCAGAAGCGCAGTGGCGTCTGTCATTAGATTCAATTATTACACGTACGGCAACCGCATTATCATTTATGATGTTGTAATAAGTAGTACTAAGTATTTAGGCTTTCTGAGTAGAAGAAGCCTTAGAAAGCCAATGATTGTGATTTAGCATGAATTTCTTGAATTATTTACAGCTGAACTGACGTCAATGCAAATAAAATAATCATCTCAGAGTGCAGAATATCATGGTGTTCTCAAAGTTATTTGGAAACAGAAAAAGATATACATTCATTACTAATTTTGACCTTCGAGTCACTAAGAGCTCCTAAATTTTTGGCGCCATTAGCAGATCAGTAATTTTCAAACATTTTTGGGCGATGAAAGGTTAATATCATGCAAAAAAATTCTCTTACTTCGTTTAAATTGTATTTTTTAAACGCTGCATGCATAGCAGGACAACAACCTCCGAAAACTCACAGCTCGTGCGTCCTAGATTTTTCTTTAGTCATGCTGACATAAAAATGCCAGATGTTTTTTAAGATGTTTTACATATACAAACTTCCAAAAGATTATCGACTAATGTTTAACACGTTTTATCGGCATAGCGAATAACAGTTTGTATTATTATTGTAAAATTTCTGCGCTTTGCGCGATTTTCTAAAAGTTTCATAGCATGACTGAAGCTAATAAAAAATTCGCAGTATAGAAAATGCTGAAATTATGCGCTTCTCGAGGATATTGATCCATTCTAACTTTGATTCTAACACGGAATCTTTTTTTGCGCAGATTTAGCAGTTAATAATGTTTTATTACATGAAAAGCCTGAAAATTCTGCGCTTTGCACGTATATCATTTGTAAGCGGTATCCGTAGTGTACGTGAAGAATTATTTCAAACAAATAAGATTTTTTGTGCTTAAAAAAAGCACGAGATATGATCAGGCCCGTATCCAGGATTTTGTTTTAGGGAATAGCATGACTAAATTTTTTTTAAGACATAAGGGACACCAAAGGATGAATTTAGGTACGCAAACTTTGCAATTCGGATACCCAAGACGAAGGTTAGAGTCCAACGAAAAGCAGCTCTTTTAGGGCTGGAGCTGGGGGTCTGGGGTGGCGCGCTCGGAATAATTTCAGAATATGGTTCAAACCAAAACTGTCGAAAATCCTTGAAAAATGTGCAGATAGATAGCCTATAAACAGATCGCGAAAAAAATTTTGATTGAAAACCAACAATTACTTCTTGCAACATTCAGGATTTGCATGAAAATATCCCGCTTTCGACATATTTGCAGAAATAGGCGATAAAGAACCTAGGCAAGTTTTCCTACTAAGAATTCCCTTTTTGGGCATTTTCGACATGCCGAGCAGCATGGAGCATGACTAAAGAATTAATATTGCAAAAAAATATGTTTCTGACTGTTTGCTGTGTCGACCTAAGCGGAAGTTTGTCGACCTAAGCGGTAGTATGTCGACCTAATTGAGAGCGTGTCTACCAGATCATGTTTCAGGCGGCTTACAACATGTAAACTAAGACTAAGCCTAAGAATTATGAGGTAAAGACTTAGAATTAAGAGTCAGTGTAAATGCTGTCTTTGGTTTAGCATTGAAAAATGTAAAGTTTGAAGTCCTGTAGCTCCTTTAATACGAAGTCTATTGGATTCAAATATAGTTTCGTGCTTTCTCTTTGTGAGCCCTACAACTTAAAAGCAGTTTAAATTGAATTCAAATTGAAATGCAAATTTTCCGTCTCAACCATATTCTGAACTTTAGCCGGCGCGCACATGCGCCTCTAAGCGGGGTCCAGGGCAGAAACCATGGAAAATTTTGCAAAAAAAGCGGTACTAGTCGGTTATACCCCCATACGGATTTTTATCATTTTCTGCTCAAGCATCGCCTTTTTTTGTACAAATTCGTCCTGGAGTCACTAAGGCTCGAACCTGGTATCTAGTCACTTGAAACAATATTACGCTAAAAACGATATATTCGAGGAGGTAAATACTCGAAACCGGATGGAGGATATAACCGACTAATACCAAAAAAGCACTTAAATTTCGAATCGTAAAGTTAAAATTTTTACAAAATCAGCCGGATTATGGCTCTGAATTCAACCTAAAAATGGTCAAAGTTCATCATTAAAATTCATGACCATCGCTAAAAATTGCTGTCATTCTTGCTTCTGAAACAAGTCTCATTTTCTGCATAAAGCCTGTGAAGAACAGAAAACATAGATGGAAAATACGCTTTAGGTTGTACGAAAGAATGAAAATGGAGTGTTTAAACCGCGGACTTGGGACTAAATAGATTCCATTGTGAAATTCGGCGCGAAGCGCCGGAAATTCGTTCGATTTTTAGCTAAAAGCAAAGGGGAGTAAAAGGAAAAATCATTCTCAGATTTTATTCCGAAGGGGGTGGTGGGTGCACGTGCCCCTATCCCCCTTGGATGTGGGCCCGGATGCACACATTCCCAAATGAGGGAGGAAAGGTGAGGGGGGATATTACCCTCCTTCGAGACTCGAATCAATGTCAGACGATTTTGAGCTATCAAAAATTTTCTGTTTGATTTTTGGGTAAAAAAGCAGCAAAAATGTTGAAATTTTCTCGGCCCGACTAAAACATTTCCGTTTTGTTTACCAATAAAATACCTAGAAGGAAGTTAAAATGATCTGAAAAATCAAAGTTTTCGAAGAATCCTTATATTTTTTTACTAACAAGAGTGATGAAACTAGTGATCGACCGGGGCCCCGGCCCCGGCAATCCCCGGCCATTTTTGAGCATCCCCGGCCCCGGCCGGGGCAAGGTCAAAAAATGGCCGGGGCCGGGGAAAAATTTAGTGTAATTCGTATTTTGATACAGGCTGTGATACTGGCACTTATTTATCAATGAGCAAGTATTAATTTTGAGAACTGTACTGATTAGACCATATGTATACTTACCTAATCCTCTACTGAAAAAATGTTCAGGAAAATCTGCATGTTTTTGATTCCTCCACTTAACTTATTTAAACTAAATGCTACTTTTAACTCATTCATTCATACCCATGGCTAAAAAATTTAGAGTTGACAAATACGTTCTATTTCTAGTTGGAAATTGTGCGTTTTCGACAAACTATTTTTACAAAAAACACTTTTACATTCAATTGAATGGGAACCACGGGCTTTAAAACGCGTTTCTTTTGTAATAGTTATTAGGATGGAGGTTAATTATAGGCGAATGTAAACTACGCTACAGAATTGCGTCCGATCCGATAAACTTAATATGTCTCAAATAGTTTCCTAAGGTCCAATGTTGAGGGGGATGAAATCCCAAATTGGAGGACCAGAAAATCAAGTGGTGGACTATTATTAGCCGACTCTATTTTGTTGTACGAGCCTCTTGTGCTTGTACAAAGATCTCCGAAAAGGTCTTTGTATGAGCTAACAAATTTTTTGTAGCTATATTATATAAATATATTTTCAAACATTTTTGCTTACTATAATATGGTACAGTAGCGATTTTAGTGTGGTAAAACAGGGTCTTCTGATTTTTGATTGTATATTTTAGCTAATTTCTGGGTTTCTAACGCCAAAAATTACTAAAATTGTCTCAAAACGGCGCAAAGCGCCTAAAAATTTGACATTTTTCCATTCTAAATACAGTCGAACTTGCTTAATGCGTACACCCAAGGGACCAAGCCCTTCTGTATGCATTATCCGAGTGCACGCATTATCCGAATACCCCGGATTTTTAACAAGGAATACACTATTATGCGATAAAATCATTTTTTTAGGAAAAATATAGCAATACAAGTCTGCTTTAACATATTTTCACGCTTAAAGTCACAAAAATTTTCGATATCATTCATTTCGCTGAACAACTTTGTGTCACAATTGTCCTGTGCCATTAAATTCGTATGTTCGATATACTCAGTTTTAAATCCTGATAGCTCGGAAGTCGGAACCGTTTCTGTTTCTCCTAGATCGTCCAGGTCACGAAACTAAATATTATGCACATTTTAAAAACAAATAGGCGCAACACTCATCTCGATGTGCCTAAAGTTTTCGCATAACCACAGAACTTGCGGTGATTTGTCAACATTTTTAAATTTGTCCCCAGAGAAACTTCGTTTTTTGAAAACGCCATGACCAATCAAAAATAACAATTCGTTTAAGGCTTAATTCCCCTAAAACTTTAGAATTCTAAGCTTTTCAAAGAAAGCTAAAGATCCAGACTAAAAATTATACACATTTGAGAAAACAGGCTCGCACAACACATAAGTCAATTTGACCAAAGTACTCGTATAAACAAGGAACTTTAGTAGAAAAAGAAAATGTATCAAAATTTAAAATGATGCACATCAAAGATAGCAGAGAGACGCAAACATTTCGAGCTGATCGCATTATCTGAGGTGAAAAAATACATGTTGTATGCATTAAGCCGGGTAGTTTAACATGCAGGCATGGGCCCATGGATGAAATCGGCTGTACGCATTACGCATTAACCGAGTACGCATTATCCCATGCTATTGCCTTATGTTTTACATGGCCTTTCGGTCCGGACCTAGCAATACTGTACTCATTATGCGAGAAAACGCATTATCCCGTGTACGCATTATCGAAGTTCGACTGTACAAATTTTGCCCTTTTAAAGATATATAGGACAGACAAGTTTTCAAATCGGAGCAAAGCGCCGAAAATTTTTTCGAATTTACCACCTTTTTACAGTTTTTATCTTCTTAAAAATCTTTGTACATGTACAAAGATTGTCCTGAAAAGTCTTTGTACATCGGGAAAAATCTTTGGCGGATACAAAAAAACACTGTTTTGTACATGCAAATTTTTGTATACTTTAATATGGTACAGTAACGATTTCGATGTGGTAGAACATATTCGGCCTTTAGTAGTTTGGCTAATTTTTGGGTTTCTGAATATTTGACATTTTTCCATTTTTCCATTCTAAGCGCAGTGTTGCTTATTACAAGATTTAATTCGCATATTACAATTTTTGTAATATTTCTGATTTTGTAGTACAAGTTGTTTTAGCTTTCTCAGTCGAGTTTTATGTGTGAATTCCATCAAAAGCTCATAAAAATTTCGGCACTTCGCGCCAAACTAATATATCAACTAAATTCAGGCCGAATTATCACATTTAGAACCACAATTTTTTTGTATTTGGCGAAGATTTTTGCTGATGTACAAAGACGTTTCAGGACCATCTTTGTACATGTACAAAGATTTTTGGAGAAAACTGTAAAAAGGTGTAAAATTCCTTATTGCAAATTCTACAATTTTAAAGATTTTCAGGGGGGTAAGCGGCTGCAAAAATGGAGCCGCGTAGCCCCCCTTCCCCTGAAAATGGCCGAGAAATATACAAGTTACGGGGGTTTGGGCCACCCCCCATCGACGCTTTGAAGCCCCGAACTTCCTTGAAAGTCAGAAAATATTTAATCACCCTCCCCCATTTTTTGGCAAAAACCTGCGCTTTTTTTGCTATTTTTATGTGTTTTTACCATTTTTGATTTAGTCGCTAACCCCCTCCTTCTAAAAATGGCGAGGGACCCCTATCCTAGATTTCCAGCCGTTACATGTATACTGAGGGACCCTCATAAAATTTTAAGCGATTACATGCATGTTTTATTGTGATAGTTTCTCAATTTACTCTAGCTCACATTTAAAATAATGTACCACTTCGTGAAATTCTAATAGATAGGTACACTTTTGCCATACTAAAAAATTAAGTTCAAAAAATTCAAAAGGTTTTCACCAAAAATCGTCGGACGGTGACTTGTGTCTTGGACCCTGAGGGGGTTATACCCCTCTCCCCTTATGGGAATGTGTGATGTCTCATTTATTACATCCAATACCTATTGCATCCAATCGCTACAGCAGCAGTAGCAGTAGCGAAGATTCAAATGATATAGAGTGTGCTAATAGTAGCGACATGACTTTGTTGATGATTCAGACAATGAAACACTGAACTAAATTTGTTTCTTGTGACATAAATAGTAATAAAACTTGATATGAAAAGGCGCACCTAACTTTGCGCTAGCCATTTACTACTGAATGGAGCAGTCGCTCATTATTTCTTTTCCTATGCCCACCCCAAGTATGTGTCATGCAATAATATTTTCCTTGTCTGACCCCGGCCAGCCCCGGCCCCGGCCCCGGCCCCGGCCAAAAAAGTCGCCCCGGTCGATCACTAGATGAAACTAGTCAGAATTAGACAAATATATAGTACTTCAAAATGCAGTTCTTCACTTCAAAACATGTTATATACGATATTTCAGTCATTTTTCATATTTGACCTGCAAAAAAGGCTAGAACGCTAAATTGAGTGGTACCGAATTTTTGATTTCACCCCCCCCTTTGAACTTTCGACCTTGGGAATAATGCCTGGATGTGATCACGAGAAAGGCCCGAAAAAGACATTTTCATACGACTAGCACATTTGTATCCCTTGTAATTGATTTCTGGAATGAAAAAATTTTTAAGTTTCCTCCTGATGAAAATTCTCGTTTCGCATATGAACCCG
This sequence comes from Mermis nigrescens, assembly GCA_036768485.1. NCBI lineage: Eukaryota > Metazoa > Nematoda > Enoplea > Mermithida > Mermithidae > Mermis > Mermis nigrescens. The sequence goes on from JAVLUZ010000796.1 coordinate 540,107, forward strand.
AAGTTTCACGACGATACATTCATAGGGGTCTAAGTTGATGTAAAACTGTCAAAAATCCCAAAAACATGTTAAAATTCAATTCAGAGGTTTTATCGCTTTTGGAGGACTACCGGATGGTGGGAGGAGGGGGCGTAAATCCCCCTACCCCTTGCACATGTGTTTCCAGGACTGCACAAACAAATATCAGGTTTATTGAAAGACGGTAAGAGCGTATAAAATACAAAATGCTAACAATAGGGCAAACATATCTGAACTGAAGTGAAATATTTGATGTTGCAGATATTAACTTATTTAGCACCTTGAAAAAACATAAGTAGGGACGGCAAACGTCTTACCTGAGTAATGCAATCACGTAATGCATCATTTTCGTAAGCGTTAAATTTTTGGTATTTGAAAAACGCACTTGAAATGAGTTCAGGTAAGTAGATTAAACTAGCAAAATGCGAGTTATGCGTTTGACTTGGCGGCGCAAGGAACACTGTATGAACCGAGACCAAAGCGGCTTGCCTGTTTCGATTCAGGCGCGTTGCTCTGTCAGTGAACGTCCTAATTCAAGCAATGGGCTCAGTTAAAAGCAACAGTATCGAATTAAAATCGAGAATAAATGCCACGGCCGATTGCCGATAAATTAAATAATAAATGTGGTAGCTAGCACGCAGTTTATTATCTTTGGACTGGTCCCTTAATCTTTCAAAATTTATTTGCTTATTACAAAATATAAACCTATTAAAATTATGGCCGGTTTAGAGCATTCTTGTATACGTCTTTATTAAGAAAAATTAATTGTCATACGTGAAACCAATTATTCTAGTCGTTGTTAGATCAGCAGATTCGTTTTAAAATCTTCTCATTTCTTAAAACCATGAACTTAATACAGTAAATGCTTCATCAGGTCTTATTGTTTAAATTACACATCTTAGCTATATAAAAATTTCCAAATCAATCTTGATTTCTATTTAACATATAGTAAATGATCATGAATCCATGCCTTATATATAATTTTTTGAAATTCTCCTATCATAATCTTTCACAAGAAACGTTTTTTCTCAGAAATGAAAGAAGCTTGCAAATGGATCTCACATATTTGAAAGAAAGAAAAATTTTTATTACTAATACCAACAGTTAAAATACAAAATGACAAGATATATAATAAATGCAATTACGAATTAGTAAAGGGACATGCGAGTCAATGGAATGACAAGTTTTACGCGCGCCCCACAAGATATCTAGATAAATCAAAGTTTGCTAATCTAGATTTAAATATGTTTAGGTTAGGGGAAGAAACAATGAAGTCAGGAAGATCGTTCCAAACTGCGATGTATTTGTAAAAGAAATCAAACTTTTCTAAATTAGAATGTACAGTAGGTATGACTAATTTAAATCTATTAATGCTACGGGTAATATTATGATTAAATACAAAAAAATCATCAGCTTCCAAACATGATTTATGACAAATAATTTGATACATCATACACAGACAAATCTGCAAGCGTCTTAATTCAAGTCTGCACAATTTAAGTTGTGTTAAACGATCCTCGTAAGAAAGAATATTATTATAGCCAAAAATATATTTAGTGAATCTACGTTGAACAGCTTCCAATCTATCTATATCCTTAAGATAAGAGGGGTTCCATACACTGCAACAATACTCTAATAAAGGTCTAACATAACAACTATAAGCTTTAACAAGATTACCTTTATCACGCGAAAAAAATGATTTGCGTATTAAAATACATCTAAAGAAAGCTTTTTTAATCAAAGAATTATAATGTTCCTTAAATTTTAAATTTCGAGGAATCAAAACTCCTAAATCACGGACAAACGGATCACTAGAAATAATTTCCCCATTTAGTCTATAAACAGCTTTTTGATTATTATTACCCAAATATAGAACTTGACTTTTGGTTCGAGAAATAGGTAAATCCCATGCAATTGCCCAGTCAATAATCTTATCTAAATCAGACTGTAATAATTTACAGTTACGACTAATATTGAAAATTTTGATATCATCTGCGAACATATAAACCGTACTACAAATATTATCACATATATCATTTATAAAAATCGAAAAGAGCGTAGGTCCAAGGACACTTCCTTGGACGACACCGCTGGTAACAGGCACATAATCTGAAAAAGACTGATTAACGCGAACACATTGGGAACGATTAAACAAATAGGCCTTTAACCATGCATACAAATTACCGTTTATTCCATATCCGTTTAACTTAATAAGAAGTTTTTCCATATTTACTTTATCAAAAGCTTTAGAGAAATCTAAATATATTATATCAACAGTTTCTTTTTTAGCTAACGACTGAATCCATGAAAATTTACACTTTAACAATTGTGTTTCACAAGATTTATTCTTTTGAAAACCAAATTGAAAAGGAGATATTAGTTTATTAACCTTAAGAAAGTCTAACAATTGACTATTAATAATTCTTTCCATAATTTTGGCAATAGAACAACAAAGAGAAACGGGCCTGTAATTATCCACTAATGCTGGATCCCCCTTTTTTAATATTGGAATAACATGTGCCATGCTCCAAAGCTCGGGAATATTTCCAGACAGAAAAGATACAGTGAAAATACTAACTAACGGCTTTATCATTTGAAACGACAATTTTTTAATAAAAAGATTACATATGCCATCGGGGCCAACTGCAATAGACGTATTTAGATGGTTAATGGCTTCCAATACGCGATCCTCACTAAAAATAACGTCAGAAAGCGAAAAATCACAGCGCTTCTGAAAAAGAAAATTCGCGTTAGTAATGTCACTAGAAAACACTGAAGCGAAATAATCATTAAAAATGTTAGCCTTGCGTAATGAATCGGTTATAACATTATTATCAGAAAATGTTAGAGGAGGAATTTCACTGCGACTTTTTAACCTATTATTTACAAAAGTATAGAAAGCTTTAGGATTATTATTCTTGAGCAATTTGTTTTCTTGAGAAGAGAAATAATTATGAATAGTTCTACGTAGAGCCTTACAATGATTTCGATATTTAACTTTAGTTCCTGGAGTTTTACACCTTTTATACTTATCCCATAGAGAACGTTTTTTAAGAAATAATTTATGTAAGCTTTTAGGGTATTTAAATTTTAATTTAGCCCTAAAAGTAGGTACAAAACTAAAAATAAGAGGATTTAATATACTTAAAAAAACATTATACATGTCATTAACTGTTGAGCATGTAGAAAAAATGTCAGGCCAAGAAACAGAGGATAAAAAAGTAGCTATACTCTCGTAGTCCGCTTTATTGAAATTTAAGCAAGGTTTATCTCCATCTTGAAAAGTTCTAGTTAAAATTTCAAAAGAAATCGAATTATGGTCGCTTGTTGAAAAAGGAGGAAGAACCTGGATATTAAAAACGTTATATGCAGCAAATACTACATCAATCAAAGTATTATCGTGAGTATTTTCTTTAACTAACTGTTGCAGACCACTAGCTGATAAGTAATCAAAAAATAATTCGTTTAATGGATTAAATGTAAAAGTACCATGAAACCAATCAATTTTAGGCAAATTTAGATCCCCTACTATAATAACGGGATGACAACTATTAGTAGCCCATTCAATTAAATTACATATCCGAAGTGCAGTATCAAAATCATACTGAGGAGGTCTATAAACTAACAAACATCTTATAACATCTCCACCTTTTAAAATTTCAACTACTAAAGTATCAGACACAAACAGAGAAGCAGGAACTTTAACGCATCGAGCATAAAGATGAGGTTTAGCAAAAATTAAAACTCCACCTCCCCGCTTATTCTTACGATCTGATCGGAGAATAATATAATTTTTTAACGGACATAATAGACTGTCGGAAATAGATTCATTTAACCAGGTTTCACAAAAAAATAATATATCGAATTTTGCAGTATTTAACAGAAAGTGAAGTTCCCCTAACTTATTCACAATACTACGAGAATTACATAGCAAACATTTAATATTAACAAAATAACGGGGCGAATTTACCTAAATATTAGACGCGTGTTGACCATGTTGAGCACGAAATTTGGGATTAGATGGTTTAGGGGCTGTAGAACGAGGATCATAGACTCGTACAGTTTTCTTCTTCACACAGTCATCCCTAAAGTCGATATATAGATTAGTCTCGCCCGCGTCCAGTCGTTGGTGCAACTCGTCGTTAAGTTCACGCTGACGTTTTCGCTGAAGAAACGACAAATCCGGTCGCGCACGTAATTTCGAGTAGACGTTTGTTGGATTTGCAGGGCGGACAACTTTGTTGATAAGACCAATAAAGCGACGTTGAGCACGTGACGAAGAAAGACAAACTTTCAGAAACTGAGGTTTGTCTGAATATTTGGGACCGTCTCTAAATACCTGCGTTATATCGGCAGATGAAAAATCAGAGTCTTTATTATAATCATCAATTAAAGATTTAACCGAAACAAGGTCATCGTTAGATTCGGCTAAACCAAATACGACCGCATTCGACTTTTTTGATTCACGTTCTAGACCATCTTGAATTAATAAGCCTATATCGACGATGCTGGGTGACGTAGAAGCGCCGATTTTTGATTCAATTGAGTTTAGACGAGATTCTAAAGTAGCCATCTTAGCCGGTAAAGAAGCGAAATTTTCGAACAGGGGTTTACACAAGGAGCAAACGAATGGAAAAGAGTAAGAAGCGTCAATATAGGACGAACTATTGAAATATGAAATAAGTGCTGATGGTAGATTAAGGCACTCAGCATGTGCCCACTTATGACATAGTCCACATTGAACAGCCGAAATATGACTATCCGTAACTGTCTCCGCGCAAATGACACAAAGACTATTATTGTCATCTTCTGTATTAAGGAGAGTAAAATTTCCCGTTCGTTGCGGTGGTGATTTAGAGTGTTGATTGTTGACGTAAATTTTTGATCCGCGATTTTTACCGCCCATAATGTGTATTGTAATAATAATAAGACAAGCCGGTGATCAATTATCGTAACTTGACAATGGCGACGCGTCGAGCCCCGTACAGTCTTTAATCTTCTTTTTGTATCTGTGTTGCCACCGAGTTAATAGCCAAAGCTCTTACTTAATCTTATTCTCATAAATTTGGCAACAAAAGTGGCTTGCACATCGGATTCTGTTTTGCCGCTGGTCATCTTATATCATTCTACTCCTTTTTATGGGTACTGTACACTATCATTCCTGTTGTATTCACTTCGTGAAAATATTACGAAAGCTCTCAAACGTATAAAGCATAGATTTCTTCTGTGTTTCGTAACCCTTAACTTACGGTCGATGAAAAGTCTTAGAATATATGCACGAAGTTTTGTGAAATAGACTACTGACTATTATGTATAAATCGGTACTTTTGGTAATGATTTATTACAATCATTTACGTAAGATTGATAAGCAAGTTAGGTTTAGCACGAGAAAAAATTAAAATTATTTTTACTATTACTGAAAGCTAAATCGAAAATCCTGATCGAAATTGTATCGTCCACTCCACTCTTCAGTCACTTAGTATCGCCAGAGAATTCAGTAGTGCAAAGCGCCCGCAGATAGGCCAACTTGCGATAACTTTCGTTGGCAACATTATCCCTCTTCCATTCGAACTTTCTTAAACATTAGCTAAAAGATGAGTCTCAAAGAAGAACGTAAGAAACAGGTAGGTAGGTGGTCAAAAAATGCATCGCAATGTTTGTGTGCCGTGCCGCCAAACAAAGATAGCTTGGTGGTTGGCATGGCGTAGCTAGTGGGGAAGGATGAGTGAATTCTCCTAGGGAAAATTTTGAATCTTCTGAAGATTTTTATAAGTTTTATGGTCATTCGCGTACTAGAAATGCATTTGCAAATCAGATGTACCTATTTAGAAAAATTTCGACTTGATTGTATAAAGTATTGTTTTCTTACTAGATCAGCTAGAATTTGGAACGATCTTCCACAATATATTCGAAGTTCTCCAAATGTTGAGCCGTTCAAGAGAAATTTGAAAAAGGTTGATTTCGGGAATTTTTTGATGGGGCACACGTGAGCGCAATCTATTTTGCCTGTGTGTCCAGGACATTTCGCGGCTAAACTTTACTATATGGTGTGTGAACGGCAAACTTGCAGATGTACGTGGAAAGGAACAATATTTATTGAAATGAGGAGGACATGCATAAAGAAAATGCGGAAAAAATTTCATGAAAAACGGACCAATATTGGTGAAGATAGAGTTACTCAGGATTAGCTACATTAAAGTGAGGTATTTTACAGTTTACCAAAAATGTTCCGAATTTGGGCTGAAAACACTGACATTTTCAAGGTCGCTGATTACGAAAAATAACTTTAATTTTACGGAAAAAATTTTTGTTCGAAAATTTTCAAATTTAAAAAACAATTTTTTGCATGTTCTTTCTGTCGAGATAATGTGAAAATTCAAGGTTCTGCTTAAATGACGCTTAGGCTTAGGCTTAGTTTATCTGAGAAGGTGTTTTCGGCTGCTTAGGTCGAGGTCGGTCCCGCTTAGGTCGAGGTATAGATGCTTAGGTCAACGTATAGATGCTTAGGTCGATGTATAGATGCTCAGGTCGATGTATAGATGCTTAGGTCGACCTAAGTTGGGTACATGTTATTCTGCATTCCAATGGTTGGAATTTTAAGATAATCCGAAAATGGTGTTTGAATCGTACTTAAGTAGAAATCTTTAACTGGATGTAAACAATGCTAAAAATAGTGAGATTAAAATAAAATTTCTTGAAAATTTGGGCAAAAAATTACAAAAAAATTTTTCTTTAATCTTGGTTTCCACGCAGTATAACTTAATTTTTGTAATCTGCAACCTTGAAAATGGCAGGAAAATATCAATTAGTAAAAATTGGAAACCTTTGATAAACTGCTAAAATTCCTTAAAGTGGCTCAAAATGGTGAATGTCGAAGTATGATGTTTGAAGTACCGTAACTGTAAGTTTTGTATGGATTTGGTTTATTATTTTTTCCGCGTCTTTAAGTGACACGAAGTATCGTTTTTGTGCAATTGTATGGCAGTTCTGCCGGAATGGCGCAAAATCGGTTCACACCCTATTCTTCAAAAACTCCCATTTCGCATTTTACACTGTGCTATTTCATTTTCCTTACGACTTTGTTTTACCCTTGTGTTTTTTTTCCGAATAAAGTATTAGTTTATTAGTATTAATCTAAAAAAACCGACGTTTTTTTGCAGAAAGTTCATTCTACATAAAATGGTGAGACCAAAAACGAGTTTTTGAACATTTTGTTATTGTAAATTTTATGTACTGCAATGAATATAGATAGCACTGGCGTGAAAGAAAACTAATGCAGAAAATAATAAATCGGCGCGGAGCGCCGAAAATTTTTGACATATTTGCTATTTTTAAGTCAAATCTGGGCTTCTAAGATAAGAAAAAAGAAATAAAATAAAGGCTAAAGTATAGGCGATTGTAAAGTCCCAGAAATATACGACAAGGACATTTTCTAACGGAGTTTGGGATGGGGAGTTCATATTTGAAAGAATTAAGTGACGGTCGGTATTATTGACCGAGTTACAGGCTGTTGAAGTTAATGTTTTTAAGGATAGGCGAAAAGTAAGGTCTGCCATTGAGAATGATTCGGATTAGTCTCTGAAGTGTCGGGGACTATGACTAAGCGGAGTTACCAATATCTTAGGCTTAGGCTTAGTTATGTGCATTCATGTTGATGCCAGTGCATGGGCTAAGCTTGAGAGAAATGGAGCACAAATTGCAGAGCGAGCGGAGCAATTTTTGCTCTATTTATGCCTTAGGCTTAGCCCATGTCTGGCACCAATCTGAATCCGCAAGCAATTGCTGTCGTCACAAATTGAAAACTGAAAAATACCCCCAAACGCCATTTTCCCCATTTTTTGCCTATCCTCAAGCACGTGAACTTCAACAGCCTGTAACACGGTCAATAATGCCAACCGCCACCCACGGTTTTTTTTTGTATTCGGCAAAGATTTTTCGCGATGTACAATGACTTTTGGGGACCGTCTTTGTACATATACAAAGATTTTTTGGAAGACAAAAACTGCAAAAAAGGTTCGAAATTCGCGAAAATTCTCGGCGCTCCGCGCCGAAATGAGCAATTGTGTGTTCTATATATCTTTATAATTTCAGCAATTGCATTTTGAAAAGAAAAATGCCAAATTTTTTGGCGCTTCGCGCCGTTTTGATACGATTATTACTGATTCTTGCCCTCAGAAACCTAGAAATTGCTAAAATACGTAACCAAAGGTCGAATAACTCTGTTTTTGCCACACTAAAATCGCTATTGTACCATATTATAGAACCCAAAAGTTTGCGTTTAAGAAATGTACAAAGGCTTTTTGGGACCATCTTTGTACATGTACAAACGGACCTTGTACAAAAAAAAACATTGCTGTCACCTAATTCTTGCAAATATGAACTCCCCATCCCAAAGTCAGTTAGAAAATGTACTTTTTTTTGAAAATTTGACACCCTATAGTAATTATCAATTCCGCCCAAACTAAAAAAACCCGACGCGAAGCGCCTGAAAATTTTGAGTTTAGAAGCTAAAAAGTGCTAAAAACGCATTTTGGCTGTCCTTTTAGTTGACTTCAAGAATTTTGAATTTTTTTCTTTGAGGGACCCTTTTCGGTGGGGGGCCGCCCTCCGGCTGGTTATATACGCCCCTGTTTGCAGATTACTAGCTGATAAATAATCAAAAAATAATTCGTTTAATGGATTAAACGTAAGTGGCCAATTGCAGATCACTAGCTGATAAATAATCAAAAAATAATTCGTTTAATGGGTTAAACGTAAGTGGCCAATTAGTTTTGAGCAAATTTAAATCACCTAATATAATAACGGGATGGCAATATTTTGTAGTCCATTCAATTAAATTACATATCCGAACTGCAGTATCAAAATCATACTGATGAGGTCTATAAACTAACAAATATTCTTGTAGCTTTGGCTATTATTTTAAACTTAATGACAACAAGGAGCTATGAAACAGAAATATAATGTGTTTTTTATCGTGCTTTTCTTGGACATGCTCTGATTGAAAAAAATAGAAATCGGAAAGTATGCTGAAAATTCGTGCGCTTTGTACAGGTTGCGTTTTTTAAAAGCTGCTCAGCATGACAAGACAGCTTTACAGAAGATTCGCATCTCATGCGTTCTAAGAATTTTTTAGTCATTCTGGCATGTAAATATTAGGAACTTTTTTGCGCTTTGCGCCATCCTATTATATCATCTATTTATCAGCTGAATTTATAACTAAGATTCAATCGATTCTATCAGAATTTTATTTTAAAAATACAATACTTTAATGCTTGTTTTGCAAAATTTTCCGGGCTCTTGCTCCGACTCCGCTGGGGCGCTTGGGAGCACCATTTGAGGCCCAAAAAAGCTTTTTCGTTGCATTTTTTTAATCTAGGGTCCCACCCAAGCGGTAAAACTTAGAAATATGCAGCATTAATTGCGAAAAATTGACACAAAAAGGCTTTTTTGGGTAAATTGCTTGCTTAAGATATGTAGGGTCTAAAACTGATAATAGTGATTAACATGAATTAATAGGAGATGCACCACAAGATCGAAAAAGTTAAAATCTAGCGCGCAAATGAAACCGGAAAGCTGCAGATTACTCTAGATTTATAGGCAATCAAAATGTGAAATTTTTCCATACTTAAGTTGGGTAAGGTGGGGTGACTTTAATGGCGGCGGGAAATTTTGATAGAGTTTCACTGTTTTGAAACGCCAACAATATCTATAAGAGATAATCAAGTGATTTGTTCTGCAAACTGTTTCACAGTGTTTCTTTTAATCACTCTAGGAATTTCAGTCTGATTCTACAGTAAGTTGTGTCATATTTTGATGATTTTATTGCTTAAAATATAGGAGCAGGATTTTTATGTTAAAAAATTTGGGTTCCTCTACAACTATTGACTTCATTTTTTCTGGTTAAGTGTTATTTTCGTTCTCGAGATGAGTGGGAACATCAAATTTAGCTTTTATTAAAGTTTCTTGAACAGCAAACAGGCTTCAGAAAGGGGTAACTTTGATAGGTCAGTGGGGAACTTTGATAGGGGTGGGAAACTTTGATAATTTCTAATCATAGTCAGTTTCAATGATCATGCTTTTTGATATGAGCCAACACACTTTTAGTGACTTATTTGTTAACAGGCTGACATAAAAACGGACTGCTTGTACCTTCCTGCTTTTAAGAGTGGATTATCTTATAGTTATGTATCATTATCAAAGTTTCCCACCTTGGAATCGGAATCGACTGAAATTGGTCATTTTCCATGGAATCGAATCGGAAATGGTGATTTCGAGATTTAAGGAATCGGTATTGGAATCGGAATCGTCATTCCTGATTTTTTGAGAATCGGAATCGGTCAGAAACAGACTAATTTTCGATTCCATTATCGATTTGATTTTGTTAGAAATTGTGATGAATTCCAAAGCATTTTGAAAGGTGAATTTTGCTTTAATCAGTCAAGAAACCCAATTTTGTGTCCGTTTCATCAGGGCGGGAAGCAAATATTGATAATCAGAGCTATTAATGCATTTATTTGTATGCTACAGCAGCAAAGGGAGGATAGCCGGCATACAGAGGTTAGTAAAACTGTTCAGTAGCCCCCAATATGCATATGTAGTTGGTGACACGATTTTTTTGTATTTGGCAAAGATTTTTCCCGATGTACAAAGACTTTTGGGGACCGTCTTTGTACATGTACAAAGATTTTTGCGAAGACAAAAACTGCAAAAAAAGGTTTGAAATTCGCAAAATTTCGGGCGCTTTGCGCCGAAATGAGTAATTGTGTGTTCTATATATCTTTATAGTGGCATAAGTTGCATTTTGTAAGGAAAAATTATTAGTGATTTTTGTCCTCAGAAACCCAGAAATTAGCAAAAGTAGACTACCAAAGGTCGAATAACTCTGTTTTTGTTAAACTAAAATCGCTACTGTACCATATTAGATTACCCCAAAATTTGTGTGTACAAAATGTACAAAAAGTTTTAGGAATCATCTCTGTATATACATGTACAAACGAAGCTTGTACAAAAAAACACTGCTTGGTGAAGTAAAAATGCATTGCCTTTCAACGATCTTTGGCTATCATTCAATGCAATTTTATAAATATCTCTGATGCCAGATATATGTAATTTAACTTATTACTAAGATTAATTGGGTTTCTTGGGACCATACATGATCTTGGGGGGTTTGGGGGGGGGTTTCAACCCCCGCAGAATCATTTTTCACCCCCCGCAAAGAATTTTTCACCCCCTCCCCAGAATTGGCGCTTTTTCAAAAGTTTCCTAAACTTACCTGAAAATTGGTAGAAAAAGTGTCTTTTTAAGGGTTTTTGGCTATCTATTTGCTCAAAATCGCCAAATTTTCGGCGCTTCGCGCCATATATCCATAATTTAAGCGATAAATTGGTCAATTTATTCGGCTTTTTCCGAAATTTTTTTCATGATTTCATGCTCTACAAGGATAGAGTATCGTCAGAAACGCCGAAAAACGATGTTTTTTAACGCGTACCGGCCATTTTTGGGCCCAAAAAAGGCACTCTAGGTTTTCAACCCCCCAGAATTCCCATACTGTGCATGTATGCTTGGGACTTCTTTGTGTATAAGAAGACTTGTATTCGTATACATAATGAAAGTTTCATGGCTTTTTTAAGGATTTCTGGAGAAAAGCAGTGATTTTCGCCTTTATATTCCTCAAAATTTTTGACATTTTAATGAATTGTATGAATGCGTGCTTGAATACAACAAATAAAAAATCAATTTTGTCCTCTTTGGTCATCTTTCAGCCTAAATTTTAGAGTTTTATAGGTACTTACTTTGCATCGTGTTTTCGCTCATAAAAGATAAATAATAAAATTTTGATAGCATAAACCGTTTCTCACAAAGTTTCCAAAAACTTTCATTTAAAAAATTATACATCTGATCCCACATAATGTTAGTCATGGAAAAATTGAGAAAGAATGCATATTACTACACTACACTTATAATGCAGTATGCAACGCATATACTGAAAGGGTCGGTATAGCAAATATGTATGATTCAGCCGATTCCTACTATTTCAAAATCAAAATCGGCAATTATGAGTTTTGCAGAATCGGCGTCGGGATCGGGATCGGCTTTTCTGAAATTGAAGAATGGAAATAGAATCGGAATCGGTCATTTTCAAAAAAAGCGGTATCGGCTTTTCTCTACCACATAGAGTGAGGAACTTTGATAGAAATTAAAATTTTCTTTTAAATAAGGAAATGTATGATGTGGAAATGTCTATGTGCTGTTCAACACAATCCCGACATTCAATCTAAAGAAACGTTGATAATGGAGACCATCTAATTGCATTCATGACACAAAAATAAAAAAATTATCATAGTTCCCTACATTCAAATATATAAAAATCTGACAAGGCAAAAAATCTTTGTAAAGCAAAAAATCATGTCTGAGCAGTGTCTGTTTTATACTCGGCAAAGATTTTTCCCGATGTATTTACAAAGACTTTTCGGGACCGTCTTCGTACATGTACAAAGATTTTTGGGAAGACAGAAATTGCAAAAAAATCTGAAATTCGCAAAAATTTTCAGCGCTTCGCGCCGAAATGAGTCATTGTGTGTTCTATGTATCTTTATAATGGCAGAAATTGCTTTTCAAAATGAAAAATGTCAAATTTTTCGGCGCTTCGCGCCGTTTTAAGACGATTCTTAGTGATTTTGCCCTTAGAGACCTAGAAATTAGCTGAAATACACTACCAAAAGTCGAACAACCCTGTTTTACCACACTAAAATCGCTATTGTACTATATTATAGTACCCGAAAATTTGTGTGTACAAAATGTACAAAAATTTTTGGGAAGACAAAACCTGTGTAAAGGTGTTGGCAGAATTTGCATTTAGAATGGAAAAGTGTCAAATTTTTCGGCGCGCGCCGTTTAAAGACGTTTCTTATTGATTTTTGCCCTTAGAGACCAAGATTTTAGCTAAAATGCACTACCAAAAGTCGAACAACTCTGTTTTTACCACACAAAATCGCTATTGTACCATATTATAGTACCCGGAAATGTGTGTGTACAAAATAAACAAAAAAATTTTGGGAAGATAAAAACTGTATAAAGGTGAAAAATTGCCAAAAATTTTCCGCCGAAATGAGTAATTGTTTGTCCTGAATATCTTTAAAATGGCAAGATTTGCATTTAGCATGGAAAATGTCAAATTTTTCGGTTTGAGACAATTTTTAGTAATTTTTGGCGTCAGAAACCCAGAAATTAGCTAAAATACACTACCAAAGATCGAAAACCCTATTTTACCACGCTAAAATCGCTACTGTACTACACAAATATTTGCATGTACAAAATGTACAAAGACTTTTGGGACCATCTTTGTACATGTACAAACGGACCTTGTACAAAAAAAACTGCTGCAAAGTGTGACTCCGTGATGCCATTGATGCGTGAGAGCACTACCCTGGCAATTAGATGACAAAATCATAGGTTGCACAACTACATAAGTAGTCGTTAAAGCAGCCATTTCGTGCCAAAAAACCTTGCACAATTTTGTATGCCCATCAGAGTTTCCACATGGTGGGAAACATTTATAACGAAAATGGGTTTTGTTAATGCCCTTTAGCTTAGGATTCAATTATAATCTTCGGGCAAGCTTGCATGGAATCAGTAGAGCAAGATCACACTATCGTTTGGCACTAGCTACAGTTCACACATCCTCAATGTTCTTATTCTACAAACGTCTGAAGTCAAATAAGCCATTTCCTATCAAATTACCCCGCTTTGCCTTACAGGCATTTTTATCATTCAAACGTAATTCAAGCTTCTGTTTGTATGACGCTTAGGCTTAGCCTGAGTATATTTGGGAAGGTGTTTTAGGCTGCTTAAGTCGTGGTCGCTCCCGCTTAGGTCGATGTATAGCTGCTTAGATCGACGTAAACTACAGGTATTCTGCATTCCGCCCAATTTTTTTATACGCATTTTATTGATGCAGGACGATGGGAAAAGTAAAAAAGGCATTATTTCACACCTAGGACGCATTTTTATACGTTTTCTAACTTTTCAAATGAAAAAAATTTTGGACTCTCGTTCTGCGAAAAATCCTGGCTACGCCTATGTCGGTTGATAGACGAATAGGGAAAAAAGAGACAGTTTATTGAATTTCTTTTTCTTTTTCTTTAAACAATTTATACTTAAGAAATATTCGAAAGTTATTCCATTGTAGTCACTTCTAATTAGTCAACTACAAGAATGGCATTGCTTTCTTGAAAAACGAAACCACGCAAAGCAACATAACGGTAAGTATCATTGTAGCTTGTAATGCAAACCTGCCTATACATTTAGGGTAATCCGACGAATAATTAAAAAGGTTTTAACCCTTTCCCCCGAAAATTTTCTCATCACTCGCCAGAATTTTAGACTTCTAAAAAATCGTTGAACAGATGTGTTTTAAAGTTTCTACCGATCAAGTGTCAAATCTCTGGCGCTTCGCGCGACAGAGGTACTAATTTATCGACTAATTTTGTTCAATTTTCGTTTCGTGTAACTAACCGGACAGTCATCATCATACATGATCTTGGGAGTTGATGGTTCCCCCCTCCAGAAAAATTTTCACCCGCCGCAGAAAATTTCAAAGCCCCCCTTCTTCCCTCAAAATTCGCGATTTTTCAAAAATTCCTAAAAATTTGCAGAAATGGTGCTTTTTTAATCGTTTTTAGCTGTTCGTTTGCTCAAAAGTGTCAAATTTTCGGCGCTTCGTGCCGTATACTCATGTTTTTCACTATATTTGTTCGATTTATTCAAGTTTTTTGATCTTTTTTTCGAAATTTTTTATGTTTTTATGCTCTAGAAAGATAAAGCATCGTCAAAAATGTGGAAGAACGATGTTTTTGACGCGTATCTACAATTGTTTGGCTAAAAAAGGCACTTTAAAATTTCACCTTCCTCCCAGAATTCCCATGCTGTGCATGTGTGGTCATCATCGTCATCGCTCAATAGTTCGGTTTAATTATTCATATGCTGGCTCATGTGGGTAGTGCATAAATAATTTTGTGTCCAAAAGTGTTTATGAAGATTCGTCCGTTCTCGTAAGTTAGCATCGGTATTGTACTATGCTTACCTAGCGACAATAGAATCAGCTGCAGCAATCCTATGCTTAAACCAGAGCTAGCTGGCAAAATTGGTAAAAATGTATGCTTGCACGATTTATAAGCAGAGAAACTAATTTTTCATTTTTATTTCTCAAGACGTTCGGATTGGGATAAAAGGAAGCACACATGTAAGAGGGGGATGGGGAATTCCCCGCACCCAAAATTGGTCGTTACCTCCCACAAAGCCAGAAAATTTCCGACTCACCCCTGATTTCTGGAAAAAATTGAATTTTTTGGTCGTTTAGGCAAGTTTTGGCAAAAAATTTAGGTCATTTACCCCTGCCCCCCCTAAAAATGGCCGGGGACCATACATGATCTGGGGGGTTCGAGAGAAGGAGCGGTTTTCAACCCCCGAAAATTTTCACACCCCGCAAAAATTTTTTCACCTACCCCTCAAAATGAGCGATTTTTCGAATGTTTCAAAAATTTTCTAAAAATTTGTAGAAAAAGTTCTTTTTAAGCGTTTTTAGCTATCCATTTGCTCAAAAGTGCCAAATTTTCGGCGCTATGCGCCATTATACTCGTGTTTTGACTAGGGATCGACCGGAGGTCCATTTTTTTCTCCGGGCCGGAGCCGGAGCTCCGGCCATCGTCACCTCCGGCCGGAGCCGGAGCCGGAGGCCGAAGGCCGGAGGTGAACTAAGAATTTTCAGTGAACTAGAATTTTCACAAGCCGCAAATATAATTCATATGATGCACAGTATATAGGTTTGTATAAATACATTGCTCATGGATAAGTAAAAGACCTGTAGAAGTGAATGTTTATTATCTAGCCATGCATTTATATACCTAAATAAACATAGCATAAAGAGCTCAGCAATGTGTCTGTATGCACTTATATCTATAATCTGTAATAGCTCAAAAAGTAAGTGAGCAGACTAAGTCGCACCAAGTTTGTTATTCTGTCACTCAAAAGCACGGTTTTTTGTATTCGGCAAAGATTTTGCGCGATGTACAAAGTCTTTTGGGGACCGTCTTTGTACATGTACAAAGATTTTTTGGAAGACAAAAACTGCAAAAATGGTTCGAAATTCGCAAAAATTCTCGGCGCTCCGCGCCGAAATGAGCAATTGTGTGTGTTCTACATATCTTTATAATTTTAGAAATTGCATTTTGAAAGGAAAAATGCCAAATTTTTTGGCGCTTCGCGCCGTTTTGAGACGATTATTACTTATTTTTGCCCTCAGAAACCTAGAAATTGCTAAAATACGTAACCAAAGGTCGAACAACTCTGTTTTTGCCACACTAAAATCGCTACTGTACCATACTATAGTACCCAAAAATTTGTGTGTACGAAATGTACAAAGACTTTTAGGGACCATCTTGTACATGTACAAGCGAAGCTTGTACAAAAAAGACTGCTCGAAAGAGATTTATATCCATTTGTGCGCTGAATTAACGCGGACTCGGCTCGCTTTGCAATCTGAAATATTCTCGTTCATTATTGAGCAAAATATATGATATAATATTTCACCAATGGTGCATTCACAATGCCTCATTAGTGTTCACATTCATAGCTTCACTTATTAAATTTGTGTTTGTACAAATTCACAAAATAGGCAATCTGAGTGCTAAGCTTCAAAAGAAAAGAAGAGCGTTAAAGCATTGAATGATTCGGTTCAAAAAACCTCCGGCCTCCGGCCCCATTTTTGCTGCCGCCGGAGGCCGGAGGACTAAAAAATGGCCGGAGGAGCCGGAGGCCGGAGCCGGAGCTGCGGTCGATCCCTAGTTTTGACTATATTTAGTTTAATTTGTGCGATGTTTTGATTTTTTTAAAATTCTTGAATGTTTTTATGCTCTAGAAAGATAGAGCATTGTCAGAAACGCTGATAAACGATGTTTTTTGGGGTCAAAGAAAGCACTTTATAATTTCACCCCCCCTTTAGAATTTCCATGCTCTGCATGTATGCCGGAGACCGCCCTCCCCTCCCAAAATTTCAAGCCGTTACATATATGAGAGGAAGTCTAAAATTTCAAAATCTCATTTAAGACCGAAAATTCGGAGCTTTTCTTATGGAAATGCGACTAATTCCCGTATTTCCGCGCATCTTGTGGGGTTCCCTCCTCTAGACTATGCATACATAAGTTCGTTTCGTGCATCAAGGTTGTGATCGGCGATTTGCCAAACGACTTCTTGCGCTTTGATGGTCAAATGGAAGGACCCTCGACAAATGCAGCTGATCAGTTGGACTTGGACGAACAAGCGGCAAGAAGTTTGCACCGCGAACTGAATGCTCCTGAGCCCGGCACCCAGATACCAGCGGCTCAGTATTACGCGGCTGGCGGAGGCGGATTTGTGCCTCCTAATAGCAGGGGTCGACTTAGTGTATGCCTTGTTCAGGTAAATGGGTTGATTTTTTAATTGCATTTGCTGCTTTAATTTCTTCAGCACCGTTTTTTCCATTTTGTGGACCATTTGTCATCCAAAATTTTGAAAAATGGAGAAAAATTTCGAATATGATTGGGATCTGCGGATAATTTTTTTGATGCTAAAATGCGTTGTAGAGAGGTGAAATTTCAACATTTTCTGGCGCTTCGCGCCATTTCGGTAAATTATTGAGTTTTTATTGTCGAAAGCGACTTCAGAAATCGGCTAAAATGCTCTACTGAATGTAGGAAGATCAGGTTTCAAGAATAATAACGTATTACTGATCGTGATATTCCTAGTAGAGCGCAAAATTTCTATCTATTAAATGTACCGAACACCAACATTACATGTGTACAGGGTCGTATTTAAGGGGGCGGGATGTGGCCGTCCCCCTCCCCCTTGGCCGGAAAAATTTTTGAGAGGTAAGATAATTCACGAAAGATGAAAAAAATAAATGTATTAGACGTAAAATCTTCGAATTTTCGACGCTTCGCGCCGGATGTGAGGTATTCTCCTTGATTTTAGCCCAAGCGCGACCAAAAAATGACTTTTTTATATCCTTTTTGAGTGGAAAATTTTTTTTTAAAAGTTCGCATTTTATGATCTTCGAAAAAGGCGATTTTTGCGAGCCATCCCGACGAATTTTCTGACATAGACCAATTTATGTTGGGTCTGCCCCCGCCCTTGGCCGGATCCTGGATACGGGCCTGCATGTGTACATAGAATTTTCTACTAAAAAGACTGACTATTCATTACGGGCGTTCTGTTTTTGAATGAATATAGACGAGACATGCACCACAGCATGGGAATTCCGGGGAGGGTGAAATTTCAAAGTGCCTCTTTCGGGCCAAAAATGGTGGGTACGCGTCAAAACATCGTTTTTCGGCGTTTATGACAATGTTCTATCTTTCATATACCATGAAAACGTTGAAAAATTTCGAAAAAATCAAAAACTCGAATAAATTGAACAAAATAAGTCAAAACATGAGTATATGGCGATTTTTGACACTTTTGAGAAAGTAGATAGCCAAAAACGCTTCAAAAAGCACCTTTTCTACGAATTTCTTAGCAAATTTTTGGAAGCTTTCCAAAAATCTCGTATTCTAAGGAGGTGAAAGATTTTCTGGGGTAGGGGTGAAAACCCTAAACCACCATGATCATGTATGATTCAGACCCTCCTGAAATGTGGAAAAAAAGTGGGAAGTGTAAAGAAAATTTTGGTTAGGATCCATAGTGTCAACTAAATCGCTGGGAAAAACAGTCATTGCATTGATTTATATTTGCTGAAACCTTCCCATTTCTGATTGAGTTTATGTGCGATTAAAACAGCTTCATTTACTTCTTATTCGAATTTTTAAGAAGTACTTTATTTTTTGGGTATCGTCTGCTATTTTTTTCTATAAATTAGGCTGTCGATTTTTAGTCATGGATTAGGCATTGTAAAGAATTGTAATAATCTGTAGTGAATGAATATAAACCATATGGCGTCAGATTTCGATTGGTCTTTGGTCAGCGCTTAGCAAAATAAATGATTTAAAAAATCTTTTCACAGCTCATTGAATTGGTCGTCGTAGCCACGTATTTATACGCAAAAAGAGAATTCAGGGTCTAAAAACTCTGGAAGCATACATTTAGCGGCTCAAAATTTAGGGTGTGGGGGGGGGGGGTAAATGGCCACCAATTTTGGTCGAAAAAACGTCTAAAAACGGTCGAAAAATTGGATGTCAAACAGTTTCAGGCTTTGGGGGGAGGGGGACGAGACGACTACCAACTTTGGGTGAGGGATCCTCTTTTTACCCTGTTACATGTATGGAAGGGGGATACCTCCGTCCCTCTTACGTATCTGTGGTAAATGTTGCTGATTCAGAGCCGCATTAACAGGCTCGTTTAACAAAAAATTATGGATTTGTTAAAATGGATCCTTATTGCCGCGTTCGAGTCGGCAATACAGTATTCGAAACTCCGACGGATGCCGCCGGAGGCAAAAATCCGCACTGGAATCGTACGGTGTACTGGTACGTTTGCTTAACGCAACTAGTTAAAGAGGAATGGAAAGTAAAATCTTTATAATCGTTTGCTTAAGGTCTTGACCAGGGGCATACATAGAATTTTTTAGGGGAGGGGCAGTGTTTTTATTGTACAAGGTCCGTTTGTACATGTACAAAGATGGGGTATTGGTGTAGTATGTCTCCACCTTTCCAAAAATGCATCCACCTAGGTGTAGCATGTCTCCACCTCACTTGAATTAATTTTTTTATGGATAGGAAGACATCCAGCTTCCTTGGTGTGTCGCCATCTCGATAAAATTTTTTTGTTTTTTTGTTGTTTTTTGTGTTTTTTTGTTTTTTTGTTGTTTTTGTTTTTCTTTCTGTTTTTTTTTTGTTTTTATCACTGAAAAAAATTATATCGTTAATTATTGCGAGATAAGTTCAAGAAAAAAGAACTAAATAAGGGGAAACTGTCTTGCTATTTCGGCGATGATGTCGTTGAAAGGCGTCTGGATATGCTGCTTCTTGTACCAATATTGTGCTAAATGCCCTGGAAGCAAAGTAAGCGACGTGCCTCGCATTTTTCTAACAATTTCGGTTTTTACATGACCCCAGTTAGCTTCAATGCTTTGGGTGTGCGCACCTGTAATGGGATCTATGAAATTTTGCTGGTGGTTCACTGTTTGGTGTTTGTAGTTGTAACCCGGCCAGTTTTGTAAAAAAACAGCAAAAAACAAAAACAACAAAAACACACAAAAAACAACAAAAAAAACAAACAAAATAAACAAAACAAAACGAAAAGAAAAAATTTTATCGATATGGCGACACACCAAGGAAGCTGGATGTCTTCCTATCCATAAAAATATCAATTTAGGTGAGGTGGAGACATGCTACACCTACATAGGTGGATGTATTTTTGGAAAAGGTGGAGACATACTACACCAATACCCAAAGATGGTCCCAAAAAAGTCTTTGTACATTTTGTACACACAAATTTTTGGGCACTATAATATGGTACTGTAGCGATTTAAGTGTGGTAAAAATAGAGTCGTTTGACTTTTGGTAGTGTATTTTAGCTAATTTCTAGGTCTCTAAGGGCAAAAATCACTAAGAATCGTCTTAAAACGGCGCGAAGCGCCGAAAAATTTGACATTTTTTCTTTTGAAATGCAATTTCTGTCGTTATAAAGATATATACAACGCACAATTACTCATTTCGGCGCGAAGCGCCGAAAATTTTGCGAATTTCAGACCTTTTTTGCAATTTTTGTCTTCCCAAAAATCTTTGTACATGTACAAAGACGGTCCCGAAAAAGTCTTTGTACATCGGGAAAAAATCTTTGCCTAGTACAAAGAAACAGGGGGAGGGGCTGTTTAAAATTGATGATTCTACATTTCGGGATATCATAAGCGATACACAAAATAAATGACATTCTCTAACGTTTCCGAAGGTGCTCTATCCGTTAAGCTCATAAAATTCTAACCATTCGAAAGACCAGTTATTTTCTCTTAATAATGAATAATGATTAATAATAAAAATAATGCTATAATAATGATGTTTTTGCTGACGCTTGAGATAAATTTTTGGAAAATAAGGATAAATTAGAAATTTTTTCATTAAAAGATGCCAATTTTCATGATATTTGATGCATTATCCTATCACAATGTGACCCGGCCAACCTTGCTCATATCTATACTTATTGCAGATTTTATTGTAAGGGGTTTGTCAAAATTTTCATAATGCGTTCACAAACGATTTCACGTGATAAAACGACATTTTTCGACGTTTTTTTGCGTTTTTGGATCACTTTTAAAGCTTATGGTGTTAAGCTCAATTTTGTAACGTTCCGAACATAATCAAAACAAATTATATTTGGAAATTTTTTTTATTATTTTCATCATTTCAAGCTCAATTTTGCAGCTTTTTGAATATAAGCAATGCAATAATGATTAAATAGGCTATTTTGATTTAATTAATGGTGCGAAAAGTCGCAAATTCTAGTATTTTTGCGCTTTTTGACGTCAAAAGCCAATACAGTTCGGTACCTGAAATTTCTGAAAAGTTTTCAGGGGAGAATGAAATTTACCCTTTAAGCCCTGTACACATATGTCGTTTTTGATTACCACTTTGTATATGTTTCAGTTATCTGCCGCAAGGAATTGAAACGATTTACCTGGAAATATTTGACGAGGTTAGTTTTCATTGAAAAATCATTTTTCATTCAACATTTTGATCCACTTCTGGCTTGAGTGCCAGGAATAAATAGAAAAAGCATGCGATATTCATGTACCATGTCGCAAAATGCTTATTTTTGTAATATGGCTCGTACGTAAAATAATGTTTTGTGCGATTCTATTGTTTTTTGAAAATTTTCGTGCAAATGAACTGAATATTTAGCCTTTCGAAGTTTGAAGCTCAAAAATCGTCTATCGCATGTATTCAGTGTATTTTTTGCTTAATTTAAAGTTATTTTTTATTTGTTGCCGCAGTAAATAAGCCCGAATTGCTGATCAATTGTCGGTTTACTCTTGTCGAAAATTCTTTAAATTTACGCTTTAACTTATTTGAAACAGACAGTGTTATCGACGTTCTGTTGAGCCAATAATTTTTCAAAAATCAAAAATTGTACTCTCCTATGTACATAGAAGCCTTTGAAAGAATTTTTTGAATTAATTAGAAGCCATAAATTTGGCTATAAACAATAGAGCGTTTGCAGACTTTCAAATGATGAATTAAAATAGAATTTTAATTGTCTAAGCTAACAACCTGAAGCTGTGCCTAATTCTAATAGGCAAAATATCTATTCCCGCTATAAAATCTCCGTCAGCTTCGGAAGTTGCAGAGTAAATGACTTAAAAAAGATATCGATTAGAAGCTTTGCCAGGCCAAGTTTTTTTCTGTCAATGTACGTGTAATTACGTTAGATTGAGTTGGTATGATGCTGTGAAAATATACAGGCGATTTGTTCGTATTTAATTAGTTCCAGGCATGCTTAGCATGTAAAAGCAAAAATTTTTCATTAAACACTTTTTTGGTCTTAAAACGATGGACGTGCGTTGAAAACACAATTTTCAGGCGTTTCTGACGATGCCTGGTCTTTTTAGAACAGAAAGCATTGAAAATAGTTATAAAAAAACTGAAAAAATCCATCAAATTGAACATAATATAGTCAAAAAATGAGTATATCTCTTTAGCCAAGAGATTGCTAAAAACATTTAAAGGAGCACCTTCTCTACGATTTTCGGAAAATCGAAATTTCCGGGTAGGATAAAATCACCCTCGCTCAAGAGCATGTACATATGCTTAGTCCATGTTGTTTTGATTGACTAAAACTGCCCTTCATTCTTATGGAAAATCTAAAACCAAAAGGTCATACCTGATAATTTGTTAATATTTTTTCAGAGAGCCTTCACAACGGACGAGCGCATAGCTTGGAACACCATAACTATTCCTGCAGCGGTTTTCAACGAAGACACAATAGATGACTGGTACATCATATGATTTTGAATCGGAATGATTTATTTTTTTAATCAAAGTGTCCGTAAAAAATAAAAGGTGAAAATTTGTCTCAGTTTTTTCGTGAAGAATGACGTGAAAAAGATTGTGACCCTTTTTCCCGCTGAATCCAGCATCCCACTAGTTCCACTGTCCAGCTATGTAGGCTCTTTTTTTCGTCCCACTAGGCCCACCAATTGGGTTATGAACTGTCTCACTAGAACCACCATTTTGCGACTGACCTAGCAGTTTCACTGTTTCGAAAGACCCATCTCAGAATATTTACTTGTGTACATTAAATTAGCAGCATCCGAATTTCGGGGTCTGATGGGGCGAAATTGTCAAAAAGGAGCGCCAAAATTTCGATTCTGGTGGGTCCGCCGGGATCCTATGCCAGCTTAAAATAAACTTTGTAAACTTTGTTCTGGATGCGTCTTAGCTGTAATAAAAAAGTGTCCACAAAAATTTTAATAAGCAGCTTTTAAAGCCGTCGGTTTTGCACGTAGGTTCAATTTTTTCTGTTGTCTTCTGAGGCGATGGGACCAAACCTCGGCGTTGGGGGTTTGGGGGTATGCAGTATGCACCCACCGGAAACCAAAATACCCCCAGGATTAAATTTTTGAAATTTTTTTGTTTTTTTGCAATTTTTTGATGCCAATGGATAGTGCTCGATGAGAAACGTTTATAAATGGTGTTTTTTCGCCATACTGACATTTTTAAGGCCGTTTTTTGACCTTTGAAAAAATTTTGCACCCCCCCAGAACTTTGGTGCCGTCCACCTATGGATTGGACTAGTAAGACAGTCGTAGAATGGTGGGTCTAATGAGACACCTCATTATGCTAATGGTTGTGGTTGGTATGATGGGACTTTCGGTGGGTTTAGTGGGACGACGGTGACGGTGGATTTTGCGGAACGATAGGTCTAGCGAGATAAGGCCGCAAACAAATATTAAAAAGCAGGAAGTCAATGGTTAATCATCGTATTATTATTGTGTATACCTCTTGAAAGATGAATAAAGTTGTATTCTTACGTAAAATGCTTCAGAGAGTTAGTGCATATTGTTTTCACTAAATTTTGAATGTATGTACTACTTGGCGTCACGCAAATCAGTTTATTTTAGGTACTCTTTATCCGGACAGCAGGGCGACGCCAAAGAAGGAATGATAAACATCGTTTTCACTTTATATGTGAGCTAATTGTGCCATACATATGCACATTATGTACAGGCACGTAGCTGGCCGTCCTATTTGGGAGGGACCAACACCAATTTTGGGGGGACTAAGCTCAAAAAGGCCAAACATAGCACAAAATAACGTTTAAGAAGTCATATTTTTCCGATTTCTCTGAATTTTGGGGGTCCAAACTCTCCCATCCCCCCAGAGATACGTGCCTGATTCTATACTATCCGTTCTGTTTTTGTACCCGCTTGTTATTCAATCTGCGTAGATTTTACGGATGCTCAGATTTCAAGATTTTGGCTAAATTTTCGACATATCATCTTTTCTTTTTTTAACTTATCGTATTATGTACGTAGTCCGAATACCGTACTGCCTAAAATTATATTGTTTTTAATTCATAACATATTTTTCGATTTTCTGTATATAATTTTGTCAAGAATTATCAATCTTAATGTTCGATCAAAATTAGGCTCCACTTTCAATTTTCAATGAAGAGCTTAATCCTTTTCATATCTTGGTCGAGGAGTGAAGCTTGGCCATCCTCTCTATTTTGAGATAGCCTTCAGTTAGTTACCCTCGAGATCACTGCCTTGTTGAATTTCTCTCTTATATTGGCTTAAATGTATGTCCTTACTGTTACGGCTTCTCGATAAATTCGTATTCATATTATATCAATTCGTATGCCTTGTTAAACTGACTCACATTTTTCATTCTGATATTTTTCATATTTTATCGATGCATTTATTATTCTTTTATACTTTTTGATTTTTCTTTTGATATTTTCCATTTATCATATTCATACAGATTACAATACTTTATTATTATATTATTATTATTATTATTGTTGTTATTGTTATTATTGTTAAATATATCTGGCATATTGCATGGGAATGCGTCTCAATGTTGAGCCATTTTTGTAGCCCATCACTGCTCCACACGTCGCCTATGTTCCGTTGGCCCAAATGGCGCCCCAAAGCGCCGTCGTGCTACCAAGTGCAAATCAAATTGATTCCACTGTCGCTGAGTTTGCCGATGTAGCTTTCTTGACGCTTACATATAGGTGCTTATTTGTTTATATTATTTAATTTTTCACTTTATCTGTGCTAGGTATTATTTTTATTTCTTTTATTATTTTTATTTGTTTATTCGAATTATTTTTGTGTAAATGTTTGCTTGCCAATCGATAGTTTATTAATTGGAATTTTGCTTATTTATTTATTACTTTTATGCGTTATATGCATGTAAACAAAAGTAGATAAAACAGTAAAAACATAAAATAAAAGTAAAGTTTCTGAATTGAAATATCGGAATAGAACTGAAATAAAAATAATGAAAGTAAAGACATAAAAGTATAAAATGTATCTAAATTTTATTAATATTTTTTAATATTCTAATAAAGTTGGAATCGTTGCGAAAGACGAGCTTGCGGGCACACATGGGCGTAGGATGGTCTGGAATCTGGATTCGTCAGGTTTCTAAAAGACCCAAGAATTTGACATACCTGAACTTGATTTCAAAATTTTTTTATGGTTTTTTTGGACAAAGCTGGATGGGAAATAATCAAAAATTTGCTCGCTCCCATCAATTAATCGGCATTTTTTACCTTTCAAAATTTTTTTGGCCCCAGAATTCGGTCGCTGACCCCATCATACATGCACAGCGTGGGAAATTCTGGGGGTGATACAAAAAAAGTTTTCTAAAGTGCGTCGATGCTCTTCCTTCTTGAACGAATAAAATTCATGAACATTCGAGAGTAATTCATTAAAATTTAAAAAATTTAGCTAATGGTCGCGATACGCCGACAAAATTGGCGCTTCTGAACTAAAAGATATCCGAAAAATGGTTAAATCAGGATATCTTCTAACGATTTTTTTGGAAAATCGCGAATTCGAGGATTGATGAAAATATTTCTGCTTGGAGGGGTGAAACCATACGTGGGCAGCACCAAAATTCTGGGGCTGCAAGATTTTTCAAAGGTAAAAAACGGCTTTAAAAGTGGTGGTAGGGTGAAAAAACACCATTTTTCAACGTTTCCCACCGAGCACTATCCATTGGGATCAAAAAATTGCGGAAAAATAAACAAAAAATTTCAAAAATTGAATTCTGGGGGGCATTTCGCTTTCTGGGGGATTTTGGTTTCTCGGGGGGTGCATACCCCCCAAACCCCCACGCTCAGGTGTGGGTGAACACCTAAACCCCCAGATAATTTATACTAAAATCTAAACTTGCATGTTTTTATTTATCACAGCTGACCAAATTTCTCATCAAGAGCCACCGTACACCGAACAGGATATTAAAGAGCTGCAGGAAATGTTTAGCAACATGGACATAGAGGTGATTAAAAGCGTAATGTACGAAAAATGCGGTAACAAGGATGCTGCAGTAAACGCCCTGTTGGCCATAGGCGCCGATGAGTTGGCCCAGGAAACTGGCAAGAATGACGGAGATAACGGCTCCGGAGATGCCCAAAAAAGTCGGGATCAAGTTGCTAATCCTCCTAGTGATTCAAAAGGCAGCTGAATAAAGTTACAAAATATGTAACCGAATAATGTTAAAAACTGTAGCTATTTAAGCCCAAAAAATATGAGATTAGCATCCTCTAAATTTTGATCCTATTTGTCAATGCGCCAGAATTCTTTGAAATATTGTCAGAATCAAATTCGCGTTTTGCGGTAGGAATTAAAATTTCGTGACCATCTATGTATTGTCTATTTCACAAAATATTGTGCATGGAAATCAGTTTTCAGCATTCAAGTAATAGCAGTTAATAGAAAATAATAAATAATAATAATATATTAATAATGATAATAAGAATAATAGTAATACATTAATAAAAGCAGTTTCTAAGCTGTTACACAATCTTGCATGGCAAAACTTCATAATCAAATGCTTATCAATTGCTCTGCATGGTATCTTGATTGCTGTTACACTTTAAACCGCGTTTTTAGTCGATTAATATTGACTCGAGAGTTGTGATCTGTGCTTAACCCTACTTTTACCGAGCTCTAGATCCATGATCTAGTTGCCTGTTTTTTGCAGTGTACTGTAAGGCCATAAATTCTTTTGTGGCAAGCTTCTCAGTACCTTTTTTTACTGCAACACATGTTTTACTGAGCAAAAGAAAACGTATTGACCTATATTTTAATAGAAAAGCTTGATTTCATGATTTTATAATATGTGTTACGCGTGTCGCAGATCGCATTTTTTACACATTTTTGAATGCTCGAATACGTTTATTTCAATTGGTTTTCAGTTTTGTGCAATTTTAATGGCATTTTTGAAATTCTCATGCTCTTTGGCTACCAGAATTGTATATTTTTATTCATTTTTGTTATCTCCCCGATGACTAGATTTTCGATTTAGTCATTGGTAAGTCTAGGGTCCGTGACCACACGTGGGCGTGGGGGGGTTTGGGGGATATGCACCCCCCAGAAGTTGAAATACCCCCAGAAATCAATCCCCAGAATTCAAATTTTGAAAATTGTTTTGCTTTTTTAGCGAGTGTTTGATGGCATTGGGTAGTGCTCAGTGAGAAACGTCGAAAAATGGTGTTTTTCGCCATACGACCACTTCTAAGACCATTTATTGACCTTTGGAAATTTTTTCACCCCCCCCTAGAATTTCGGTGCTGCCCACATATGTCCGTGACCCCTTGGTAACAGGAGGGTTGAGACTTCTTAAAATAGACTACATATTATTGTATCTATTTGAAGGTTTTTCGATCTATTTCTCATTTTTATCCAGTTAAATACCTATAATGTTACAATAGTTAGATTGATACGGTCACTGTGCATTTTCTATGCTTCATCAATTATGTGAACTTATTTAAAGTTGCGTTTAATTTTAGAAATAATCAAAAGTTTTAGGCAGCAGCAAGTGAAATTTTTGACACAATAATTCCCTTATTTGTTCGTAATCTGGACTGCTTAATGTGCGTGACGTTATGCTTTCATAATCGGTATCAGTCCGAACGACCTATCTTCGCTCGTCAATTAAGTTTTTATTACTGTAGCAGAATATTACAGCAGCTGTGTGGTTGATTCGGGCGGCAAGCTTTTAGACTTGTCGACCATAGGTGGGTGCCACCAAAGTTCTGGGGGTGGGGGTGCAAGATTTTTTCAAATGTCAAAAAATGGTGGTATGGCGAAAAAACACCATTTTTCAACGTTTTTTATCGAGCACAATCAATTGGCATCAAAAATCGCGAGAGAAAAAAATAAAAATCGAAAATTGAATTCTGGGGGTATTTTGGTTTCTCGGGGGGTGCACACCCCCCCAAGCCTTCACGCCCAGGTGTGTTGCCGAATCCGAATAACACATAGCATTACGAGAGTGAAATAGATCGTTTGGAATGGAACGGACTGGAATGATTTGTTATTCTACTCCATTTTGTGTCGCCGCTGATCAGCTTATCTTTTGTGATATTGTATTCATTTACTGTATGCACGTCGACGTATCATGTAAATGTTGGTATATTGGCTCCATTAATTATTTATCGCTGCTTTTGTGCGACTTGCGACTTTGGAATTTTCGAATCGAAGTAAATTAATTACAAACTATAGCAAACAACTACAATATATGTATGGACAAAACGCAATTTTTGAGAAAATTCACCTTTGAATACGGGGTTTATGGCAAGTCAAAAAATAGTAATTCTTGGAAAAAAACGTAATGTAGTTTTTTTACGCCGAGAACGAATTAAAAATTTTTTGTATAAAAGGTAAAATTAAAGCTACAGTAACCCAAAGTTGCAAATTTAGCCGTTTTTGGCATTTTTGTATACTACTACATTTCTCAGGCTATTCGAACAAAATCTTTTACGATGGGAGACCGTTAAATTATCTATAAAAAAATTGTTAAAACTTTGTACACTGTCTCTTCATTACGGCTCGCACAGAAGTGTTAACCGCTGTTTTAATGGAAATAAATTGAAAATTTCGCGAACGGGTAACGAGGTTTTTTACACCGTAGTTACCTGCAAAAATTTAAAAAAGTTAGGCGGCTGTCATACGTGGGCAGCAAAAAAATTCTGGGGGGGGGGTGCAAGATTTTTTGAAAGTCAAAAAATGGCCTTAAAAAATGGTGGTAAGGCAATAAAAACACCATTTTTCGATGTTTCTCATCAAGCACTAGCCATTGGCATCAAAAAATTGCCAGAAAAACAAAAAAAATTTAAAAAATTGAATTCTGGGGGGTATTTCGGTTTCTTGGGGGTGCATACACCCCCACGCCCAGGTGTGCGGGCTGTGCACCTTACACAAGCATTACAGGATACCTATTCAAAAACAACGATTTTTGATATTTTTCATTATTACTTCGTAGCAGGAATGTAAGACGCTTCATGTTACGATAAAAATTCTCAAAAGCAAACATGAATGATGTATGTAGTGTCAGGCCAATCAGATAGCAGCCTGCAGTGAATACGGTAGGTATCTCGTTCGATTTCTGGAATACAGTTATTTTTGTGATTAGGTGATTTTGATAAAGAAAGGTAATCGGTTAGATGCGGTAAACGACAGGGAAATAGAACAATAGAGTATACCTATAGTCTGTTCGTTTTAAATAACTTCGTGCATAAATTCTAAGAATTGTCATCGACCATAAGTCGAACGTTATGTATGATAATTATATATCCGTGTCGAAGATAGATTTTAAATTTATGACCAAACTTGTGCGAAACATATTTTAACTAATGACATAGTCTGGAATTTCTATAAATACAGTAATCTTTATGCACCTCCCATATCATGCATACATACCTACCATTTTGGATCATGCACCTAAAGTCATTTGGCATTCTGAGGAATTTGGGATTCCGGCGTAGAAGTAATAAGTATATTGGTTTGCCGCGCGCATCTATGCACTCGGTTTCAGAACATTAATAATTAAAGTAGATGCTTATGTGCTATTTAAGTATCTATTGTTTTTTTTGTCATTGAAACACAACTGCATTTAATCAAGTATCTTTATTTTTCCAAATAAGCTTATCACATACTTACTGTTGCTTTGATCGGCTTAGGATCGCTTCACTCACTCATTCCTATAATTATGCTTATGCTTCCCCTTTGCTCTAATCTATTTCCACGAGCTTTGCAGCTAAAGCGTTCTGATTTTTTCCATGGCTGGATCTTCCTTCGTCTACTTATTTTCACCCACCTTTATGCCTTTCCCGTCACGATTTGCTGAAATCCAAACTCACATTCAATGAAGCCCACCCAAATCTGGTAAATGGAAAATTAAATATTTTCCGTTTTTGTAATTTTTTATTGAAAATGGTTCTTTTATTAAAGATAAGGCTAAAATCGTGGATATATTTAAATGTCTTCAGTTGAAGTTTAGTAACCATGTCAAGACGAAAAATCGCCGAAAAATGGAAAAAAATGGTTAAAGTCCGAAAACGGAAGATGGAAAATTTTCTATTTTCCAATCTTTCCCTGGTATTTTCGAATCTTTCCCTGGAAATAGTTCTTTTATGAAAGATTAGGCGGAAATATTGGATATTTTGATGTCTTTAGTTGAAATTTCTTACCTAGGGACGAGGTGGAAAATCGCCGAAAAATGGAAAATTCTCTATTTTTCGAATTTTACCCATTTTCCATTTTCTGGCGATTTTCCATCTTGACCATGAATGCGAGATTTCATCTCAAGACATCAGAGTATCCACGATTTTAGCATAAATCTTCATAAAAGAACCATTTTCAGTGAAAAAATTTGAAAATGTAAAATTTTCCATTTTCCGTTTTCATTTTCCATTTTCCGGATTTTACCCATTTTTTCCATTTTCCATCCATTTTCCATATTGACCATGGATAATAATTTTCAACTAAAGACATACAAATATCCTCGATTTTAGTCTTATCTTTCATAAAAGAACCATTTTTAGTGAAAAGATTCGAAAATGGAAAATTTTCCATTGTCCGTTTCCTTTTTCCATTTCCCGGATTTTATCAATTTTTTTCATTTTCCGGCGATTTTCCATCTTGACCATAGATCAGAAATTTCAACTTTAGACATCAAAATATCCACGATTTTAGCCTAATCTGTCATAAAAGAAGCGTTTTCAGTGAAGGGATTAGAAAATGGATAATTCACCGTTTTCCGTTTCCATTTTCTATTTTTCGAAAATTTATCCATTTTTTCCATTTTTCGGCTATTTTTCATCTAGACCATGGATAGGCAATTTCAACTGAAGGCATCAAAATGTCCACGATTTGAATTTAATCTTTCATAAAAGAACAACTTTCAGTTGAAAAAATGAAAAATAGAAAATTTTTCATTTCTATTTTCCGGTGTTTACCTTTTTTCCCATTTCCAGTTTTCCATTTTCCTGCTTTTACACAGTTTTCCATTTATACCATTTCCATTTCCAATACCTTTTTCCATTATCTATTTTCATTTCCATTTCCGGATTTTACCTTTCCCCGGTAAAATTCCAGAAATCCAAGCCAGTGAATTTAGTGTTCATGATTTTTTGCAACTTTAATGACAAAAACGATTGGAATAGCCTATAAAACGTCTTTTTCGTGGTAACAGAAACAGGTAACGTATTTCTAAAACATTTTCAATCCATTTTGATTGTACTGAGTACCTATGCCGCTTTTAACTAAAAAATTTAGAAATTGATTTAGCTAGTGATAACTCTTGATGTTTTAGAAAGTTCTGACAATTTTGGTTGTTTGTTTTCGTAAAAAGATGGTACGTAAAATTATGAATTCGATGCGAAGCGTCCAGAAAATTTTTTCACTTTTCGACTGCTTTGGTCCTCAAAAATGATGCAGAAAATGTTCCGTCTGCTCAAAATCGTCGGACAGCATATACCTTTCTGCCTTACCCTTTAGGGCGAAAGTGCCCCCTAATCGACCTATGTGCATGCTTGCCACGCAATAACCGGGGACGCCCCACCCAAAATTTCAAGCTGTTACATCTATGGGAGAATATTATGACAACAGTTAGTGGTTCGCCCCGTCCTGTGTTGTTTATGTCCCAAAATTTGTTTTAAAGCTTGCAAACTGATTTTGGTGGCCCAGAGCTGCTGTCCAGGAGGACAGGAGGACGCATTTCCAGAAACGGATTTTCGTGTTCCAGGAAGCGGTTGTCTTGTCAAGCTCCAAAGAAGTCGTTTTTCAGACCACAATTTAGATTTTTAGGTTTCAACTGTACAAAGCACTTCCTCAGATGCACAGCATAGCATAGTCGATGGAAGTCAATCCTGTCTGGGGGTCAATTATTGAGGTTTATTTCGGCAAGAACAAAATCGACTCAGAAAGGGATTTAAATGCTGAATAGGTATCGTAAAAACGTCGCTAATCCATCATTTCGTGGTCAATTTTAGGCACTTTTTGAAGGAAATATACGATTCACGTGCATATCTATCTAACCCATCTAAACAACCCTTTCGTCATTTAAAATTTTCGGCTCGGACCATCCTGGGACCAATTCAATTCCATTTGGAAATCCAATTCCTAGGTCTTGGAAAAACAAAATTTTCCAAGTTTCAGTCTATTTGCTTCGTCGTTTTTCAAACCCTTCAAATTTCAAGTCCCAAGTCTTGGACAATCAGCTGTTTTCCAAGTTTTACTTAATTTATAGCTCTGTTTTCTAAGTTTCAAGACGGAATTTCCAAGTGTTTTCCCAAGTAAAAGTGCATTATTCAAGAGTCGACTTATTTGCTCGACACTTTAAGAGTGCACAATCCTTTTTATAATCATTTTTACAGCCTAAATCTCAATAGTTACTTAGTTGCTATAATCTATATTCTTGGTAAAATGCAAGTGCGAATTGAGAAAAAATTTCAAATGCATGTCAGACTGTGTATTGGCTCAATCAGAATTTCGGCGCTCCGTTCCAATTTTACTGTCATTCTAATCAAAATTCTTCTACTAATAAAATTCTTATGCGTTCCCTGATTTTTAGTTTACCTTTTTCATTCGCAGTAAAAACAGTTCTCTGCTTATGGTTAGCAAAATCGGCTATTTCTTTCTCTCATAAATAGAAGAATATCAAATTTATGAAGTGCTACATGTTTGCATCGCGTTAGCATGTTCTTTCTAATAGGTACACAGCAGCATCGTGTGCGACATCTTGATCAAAAGCTACCGATTTCAGAATTTTCACTTAGTGGATGATTTGTTTTATAGTCTAGTTAGTACAAGATTTTGCAGCAATGTCATTCGCCGGTTTGAAAAAACAGATAAATAAAGCGAATCAGGTATAATAAATTTTGTGAATAACTAGTAAATCACAGTACCAATCCAATTAAATTCAACTGAAGAGTCCATTTCGAGAGTATGTCTTAATACATCAAGGTGTGGATAACAAGTTGACTTTTTATAGGTATTTCCTATATATGGCTTAAACTTAATAGTTTTATGATCAATGGTGAATTCTTACAATTATTAGACAATAAGCTTTTGTTTTAAATTAGTTGACAGCTCATTAATGAAGCCTTAAATATGCTCCTTACTCTTTTATCGTTGAGGCAGCTGTAAAAATTCTCGTGATTCAAAGTCTTACTTTTGTTCAGTTTGAAAATGTAAGGATTGCATTCACTTATGTCTCTTATGTGATAGCTTTATTACGCTCAAAACTTTTTGTTTCAAATACTTATCAATATTTTTGAGAATTAGAATTTTGTTGCAATTTTGGAACAATTTATGTACCTATATATATATATTCCCAGCTTCTAAAGAGTCAGTTTCATGTTTTTTTAGCTCATATCTCCTGAAGTAATGGCACTGGACAAGTGTATGATGATCATTTGTATTCAACAGCTGGCGAGAATTGTATAAATGTGGAAAACATACTTTTTCTAAAAGAAATCACAAGTACAAAAAAAACCACCCTGAAAAGCTGGGGATTTATTTATGATGAATTTTTTATTAGAGAACGTCGTTTTTTAATCTAAATTTAGTATTTACCACTTATACCTTCGACTGCTAGGGAAAACTTGTAGGTTGATTTTTCTGGGGTCACATGGTTTTAGTATCAAGTTGTTTTTTTAAATTTTTTTGGGAAATAGTCATTCGCCCAAAGCAAAATAAGTATCAGACAATGACCCTATGAGGTCCGTTCTTGCCGAGTTTCGTCAAAATCTGTGCTGGTTTTTTAGATTATTAACCTGAGCTTTGTCAATAATAATCGTTATAGTGCAGTTTTTTGGACTGCATTTAGCGGCAACTAAAATTTTTCCGAAAGTAGTTTATATAAGAATCTAAACAATTGAAAACTGTACAGATTCTAATAAAATTGAATACAGGAGGAATTATCAATGTTAAAAATTGCATAAAAAAGGTCAAAATTGAGATTTTTTCAGAACTTTTCCGAAACTTTGTATCGCACGTTTCTAAAAGGGTTGAAAAACACACATGTTCTTTTCTATTCTATGGCAAGGCTCTTACGACAGCCACATATCATTGAGTATCTTATCTTACTTGTGGTAGTTTTTTAGTCCTCAAAATCGGTGGGTTTTCTAAGACGTCCAGTCGGGACTATATAAACAAATGAGCTACCGATAATTCAAAACAATTACAGTTATTATTATTTACAGTACGTCAGTGAAAAAATGGGTTCTGCAGAAGCAACCAAATTAGACGACGCCTATCAAGAGATTGAAAAAGTGAGTTAATATTCGAGTTGATTGTAAATGTGTAGGCAGGCCCGTATTCAGGGGGACGTTCTACCCTTTCTACGAAATACGAAAAACTTTTTGTTAAATTCAACGGTCACCCAAAGGGAAAATGGAAAATTGGCGAAGTCCGTCTGAAACACAGCCAAAACAGGTTTTAAGCGTACTTTTGAGCTAGCAAACTCAAATTTTTCAGGCGCTTCTCGCCGGTTTATTGTTTATGTACAGTTTCGTCTTCTAATCCGCTAAAAATCGCTCAAATTCGAGTTAGACAAAGAGAGTATGTCGATTTTTTCACCGTGCGCCGGAATCATTGTTCAGCCATAGTTTTTGCCTTCTAGCCCACTCGAAACAGCACAAATTTTAGTTATGACATAGAGAATTTGAAATTTTTTGACACTCCGCGCCGTATTCATTGATTATATATGTTTTTGTCTTCTAGTCCGCTCAAAACCGCTCAAGTTTGAGGTTGACATGCAGATTTTCTTCGGCGCTTCGCACCTGTATTGTTTTTCTCTGAAAAGCACAATGATTTAGTACAAAGGCGAGAGAAAAGAAATAATTCGTCCATTATATATGTGATGACAAATCGGCTTAAATGATAAATTCACTGCATATCAATAAAAGATAGAGTGAAAAATTTCTAAAATTTTTCTTTTTCTACACCATCGTATAGATCTCGCTGAGATACGCTCAAACTGCCTTTATTTTCACCTATCTCCTAAGGGTTCGCGAGATATATGGCCTCAAAAATTCTCGCTCCCCCTCGGATTTAAATCCTGGATACGGGCCTGTGTGTAGGTGTAGGACTGTTTGAAATGATTATTATACATTTTCCAGATAACGTTCATTATATTATGACCGATGCCTATACCTAATTTTTTGCGGCCTACACAACTGTCATAAAAACTTATTTTCGTTGTGTATTTAGCGCTGTATACTTATTTTCGTTGTGTATTTTGCGAATATTTATAGCGTTCTTCTACTTTCGATCTATAAACATTAGTAGTCAAGAGTTTCGTCTGGTCTTCTCTTTAATAATATTATAGTTGTATATTTTCATAGATAAAGTAATATGAATTGGCAGAAAACGATCAAAATCTGCATCACAAAATATATAATAAATATATTAAAATATATCATGTAATATCAGAATCGGTCAGTGCCGGATGAGTTTCAGTCAGCGTATTGGAAAATTTTCGAGGTAATGGTTGAAATAAATTATTTTATTTGATCCTTATTCTCTGATTAAATCTCCCTTTTTCCTACAAAATCATAATTTCATCTTCAAGATCCTTTCTTTAGTCAATGAACTGTACAGTTTCGCTTATCCGTACAAAAACATGGCAAATAGGTGTTGTATCAGATAAAATGCATTTATGTACACGCTTAATTTAATCATATTAGGCCCCTTACTTCCCTTCCTTCCGATAAATGGCCAACTTCTTTCCACCCAGAATTTTGTTCGTTAGTTCGTTATGTACGTATAGTTGAGGAGGGTAGAGTAGTGTCTTTATCCATCTCAGATTTTCGAAAGTCGGGCACTGTTAGATCATTCTGTGGAAGGTCTAGTCTACGTTGATATCTCACAAAAATTTTTGAAATTTCTGGTTTTGTAAATTTAAGTCACTTATCCCATTATCTTAGTGAACCTTTTAAGCACTCTATAAAGACAGGGAAATTTTTCTATAAAATCGTACGATTAGTGACTTAGTCATTAAAAACTTATCTTATATGGATTAGAATAATCTGGAAACAGGCGTTTCATTCAATAACATTCATATCGAGATTTATGTCGATCCTTTTTTGTTGATCTGATATTCCAACTAAAGGAGGGGCACAGCGTTGTTTTAAGCTATAAAAATACACGTCAATTAATCAATATTCCTTTCGCTCCTCTTGCTATTCTACCTCGCCCATCTTGAATCATTATGCGCTAGACTTAGAGGGAAATCTAGACGTATATAGTTAGAGGTTATTCATTTTTTGAAAATATCAAATCGTCTATGAGTTAAATTTGGATCGATAGGCGATAAGCTAAGGATTTGAAAAAATAAAGGAACAAAAACGATGCTCTAAAAAGTGAAGAGATTTAAAAATTTCAACATTTGACTAATGTATGGCAGACAGCGAGGCATGGCAAATCTAGCTCGGTTCTTAGTAGCGCTCGTGTAACGTACTGTTAATTGCAAAAAAATTCGTATGACTGCTTTCATTCTGTGCAAACTTTACTAGCCTAGTCTATGTATTTGAAACTTCGTGTGACAGCTGCTTATAGATAAGAATAATAGTGGAACTAAGCTTGTATTGCATCACAAAAAAATAATACGCTACAGATGGTATTAAGTGTTAGAATTTGATTTATATTCTTACAAAACTTAATAAAGCGTCATTTGCCTATTCTC
Organism: Mermis nigrescens; assembly: GCA_036768485.1. NCBI lineage: Eukaryota > Metazoa > Nematoda > Enoplea > Mermithida > Mermithidae > Mermis > Mermis nigrescens. The sequence goes on from JAVLUZ010000796.1 coordinate 577,297, forward strand.
GCCGCCTAACAATTTTAAAAAAGTGAGTTTCGTAAAACGCACTGCATTACTGAATTCTACATAAGTTCGAAAGAAACGCTAACATTCATCGTCGCACTTTCAGAATTCTGACAGACGTCCTCTGTCTTCGCTTTAAAATGATTGATGAGTAAATTCAGCGCGATCGCCCTCGAATTTTTCATGAAAGGCTATTGCCTGATTTAAGCTTTTTATAAACTGGAAAATCAATGTTCTACGAATACAGGATAGAACTGAAAAATTATCAGAAGTCAGCCTTTGATCGTTGACCATTAGAATAGCTACCTCCTGGCCCCTGCAAATTGGCTGCGACTCTCAGAGTTATCGATTCTACCAAGATCATAGAAAATATGCTGGATTATGCGTTCTAGCTTGCTTTTGGCTCAAAATTGTCAAATTTTTAGCGTTTTGCGTCATATAGGTACTCATTTTTTGACTATACTTCGTTCAATTGACTCGATTTTTTTCAATGTGTTCCGAAAATGTGTTCCGAATTTTTAATTTTTGCTTTTTGAGAAAGAAATCGTGAAAAATGCATATCTATCGTATTCGCAAGAAGGTATTTAATAAAAGTTTTTCGGAGCTGACCGCCCCCGAATTTCCATGCTGTGCATGCATGATCACGTATTATTCTTCTCAAGATATTATTGGTCAAAAAATACTTTCGTCGTTTCTTGTGCAATGAATTAGTACATTTGACTTTTTCTCAATCGAATTCCAAACTACGTGTGTGTTTAAGTACAATGCATGAATTACCATTTAGTCATCACGCTTAAGTAAACCGTAGTCTGCGTAATGTGACATGTTTTTTGCGTGAAGTGCTATTGGCCTAAATCGGTATCAAATTTCCCATCGCTAATAATTTTTTGTTGTCCTTCAATTGATCGTTTTTACTAGTAGAATTAATTTTATATCATGCACATCACAGGCCAAAGCCCGGCTTCGTTTTATTCTTGCGTCAGCCGCGTAAAATGCGCTTTTTGCTTTTTTCCATTGGTATTGCGGGACCTCTGTACAGCTTACAAAATCCTTGCTCATTCACTCGTCGAAGAGCTGCTGTAAGAAATTGATGGTTTCTCTTGGGGTAAAATCGATAGCAAAAAGCGCGTTGAGAATATTTTAGATGCAGCAGGCCAAACTGAATTACTTTTGTCAAGTGCTTGTAAAAATTTCAAATTCTTTGACCTACAAACTGCATAGTCTTTCATGAAATATCCGACGTATATACTAATTTTCTGCGGATCACCATGAAAAAGTAATTAGGAAGCATGTGTTGCGCGCGGCTCAGAATTTGTAATGAGCTGAAATGAAATGCAGACGGTGCATAATAGTGAAAATGAATGTCATGTTATAGTCGTTTTTAAAAAAAAATCCGTGATATAAAGGGAAGCTAATCAAGATCTACAATTTATCGGCATCTGGATGTTGTAATTTATAACTTTTATGAGATGCAGATTAGTAACTACTTTTGTTCATTGTCTACGAGATTGATCACGAACAGAACATCTAGTTTCGTAGGTAGGAGGCGTTATCAAAATGTCAGGTCCATTCTCGTGTTTCTATTCTTAGCTTATATCTGAAAAGTCCGAAAGTTTCCGCACGTGTGATGTTTACAATATAGTTTGTTCACAATGGAATCTCTACATTGTTTTACTTAATTAATTTTCATGGTCTAGATCTTTCGTATTAACTTAATGTACAAGTAAAAAAGTAAAAACGCAATTAGGTGCGTGAAGTTAACTAAGTTTTCTACAAATTATTCTTCGTTTCACTTGGTAAGATGCAGGTGCTAGGCTGTTAATCGGCGAAAGTAAAAGCACGTCTTACAGCGAAAGTGGAAGGATTTAGGATTCGCTATTTTTATGTGCGCCACCATGTTCATTTTTGTGCATACTAACTTAATTCTTATCGTTAAGTCATATTTATGTTCAGAAAATCGACGTCACGAATGCATTGGTCGAAGACTTCTTGACGAAAACTCGCGAATATTTGCAGCCTAATCCTGGTAACGGAATTTGTTTCCAGCTCGAAGCTCATCTGACATTAATTTTATTGAAACTCGATTTTACTTTAATTCTATATTAATCAGCCTTAACTAGTATACTAGCTATCTTCAATTTCTGTCTACGATGCTTGCATCAAGTTTTAGTGAAGGAACATCTTGTCTCACAAGGTTCCGTGTTACTAGTGTACAAAAAACCTTATTTCTTTCTAATCACCTTAGCGGCGAGCGACTGGTTTAATACTTGCGGCTTGATTTGGTAAAATATCGCTTCATATGACTAGATGTCCAAAATTAAAGAATGTTCTGCTCTTGCCTCCCTCAGGATTATGCGCTGACAGCCTTGCTTTGCTCCTTTGTATATCACAGGCTGACAGGCAGGGCCGTATTTAAGGAGGCGGCCGCCCCCTCCTCCTTGATTGAAAAAAATGCTGTAAGGTTGCGCGAAAAGATAGAAAAATTGCATCTCTTTGTCATAAAATCATCAAATGCGAAGTTTTTTCATAACTTCGCGTCAAGCGCGTCTCAGCTGATGTGACACTTTTTATAGCCTATTGACAAGAAATTTTGTTTAAAAACTTCCAATTTTATGTTTCAATGAATAGGGCATAATAAATAACGTCATGAATGCGATTCTGCAAGTGTCCCAATCATACATACACAACATGGGAATTCTGGGGGGTGGAAATTATAAATTGCCTTTTTAGGGCCCAAAAATGGTAGGTATGCCTCAAAAACATCGTTTTTCAGCGTTTCTGACTATGCTCTATCTTTCTAATGCATAAAAACATTTAAAAAATTCGAAAAAAATCAAAAAAGTCGAACAGATTGAACAAAATATAGTCAAAACTTGAGTATAATGGCGCGAAGCGCCGAAAATTTGGCACTTTTGAGCAAATAGTTAGCTAAAAACGCTTAAAAAAGCACCTTTTTTACAAATTTTTAAAAATTTTCCGGGAACTTTCGAAAAATCGCTAATTCTGAGGGAAGGGGTGAAAAATTTTTTTGCGGGGGTGAAAATTTTTGTGGGGGGAATTAACCCAAACCCCCTCTCAAGATCATGTATCGTCCCAACTAAGTTTTCGAGATATCGACCAACTTATGTTGGGTTAGCCCCCTTTTGTGCTTCCTGAATATGGACCTATCCATAGACAGGGTTGAAACGAATATACGGATCCGGATCCGTTATTATACGGTATTTTGTTGGATCCGGATCCATTATTTTGAAAAATTAGGATCCGGATCCGTATCCATATATTTAAAAAACAAAAAAGTCATTAAAACTTGAATTGTTTCGAAGAAACAACATCACAATAATAAAAAAAGTGTCATTTTGACGAATTTTATATTCGAATTCAATTTTGCATACAATCAGCTTAGGAGGCTGGTTCATTTTTCCCCTTAAATTACACATAAATCAATTAGAAATCTGCTCTGAAATGAAAACTAATATGCCATACAGCAAGTAAGCGTGCTTCCTTTCTCATATGCACTTTTTTGTTTTTCCTGTTTCAAAGCAGTCCTTTCACAATCTGCACTTTTTTCCGTAAAAGAACGTAGATATGCCTTGAGCGAATCTCTTACCATCGTTGCTTAATAAAAATACTTATGTTTCTTCATCTTCAATCTTCTACTTTAAACTTTTTACGTTCCGGTCTGTGCTTAGCTTGCATATACTTTTTCATGCAGATGGTTCCACGGTTGCATTTTTGTATTCGGCAAAGATTTTTCCCAATGTAAAAAGACTTTTCGGGCCGTCTTTTTGGGAAGACAGAAACTGTAAAAAGGTCTAGAATTCCCAAAATTTTCCGGCGCTTCGCGCCAAAATCAGTAACTGATTGTCTGTTCTATAAATCTTTATAATGACAGAATTTTTCATTTAGAGAAGAAAAAGGTCAAATTTTTCGGCGCTTCTGCGCCGTTTTGAGACATTATTTAGTACTTTTTGTTGTCAGAAACTAAGAAGTTGGCTGAAATACACTGTCAAAGGTCGGAAAACCCTGCTTTACCATACTCAAGCGCTACTATGCCATATAGTATCCAAAAATTTGCATTCACAAAATGTATGAAGATTTTTGGGGATCGTCTTTGTACGTGTATATGGGGACCTGGTACAAAAAACACTGGATGTTACCACCTCCACCGCTTCTATAAAGCTTTATTGCTCTAAGATTACATTTGGATTTATTTTGTTGTCAGCTAGCGCAAAATAGTTCCAAGTAGGACTGTAAATAATTTTTCGCATTTTTGATCAATGAAAGACGCCAGATTTACAGTTTATTAAGGCAGTCACTGAGTGAGATCAATCCAATCCAACTGAACCAAGCTCACGCTGCATTACTTCTTTTATCTTCCTGCCGTAATTCTGCTTCTAATGAGCCAAAAACTATATCTGTGAAAGAAACATTTAAGAATTAAAAAATAAGCGGTCATTATGTTCATTCCTCTAAAGATCCAGATCCGGATCCTTTATTATCCGTTATTTTGACATTTTAAAATCCTAATCCGGATCCGTTATTTTAAATTGTATGGATCCGAATCCGTCATTTTGGATTGTATATATGGATTCGGATCCGGATCCGATATTATTGAAAAACCCGGATCCGTTGCATCCCTAATAGACATACAGGGTGAGTCACCTAACTATCCAAAGTGTTGATTGGTCATAACTTCTTCAATATTGGTTCAATCTTGATAAAACTTGTACAATTCATAACACGTCCAATAGCATTATAAATTTTCAAGTTTCAGTAAAATCGGACCATTACAGCTTATATATATATATATATATATATATATATATATATATATATATATATATATATATATATATATATATATATATATATATATATATATATATATATATATATATATATATATATATATATAATATAGCGTAAATAATTTTTGTGATTGATACTTTTTAATCAATTTTTGTTTCCCTGTTTTTTGAGTCAATAAATTTTTCGAATTTGTTTCATCCAATTTTTTACTTTTCTATGTGTTAATTATGTTGTCTTTATCAGTCATTAAATTACCACTGCCACTTAATTTAGCTTGATAAGTAAAGAACCGGATAAAACAAAATTTGAAAAGTTTAAAGACTTAAAAAAATCAAGAAAGCAAAATCTGATTAGAAAGTACCAGTTACAAAAATTGTTATTGCAAAAGCTGTAATAATCCAATTTTAATGAAACTTAAAAGTTTACAATGCTTGGACGTGTTATAAATTGTTAAGTTTCATCAAGATAGGACCAATATTGAAGAATTTATGATCAAATAACACAATGGATAGTTAGTAGGTGACTCAACCTGCATATTCGTTGTTCAAGAGTAGCATAAAACGTTTACTTCTTTACCTTAAGCGACTCGTGCGAAGATGGCGACGACTGCCACAATATCGAAACTCAGGGGTACTGTAGTCTCCATGCCATATCCTCAGCCTGAAGGCATCCTGGGTGACGCTATGCTAAAACATGGAAAAGCCCTGGGCGATGACTCAAATTTCGGAAAATACTACTTTATTGTGTCTAAATTTTTCTGTGCTACGAACTACTCGTGAAATTCATCCGTTTTCATACCTGTTTATGTGTTTCTACCGTTTAAGTTCAAATTTTTAGAATAGGGCCGATGAGACGTAGGTTTTTTGCTTGTGAAATGGGCAATTCAAAACATTACAAAAAGATGAGCTTCTGTAAAGTCAGTTGCTATTCAGAAGCGTGCTGCGTAACCTAATGAGACTTATGGAGTACTTAATTCTGGTAGTACGCAAAAGACCGGAATTGTAGCTTCTGCGGTTGAAAAAATTTATTTTCGGTAATTGACATTTGGGACCATTATGTATATTTAACAACAACATACGTTTACATGAATGCACAAAAATAAGGCATCCTGTCATTCTGGGGATCATAGGATCTTTTTAAGTTTGATTGTATCTTGGGATGAATAAACGTCGAAGTTATCCAAGTACTATAGAGCTGAAGTAAAGAGATTTGCTTTTTTTAGCCCAAATTTCGCAGACTTCGATCGATTGACTTATTTAGTGGATGGTCTATTGTGAAGTCAAAGGAATACTCACAGCCATATTTTTAACGGGAACTGGGTGGTCCCCCTACTCAGACTCAGTCGTCCTCCTACCCCCCAAAGTCAGAAAATTTTGACCCTTTCCCTGATTTTCGGCGAGGCTCCATTTTTAGGTGTTTTTTTGCCATTTTCATCCAATGGCCGGGATCCCCACGCGAAATTTCGAGCCGTTACATGTTTACTCGCAGCATCTGTATGAGCCATTCGCAATTGTCAATCTGAACCAAATTTATCCTCATGTTCATTTAAAATTTACATCGTGCATACCGTCATACATGGGCATTGGTGGTGAGGAGGTATTACTCGTCCTGAGCTTTTAAGAACTGATAGCTACACTGTGATTTTGGCCGGAAGAACATTTCTGTATTGCTTCTTTGGACCCAGAAACATACCGCGAGGGTTCGGAAATGCTATTAGTCATTTTTCTGAGTTTTAAAAGGATTTATAGCTATTTTCAATACTTGAAAAGGGACTTACATAATAGCTATTTTTAGTCATAAAAGGCTAAATAGCTATGTCTGTAATTTCGGAAAGGCTATGTATTTGCCACAAATGCTCGAAAACGATATTTCTAAAGCAATACCATCGTTATTCCGCTGTAGAATCGTTTTTTACAAATCAGCTGACTATCACAAATTTTCTGATTTTCACCCCTCCCATAAAGTTTGACCTTGCGCACCTATGCATTCTGTTATGTAGCTCATGATGGCCAATGCTTGTATCAAAACAGGAAAAGCCTTGATTGATGCCGGTGAAGCTTACAAAATGATGGCCGATGTAAAATACGCGTTGGAAGACAATGTGAAACAGAATTTTCTCGATCCGTTGACTCACTTACAAAATAATGACTTGAAAGAAGTTCAGGTTAGATTTTTGTAAAAGTTGGGCGTTGTCCATATGTCTACAAAAATCGAAGCATAATTTGGCTGACTGATCAAGTATTTCGCGAGCGCTACAAGCACAATAATATCACTTTTATAACAAAATGCATTCCCAGCAGGCTTTTTGCGCGGGACGTAGATTTTTAGGCTCGTACAAGAATTTTTTGGGATGTGTTTATGAAGGTCCGCAGCCGGGATTTTTTTCGGGAGAGGCCGAAAATTCCGAAGCCAGATATCCCGGGAAACATCAGGAGATATTCAAAAATAATATCATTTGGTTTTTTTCACTACATTTCTTATTCGTAAAAATCAAATAATCAAATTTTTCACTACATTTCTTATTAGTAAAAAATCAATCATTGTGCTTTGCAAAGAAAAGTAACAGCAATGAATGCTTCGGCGCCGGAAAAATTTGCCATATTTTTCATCTCTAACTCGCAGTTGTGCTGTTTAGAAGATAAAAATTAGATTTAAACATTAAACATTGAATCCAGCAAAGTTTTTGTTTACTAGCTCGAATATACGTATGAAAATCTGCTTTGGCTGTCTTTTAAGGCACTTCGAGCATTTTTATTCATTTCTTTCGGAGAAACTTGTGAGGAGAGAAAATAAAAAAAATTCAGTCAGGGGAGGGAGCAACTATTGACCCTGGCTATAAAACCGGTGGATATATTGTAAATAACTTCTTTTCATTCAATAAATGCTGCTCTGTTTATTTATCATTTATCTGTTCATGTCTTATCATTCTTCGCTATCTCTAATTAATATCATTCGCAGCATCATAGGAAAAAGCTTCAAGGTCGTCGGTTGGATTACGATTGCAAAAAGCGTAAACAGAAAGACTCAATGCCATGTAAGCTTTGCTGATTACTAAGTCTTCTGAATACGTTGTAGATATAACATAGGACCTAATATTAAAAGCATATTCTTCAATCGATAATATCTGTTTGGTCGTATAAAAGCAATGAAAGTGTTAAAATCGAAATGTTACCGTTAATTCAGGGAAGGTTAATACCAAAACGTTTTTCTGCGGTGTCTTTTTTGAACTCCATTTCTTAAATGCTTACGCGTCAAAAACATAATTTTTTGACGATTCCTTGTGAACGATAAAAACATGGAAATTTTTCAAGATAAATGTAATTAAATTCAACAAAATATAATCAAAAATGGCTGTTTGATGCGGAAGAATACATATGTATTCATTATCTAAAAATCGTTAGAAACGCTTAAGCCAACGTATTTTATGCGATTTTTTCAGTAATGTAGCGAATTATGATGGATGATTGATTGCTTTTCTAAAGCTAAGTATTATACTCGCACACAATGCAGTATTCACGGGGACAGGGGCCCTTTGACCTTAGGAACATTTTGAAATGTAAGATAAAGCACAGAAAGAAGGAAAATTCGCATGTTTTGTCAGATAACCTTCAAACCTTTCGGCGCTTAGCCGCAAATCTAAAGTATTTTCCGTGATTTTGGCTCAATCGCGACCCAAAAACGAAATTTTTCCATTGCCTTTCAAGCAAGAAAAATATTTTTTGAAAAGGACGGATTCCATAATCTAAATGGGTAGAGCATGCAGGAAAACGTCGAAAAATGCGGTTTTCGCAAGCTATTTTAATGAAGTTCCTGAGATAAAGACCAATCTATGTTGGGTGTGCAGGCACGTAGCTGGCCGTCTTATTTGGGGGGACCAGCATCAATTTTAGAGGTCTGGGGTCCAAAAAGGCCGAAAATAGCACAAAATAACGTTTAAAAAGTCCTATTTTCCGGTTTTTTCTGAATTTGGGGGTTCTGACTCCCCATCTATCCAGAGCTACGTGCCTGTGGGTGTGCCCGAACTATGGATACGGGCCTGCTCGTACATATGGACTTCAGCACTTAATTGTTTGTTCTAACACATTCTATGAAATCATATTATATTGCACAAGCGTTTAGTTGTTTTCAAATATATAATATAGAGACGGTTGAATTGTGCCTTGAAAAATTATCTTTGATTCTCTATTTCTTACGATGGACAGCTGATTAATACTTTGGTTTTTGCGCTTAACCATCATACACGATCTTAAGGGGTAATTCACCTCTAGGAAAATTTTTATACTCTCCCAAAAATTTTTTCACGCATTATCCAGAATTCGCGATTTTTTAGAAGTTTCCAAAATTTTCCTGAAAATTCATTGAATGGTGCTGATTCAAGCGTTTTTAGCCATCTACTTGCACAAAAGTGTCAAATTTTCGGCGCCTCGCGCCATATATCTCTTATTTTTTGACTAGATTTTGTAAAATTTATTGAATTTTGATTTTTTTATCGAATTCTTCAATTGTTTTTATGCTCCGGACACCCTCCCCCAGGAAATAAAAACAAAGAAAATTTCGAATAATTTATTGACGCAAAGCGTCGGAAACTAAATTTTTCAAGCCCTTAAATCGCAAAAAAAGATACTAAAATGGATTTTAGATTTTCTGGAAAGTCGAAAATTTTCCTCGACGACCATTAAGATTTTGTGGGTGTCGGCAATTATTTTGGAGTTAAAATAATAATATAAACTTGTCTAATTTCTAACTTCTACGAACACTAATAATAACTAACAACTTTTAACATGGCAGTCAGTCTGTATTGATTCTCAATGTCTTAAGCCTAATAAACTTCCAAAAATCTTATCTTAAATTTCAGAATTTTTCTTATGTCGGATTGCATTCATACCTGGGTGTGGGGGTATGCACCCCTGAAAAAAATACCCCCCAGAAACCAAAATACCCCCCCCCAGAATACCATTTTTTAAATTTTTTTATTTTTCTCGCAATTTTTTGATGCCAATGGATAGTGCTCGATGAGAAACGTTGAAAAATGGTGTTTTTGCCATACCACCATACTATTTTTAAGGCCATTTTTCGACCTTTGAAAAAATCTTGCACCCCTCCCCCACCCAAAGCTTTGATGCCGCCCACCTGAGATCGAGTTGCTGCGAAACGGTGAATTTTGTTACGTTCATTACCTTAGATTTATTTAAGCGCCGATAATCGAGGATGAAATGAGACAAGCCGAAGAAAAACTGGAAGAATCCAAACGGCTGGCCGAAACCGCTATGTTTAATGTGCTTGATAATGACGTATGTATGTACTACATTGCAATAGCGATGATAATTAAATGGGCGACCTGCCTTCTAAGTCATACTCGTCCAACACGTCGGCGTAACGGCAGAAAACAGTGCAGTTTTTTAATAGTTTTTTCTGCATAAAATCTTTAAAAAACAGTAGAGATAAATGTAAAAATGCTTAAATCTGTACAGAGATGCTTAAAGATTGCTTTTGGAGTTTTCTAAAAAAAACTTTAAAAAGCCATAAAATTACTATTACTTTGTCCCAAAAAGTCTTTGTACAGTGTACAAAGATGGCTCCGAAAATCTTTGTACGAGCCTCAAAATCTTTGTCTCGTACAAAAACAAACAGTGGCGACATATGACCGCAGATGGGCAGCGACCAAATTGTGGGTGGTTGGGTCCGATGGGCGGAATTGCCAAAAATAGCACCGAAAATTCAATTCTGGTGGGTCTGTTGATTGGGGGGTCCAGACCTCCCTTCACGCCCATGTGTGCACATGACACTTTCTCATAGCATTTTGAGAAAAAAATTATTTTTCTCGGAAAGTTTGAGTTTTATGATCTTAATGGATAGAACATATCAGTAAACGTCGAAAAATGCGGGTTTCGCAAGCTATCCCGGCGGCACCTTCGTATGCAAAAATATAACATTTCGAAGTTGAGGAGCTCTGTCAGTAAATACGTCAAGTTTTCAAGCTTTGACGACCACACACCTACATACAGGCCCGTTACCAGAATTTTATTTCGGGGGGGGCGAAAATTTTCGAGGCCAGATATCTCGAGAATCATCAAAAGATAGGCGAAAATAAAGGCAGTTTTGAGCGTATCTTAGCGAGCTCTATACGACGGTGAAGAAAAATTTCTCAAAAATAAATTTTCACTTCATTCCATATTGATTTACAGCAAATTCATCATTTAAGCTAATTTATCATCGCTTAATCGACGAATTATTTCTTATCTCTTGCCTTTGTACTTAATCATTGTGCTTTGCAGAGAAAACAATACAGATAATGAATGATTCGGCGCCAAGCGCCGAAACAAATTGACATATTCATGCATGTCAAGCTCAAATTTGAGCGGTTTTGAACGGGCTAGAAGACAAAAACATGTGTAATAAACAATAAATACGGCGCGAAGCGCCGAAAAAATTTTATTGTTTCCGATGTCATAAGTCAAATTTGTGCTGTTTTGAGTGGACTACATAGAAGGCAAAAGCTATAGCTGAACAATGAATCCGGCGCTGCGCCAACCGCCGGAAAAAATGACATGCTCTCTATGTCTAGCTCAAATTTGAGCGATTTTTAGCGGTTTAGAAGACAAAATTATACATAAACAATAGAGATATCGCGAAGCGCGGAAAATTTTGAGTTTACTAGCTCAAAATAACGTTAAAAACCTGTTTGGTCGGTGTTTCAGACGCACTTAGCCAATTTTCCATTTTTACTCTTTAGGGGACTTCTGGGAGAAACAGTGTTTTTCCTTGTATAAGGTTCGTTTGTGCATGTACAAAGATGGTCCCTAAAAGTCTTTCTACATTTTGTACACACAAATTTTTGGGCACTATAATATGGTACAGTAGCGATTTTAGTGTAGTAAAAACAGGTTGTTCGACCTTTGATAGTGTGTTTTAGCTAAATTATGGATTTCTGAGGGCAAAAATCATTAAGAATCGTCTTAAAACGGCGCAAAGCGCCAAAAAATTTGAAATATTTCCTTTCAAAACGCAATTTCTGACATAAAGATATATAGGACACATAATTACTCATTTCGATGCTTTTGCGAATTTTAGACCTTTTTTGCAATTTTTGTCTTCCCAAAAATCTTTGTACAGGTGCAAAGACGGTCCCGAAAAGTCTTTGTACATCGGTAAAAAAACTTTGCTGAATATAAAAAAACCGTAGGGAGAAATAATAATTTTCCCGGTTCGGGGGGGTTGCCGCCTTCCCCTCGCCCCCTGGTTACGGGCCTGCCTGTATATACGTATGTATCTACTTTTTACTAGACCCTATTGCTGACTTGGATACGCGACTTTTTTATTAATTTGTCCTGCACAAAGATCCTCTTCGTTTTAGGTGGAGCAAATATCTCAGCTATGCGCTTTTGTTGAAGCGCAGTTGGATTTTCATCGGCAGACTGCTCAAATTCTCGAAAATTTATCCGATACATTAAAGGAAAAGTAACATATCTTGCATACATGCATAAATTATGCTGTGTTTCGTAGGTGGGCAAGGTGGAGTGGCCAGAGCAGGGTGAAATTCGAAAACGGTCGCGTAGTAAACATGGTTCATAACATGCGTTTTAACCTGATAATTTATTGATATTTTTGTCTACTTAAGCTTATTAAAATATCATTCTGTGGTCAGAAGGTAGATGAATTCAATTCTAAAATGTATTTTTTCAGCAAAGAAAAATTCCCATTTTAAATAGCATTAAGTGGATTGGATAATTTATTATCATGTGACAAACAATGGTAAAAGTCGTAGGACTAGGGTACATATAATTAATACTTTTGCAGTAAACTGACCAGATTGACTGAACTTTTGGTTAAGTGAGGCTGTATTTTTTCACTATAAAATTCATATTTTCTCAGCAGCAACTTATGGCTCACCACAATTGGCTGACAGTGCCAGATTTTTCATAATCTGAGGGAGGGTTAATACGCCCCTCTCACTCTTCCCTATGCCCTTATGTGCTGTGTTTACGTAAAAGAATGCATCTGTTCTTCAATGCTATCCTACCTGCTTTGTGTACGTATTGATACTAATTGCTAGACATGCAATGCATATGTATTTTCTTGTCCTCTGCTGTGTGTTTGGCAGTAGAAATGCATGAAACGTCTGGTTTATGGCGCACTACAATGTACTTCAAAAATTTCGGCCAGTTTGTCAGTTAATCATTGGGGTTAGTGGATTTATATTTTCTGAGAAATACGACTAAGAATGCCGGAAATTTCGGTTTAAGTTGTAGATAATTCTTGAGCATAGAAAGTGATTACTTCGGTTTAAAGAGAAATTCATTAAGTGAGACAAAAATGTACTGTCAAAATTGTTCAGGATTAGTCGGACTTTAAGCTTTGGTTAGCAGGAATAAGAGTTTCACTATTTTGAAGGTATTTGACTACTTAATTTATTTTACGGAATTAACCTCATTTCGCCCGCACGAAGACTTTTTTCGGAGATCTTTGTACATGTACAAAGAGGTTGATATAAAAAAACTGGTGCCTCATGCACCTATCTGTTGTAATTGTGATCGTTTGGTGTGCTACTTGCAGTGTTTTTTGTATTCGGCAAAGATTTTTCCAGATGTACAAACACTTTTCGGGACCGTCTTTGTACATGTACAAAGATTTTTGGGAAGATAAAAATTCAAAAAAAAATCTAAAATTCGCAGAAATTTTCGGCGCTTCGCGCCGAAATGAGTAATTGTGTGTTTTATATGTATATTTTATAATGGCAGAAATTGCATTTCAAGGGGAAATGTCAAATTTTTCGGCGTTTAACGCCGTCTTAAGACGATTCCTAGTGATTTTTGCCTTTAGAGACCCAGAAATTAGCTAAAATACATTACCAAAAGTCGAACAACTCTGTTTTTATAACACTAAAATCGCTACTGTACCATATTATACTACCAAAAATTTGTGTGTTAAAAATGTACAAAGAACTTTTGGGGACCATCTTTGTACATGTACAAACGGACCTTGTTCGAAAAAAAACACTGGTACGAAGACTTTTTCGGAGATGTTGGTACATGTACAGAGAGGTTGGTATAAAAAATAGTGGTGCCTCGTGCACCTATCTGTTATAATTGTGATCATTCGTAAGTAGTTGATAATAGTGATAAAAGTGACCTTATATAGGATACAACAAGCGGCCAACCGACCGAAGCAACACCACGTACCGAAGAATGTTCTCACTGAGCAACAGAGGCGCGTGAGTCGATCTCCAGTTCCGGACAGCCCCCAAAATGCGCGTCCTCTGTCGGCGCAACGGGTGAAAAAAAGCTCTAGCAGCGGCCAATCTCCCGTTTCCAGTCAAGATCCGTGGTCGGTTGGTGGTGGTCCTATGCCCGTTCAGGAAAGCTGGAACAACCAGGCTCCGCCGCCTTATCACGACAAACTACCGCGTAAGACCCCCCGCCCCCAGATTCCGAAATACCCCGCAAATTACGGTAGACCCCAGAATTTAAGTTTTGGTGTTTTTAGCAATTTTGACCCGTCAGATCCCTCCCGCCCCTAAAATTTATTCCCTGCCGAACTTATCAGTGTTTTCTGTCATTTGTGTATTTGCTTACAAATTATTTCAATTCTGCACTCATTCATTGTTTGTTCTGTTCTTCTTGGCGATAATCGATTATTATTATTATTATTATTATTATTATTATTATTATTATTATTATTATTATTAATGGTTTTTATAGACATAAACAGAGTATAATTCGCGCTATCGTCGACCGACGCCATTGGGCGGGTCAAAATTTTGGGGTCCGAAAATTTTTGAAGGTTAAGAAAGAGTCAAAAAAATTTTGGTTAAGCAGAATCTTTTTTCGATACTATTCGTTAAGCTCTGTCCATTTGCATCGAAAAAATTGTAAGAGACTGAAAATTTTAAAATGAATGGAATTGCGCGGTTCCCGGCCATTTTTTCAAGGGGTCTGTTAGTTTTCATGCGGTTCGACCGAACTCCGTAACCCTTCACGCCCTTGTATGGTCTCAAGCAGACATACACGGGGGTGTAGGCCATAGCTGGGCAGCAGCCAGAGTTTGGGGGGGTCCGATGGGGCAAAATTGCCAAAAATAGCACCAAAAATTTAATTCTAAGGTCTATTGATTTGGGGGTCTGCCAAATTTTTGGGGTATAGACGCCAGACCATCTTCACGCCCATGCTTTAGTCTGGACCCTCAGAAGGCAAAAATAGAATCTTTTCTGGGATCGATAAAAATCGATAAAAAAAGGATTTTTTTGCAACAACACGTGAATTTGGTTAAAAATTGAGATGGGTTAGTTTTACGCTATTTATTTAGATGTACATACATGCAAACTCTTTGTATTTCTAGAGAATCTTGTAGGAAAGTTTGAATCGTGATCGCATCAGCAAAATGTCTGATCTACTTAGGGAGGAGTTCAGCACCCCTCCCCCCAATTGCCACGGCCTTGAGAGAATTTTGATCTCAAATAATTCTTCATCATTTTATAATCCAGAATTCGTGTTCAGGGAGATAATATTTAGACTAAGCATCAGAAGGCGATTAATAAATATAAATAAATTTCGTAATGCAATGTAATGTAATCCTTATTTTCATAGAAACATAAGTCATGCAAAAAGTAATCAAAACGATAAAAAATAGGAAGAAACGCATTAATATTATGTTCTACAGGAGGTCACTTGGGCAGTGATGCCATTTGAATTGGCCCCCGGCAAAAAGCTGTTAGGTCGGTTTTTTAACTTATTAATAGAAGAATATAATGAGTCTGAGCATCTAGTCTCATGAGGAATTGAATTCCACCAACTGCATACTCGGTTAAACATGAATTTCGAAGTTTTGAAAGGAACAATAATAATAAATACCCCTTTCCTTACCAGACACGCGCAGCATGGCAATTTTGGGGGAGTAACATAAACTTTTTTAAGTGCCTTTTTGGCCTTTCTGACGATGCTCTATCGTTCTAGAACGTAAAAACATTTTAAAAAATTCGAAAATATGAAGAAAAAAATCGGATAATTGGACAAAATATGGTCACAAAATGGGTGCATGGTGCGAAGCTCCGAAAATTTGACAATTTTGAGCTAGTAGGCAGCTAAAGCCGCGTAAACCAGCATCCTAAACATTTTTTTGAAAATCGCGAATGCTGGAAGGGGTGGAACAGATTTTGGGGATAATGAAAACCTTTCTGGGGTTTTTGAAAGCATGCGTGGTGCAACGGCTCGAAATTTTGGGTGGGGTTCTCAGCCAGTTTTAGGGGGTTGTAAATGACCTCAAATTTTTGGCCACAACTAGCAAAAAAACACCTAAAAATGGCCAAAATACGCGAGTTTTTTCCCCGAAAATTCCAAAAATTGGGGAGTGGGGGTGAACAATTTTCTCACTTCGGGAGAATGGGGGACAAGAAACTTTGGATGAAGATCCTCATCTCCCGTTAAATGTCTGGCTGAGACCTCCACCCTTTAGATCGTGTACCTGAGCCCCGTACCTTCTCCTGGGCCCGGTTGCTCGGCTCGACCATTAACTAATGTTTACCTTAGCGTTAATGGTCACCTTAACGCAACCATTAATTAATGGTCGCGTTAAGTCCGATTTCCACCTTAACGGAACCATGAAAAAAATCGGGTTGCTCGACTCAACCATTAAGCTCGACTTTAAGGGAAGTCTAATGGTCGATTTAAATTTCGGTTGCTGGACTCCGCCTTAGTGCAGCCATTAATAAAGGCTCAGTTTTTTAATGTCTACCTTAAACCCGGTTGCTCGACTGAAACCTTAATGCTCCCATTAAGCGTTTAATGGTTTCTTTAAGGTAAATTGGATTGCTGGGCTTCACCTTAAGGACTTTAATGGTTTTGTTAAGGTTCATTCTTTAAGGTAGGTCGAGAGCTACATCAATGAACTCATTGATTGTTTTTCTTATTGAAAAATGGCGCTTCTTCCTATCGTTCCGATTTTTAATATTATGACAAGTTCTCGCCGATTCGAAGTCAAAAGAAGTCCTTTGACTAATTTCAATGACGACGAATTTTATGACCGATTCTGATTTAGCAAGTTATCCATAATACTGTATATTTCAAAAAAATTTATATTAGTTTATCATTTTTTTCTAGTTGCAGACAAGGCAACTATGAGCGTTGCCTCTGACAATGCGAATTGCAGAAGAATGGCTGATACAAACCTCATCTTTACATGAATAGAAATTTTTTTAACTATTAAATTTTTCCAACTACATAATTTTATGATAATTAAAACGCGGTTCTTATAGAGACTTCATGCAATTATCGTTTTCACGAGATAACTCAATGATTACATTTCACACTTAAAAAGTAAAGCTTCTTTCATTATTCCTTTGTTTAATAATATGATACATGCTCGTTGATCCACTGTCAAATGAAATCCATTGGTTCATTTGAATGACAATAAATTTTAATGAAGATTTTATTCAGGTATGGAAAAAACCCAGATTTGAAAATTTAGAATTTTGGGTTTTTGGGTTTTTTGTGCTTTATTGGGGTTGCATTGGGTTTTTTTAATGGAAATGACAACCAGAGCTACATAAAGTAGCTAGGAATACTCCAACAGCTGCAAGACACAAGACAAACAAAGAGCAACAACTTTATTCAGCTAATATTGAAATCCAACAACAAAATCGATCGTTCACTGCGGTTGCCACATATATGTATTTATCTTCCTCTCTAATACTCGAACATTACCAGATTTTAATCAAAAAATGCACTGGCTCTCAAAAAATATTAGGAAATAGAAAAATTGGTCGAACTCAGAAAAGTGTGGGCTATTGAGGTGGCTGAATAAAAGCGCCCTGTTTTGCAGCATGGGATGACAATTAGGGGCTGAGATTTTCGAACATGGCATTGTGTTGACCAGACTGAGGTTGGTTGGCCTTTACTAATCGAAGGAACAGCATAAAGCAAACAAAAAGAGATTGGAAATACAATTTGAATCACCTACAGTATTTATTTCAGTCTATTTGAAGAATTGGTAACCTGTGGATAAAAGAACCCAAAACCCAATGATTTTTTGCACCCTAAAAACCTAAAAACCAAAAAAACCCAAATTAAAAAAAGCCAGCCTTACCAACCCTGATTTTATTCGAGAACGAGTTTTTTCAGTTGGCTTCTTCATTTTCTTTAGCTGTTGCCGAAAATGCGCTAAAATCAAAATTGTATTTCCTATTTTTAATTACTCTATTTTTTTAAATTTCCATATCGCAAGCAACCAATTATGTTTTGCCCAGACTAATGAGCGTTTTCATTTATTTTCCTAATTAAGTGAATCGCTGTCACTGCAATCCATTATCAGCCGAATTCGAACCAACACCAAAAGTCAAGCGTTAAAAGAGTAAAATAAAAGAAAATTCGAATTTTCAATGACTATGGTTCTCAACATTTTATATCTATGTACTTTAACCAAAACATTAAAATTCTCATGAAATGCGTGTGAACTTAACACAACCATTAAACTTCCCTTAACGCAACCATTAAGCTTACCTTAACCCTACCATTAGATTTCCCTTGATGCAGCCATTGAAACTTTTTGTTAATGGTTTCTTCAATGGTACCCTTAAACTTCCCTTAACAAATGCTCGACCATTAATTAATGGTCAAGTCGAGACAACCCGATTTTTACGAACATTAACGCAACCATTAGTTAAGGTTTTACCTTAACGTTAATGGTTTCGTTAAGGGAATCTTGATGGTCGTTGGCGTTAAGGTGGAGTCTAGCAACCGGCCGACCATTAAAATTTAATTTTTAATGGTTAGCCTTTATTAAGGTGAAGTCGAGCAACCGGGCCCTGGGCATGTTGTATATATTGGATAAAGTTTTGTAGAGATTGCCAAAAAACGATGGATTGATTAGTTTTATATTTGACAACTGCTGCTACCAGTGTTTTTTGTACAAGGTCCGTTTGTACATGTACAAAGATGGTCCCCAGAAGTCTTTATACATTTTGTACACACAAATTTTTGAATACTATAATATGGTACAATAGCGATTTTAGTGTGGTAAAAATAGAGTTATTCGACTTTTGGAATTGTATTTTAGCTAATTTCTGGGTCTCTAAGGGCAAAACTCACTAAGAAACGTCTTAAAACGGCGCGAAAGCGCCGAAAAATTTGACATTTTTCCTTTTGAAATGCAATTTTTGCCATTATAAAGATGTATAGAACATACAATTACTTATTTCGACGCGAAGCGCCGAAAATTTTGCGAATTTCAGACCTTTTTTGCATTTTTTGTTTACCCAAAAATCTCTATACATGTACAAAGACGGTCCCGAATAGTCTTTGTACATCGGAAAAATCTTTGCCGAGTACAAAAAGAACAGTGTCTGCTAGCATAATTTTGTTTAAAAAAATTTCAATTCACAGCGACTAATGGGCGCTCTCAGCCGTGTTGCAAAGCATTGTACGATTTCGATGCCGAAAACGAAGGCGAGTTGGCGTTCAAAGAAGGTCAAGTGATTAATCTGATCGCTCGTATCGACGAAAATTGGTTCGAAGGCACCTTGCAAAACACGGGTCGCAGCGGCTACTTTCCCGTTTCTTACGTCAAAGTTTTGGTGCCGCTGACGTGACGACGGCCCGTCGGTTGTGACGTCATCTCTTTTTTTACTGAAACGCGCATTCTACACGATGCTTTAAGGAGGCCAGTTTACGACATTCGCGTAAACCGATCAGTTTTTACCGGCGAATGCGCGATTACGCCTAAAAGCCTCGAATCCGTCTTCAATTCACACTCAATAACTCCTTCTTCTATGCTTTTCGTCGCTTGGCGATAAACAAATCGGTCTACATTCTTATACTTAATTATACACTACTCCGTCTCGTTATGCACACGAACTGTACATATCTAATCTACTCCAGGCACGCATCTCTGGGGGAATGGGGGGTTCGGACCATACCTGGAGGTATGCACCCCCAGAAACCAAAATATCCCCCAGAATTTTAATTTTTGAAATTTTTTTAGTTTTTCCGCAATTTTTTGATGCCAATGGATAGTGCTGGATGAGGAAGGTTGAAAAATGGTGTTTTTTCGCCTTACTACCATTTTTAAGGCAATTTTTTGACCTTTGAAAAAATCTTGCATCTCCCAGAGCTTTGGTGCCGCCCACCTATGGTTCGGACCCCCCAAAAAAAAATTCAGAAAGATCGGAAAATAGGACTTTTAAACGTTATTTTGTGCTATTTTTGGCTTCTCTGGGCTTAGTCGCCCTCCAAAATTGGTGTTAGTTCCCCCAAAATAGAACGGCCAGCTACGTGCCTGATCTACGCATTGTCTTTGGCAGCAAACTGTGAACATACCGGACATGATCTTAGGGGCTTGAGGATTTTCAACCCCTCCCAGAAATGTTTTCACTTCCCCAGAATTCGCGATTCGAAAGAAATTCAAAGAAAAGGCGCCGTTTTAAGCTAATTCAGCTGTCTGATTGCTCAAAAGCGTCAAAAAATTTTCTCCATTTTTATAACTATATTTTGCTAAATTTATGCCTTATTTTTCCCGTATTTTTGTGTTTTTACATTCAAGAGAGAATTTTTGCACATGCTAC
This sequence comes from Mermis nigrescens, assembly GCA_036768485.1. Taxonomy (NCBI): domain Eukaryota; kingdom Metazoa; phylum Nematoda; class Enoplea; order Mermithida; family Mermithidae; genus Mermis; species Mermis nigrescens. The sequence continues at coordinate 597,653 of JAVLUZ010000796.1, forward strand.
TCCTTCTGATCGATAGAAACAACGCTGCTCTATTTTAAATTTGTTATTGAAATCACTCTTAATCTCGAAATAGTTAGCCATAATTTTTTTCGAACATCACAATTAATGCTTAGCCGTATTAAAGTATGAATTGTGTTCCGTCTGTCGCGTTAAAGTACTTTTAGATTCTTTTATCAACAGCAAAAGTATCATATCGTGGATTTGCGTATGTCGAATATAGATCTTCGTTTCGCTACGTGGCTTCGTATGCTGGCGTGATTCCTTATTTTTTATCCTTATTCAGCGTATTTTTTGTTCTTATTTGTAGGCGAAACGAACGGTAGGTACCGAACGAGGAATCGATGCATCCACACGTGGGCGTGCGGAGTCTGGACTACAGGTGGGCGGCACCAAAGCTCTTGGGGGTGGTGTGCAAGATTTTTCAAAGGTCAGAAAATGGCCTTAAAAATGGTGGTATGGCGAAAAATACCATTTTTCAACGTTTCTTATCGAGAACTACCCATTGGCATCAAAAAATTGCGAAAAAATTTTAAAAATTTCAAAAATTAAATTCTGGGGGGTGCATACCCACCCAAACCCCCCACGCCCAGGTATGGTCTGGACCTTCCATACATGCACATAGAGAGGGATGATAGGGGTGTATTGCCTACACTGAAAGGTCCAAAAGTTTGGTACTGTAGAGCAATTTAGTTTAAAAAATTATGTATTTTTTAGCGATTTTAACGTAAAAATAGCGAAAAAAGCTATTTACTTCATTGAAAATTCTGACTTTTATCCACACCTGGGCGTGGGGGTTCGGGGGGTATGCATTCCTCCAGAAACCAAAATACTCCCCCTCCAGAAATCAAAATACCCCCCCCAGAATTCAATTGCCAATGGATAGTGCTTGATGAGAAACGTCGAAAAATGGTGTTTTTATCGCCATACCACCATTTTTGAGGCCATTTTTTTACCTTCAAAAAATCTTGCACCCCCCCCCCCAATTTTCTTGCTGCCCACGTATGCTTTTATCCCTATGTCACCTCCATAATCACGATTTTTCCCTCCCTGGCCAAACTGAAGTTGTGCATCTATGGGACATCCCTTCACCCCGAAAATCTGGTAGACCCCGAGATTGAATTTTCGGCATGTTTTTCTTTAAGATTTTTGCCGGTCCACCACCCAGACCCTTGGAATTCTGGTGCCGCCCGTGTATGGACGCATCTCACTAAATCTTGCATATATCATTGCTACTAATTATATACATATATGTACATCTTTTGTTGATAAATGCTAAAAAATGATTTGATTCGTTTCACTTGAGCGACGTTATGCAATTTATTACATATTTCATAACACTCGTAGGCGTAGGGGGTTTGACGGTCTTCATTGCCATAGAATACGCCGCAATATAGGCAAACCCTCAAAGTTAATTTTTTTAACTTTGTGTTTTTCCGTAATGTTTTTATTCCGACGAACCGATTGTGTTGAGAAACGTTAGAAATCGATGGCTGTTTTACTCATAGCAGGTATGTAGTGTACATCAGATTTATAGAGTTTCTGCCCTTAACAATTTTTAGCTTTTTCGATATCGAACTCTTGAAATACAAAATGGCATTATTTTTTATGAAGCTCTGCGCCGTATTAATCAATTCTGCGCATTCGATCCTTCATTTTACGATTGCACGTCTAATTAACGGACATTGGCTCGTATCAAGCTGTAGTTGCTTCAAAAATTCGTTTATAGCGTTATTCGTAAGGCTGGGAAACGAAAAATTCCTCAAAAGGGAGTTCAACGGATTTAGCCAATTTCGGGGGTTCTGCCGATCCAGGTAATCTAGAGTCCTTTGCTTATAACGTTCATATTATAATATGCTTTCTTGTTGCATTTGTGTTTCATTTTGTGAGCTTAAATCCTTCACTCCTATTTCTCCCTGCTCAGCCAGGCCATATTTTTATTTTAATAATTCAGCAGAGAAATAATTACTAATAACTTAGCTATTCGAGGCTTTAGCTCGCCAAATCCTAGTTGACCTTGTTAGGAAAAAGACTGCACTGATGTCCAGAGGTATAATTAAACATGGACGAGAAAAGTCTGATAAACTTCAAAATCCGGAAAACTCCCTTAATTAAATTCTTAAAATTTGTATCCATTTTATGTGATTTTCATGATGCCAATAAATAGTATAAGAAATGTCGAAAATGTTGTTTTTGTCCCTATTTTCGATTATAAAGAATGGTTGGACCCCAGAATTCGGGCGCTTTTCATGCATAAATTCAATTCAAAAACCGAATGATAAACGCTCAGAAGTTTAAGCTTTCTTGTCTGATCAATTTCTTTTGGATATATGAATTTGATAAGCCCATGCTTTTCGACAATGCCCACTGTTTTCAGAAAAGATCTTTCCTTGTATTTCTTAAAATCATTTTGTTTCTTACAGCAAGCGCTATAGTTTTCTCAATGAGTATTGATCATGCGTTTAAGTGTATGTTTGTATATATCTTCGGCGGAGGAGTTTAATTATTTTCTTTTAATTAATATTCCATTCCAATTAATTTCAATTTCTGCCATTTGTGCTTTTCCGCGTTTTTGCCATGCATGAGTTTTATTATATTTAGGTAGGTACATATGTAGGTGTGTGTGAGCGTATTTGCGTCGATGTTTGTTTGTGAGCTTTGTCGTTTCGTTTTGTGTTCTAGTGTGATTTGACGTTTTAGCCAAAAGCAATAAAGTACTCGTAGTTAACTATTTTTGTAGACCGTTTATTTTCATTTTTTAATTCGATTATTACTCACCCTTTGTTTATTACGAAATAAAGCGGCAAATATGAATATGAAATTGATTTTCTTAAAAACTGCTTAGTTATGTATACAATAGGGAAGAAAAAATGTTCCGATGGAATAAAAAGGACAAATATGCTCGAAAACAAGCATTATTCAGGACATTGAAAATGGGGACTAGGAAAAAGTCTTTTATGCGTACAAAAATAATAAGAATCTGCAAAAAAATTACAACTTCTTCTAATCGATGCAAAAATCGAAGTATATTCTGCGGTCTGCAAATAGAAAACAAGGATTGAACAGTTTACTATTTATTAGAATCGATGAACTTAGATTTAAAAAAACTTTATCTTAACCTCAAGTGCAATGAAATTCGAATACACTCCAGCGTGGCGTTAATATAGACAAGGCACTACATGTGCGCGCGAACTATGTATCTAGCACTGAAACGAGGACGGGTAAAAATTACGAGCCAGACAATATGAATTACACGCAAAGCAAGGTAACAGTGGAAAATAACGGAAATTTGCATAGAATACAAAGTAACAGTAAAATATATAGAAGGATCATAAACAAAAGGATGCGAATGTCACGATTTATCAAACCACTGAGGCATTGGTTATATATCGCCAGAAAAGGGTGATATTCATAAGCACCTAAATGGATTCATTATCCACATATCAAAGTTTATTCATTTATTCTGCAAATCAGTGAAAAATATTTTGACAAGACATGTTTATTCAATTTTTGCATGCATAGGTGAATTTCCTAGTCCCCATCTTTTATGTCCTCAATGATGCGTGTTTCCGAGTATATTGTACCTTTTTTGTCATCGGAGCGTATTTCTTTGCTAGTCCCTACTTTTAATTAGCAAGATTTGAGTTAATCAGTCAGCAAATGCTTACGGTAACATGCTGAAATAATGTTAGCAGTATAAAAACATTGGAAACGGAATTGTTTTTGGACATCTATATTTCCTTTCTAAACAAGGCAAGTCTATGCATCTGATTTAAACTTATCAAAAATTTAAAGTCGGATTCATGCTTTCAATGTTGCTGAGAATAATTTAAAGAATATCCTTCCCTAATGCTTCAGGTGTGTTCTGGGTATGGAAGGTAGCTTCGAATTACTCTGACACAGCGTATCATGCCGATGTTGACCATCTGCAGCCTCGTTCAATTATCCATTGGTCAGAATCAAATACATTGAAACTGGTTCCTCTGTCTGACCCAACCGGATGATACCTGCGTTGGCGGATTAGACGTCATGCTAAACTTGTTTTTTCCGTTGTAATTTTTACACAATCACTGAAAGTACACAAAACTTAAATTCAGGTTTGTAGTTCTAATGTTCCCGAGGATATTTTGACAAAAAGCTACAATTTACAACGTTATAGAACCAAAGTTAATTTTTAGTGCAAACTTTACACAACCACTGAATGTGAGGAAAATGCATGATTCTGGTGTTACATAAAACATTTTTTCTGAAAGTCTCAACTCCTGCAATGCTCTGGATTTTATGTGAGTTGATTTACAATTTAAACGTTACACAAATACCGAGTGTAAAAAAATTACAGTCAGATTCGTAATCCTTGCGTTAGTAGAACATCGGAAAAATTATATTTGCAATGCTCTAGGGATAAAATGGATTTTTAGTGTAAACTTTACCTCTACAATAAGGCAATAGCGGATGTAATTATACGCACCTATGTATGTAGGTGCATATGTTCCCATTGATGCGTAGTAAATAGGCGAAGCTAATAGAAAAAACTAGAAAAAACGAATTTTAAACCCCGGAGTTGTAAGTTTACACTTACAAAATCCACTTGGTATTGAGTGTAAAGAAATGCGACCAAGTGCGGCGCATAGCGCTTAAAATGTACTTTATTTTAGAATAGTTAGTATGACACAATTTATAAGCAGAGAAAATGATAGACCAGCAAGCTTAATCATATTTTTTATCCTAGTTTTAACTTTACACCTCCAGATCTAACTCAGTATTGACCACACTTGGGGTCCGTTGCATAAAATTTACAAGCTACAAGTGGAAATGGCTACAAGTCCTACAAGTATGCGTTGCATAAAAAGTTAAAAGCTACAAGCTACAAGTTACAAGTCGAGACAGCCAATTTACAAGTCCTGCAAGCTAGTAACAATTCCTACAAGTGTAGCCTTACAAGTCCTACAATTCTACAAGTGCACGCTATAAAATACATGTGCTAAAAATTACGTGTCCTACAAGTGAACTACTAGTCGTACAAGTTGGCGTTGCATAAAACATTGTCAGCACCTTGTAGTAAAAAAGTCACCGATTTTTTTCGAGTTGCTAAAATGCCGTTATCGGAAGGAGAAAAATTGGCCTCATTGTCCATATGAACTTTTAAAAATAAGTACCAGTTTCTAGACGAGTTTTCAGTGAACTGTTGCGAAAGACGCGGGCATCATTTACAGATCCAGGCCACCTGGAAGACACGTAGTAGAATTTTAGATCAGGGCCACAAGTCAGCATGCAGTTTATGGAATGATCCTCAAGCCGGTTAACAAACTGTTCCTCGTGGTTTAGTGGTTTCATAATGTTGATATGCGTTCCATCAACGGTGCCGAATACATTCGGCATTCCACCTTTTTCGTGAAAAAGTTTCGGAATTTGTCGCAAAGCTAAATCCTCCTGAGGCCAATCAACTATCTTGAATAGCTGTGCGTTTACATCATCAATAAATCGGGACAAAGTTCGACAAACTGTGGATTCATATGCACACCATGTGCATCCACACCTGGGCGTGAGGGAGGGGGGTTGGGGATATGTTCTTCCCCACCGAGAAACCAAAATACCCCCCAGAAACCAAAATACCCCCAGAATTCAAGTTTTGAATTTTTTTTGTTTTTTTCGCAATTTTTTGATGTTAATGGATAGTGCTCGATGAGAAACGTTAAAAATGGTGTTTTTCCGCCATACCACCATTTTTAAGGCCATTTTTTGACCTTTGAAAAATCTTGCACCTCCAGAATTTTGGTGCTGCCCATGTATGTGTGCATCTCCAATCACATTATAAATTGAGGAACTTGAGGCGGATTTGCTGAACGGGTGGATAGCGCGAAATTTCGAGAAGTCTCGTGTGCAATAATCGAACCAATAATTTCACGTAACGTATTAATATCATCGTCACTCAATCTAAATCGTTCCATATTTTCACTTATCGATCTATCAAAATTTATACGCGGTCTAAAATTCCTTTTAGGATGATCGTGAACTAATACAACATCATTATAGTCACTCACCGTCACTATCGGAAAAATCCATAATTTTTAATAAAACAAGAAAAAATTCCCAATTTACAAGTCAAAAACGACTTGTAAAAAATGCATTACGAGTTACATACAAGTCTTCAACCTGTAGTACAATTGTAGCACTAATACTTTTATGCAACGCATTACTAATACGACTTGTAATTTCCATTTTTGTCTAATGATATATGCATGCCCTGGACTTGTAGCTTGTATGTAGCTACTAGCTAGTAGTTTTATGCAACCTATACTTTATTGTAACTACAAGGCTTGTACAAGTTTTAGAACTTGTAGCGATTACAAGTGATTTTATGCAACGCAGACTTGTAGCTACAAGACTTGTAGTTTTGCACTTGTAGGACGTAGCCATACGTGGGCAGCAAGAAAATTCTAAGGGGGAAGGGTGCAAAATTTTTCAAAGGTCAAAAAAATTGCCTTTAAAAGTGGTGGTATGGCGAAAAACACCATTTTTCGACGTTTCTCATCGAGCACTACCCATTGGCATCAAAAAATTACAAAAAAACGAAATAAATTTTTAAAAATTGAATTCTCGGGGGTATTTTGGTTTCTCGAGGAAGTGCAAACCACCCACGCCCAGGTGTGCTTGTAGCTTGTAACTTGTAGCTAACAGTTTTATGCAACGGAATTCACTTTAAACTTGTAGCGACTACAAGTCTTTTATGCAACGAGCCCCTGGGCGTGGGGATTCGGGGGTATGCACCTCTTGAAAAACCGAAACATCCACCCCCAGAATTCAATTTTCGAAATTTTTTCAGCAATTTTCGATGCCAATGCTCTATGAAAAACGTTGACAAATGTTTTATCGCCATACCACCATTTAAAAGGCTATTTTTGAACTTCGAAAGATATTGCACCCCTTCCCAGAATTTCGGTGCCGCCCATAAGTGGGCAGCACCAAAATTCTGGGGGGGGAGGTGAAAACATTTTCAAAGGTTAAAAAATGGTCTTAAAAGTGGTCGTATGGCGAAAAAAACACCATTTTTCGACGTTTCTCATCGAGCACTATCCAATGGCATTGAAAAATCGTTAAAAAAGCAAAAAAAATTTTCAAAACTTGAATTCTAGGGGGGGGGGTATTTTGATTTCTGGGGGAGTATTTCAACTTCTGGGGGTGCATGCCCTAAACCTCCCACGCCCATGTGCGGTGCCGCCCACCTACAATATTGACTTTAAAACGCGCCAAGTGCAACTCATGAGACGTACTTTATTTTTGGAATATATCGCGCGTTCTGATTTATAATCGGAGAAGTTGGCAAATTAACAAAAAAGGTAAAAACGTTTTTCGTCCACGGCAAGTGTAAATTGATTTTATACGGACGTGGTCGGATTCCATGTGTAGCCTTTGCATACCTGGGAGTAAGGGGAGGGGTTCGGGAGTACGCATCCCAGAATTCAGTGTTTGAAATTTTTTTCAGCAAGTTTTGATGCCAATGGATAATGCTGAACGAGAAAGGTTGAAAAATGTTTTTGTTTGCCATACCACCATTTTTAAGGCCATTGTTTGACCGTTGATAAAATCTTGCACCCTCCTCCACCAAAACTTTGGTGCCGCCCAGCTATGAGCCTTTGGAACGTAATACTTTTATATAAGATAAAAATTTGTTCCCGACCCACAACCGGAGAAGTTGGTAGACGCAAAGACAAAATTCGGCTAATCGCCATATGTGAGCAGCAGCCATGAACTCTGGGGGCCAAATGGGGCAGAAACGCCAAATAACACCAAAAATGAAATTTGGGGGGAGGGGGTCGCACACATGAGCTTATCTTCATGAGATTTTTCAGAAGGTTGATTCCTACATACCTGCCTGTATGCTTTGCCATTAAATAAAGGAGACTTTAATAAATTGTCAAAATATAACAATAAATCAAGGGCAAAACTCGTTGCGCAACTGAAAATTTATCGACAAATCGACACTAGTCCGTCGAACGCAGATGGCAAACGGTTCAAAAGGGTGAAACAGCAATAAAGTCGGACGGCCGTTTTCAGGCGGCGTTTCCTCCTGTTGACCTCGGTTCGATTTCAAGCAAAATTGAAATTTGAGCGATTTAGTGAACCGATCGCAGAACCTAGAGAAAAACTAGTCTGTTTCACGCAAGTTTGGGCGTAAATCTTAGAATAATGTCCGCCTATAAGCCGACAGATTGAGATTATAGCATTGATTTGGTATATAATTATCGTCGGCTTACTTCCGAAAAAATTCTTGAAATTTATGTTCAAACTTACATGAAATCGAACGATAAGCTCGAAATAGTGGTCAGATCAGTCGTGCATGTAATTTTGCGCAACAAGCCGTCATTGTATGTAGATTTAGCAGCAGCAAACATTACCATGCATTGACAGCGAAAAAATTCTGAGGGTCTGATGGGCCAAATTGACGAAACAAGCACCAAGAATTCAATTCTGGGGGTCTTTGAAATTCTGAGGGGGTCGAGACCACACCTAAGCGTGGGGGCTTGAGTGTATGCACCACCCCCCCCAGAATTCAATTTTTAAACTTTTTGTTGTCGTTTTTTTCGCAATTTTTTGATGTCAACGGATGGTGCTTGATGAGAAACGTTGAAAGATGGTGTTTTCCGCCATACTACAATTTTTAAGGCCATTTTTGACCTTTGAAAAATCTTGCACCCCCCTTCCACCAGAATTTTGGTGCTGCCCACGTATAGTCCAAACCCCAAAACCCATGCGTGAACATTTGCCCGTTTCGTCTCATAATCAACCAAGAGCATGCAAGTTACCGCTTGAAATCAATGTTAGCCATCAACAAGCTTTTGATTAGACAATAAAACGTTCAATGAGGAACTGTTTAGCAGGCAATATAAAATTTAGGAAGCAATTCTAGCTTTGATGAAAAATCGCAGACTAGAAAAGAGTTGACAGTAGTTGAAAGACCCAAATTTAACAAGGGGAGCATGCATAGGCAGCAACCAAATTTCTGGGGGTCTAATTGTGCTAAAATTTCGAAAAGAAAGCCAAAAACATAGGGTCTTCCGGATTAAGGGGCATCTAAACCCGCCTAACTCTAATGCCCACGTATGGTGGGTAGGACCCCTATTATATGTAAGTGAGTAATTAAGGCACTGAAAATCGTGTACACTTCTAATGTTACAGGTCATAACTTCGGCAAATGTCGACATAAAATTTTAAGTCTACTTTTATTAGATGGCTAAGCATGTCCTTACTTAAATCACGTAAAAAAGTTTGGCCACTGCCAGCGGTTCGGGCACTAAAGCGACTTGTTCACACCCTACTCTGATATTGTTTAAAGCACAAAGGCTTGTTCGGTTCTGTCATGAATTCGCTCACCTATATGACAATGTTTTCCAGTTTTTGCACCTAGTAGAAAGGAGTCCCCACCATAGGTGGGCGGCACCAAAGCTTTGGGGGGAGGTGCAAGATTTTTTCAAATGTCAAAAAATGGTCTTAAAAATGGTGGTACGCCGAAAAACACCATTTTTCACGTTTCACATCGAGCACTATCCATTGGCATCAAAAAATTGCGAAAAAAAACAAAAAAAAATTCAAAAATTGAATTTCAGAGGGGGTATTTTGGTTTCTGGGGGTGCATACCCCCAAACCCCTCCCCACGCCAAGGTATGGTACCCACTCTGGGCTTTAATCTGCTAGTTTTTTGGCGCACGTCGTCAGTAAAGGGTATTTAAATATGCAGTAATGAAACACAATGCGTAAAACATGGGGTTTAAACAATGTTAAAGTAAGGTTTTAACAAATCGCGGTAGGGCATGAACCCTTGGAAGATAGCCAAAATTTTTGCATGGTTCAAACAAGGCCATTTTTATCTATTTAAGCGACGTGTTTTAAAGGTTTATGTTCACATTAGCCCAAGTTACGATGCAATATCTGGGTGTATAAAGCCGTTTTTGGCCCACCGTTTATAAAATCGTACATATAACAGTCGTATTTCACCTGATCGACTCATCGGTCGCATTTCTAAATCTCTCAAAGGCGGACAAGCGGCTGTTATCGTATTCGAATAATTCCATATCGTAATAAGGACTTGTGGACAAGAGTAGATTCCAGGTAAACAGTTCCTGGGCTATCCGATTATTCGCCTCATGTGGTTCTATAATCAAATAATTGAAAAAATAAGAATACTCGAATATCTTCGAAAAAAAGCATTTTCCAACAAACATTTTATGATTAGACTTGCTTTCAGAAAAGGTCGCTTTTCTATGAAACTAATCGATTCGGCTATATGTAACATTAGCCTATGCAAGTGAAAGCATTAGACAGGCATTTACTCATTCTTATTTTGTTATCATTAACAGTACCTACACACTTTATTCATCTGCGTGTTCAATCTGCCCTCATCACATTATGTAAAAACAACGTTAATTGTAAATAAATTAAGGCTAATGTGTAATTAAAACGAATGACGCTAAATTAAAATTTAAACTGAATTAAATCAAATTCAAATTAAATCAACAAATCAAACTAATGAATTAAAATTGAAAGAACAAATTACAAATTAACACGTGGTACTTGATGGATATTTTGTTTCGATCAATTTCTTCTTAAATGAGTCGTAGACGCCCTTTGATCGTTCCGAAGAACAAACCAACGATGGAAATCTCTCGATTGGCGGTGCCGTAAATGATTCGATTCCTGATAAACATTTGAACTATTAAATTGTGTAGTTTAAATGTAGTCCGTATATGAGTGATTTGGCTGATCACCGCAGATAGCATGGCCGATCTGGGGGATCAGCCGGTCTGAGGAGGGTCAAGAACATAGATAGGCAGCACAAAAATTCTGGGGGCGTGTTCCTAATATTTTTTAAAGGTCAAAAAATGGTGGTGTGGCGAAAAAACACCATTTTTCAGCGTTTCTCGTCGAGCATTACCCATTGACATCAAAAAATTGCGAAAAATTAAAAGAAATTCAAAAATTGAATTCCGGAGGGGTATTTTGGTTTTTTTGAGAGCGGGGGGGGGGTATTCGGCCTTCTGGAGGTCGCGTACCCCCCACGTCCGTGTGTGGTCAAGAATTGAGATTTTTTGGACCATAATGACCTCAAAACTGTTATAAGCGCTCAAATAGCGTTAAAACTACATTATCACACGTTTAAAGAAAATTTAAAATTTTCATTCGTTTTTGCATTTGTTTGACCTAATTTTCCCGAAACAATTTTCCTTTTTTTATTCTGGATGGGTCTATACCCCCAACTTCCTCCACGTGCATGTCTGGTGATTTTTCCGGAGAGATTAGACTACTTTCAGGCGATTTCGACGTTATAGAACATTTTGAACATTTTTGTGTATCATTTTTGAGAACAAAAGCAGCAATGTCAAGATTTTTCGGGACAAGAGATTAATATTTTATGCCCTCTATATTCAAAACGTGCCGAATGGTCTAAAAAATTTAATTTTCGTTCGGAATACATAGATCGATCGGTTGTCATAATTTTTGCCCTTAAAAGCGACGTCGTAATGCAGTCAAAACGGGCTGAAAATGCTTTGAAAAAACTTTAAACTTCAAACTCCAATAAACTTATCACATAAAAGCGTTTTACACTTACAATTTTTGCGATTTTCGTCATGTGCGAAAAAGAGAAAACAATAAATTTGCTGTCGCGGTTTCTGGAATTATAACCATCTCACCTCTTGCCAACCCTGATCAAGTGCTTTTATGATCATTTACATGGAAATCGAAGAAAATGTTATTTTGTAAACAAGAGACATTTTGGGGCTCGAACAAAGATTTTCAAGCCGTCATTGTACAAGCGTAAAAGCTTTTCCTATGATAAAAACATGACCTTTGAGCACTTTTACACATTTTTGAAGGAAAATTTTTAAATTCTCGGTGTTTCGCGCGAAATGTTGCAGTCAATATCTATATGACTAAGGTGTAAACAAAAGGGAAGACTTGTTAGCATTTCAGCAAAAATATAAGATTTATTTGCATATTTAAACAATTTCAGCAAAATCATAAGATTCATTTGCATATTTAAACAATCTCCAATCAGCATTCGTTCGACCTTACCGTTTTCGTTATCAGTAAATAGTATTTTTCAAAGCTTTTAAGGAACCTAATATGCGTACTTGCATATATGTACATTTATAAACTGTAATAGGCGATTTGCCAGTTATGTAGACTGTATGTATTCGTACATATGATGAACTTTCATTGTTATATGTGCGACGTTCAAATCGTAATCATGCTGTCGTTTGTAGCCAAATTCAGGTAGTACTAAGCAAAATATATTCTAGAAAGAACGAGCATTGTCTTAAAGGTCAAAAAACAGTGTTTTTGACGTGTACCCATCGTTTTTAGCCCAAAAAGGCACTTTTTAAAAAACTTCTGGGCCTGAACCCCCCAGAATTCCCATGCTGTACATGTATGCTAAGCAAGCGTTTAACTTATTGCGTACAACACACATTAATACAGTAGGTACAGAGAAGCACACATTCCCATAGGGGGTGAGGGGGTTAATACCCCCCTTCAAGGTCCAAGACTCAAGTCACTGTGAGACGATTTGTGGTGAAAACCTGAATTTTTCGAACTTAATTTTTAGTATGGCAAAAGTGCACCTAACTATTAGAATTTCATGCAAGACAAACTATCACTATAAAATGTGCATGTAACACCTCAAAATTTTGGGAGAGGGGGTCCTCGGCATACATATAACGGCGGGAAATTCCAGGTAGGGTCTCCTGGCCATTTTTAGAAAGAGTGGGATTAGCGGCTCCAATTTTAGGTCAAAAATGGCAAAAGCACCAAAAAATAGCCAAAAAAGCGAAAGTTTTTGCCAAAAATGGGGAGAAGGTCAAAACTTTTCTGACCTTGGAGGGGGTTTGGGGCTCAAAACTGTGGGTTGGGGATGGCCCAAACTTCCAGTTACATATATATTTCTCGGCCATCTTTAGGAGGGAGGGGGTAAGCGGCTCCGATTTTTGGCTAAAAGTGGCAAAAACACCTAAAAATAGCCAAAAGGTGCAAGTTTTCGCCAAAAATGGGGGAGGGTGGGTCAAAATTTCCTGACCTTGGGGAGGGTGTTGTTGGAAGGACGTCCAACCATGAGTGTGGAACTCCACACAGTTCCCCTGTTACACGTATGGTTTTCGGCCATTTTTAGAGGGGATGGGGGGAGTAAATGACCGCCAATTTTTGGCAAAAATCACAAAAACGCACCTAAAAATGGCCAAAAATGCAGGTTTTCGCCAAAAACCGATTTCGGCTCGTGCATTTATTTATGGAGTCATTTTTACACAATGTTAAAATAATTTCTGGGGCAAAGTGATATTAATTTTATCGTTTTTTCAGTATTTTTAAGGAAATTCCGAAAAAGTTTCAGTGTTTCGCGCAAAATATCGCTAATATACTGTATTTAGATTCAAGCAGGGGCATTAAACACTCCAAAATCAATCTTTAGGTAATGTAGGCATCTTTTTGTAGATTCAAATATCTTTCGTATCTATTTCTATTGTTTTTAAAAATTTTATGCAAAAATAAATATCATTTATCAAAATGCACTTTCTTGCTGTTCAAATATAAAATTGACTTATTTATCTTGATGTTGCATTGGATTTATAAGCGCATTAATGCTTATTACAAATTTAATTAGCATATTAGAATTTCTGTAATATTTCTGATTTTGTAGTACAAGTTGTTTTAGCTTACTAAGTCAAATTTCATCAAAAGCCCATAAAAATTTCGGAGCTTCGCGCCGAAGTAATATTATCAACTAAATTCAGGCCGAATTATCACAGGACCATGGTTTTTTTGTAATCGGCAAAGATTTTCCCCGATGTACAAAGACTTTTCAGGACCATCTTTGTACATAAATAAACAAAGATTTTTGGGAAGACAAAAACTGCTAAAAGGCGTAGAATTCCCAGAACTTTTCGGCGCTTCGCGCTTAAATCAGTAATTGTCCTATTATATCTTTAAAATGATAGAATTTGCATTTGGATTAGAAAAATGTCAAATATTCAGAAACTCATAAATTAGCTAAAATACAATACCAAAGGCCAAAAACCCTGTTTTACCACACTAGAATCGTTCTTGTACTATATATAGTACACAAAAATTTGCATGTACAAAGTGTAGAAAGACTTTTGTATACCTTTTTTGTAAATGTATATAAAAAGGTACCTTGTACAGAAAAAACATGCTTAGGACTGCATGCCGGTCGCAGGTCACACACTGGTAGTATGTAAAAAGGTGTATGTTTAAAAATATATTTATATAATATATCTTCAAAAATTTGTTCGCCCATACAAAGACCTTTTCAGAGATCTTTGTGCATGCACAAAGAAGCTCGTATATATACAAAAAATAGTGTCGACTAAAAATAATACACCACTTAATTTACTGATCCCCATTTTGGGATTTCACCCTCCCTCAACTCTGGACTTTGGGAAACTATGCAGAGAAGGTATGCACAGCTATGTATGTAACTGATTATTTCACGTAAAATTTTAGCCGTGCCGAAATTTAGCCCAACTCAATAAATAAATAAATTGTGAATAAAAGTAAATTAACTTTGCAAGAAATACTGACGCAAGAGTTTCTGTTCTTTTTATTCTCTCCTGATAATGTATTGTTAAAAACTTCAGCGTTCCTAGATTAAACGAACATCCGCATGATCCACTTATCTCACTTATCTTGATAAAAGGCTAAATGATTTAGCTCTTGATACATTTTTTGACAAACTCCATGTACATACTAATTATTTACTAAAACAATAAAATTAAATATAATTAATAACGGATAAAACTTATAAAAATAGTTTAAAAAATCGGTACCACGATCGTCGCCATTGCTGTAAAGCCGCTCACCGATAGGCAAACCATAACGGAACACTTGAGCAAAATTTTCAAACAGGCCAACGGTGCCAGACTGATCACTCTCGTAAATAGCCAAAATCTTGGTTGATGGAATGTTATAAAAGACGAATACGCAAGTAGCACAAATAACGACTATTTTGGTGCTAAGAACGCTTTCTGGCGTGTACCTAAAAATGTTTGTAGTTTAGGGTCAAACCGTGACCCCATTAAACATGATCTTGGGGAGGGTTTGAAGCATTCATCCCCACATAAATTTTTTTCACCTTCCCGGAATTCACGATTTTCCAAAAGAATCGTTAAGAAGGTGTTGTCTTAAGAGTTTATATATAGTTTATACTTTCTGTTTGCTCAAAAGCGTCAAATTCACGGCCCTTCCACGGCCATATATTTATTTTTTGATCAATTATATTTCGTTTAGTTTATTCTGTTTTTTATATTTTTTCAAAATTTATTAAAGTTTTTACGCCCAAGAAAGATAAAACATGATTAGAAACGCCAAAAATATGCTTTCGACGCTGTATCTACCGTTTTCAAGCCAAAAGCAGGCACATCACAAAATTTTTGGTTCCACCCCCCAGATTTTCTACTCTGTGCATGTCTGGACCCCACTCGAAGTTGACCGCCCACCATAAACCATTAGAAAGAATTTTTTAATTTTTCTGTGCCCGCCTTTTCAAGCTAAATTCGCAATTTTAATGTACTTTTTTCAGCAATTTTCTTCAAAAATAACCGGTTACTTCCGCAATCCATGCAGCTACGTAATGTGATTCTATATAAAGCGAGAGAGTGTATAAATAAATCGCGAGTAGAGTCTCTAGCATACATAAAATAGCTCAAAAACTGGAGGGAGGAAATATTATTATGACCGATATATTGCTTTGCAAGCCAAAAACCCGAAAAAGCTTAAAAAAGACATTAAAATGAATTTTTTGGCCCAAAAGTCAGCTGGTAGGACGGGTGAAAAAATCTATACTTTCGAGGAAGATGAAGAAAGCCTATTTTGGATGGAGGATCCTCCTAATCATGCATGTAATTATGCAAAATTTTTGGTGGATAGTCGACGTTGGCCATTTTTCGGGATAAAAAAGCGTTAAAAGAGAGTGAAAAGAGGGACCTAAACTTTTAAGGATTATGTACTCTCGAACATACCTGGACGTGGGGGAAAATTTATTTCTTGTGTTTCGCACTTTGTTGATGCCAATGGATAGTGCTCGATGAGAAACGTTGGAAAATTGTGTTTTTTGTCATACCACCATTTTTAAAGCCATTTTTTAACCTTTGAAAAAATCTTGCACCCCCCCCCCAAGAACTTTGGTGCCGTCCACTAGGGATGTTCCGGTTCCAGGTTTTTCAAAAAAATCGGTTCCGGTTCCGGTTCTTGGAAAACAAGAATTTCGGTTCCGGTTCCGGTTCTTGCGTAAGTTGGAACCGTCGGTTCCGGTTCTTCAACTAGAGAACCGTCGGTTCCGGTTCCGGTTCTCGGTTCCTGTGTTAAAGTATGTACGCTCTTGATAGCCTGACTTCACCGGAAGATATGACGATGTAATCGAAAGATAAATTATTCAGGAAGTCGTTTCAATCTGGCAACTGCACGTTCAAATAAGTTTTACGTCTAGTTGACAATTTACTTATAAATCACTGAATATTATCTATGTGTTTCTTAATTAGAGGCTTATACGAAATCGAAATGCTTTATTCATGACGAAGATCTACTGCAATGGTGGAAAGAGAAGTCAAAGAATTTGCCGATTCTCGCGTTTATAGCTAAGCAGTGTCTTGCAGCCAGTGGCGAATCTAGGATTTTCCTAAGGGGGCAGTATCCCAACTTTTCCAAAAACAATTAAAAATAGGTCCAAAAATTTGCCCTTAACGCGCGAAACAGCGTTTTTTTCGGCGTTTTACAATGTATACTTTTACATTAAATCACTTTTGACGCAATATTTTTCTTAAAATTTTAAAATTTTCGACAATTTTGTGCTAAAAATCACTAAAATTCTTTGACTTTATCAGAATTCTGGCGCGAAGCAGTTTTTTTGTACAAGGTCCGTTTGACATGTACAAAGATGATCCCCAAAAGTCTTTGTACATTTGTACACACAAATTTTTGGGTACTATAATATAGTACAGTAGCGATTTTAGTGTGGTAAAAACAGAGTTGTTCGACTTTTGGTAGTGTATTTCAGCTAATTTATGGGTCTCTAAGGGCAAAAATCACTAAGAATCGTCTTAAAACGGCGCGAAGCGCCTAAAAATTTGACATTTTCTTTCGAAATGCAGTTTCTGCCATTATAAAGATAAATAGAGCACACAATCAGTCATTTCGACGCGAAGCGCCGTAGATTTCTGCGAATTTTAGACCTTTTTTGTAATTTTTGTCTCTCCAAAAATCTTCGTACATGTACAAAGACGATCCCGAAAAGTCTTTGTACATCGGGAAAAATCTTTGCCGAATACAAAAAAACCGTGGCGCGAAGCGCCGGAAAATTTGTGAGATTAAGACGGATAGACGTCTAGAAGCATGATTTACAGCTTGATTTACTGTATTTATAGCATTTGATGCGAAACATCGAAATTTTTAATTGAAAATAGAAGAAAACTATGCAAAAATAGCTGTTTCTGCTGCTAAAATTGTTTTGAAACC
Organism: Mermis nigrescens; assembly: GCA_036768485.1. Taxonomy (NCBI): domain Eukaryota; kingdom Metazoa; phylum Nematoda; class Enoplea; order Mermithida; family Mermithidae; genus Mermis; species Mermis nigrescens. The sequence continues at coordinate 615,167 of JAVLUZ010000796.1, forward strand.
TACATGAACAGAAAATGGCTTCCAGGTGGCCAAGAAAGTAAATAAATGTCATTAATAAATATCATCCGGCGCGTAGCGCCGAAAAAATTTGAGAAATTATGGTCACTGAGGGCCAAAAAATAATTGCAAATTGTATATCCATTGTTTATCTCGCCAAATATTTTTAAATGAGGAGGGCGGCCCCCCGCCCCCTTAGATTCGCCCCTGCTTGCAGCGCCAGCTACAAGCGTTCCATCGGAACAGCTGTTCAGTTGCGCTGGAATCATTTACGACCCTCTCAGAAACAGGCTACATGGCGAAAAAGCAGAACGACTGTTATCTTTAAAATATAATCTACCCGGAACAATACTAAGTTTTAGTCTGTAAACTTTTGGGTAATAAAAGATTGAATTGCTGCTTCATGTCTTCACTAAATTTTATGAAGTTCGATTTTTAACTCTAATTTTAAAAAACCGAGAACCGACTCCAAAAAGATCGGTTCCGGTTCCGGTTCTTAGAAAATCAAAAAATCGGTTCCGGTTCCGGTTCTTAGAATATCAAAAAATCGGTTCTCGGTTCCGGTTCCGGTTCGAAAAAAATGGTCGGTTCCAGCCGGTTCCGATTCAGTTAACCGGCACATCCCTACCGTCCACCTAAGCTGACGACCATAGATGCACAGCATAGCCGATCTGGCAGGGTCAGCCGCTCTGGGAAGGGGTCAAAGATTGAGTTTTTTGGGTCAAAATGACCTTAAAATCTGGTACAAGCGCTAAAATAGCTCGTTAAAACTACATTATTACACAGTTTTCGGTTAATTTGGAGCATATTTGAAGAAAATTTTTAATTTTCATACATTTTTGTCCTTTATTTTGCCTCATTATCCCCACAAAATTTTCCATTTTTCCATTCTGGAGGGGGTGGGTAGGACCCCCGACACCCCAAGGTTCATGTCTGCTCCCAACCCGACTTACCAGCGGGATATCATTCGCCCTCTTTTGCGTTCGCCGAAAACCATCTATGCACATGGTCAGAGTAGCCATGGAGAAGTTGAAATGTGACTGAAGGATCAGGAAGGGTAAAATTCTGGGTTTATACTACGACCATTTGCGTTTAACACGTATTACTAGTCAAAAGTCATTTCTAAAACACAGTAGTCTGGGACTAAAGCGCTAGACATTAGACAGTGCTGTTTTTTGACCCTTCAGCGGGGTTGAAACACCTTCACCCTTTTTCATGCGCTATTAAGTATATTTAAAAAATCTTTAAAAAAATAATTTCAAAAAATTATCACATCTTTGACGAGTAAAGTAATGAACATTAAAATCCCGTACTTGATCAACATATTGTCGTCATCCAACAATTGCACGCGCCACATTTTCAATTTTGAGAAGAAATCAAAGCGGCGGTAAAAGTTCCTTATGGCTAATCTTCTTTCCGTCTTGTCCTACGTAGAGCAATAAAAGCTGACTAGAAAAACAAAGTCTAAATGATTCGGAAATAAGAAAAAACGCGATACGCGCGAAACAGATTTTTATGGGTTCACCGGTTAATTCAAGAGATTAAGAACATAAAGTTAAAAATTAAAAGTTTAAAAAATTGAAAATTAAAAAAATCAGCTTTTCAATTTTATGCGACATTTAATTCGTAAACGTATTGGACTTTACAATGATGTTCAGACTGCATCTGGAAAATGTGCCAACATTTTTTACATCATGTAGATAATATTATAATACAAGCTACGCAAGTTTTGTAATTTTTAGTAAAATTTTGGCAAGAAATAAGATAAGATATTACCGAATTCAACGAATGAATATAAAGATGAAATGAATTCGTATAGTCAATTCAAAACGAATTTGCTTTTACAGAGACTTTCCAGGATCATTAAACAAGAAAAAATTCATGACACAAAAAGTGCTCCAGGTCAATAATATGCATTTATTCAAAATTTTAGAGAAAATGAATACCTGTATGACTATCTGACCACTAAGAAAAGTTCAAGCTATTATAAATGAAAGGTTAACAATAAATTAAGATGCAAAAGATCAATGTTGAAAGACAGAACATGAAGCACAAATGATAAAGGACAATGCAAGCTGAAAAGAGGCACGAAACTTTTAGTTTACATAACAGAGGAAAAAAGTTAAGTTAAACTCAAAGAATTGATATATAAGTTTACAGCCGCATATTGTTGATAGTAAGTTCAAAAAGCTGCATGTGTACATACATACATGTGTGTACATGTCTAACTTTGAAGGAAAGAACGAGGATTTCAGTGGACTCGTGAGGAGGGGTCGGGGCATACAAATAAAGGCTCAAAATTCTGGGTGGGGGCCCCGGCCATTTTTAGGAGGAAGGGAGTGAATGATGTAAAATGTTTGGTAAAAAATAGCCAAAAACACCTAAAAACGACCCTAAAACTAAATTTTCCCCAAAATTCGGAGGGTCAAAAACTTTCAGGCTTTGGGGGATGGGGACGACCAATTCAGGGTGGGAGGATCCCCCTTCCTTCCTGTTACATGTATGAGTGCACAGTCTAGCTAGACCTCCAGAATAGAAAAATAGTAAATTTTGTGGAAAAAAGAGGAAAAATAAAGGCCCAAAATGGTTGAAATCGAAAAGTTTCTTCAAAAGTGCTTAAAATTGACCCGAAACTATGGGATAACGTCGTTTTACCACTATTTTAGCATTTATACCAGTTTTTGAGGTCATTTAGGACCGAAAAAGCTCACTAACTGACTCCTCCGACGCGGCTGACCCGCCTCCCAGATAGGCAATGCTGGTCGATTCTCGGGTCCACAGTTTTAAAGTCGATAAATTCGCTTAGCCGTCGAAAATAAAAATTTAGCCGTGTGCTTCGAATTCCTAATGACTGCATCATATTTACATCATGTGCCTTACCCAACTATACATATGCACCTATTCGTAACTACCTTCACGCAAGTATACATCAAATTAATTACCGAAATATGCAGTTTTCAATTGGAATAAAAATTTCAAAATTGAGCTCTACGCAACCCTTGTACGAGAAAGAAGTTCAAAAGTATGAATACAAAATATTGTCAGCCTTCTTCTACCCGCGTAGTATCCTTGAAGCACGCAGAACCAGCGACTTACGGGGGTTTCGCAGGCTGCTCTATACAAAAATGCTAATAGTCGTTGTTTCAGGCCACCCAGAAATCTGTCTTTCAATAAAGGCACATTGTAAGGCGACGTCGAATTGGGATTCTGTTTCGAGGATTCGCTCAGAAATAATTCATCGTCACCGTATAAAAATCGCCCGATATGATGCAGCGGAGTGAAAGTCCCGTCGGCATTCAAATGAAACAAATGAATCGTCTGATGGTACACCGACAAAATGGCCAAAGTTCTATTGTACAGGCTTAAACCTAGAAAAAGATAAATACGCATGTCATGTCTTAGACATACATTTATTTTATTTACTATTTATTTATTTATTTTTTATTGATTTACTTTTTATTTATTTATTTATTTATTCATTTATTCCATTCCAGTAGCGTCAAGTGTCGATGGTTCAGCCAATGAACGTTTTATCGAAGCAATATTCTGTACAATAACATACAAGAGTAGGTTGCTAGCCAAAGTCACTAAAAAAGGTCGGAAGAAAATTTCACAAAAATAAAGGAACGTTAACAGATATGCAATTATTTAATAAAAATTATTGGATTGAAAACTGTCCAAAGATTTTCGTGTTGCCTTATGCTCTGATTTCTTCGTCATCAGCAGGCAGATCACGTAATATGTACGTAAATAAGTCTGCTTTTGTTTAGTGAATCCAAAATCTCATTTTATAGCGGAAAAATCTAGATATTTGAGCGAAGATATTTATTCAAAAAGTGAAAGTTTATTTCACGAAACCTTGTGCATGGAGATTAATTTTCAGTATTCAAGCGAGTGACTACAAAAAAGGGTTTTCTCCATGCAGCCTACAATAAAACAATTTAGCCTAATAAAACTTCATATGTTTATAACTTTCTATGCACAGTAGGTAAAACGATTATTGTTTTATTTCAATCAGCCATGGTCTTATGAAGCCGTCTTTATTTTCCGTTAACCGAGTGTTTATTAACCGAGTTTCTAACTGTAATAAAGCATAACAGTTTAGTAGGGACCGAACCAGGCATGCACAGCAGAGGAATTCCGGGGGGAAGGTGAGATTTTAAAGTGCCTTTTTCGGGCCCAAAAATATTGGGTACGCGTCAAAAACATCATTTTTGGGCGTTTCTGACAATGTCTCTATCTTTCTAGAGTACAAAAACATAAAAGAATTTCGAAAAAAAATCAAAAAAGTTGAATAAATTGAACGAAATTATAGTCACAGTATATGTGTATATATATATATATATATATATATATATATATATATATATATATATATATATATATATATATATATATATATATATATATATATATATATATATATATATATATACAAAATTTGACAGTTTGAGCAAATAGATAGCTAAAAACGCTTAAAAAAGCACCTTTTCTACAAATTTTAAGCATATGTTTGGAAACTTTCAAAAAAATCACGAATTCTGGGGGCGGGGTAAAAAAATTCCTGGGGGACGAAAATTTTTCTGAGTGGGGGGGGGGTTGATAACCCCAAGATCATGTATGGACCTAAGGAAAGGGTGTTTATTAAGCGGGTGTGTCTAATGTCTACTGTCCGAGTCTTTATTATCGAGGTTCGACTGTATATTACCGTCACCATAGGAAAAATAAATTTTGTCGCATTTAAACTTCAGCGTGTCAGTTATTTGGCCATCGGACAATCGAATGCAATGCAAAACATAATCTTCTAGGGCAAGCGGAGTGCCATCCGGATTTAACGTTCCACCGGCATTCGTATTGTCACTAAAACACGTTTATACTACTAAGAAAGAATTTAAAAATGTACAAGTACGGACATGAAATCGTAAAATGCTCAATTTTTGAGTAAAAAATTTGGCACGCAGGCAACCAAAGTTTGACTAAAGTTCAAAAAGGACGAAAGCTACGAACATATGTATAAAAATTTGAGTATATTAGGAGAACAGGAAATGTTTCAAAAATGTACTGTACGGCTGTAAAAATATGTTTTTAGTGCTCGTAGTTTAGAATCTGGCACGCTTAAGCGAAATTTAGAAGGCCTTCCCAATTTTTCATAAAATAATAACTTTCTGACAATGCAATTAGTACCGAACCGACAATACTTGCAATTCAATTCCTCGCATAAAATGATTTAAAATGTGTTTCTAACCGTACATAAATGATGTATTTTGAAAAGGCACAATGAAACTGTATGCGGTAAAGACAAAGATTTTATTACCATTGCTAACTACTCTACTACTGTCTATAAATTTCGTCTCTAGCCACCTTAAATACCTACATATATTACATATTTACTATACAGACTGGAAAATCGTAAATTTCGCAGGCTATGGAGTCAGAACTGTACTCGTATCACGAATTTCAAATGGTAATCTGAGAATATACATACATATTCGCAATGTAATGACCATATTTAATATTTTTAACACTATTGTAATGTATACTATTGAATTTTAATAATACACTTGTTGATGATATAATTTACTTTAAAGCTTTACATTTCTTTCGAAAAGAGTAGTAGACAGAACTTAAAAAAGTAGCGTATTATCACAAAACATCGCTTCGTTACGTTTAGAAGATTAAAAAGTTCAGTCGTGCATGAAAGGTCCCAAAATTTAGGGTGGAGATAGTCGGTCATTCTTTAAAGGGAAAGGCCTTGGTTTTACATTTATTGATCAAAAACGACAAGAAAGTACCTAAAATGACAAGTTTTTGCCAAAAATGCAGGAGGGGTACAAAATATCATTTCCTGAAGAAGACGGCCGACTTTGGGTGGGGATCCCCAAACCAAACATATAACAGCTCAAAATTTTGGGAGGACGTAGTCGGTCATTTCTTAATGAGGGGCGAACAGGCCCGGTCTTAGGCATTTGGGGGTCCTGTGCGAGGTACCTTTTAAGGGGCCCTGTGCGAGGTACCTTTTTGGTACTTATTGGAAGCATTTGTATAGTGCATGTGGCGGGGCCCCTGGGGGTCCGGGGCCCTGTGCGGCCGCACACTCCGCACATGCCAAAGACAGGGCTTAGGGGCGAAATGACCATAAAGTTTTACCCAAATGGCAAAAAAGCCTCTAAAAATGGCCAAAAATCGCATGTTTTGCCGAAAATGGAAGGGGCAAAAGATTTTCTGCTACATGTTCTATGCCCCAAAACCTGTTTCATGAACGATTCTGATGTTTTACCCGGCAACACTTGGCCCCGACGTCGACGGCAAGCTAAGCGACTCGGCGGCATTTTGATAAAGAAGCCGAACGTCCAAATGATCCGTCGACATCGCATGACGTGTGGCGGCAAGCAAATAACGTGAATCGCGACTTATTGCGCAAAGCTCACGAACTAATGTAACAGGCGTACTGTAGGTGCACAATTTAAAAATTTAAAAAAACTGAAAACACGGTTAAATGCAGAGATTTTTCCTGAAAAAACAACACAATTTAACAAGGCATCACCATACATGTATACATGATGTCCTTCTTGTCTTTGATAATTGTATTTTGCAGTACGCTAGTATATATCAAGCTATTTACAGTGCTCGCCACGGATGCTGACGCTCTAATATGCTTCACAGGATGATAGAGCTTGTTAAAGGATATATGTTTAACACGTCGGTCATGCGTGGGCGGAAATAGGACCGACGTGTTAAGGATATATCCAATAACAAGCTCTATCATCCTATAAAGGATATTAGAGCGTCAACTTTCGTGGCGAGTAGTGTAAGAATAAAAATTAAAGTTTTGACTTCCTATTCGCTTAAAATGTAGAATCATTAGAACGGGCAGAATAATATCATGTGAGACATCTTCAATCGCTATCACAAAGTATTAACGTTTTTGGTCATTCTACAATATACGTATCATGTACGATTCCATAAATTTGAATGTGCGCATAGGCATTTAACAAGGTATACAAGAGCATAAGTTTTATTATAAACTCAGACTTCTAAGAATCGATTTCTATGTGCATATATAACATTTTCAAAAAAGGTCAAATATCGCAAAAAATTTAGAATATTCAAATGAGCCATGTACTTTTCGAAAAGGGAAACAATGAAAATACGGTGTAAAATATTGATTAAAAGAATCAATATTTTTCGATGAATCAAATAAATTACTCGCATACAAAATAGTTAAAAATAGATATTTTACCATCAAAATTATTTCTTTAGTCAAGAATGGAATATGGATTATCTCGAATATTTTCCTAATAAGGATTTGAGTGATTAAAATGAGGTCTTATACCGAATTATCATTTCTATAGTCTTTTCGGCAACTCGCTTATTTCGACAACTCACTTATGAAATCGCTTAAGTAAGCACGATTCACGATATTTTGCAGATCAAGAGTCAATAAGAAAACACATTTGCAGGCAATGTAACATTTCTATTATTAAATACAAATATCTGAACACACGTAGTCTATTAAAATTTCTCTGCTTTTTGCAAAATAGTCGTTTAGAATGGAGCAGAATATAAGTGTTGATTTATACCTTCCCTATTGATAGCGCCTATCCTAACCATCAAAGAAGAGCGGGGCGATACCATTAATTCATGAGTGAGCAACACTCTCCTTCCAACGCCAGCCGTTTCCCATTCATCGAATCTGTTTGTTTTTATACCCCGTTCAATGCAAAGATTAATTTATCATTCTTGTCTACAGTTTTTCGAATTTTTATTAGAAAATATAGTTTTCCTCGCTTCAGTCAAGAAGTAAAAGGTTAGTTTGGGACTGCAAAAGCTAGGGACTTAAAATGCCTACTGTCGTTAAACGAAACAGATTTATGTTATTTGTACTAGAGTTATGTATATAGTCAGGCACATATCTCTGGGAGAATGGGGGGGGGAGGTTCGGACCTCCAAAATTTAGATAAAATCGGACTTTTTAAACGTTATTTTGTGTTATTTTTGGCTTTTTTGGGCTTAGTCCCCAAAAATTGGTATGGTCCCCCAAAATAGGACGGCCAGCTACGTGCCTGTATATAGTAGGCTCCATTGATCGAAAAGGATACCTAAATCAAGTAAAAATCTGAAAGCGCAGATTACAGATATGCATAATTACGTCGCATTCGCTGGCGGAACGCCAATAGGCAAAACTGTACCAGAAAGTCTGACCGTGCGGCTGACTGGAAATATTCGACTGAAAATTGTGTGACGAAGACATTCCGAATTTTCGGAGTCATTTTGAAACAGCGAGCTGTTGAAATTGCCGGCGCTAGACCTTCAATTAGAGAAACCTCAGGCGTTAAGAGAATTGCTACAGGAGGGCGGGGGAGGAGCGCCCCCACCCGAAATAAAAAATGTTGTGTTCATCACAAGGATCCCCAAAGATAAAAATGGGAAATTTGCGAAATGAACTAAAATACCGACAAAATAGGTGCGCCGTATTTAATGAACTCATGCATAACTACGTAAAGCTTTGTCTTCTAAGCCGCTCAAAATCACCCAAATTTAAGTTAAACATAGAGAGCTTGTCATTTTTTTCCGGCGCAGTGCGCCAGATTCATTGTTCAGCTATGTTTTTGTCTTCTCGTCCTCTCAAAACCATTTAAATTTCAGCTAGACATGAAAAATATGTAAAAAATTTTCGCGAATTATTTATTAGCTGTATTGTTTTTCTCTGTAAAGCACAATGATTAAACACAACAGGAGATACATAAGAAAATATTTGTCGATTGAATGATGAGATATCAGGTGAGCTGATAGCGTAAACAATAAATTTGCTGTATACCAATATGAAATAAAAAGAAAATGTTTTGGATTTTTCCGAAAATTTTCTTCACCATCGCATAGAGCTCGCTGAGACATACTCAAAACTGCCTTTATTGTTGCCCATTTCCATACGTTTCTCAAAATATCTGACCTCGAAATTTTCGCCACCCCCCCCCCAAATAAAATCCTGGGTGCGGGCTCGTACATATGTGTACTTACTCGTTATCTGCAGAGCTTGAAGGGAAGGCAGAAGCATCCGTCAGCAAAGCGGGAGGCGAAGTTGAAGAATTTTGATTGTTTAACTGCTGATCGTGCTTGTCAGATGCATCGCTCGGACCATACTGTAAGGATGCGAGCAGGTCATTTACATTTGCCACGGAATCATAGCGGCTTATTTCAATAGCCGGCGCCTGACACTAAACAGCATTGAATACAAATGGCTAGTAAATGAAATAACAAGTCATCGAGTGCTTGACAGTTGACATTGACACGAGTTTTTCTCATTAGGCAAAGATTTTTCCGATGTACAAAGACTTTTCGGGGTCGTCTTTGTACACGTACAAAGAATTGTTGGAAGGACAAATACTATTAGAAAAAGTCTAAGATTCCCAAAAATTGCGCTTCGCGTCGAAATGTGTAATTGTCTGTCCAATAAATCTTTATAATGGCAAAACTTGCATTTAGAATGAAAAAATGTCAAATTTTATCATTTAGAGACAATTTTTAATAATTTTTCGCGTCAGAAACCCAAAAAACAGCTAAAATACAGTACCTTAGGTCTAAAAAATCTAAAAATCTTTTTACCACACTAAAATCGCTACTGTACCATATTATACTTCCCGAAAATTTGCATGAATAAAATGTGCAAAGACTTTTGGGGACCACCTTTGCATATGTGTACAAGAAAACATCGGTGTTTGATGCTGTCAAAATAGGGAAAAATATTTTTTCGCATTGAGCCTTAAATTTATTGCTCCCTAATTTTAGCTTTAGCCTCGGAGGAACCTATGATCCAAGCCTTCTTTCATACGTATATCTATATTTATCTTGTCTATATGAGACTTACAGAGAATCCTACAATGTAACGGCCATTAGGCGAAAATTTCGACGGAATCCAATTTGGTTTCACGACTCGAGCTACGCAATAATTTGGGACCACGTTGAGATAAAAGCTGCGTTGCGCAATTTCATTGCTTAACGATGCTTTGTACGAATATTCACGATGACGCAATTTCAGAATAAGACTTTCTGACTTTCGCTGTCCTAAAAAATGATATAAAAAATCTTTATTTTCGATTTTTTTAAAATTCAAACTCGAAAAATAATAAATTCAAAATACAGAAAACCTCATTCTAAAAAATTTCTTTTCTTCAAAGTCAACAATTTTTCAAATACATAAGCCCAGCAATTAAAATCTAAAAACAAAATAAATCTGTCCCAAGATAGTTTAAGCACTAGAATATGACTTTCATGAATCTTAGAGGCACTGATTCTACGTAAGCTGTCACTTACAGCACCGGCACATGCCAATAAAAAGTAACAATATTTATGCATAAAATTGCAGGAAATCTGGTGAGGTTTAACCGATGAGTCTGATAGGAACAGACGCGAATTTAGAGGGGAGCAGGGGGCCGCCCCTGTCATCAAAAAATATTTTGGGGCAATAAAGAAGGATATGTATTCTTTGATAATTTTAGCCATTTTTATCACGATTATTCAAATTTTTCCGGCGCTTAGCGCCGAGTAGTACTCATTAATGACATTTACTGACTTTCTTAGTGCTCTTAAAAAACTTTATTTTTACGCTAGAAGAGTTAGTTATGTACAAAAGAGTAGTGATGTCCCGGTGCCGCTTTTTTTACCGGTGCCGGTGCCGGTACCCTGTACCGGCGCCGGTGCCGGTGCTACATTAGCATATTATATAGTGTACTATGCTTCTTCAAAAAGGGTTAAATTTGTACCTAGTTTTCACCGATATACATATATGGGCGAAATTTCATTTGGCTAGTAACGACTTCATTATTTTTAATTTATGAATACATATTAATTTTCTCAATTTGAATATTTATTAAACAAACAAAAAATTGTAATAAAATTGAAATTCGAAGAAAAATAGAAGTTAAATAGTGTATTATAAGTTTAAGTGTAGCGCAATCAAGATTGGCTTGTGCAGTAGTTGATTCTTTAATCAAATTGAAATTTACTAGTGCATCAGTTAAATATTCAACTAGTAAGAAACAAACAAGAAAAATAGCCACAAAAACTTTTGAGGTTAAATTATTTGAGTTTATCATTTCACATTTTCAAAAGCCTCTGAAAAACAAACATGGGATATATTAGTAATGCAGAAGACTTACATAGAAGTTCATTTACAAAGTTTTAACAAGCTTTTTCTAAATAATTTGCGGGAAAAAGTTTTTGCATAAAAACTATTTTAAAATTCTAGCTGCGTTTTACGGTCTTCTTCACTAGAAATGGAAAAATAGGAATGGATTTGATGAAATTAAGTTGAAAAAATCACTTCGTAGTACTCATCCTTCTTGCCTACAGATGGTAGAATTAAAAGAACTTTCCACTCTATATGTCGATGTCTTTAATTTTAATTTACTTTATTTATTAGTGTCCACGCTTCTTGTTGTTAATTGATGTTTCTAATAAGATGTCTTTCGTTAAATGAATAATTCATTTTTAAAGCTCGAAGATTTGTTCCGAAGTTCAGTCAAAATGCTTCGCTATGCTAATCAGAAGATTTTATTAACAAAGTGCTACCTTTTGCGCCTTTATTCATTAAATTGGCGATAAATGAGCTCTACTATTCTTTTACACTAATTTTTCTCTTTATCTAGCACCGGCACCGGCGCCGGTACCAGCCTAGCACCGGCCCGGTGCCGGTGCTTATAGCACCGGCGCCGGTGCCGGTGCCCAGGACATCACTACAAAAAAGGATATTTTTAGTTTTTTAAAACGATTTCGAGTATTTTCTGGTGCTTTCGCTGATTTTTGCATTAATTTTGCGGCTTTTTTCGCAGAAAATTTTAGAATTCCCATTTTTTCACAATTTGTTTCAGAGTTCATCGAAAGACGGCAAAATAACGATCTTTATGCAAAATAGACGAATTTTTTGGACAATTTCGACACTATTAAGAGAATTTGAGGTTCCCCGAGTCCAAAAATTCTGGATCCGCCACGAGATAAGGATGCATGTAACGGCTTGAAATTTCAGGTGGGGTCCCTGGTCATACTTCGGGAACGGGAAGGGGGGGGGGGGGTAAATGAGGTCCAATTTTTGGCCAAAAACGGCCAAAAAATTCCATTTTTTTCAAAAATTTCCTGGCTTTGAAGGGCGGATAGAGACGACCAATTTCGGGGTGGGGGATCCCCCATCTTCCTGTTACATTAATGCCAGTATGGCATTAATTCAAAGCCATCCATACTTTTCACTATAAGTATAATGTTTATTTATTTATACAAAAATAGTAATATCGTTTGTGTAAGATCTACATAAATGTGATTACAAAAGCAATTAAGAAATCCGATGAAAGAAGAGCATCATGCGACAATCATTCGTATCTCACATCCTACATGTTCCAAAATTATTAAAATAAATCAAACGATTGTAGAGAGGATATCAAGATGAAGAAAATATATTTGCAAAATACTTTGAGGTAAACAATCACAAGGGCAGGTGGTACGAAAAGGCATCAAATATGGAATTATTGTGGCCGTATAGTTCACGCAGTACAAGGCACTTATTTAAGAAGTCAGTTTTTCTGCATATCTTTGAATAGTATCGCGAAGATCCGAAGCCATGAATCTGACCAAACCTTATCCGCACGCAATTATTTAAAGCAATACGACGTCGCCAGAGGAAATCACTTAACATTTTTGGCCTTTAATAAGCGCATCATCATTCACACGTTAAACAACAATTATCCAACCTACGGGATGTGCATAAACAATTAACTCCATTGAAAAAGGTTTAGGGTCTTAGTACGAATCTTTAATCCGCGGCAGGCATATTTAAGCTTAAACTTCTAAGAGGGGCTGATCAAGCTATTTTTAGAGTGAGGGAGGGAGTGAATATATTCCGACTGAGAGAAAATAACTAAAAAGTGCCTAAAAATGGCCCAAAAAACGCAAGTTTTTCCAAAAAAATCAGAAGGGGGTGAAAAATCTCAGGCTTATGGGAAATCTGGAAAAAACGACCCACTTAGGTTAGGCGATACCCATTGCTCCTCTTTATATGCATGCATGCCCGATATTAAAATGATCCTCGAAGAGACTCTTTTAATAGGTTGAAATAAGGTTCTTGAGCTCATAAGAAAATTTCAAATTATATTTTGTAATGGCTCTTTATGTTCAAGAAGTAAGACTTTTGGCAGACAGGCCGACAGCAAGTGCCATTCATTATTTAGCTACTTACCTCCTATTTCAATTTTAAACTTTTCAGAAAAATCTTTAAATGGCGAACGCAAATCAGTTCTTAAGAACGGTACTTAGCGAAGATTCCAAAGTAAGATTGCTTAGGAATTCATATTGGTGCGAGACTTAGGCTTAGTAATTTGCATTTATATTGCTTACAGCGCTTAAATTAAGCAAGATTTTGGATGCAACGAGCGGAACGAGCGCGAAGGAGCAAATAGAGTTGCATCACACTGTCTAATTAGGTCTATTTTATGTTTAGCACCAATATGAATCCACAAGCTGCCCAGATGAGCTGAGGACGAAACTCTTCAATCTCTTGAATCATTGTAAAATTGAAAAAGGAATTTTTAGAGAACATGGTGACCTTTCAAGCTTTTATCAAAAATGCTATTTTCCTGGGTTTTCGACATTTCTGAATCCAAAAGGTGGTTTTATCGATTGGAATGCGGTTTTTCCTGCATGTTTTGAAAAGAATTCCTTTTTCAGTTTTCAATTTGTGGCGACAGCGATTGTTTGCAGGTTCAGATTGATATCGGACATGGGCTAAGCCTAAGGCATAAAATGGAGCAAAAAATTGCCCCGCTCGCTTCGCTCGCTCCGCAATTTTCGCCCATTTATCTCAGGCTAAGCCCATGCGCTGGCATCAATGTGAATGCATATAACTAAGCCTAAGTTTACGACATTGGTAACTCCGCCTGTAGTCAGTCCCCCGACGCTTCGGAGACTAATCCGGAAACATTCCCAAAGGCAGAGCTTACTTTTTTGCTATCCTTAAACACATTAACTTCAACAGCCTGTAAATCCGGTCAATAATGCCGACCGCACCTATTTCTTTCAGATTTGAATTCCTTGACCCTTAATTAGATTAAATCAACCAGGCAAAGTCAATTTCAGAAGGTCACTACGTCTTCTACATTAGCCGGAAAAATTCATCAAAAGAACCGCATATTTGCAACAATCTCTTCTGTTTTATGCCTATAGAACTCACGCAGGAGAAAATCACTAATAAAACTAGAGTAAAACCGGCATTATTATCAATAAAACGTGGGTTTGAGCAAGAAAAATCGACGCCTAACACAACATTAACAATTTTGATTTTTTATGAGTACTAGGTAGGTACACATTATACAGGTATACATGCAAGATTTTTAAAGGTAAAAAATGGTCTTGAAAAAATAGCGGTATGCGGCAAAAACGCCATTTTTCAACGTTTCTCATCGAGCACTATCCATTGGCATCGAAAATTGCGAAAAAACATTGAATTCTAGGGGTATTATGGTTTCTTCTAAATCCGATAGAATTTAAGGTGTGGGTAAACTGAACTGGAGCCAGACTCAGGACAAATGGGTAAAATACGGAACCAGAACCGGACTCAGGACAAATGGGCAGAATGCGAACAGTCAATCAGGACAATGTATTAGATATGCAGGGTCGGACTGGCCGGGACCGGACAATCAACAGGACAATGACAAAATCAGGGCAATATATTATGTAGATATATGAAGTCGGACTGGCCGGGACGGGACTAATTGGGAAAAACTGGACAATCAATCAGGACAATGACAAAATCAATACAATGGGAGTGGGATAGTTCCGTAACTGTGCGAGGTAACCATGCATGCACAGTATGGGAATTCTGGGGGGTGAAACTCTAAAGTGCCTTTTTTGGGCCCAAAAATGGCCGGTACGCGTTAAAAACATCGTTTTTTGGTGTTTCTGACGATACTCTATCCTTCTAGAGCATGAAATCATGAAAAAATTTCGAAAAAAGTCGAGTACCGACCAATATATCGCTTAAAACATGAATATATGGCGCGAAGCGCCGGAAATTTGGCGATTTTGAGCAAATAGATAGCCAAAAACCCTTAAAAAGACACTTTTTCTACCAATTTTCAGGTAAGTTTAGAAAACTTTTGAAAAATCGCCAATTCTGAGGGGGGGGGGTGAAAAATATTTTGCGGGGGGGGGGGGGGGGTGGAAAATGATTCTGCGGGGGGTGAAAGCCCCCAAGATCATGCATGGAGGTAACTGCAAAACTATTCCAAAAACGCCGAAAAAACTGTTTTGGGAGCTCAGAAAAACTACCACCCTGTGGTTAAGCATAGGAACCCAAACTACCAAATGCCTTCAAAAACTATCTAAATGGTAACTAACCTGGCAACACTGGACGGTCACGCTCAGTGTTGCCAGGTCCCAAAATTCAGATTCTCCTGCACAGAGGTAAAATTGGGGGAAAATTCTCCTGCAATTCTCCTGAAAATATTTTGATTCTCCTGAAAATTCTCCTGGCTCATATTTTGCAGGAAAGGTTGTACAGCAGATCTACAATTGTATGTAAACATGCATATCGAGCATGCTCAGGCCAATTTACCTTGGTTCACCCAACTATTTTATTCTGATCTCTTGCCTGTTATCTTCATTATTTGAAAAAACAGTTTTTGTGCTTAAAACAGTGACCGCCAATTTTCAAATGCACTTATATCATCAAAAGTTTCTGAAAAGAGCCCTGTTTGCAATGTCTTTTGAAAAAATAAATAATACTTTATTACTAATTGTATGTACTTCAGTAGCAAGCAAATCCTTACGTTTTGAAATATATCAAAAAAATGTTTATAGGCGCTTTGCAAACGTCTATGAAACTGATAAAAACAATTAGACGGTGTGTAAAGCTATGTATTTCTGCACTTCGTGATATTAAGTGAATAAATAAATGAATGAATGAATGATTTACTACGGAAGCACGAAACTTATTTGGATATACTTGTAACTTAACACTTAGGTCTTAACCACCGTCTTTTTCCCAAGCGACTTGGTTGACATTATAGACCAAACCCACAATTTTTTTCCACTTTTTCCAACCTTTTTCCACGTTTTTTTGGGAGGTCTAAAAACGTTAAAAATAGAGCGCCTGTGTTGAAAAATCAGTGTTTTTTAAGTAGAAAATTTTATGTACATATGCAATAGCGGTGTTTGATGCACTTTTTGTATGAAAATTTCGCGCTCTACAAGAAATATCACGATCAGTATACGTTATTTATGTTAAAACTTGAATTTCCTTCCTTCAGTAAAGCATTTTAGCGAATTCTGAAGTCGTTTTTGACAATTAAAACTATAATTTATCAAATGGCGCGAAGCGCCAGAAAATATTGAAATTTTAGCTCTCTAAATCATTTTTGCATTACAAAAACTGTGCAGAAGGTAAGGATTTTCAATCGTATTGGAGTTCTAGGACCAGATTATCGATAGAAATGCTGCAATTGGCGGCGCGCGGCTCAAACATCAATAACAAGTAAGAATTAAATCAATGTTTTTGCAGTTTCACCTCTCTAACACGCATTTTTGCATTACAAAAACTAACCGAATCCATGCAGAAGATAAGGATTTTCAATCGTAGTAAAGTTCTAGATCAAATTGTCGACAAAAATGCTGCTATTGACGCGGCGCGGCTTAAAGATTAATAACAAGTAAGAATTAAATCAATTCGGTGCGAAGCGCCGAAAAATTTTTTGTAGTTTTGCCTCTCTAAAACGCATTTTCGCATTACAAAAACTAACTGAATCCATGCAGAAGATAAGGATTTTCAATTCGTAGTGAAGTTCTAGACCAGATTGTCGATAAAAATGCTGCAATTGGCGCGGCGCGGCTTAAAGATTAATAATAAGTAAGAATTAAATCAATTCGGCGCGAAGCGCCGAAAAATTTTTGAAGTTTTAACTCTCTAAAACGCATTTTAAACATTACAAAAATTTTCCACAAATGCCAACCAAGCCCAAAAATTTTTTCCATTTCCCAAAATTTTGGTTGACAAATAGATCAAAAAGTGAGAAAAAACGGTGGTCTTAACTAAGAACGAAATAAATTCTTAATGTGAAAGATCTAAGTATAAAATTATATACAACTAACTAACTACAGTAAGTACAGTGAGAGGGTTAATGTATGATAATCATTTTAACTTGCTGTTTCAGTTTTGAAAATTCTCCTGGATTTTCAGGATTCCACTGAATTCTCCTGACATTTTAAAATTCTCCTGCATTCTCCTGCATGTTTACAACTTCTGCCTGAAAAGCCCATTCTCCTGCTCCTGCTCCTGAAAATTTTAAATTCTCCTGAATTCAGGAGAATTCTCCTGCACCTGGCAACCCTGGTCACCAGTGTTGCCAGGTCCCAAAATTCAGATTCTCCTGCACAGAGGTAAAATTGGGGAAAAATTCTCCTGCAATTCTCCTGAAAATATTTTGATTCTCCTGAAAATTCTCCTGGCTCATATTTTGCAGGAAAGGTTGTACAGCAGATCTACAATTGTATGTACACATGCATATCAAGCATGCTCAGGCCAATTTACCTTGGTTCACTCAACTATTTTATTCTGATCTCTTGCCTGTTAATCCTAAGGACACTCAAGGCTAAATAATGAACATTAATTCTCTCACAAAAGCTCATGGAGCATATCTGCATTATACAGGCAGATGCAAAAATAATGGAAGACTAATGCTGCACCACAAAGTATAACATTTTATTCAACATCAACAGCTGACAAACATTCAATAACAGATTCCTGATCTTCATCAGGATATACTGCTCAAGGGCCTAAGCTAAAGAGGTCGCATTGTTTACAATACACATTATTCGAAAAAACAGTTTCTGTGCTTAAAACAGTGACCGCCAATTTTCAGTTGCACTTACATCATCAAAAATTTCTGAAAAGAGCCCTGTTTGCAATGTCTTTTGAAAAATAAATAATACTTTATTACTAATTGTATGTACTTCAGTAGCAAGCAAATCCTTACGTTTTGAAATATATCAAAAAAATGTTTATAGGCGCTTTGCAAACACCGTTTTTTTCCAGCGATTTGGTTGACATTATAGACCGAACCCAAAATTTTTTTCCACTTTTTCCGACTTTTTTCCACATTTTTTGGGAGGTCTAAAAACGTTCAAAATAGAGCGCCTGTGTTGAAAAATCAGTGTTTTTAAGTGGAAAATTTTATGTACACATGCAATAGCGGTGTTTGATGCACTTTTTGTATAAAAATTTCGCGCTCTACAAGAATATCACGATCAGTAACGTTATTTATGTTGAAACTTGAATTTCCTTCCTTCAGTAAAGCATTTTAGCCAATTCTGAAGTCGTTTTTGACAATTAAAATTATAATTTATCAAATGGCGCGAAGCGCTAGAAAATTTTGAAATTTTATGCTCAAAAACTGTGCAGAAGGTAAGGATTTTCAATCGTAGTGGAGTTCTAGGACCAGATTATCGATAAAAAATGCTGCAATTGGCGCCGCGCGGCTCAAACATCAATAACAAGTAAGAATTAAATCAATTCGGCGCGTAGCGCCGAAAAATTTTTTGTAGTTTCACCTCTCTGAAACGCATTTTTGCATTACAAAAACTAACCGAATCCGTGCAGAAGATAAGGATTTTCAATCGTAGTAAAGTTCTAGATCAAACTGTCGATAAAAATGCTGCAGTTGACGGGGCGTGGCTCAAATACTAATAATAAAAAAGAATTAAATCAATTCGGCACGAAGCGCCGAAAAATTTTTGTAGTTTCACTTCTCTAAAACGCATTTTTGCATTACAAAAACTAACTGAATCCGTGCATAAGATAAGGATTTTCAATCGTAGTGAAGTTCTAGACCAGATTGTCGATAAAAATGCTGCGATTGGCGCGGCGCGGCACGGCTTAAGGATTACTAATAAGTAAGAATTTAATCAATTCGGCGCGAAGCGCCGAAAAATTTTCGAAGTTTTAACTCTCTAAAACGCATTTTTAACATTACAAAAAGTTTCCACAAATGCCAACCAAGCCCAAAAATTTTTTCCATTTCCCAAAATTTTTGGTTGACAAATAGACCAAAAAGTGGAAGAAAAACGGTGTTTGCAAACGTCTATGAAACTGATAAAAACAATTAGACACGGTGTGTAAAGCTATGTATTTCTGCACTTCGTGATATTAAGTGAATAAATAAATGGATGAATGAATGATTTACTACGGAAGCACGAAACTTATTTGGATATAGAGATAACTTAACACTGTAGGTCTTAACTATGAACGAAATAAATTCTCAATGTGAAAGATCTCTGAGTATAAAATTATATGCAACTAACTAACTACAGTATGAATGAATGAATGAATGAATGAAATAATTTATTACTGAAACGCGACAATTACGAAAGATGTAAAAGAGTAATAAAACGTACGGTCAATAGAATAAAAGCGTACAGCAAAAGGCGATGAGCGAGTCATGAAAATGACGATTTAAGCCCGCCCTATAATAAATTTGGATAAGTCGACATCAATTAATCTACATTTGAATATATTTAAGTAAGGGAAGAGACTACAAAATCAGGTAGGTGATTCCGAACAGAGATATACTTATAGAAAAAGTCAAATTTTTGTAAATTAGAACGGACAAGAGGAACAACTAGCTTGAAACAATTTGTGCAGCGAGTAGTATTTTGACTAAGCACAAAAAATCTGTCATGGAAAGACAAGATTTTTGACTAATAATTCGATACATCATACATAAGCAAATATGCAGGCGACGTAATTCTAATCGACACAAGTTAAGTTGGTTAAGGCGTTCGTCGTAGAAAGAGGGCTATGATATCCAACTATGTATTTAGTAAATTTACGCTGAAGAGCCTCCAGCCTGTTGATATCACTAATATAAGAAGTAAGAAGTAAGAAGCTTGATGTATGATAATCATTATAACTTGCTGTTTAAGTTTTGAAAATTCTCCTGAATTCTCCTAGATTTTCAGGATTCTCCTGAATTCTCCTGACATTTTAAAATTCTCCTGCATTCTCCTGAAGGTTTACATTTCTCCTGAAAAGCCCATTCTCCTGCTCCTGCTCCTGAAAATTTTAGATTCTCCTGAATTCAGGAGAATTCTCCTGCACCTGGCAACAGTGTTGCCAACCCAAATTTTCAAAAACCTCAAATCACTGGCCAAAAAAACCTCAAAAATTGGGGTAAAACCTCAAAATTTAGAAATGAATTCTCTCCAGTGTACAATAAGGTTTACAGGCTTTGTAGCTATTTTCATTTAAGCTTAGCCAAAATTTATGAGGTTCTGCTTAAACAAATCTAATTTTTATAACTTTTACTCAGTTCAGGGTGGCCACTGGTTTCCTAAAATAAAATTCCCGGGGGTTTCTCGGGTGATTTATGGACAATTTCCCGGTTTTAAATCATGCTTTAAACGCACAAGATACACGCAGAAGTGTCATGATAAGAACATGAAAAAGGGTAAGGCACAAGCAACTTTTAATCAAACAAATGCAAATACTATACAAAACGTTTTGGAACAATCATAATTTCTTTCTCAATGATGCTAAAGAGTTGTCAATAGCAGTTCTCGCAGCCTATAATATAGTACAGTAGCTATTTTAGTGTGGTAAAACAGGGTTTTCGATCTTTGGTAGTGTATGTCAGCTAATTTCTGGGTTTCTCATGCCAAAAATTACTAAGAATTGACTCAAAACGGCGCAAAGCGCCGAAAAATTTGGCATTTTTCCATCCTAAATGCAAATTCTGCCATTTTAAAGATATATAGGACCAGTGGCGAATCTAGGATTTTTGCTAAGGGGAGGGATATCCCGGCTTTTCCAAAAATAGTCAAAAAATAGATCAAAAAATTTGTCCTTAACGCGCAAAATAGCGTTTTTTTCGGTGTTTTACATTGTATATACTTTTACATAAAATTAAGTGACGCAATATTTTTTCTGAAAATTTCAAAATGTTAGACAATTTTGTGCGAAAAAATCATTAAATTGCTTTGACTTTAACAAAAATCTGGCGCGAAACGCCGGAAAATTTGTAAGCATGATTTACTGCTTGATTTCCTGTATTTATAGTATTTGATGCGAAACATCGAAATTTTTTGATTGAAAATAGAAAACTATGCAATAATAGCTGTTAAAATTGTTTTGAAACCTACATGAACAGAAAATGGCTTCAAGGCAGTGTTTTTCTTTTGTTCGAGGTCCGTTTGTACATATACAAAGATAGTCCTTAAAAGTCTTTGTACATTTTGTACACGCAAATTCTTGGGTACCATGATTTAGTACGGTAGCGACTTTAGTGTTGTAAAAAAGAGTTGTTCGACCTTTTGGTAGTGTATTTTGGCTAATTCCTGGTTTTATGAGGGCAAAAATCATTAAGAATCGTCTTAAAACGGCGCAAAGCGCCGAAAAATTTGACATGTCTCCTTTCGGAATGCGATTTCTGCTATTAAAAAGATATATAGGACACACAATTATCATTTTCAAGCGCGAGGCGCCAGAAATTTTGCGCAATTTCAGACCTTTTTCGCAGATTTTGTCTTCCCGAAAATCTTTTACATCTATACATCTACAAAGACGATCCCGAAAAGTCTTTGTACACCAGACATCAGGAAAAATCTTTGCCGAATACAAAAACGTGCTTCCATGTCGCCAAGAAAGTAAATAAATGTCATTAATAGGTATCATTTGGCGCGTAGCGCCGGAAAAATTTGAGAAGTTATGGTCACTGACGGCCAAAAATCATTGCAAATTGCTTATCCATTCTTTATCTCGCCAAATATTTTTGGCCAATGGGGGTGTCAATATGACCACTAGAGCTGTGCAATTCGTAAATTTTGCTACCCAGATGCCTATAACATGGTGAATCAAATGACACTGTCTTAAATAAAGGCCATTTTCTGCATAAAACCTGTGCAGAACAGAAGAAATAGATGCAAAATACGCTTTAGGTTGTATAAAGACAAAAATCGAGCGTTTAAACCGCGCGCTTGGGAATAAGTAGATCTCTAATCGTAATTTTGAAATTTCTTACGATTTTAGCTAAAAAGCGATGGGAGATAAAAGGAAAATCATTCTTATATTTCATCTCGGGGTCACGTGCCCCCCATATCCCCTGATACGGGCCTGATTACCCCTGTTGGATTATTGGACAAATTGGTCTATACCTACCTAGTCAATAAAAAAATCAACCAGATTTTACTCCAGTGAAAGGAATTTAGAGATTCTAAGCTGCGTACAATAAATGCTTTGAATGATTAGAAAATCGAAGATAAATTTGTTATTCATAATTAACTATAATTACGTTTGGCACACAACGCAAAAAAGAAATCCATTTTACTTATGGGCAGATGAAAGATGAAATTCACAAAACAGCTTTATTTATTTATTTTTTTTCAAATCAAGTTTTACATTGCGAACATGGATCTGTCTAAAAAAGGAGCGCAACACATGTTTAGTAGATATAGATATGCGACGTAGGTAGGTATGACACGCATGCGTTCTGATTCGCATACCCTACCTGCTTCGTCATACTTAATTTGTTTTGTCTTTCATGTATTTTCATTTTCGTTCATTCGTCCTATCCATGTATGTTAATATTTTCTTTTGACTTAGCGAATAAATTGTTGTTGTTGTTGTTGTTATTCAATTGGAAATAAAAGCTAATATTGACGTTCAAACAAATGACTAAATCCTACTCTGTACACCTGCACAAGCCACAAAGTAAGCAAAAAAGGTTAATTCGAACTTCTTCAGTTTGGGGTTAATAATAAAATTTCTTGTTGTTGTTGTGCTTCTCATACGATTTATGTATGTGGTAGTGATCGCACCAGGCCCCGGCCTCGCCGCGCAATCCTCCGCCATTTTTGAGCATCTCGCCCGCCGGGGCAAGGTAAAAGAATGGCCGGGGCCGGGGAAAATTTAGTGTAATTCGTATTTTGATACAGGCTGTGATACTGGCACTTATTTATCAATGAGCAAGTATTAATTTTGAGAACTGTACTGATTAGACCATATGTATACTTACTTAGTCCTCTCACTGAAAAAATGTTCAGGAAAATCTCGCATGTTTTGATTCCTCCACTTAACTTATTTAAACTAAATGCTACTTTTAACTCATTCATTCATAGCCATGGCTAAAAGATTTAGAGTTGACAAATACGTTCTATTTCTAGTTGGAAATTGTGCGTTTTCGACAAACTATTTTTACAAAAAACACTTTTACATTCAATTGAATGGGAACCACGGGCTTTAAAACGCGTTTCTTTTGTAATAGTTATTAGGATGGAGGTTAATTATAGGCGAATGTAAACTACGCTACAGAATTGCGTCCGATCCGATAAACTTAATATGCCTCAAATAGTTTCCTAAGGTCCAATGTTGAGGGGGATGAAATCCCAAATTGGAGGACCAGAAAATTAAGTGGTGGACTATTATTAGCCGACTCTATTTTGTTGTAATGGAGCCTCTTGTGTTTGTACAAAGATCTCCGAAAAGGTCTTTGTATGAGCTAACAAATTTTTTGTAGCTATATTATATAAATATATTTTCAAACATTTTTGCTTATATAATATGGTACAGTAGCGATTTTAGTGTGGTAAAACAGGGTCTTTTGACTTTTGATTGTATATTTTAGCTAATTTCTGGGTTTCTAACGCCAAAAATTAATAAAATTGTCTCAAAACGGCGCAAAGCGCCTAAAAATTTGACATTTTTCCTTCTAAATACAGTCGAACTTGCTTAATGCGTACACCCAAGGGACCAAGCCCTTCTGTATGCATTATCCGAGTGCACGCATTATCCGAATACCCCGGATTTTAACAAGGAATACACTATTATGCGATAAAATCATTTTTTTAGGAAAAATATAGCAATACAAGTCTGCTTTAACATATTTTCAAGCTTAAAGTCACAAAATTTTCGATATCATTCATTTCGCTGAACAACTTTGTGTCACAATTGTCCTGTGCCATTAAATTCGTATGTTCGATATACTCAGTTTTAAATCCTGATAGCTCGGAACCGTTTCTGTTTCTCCTAGATCGTCCAGGTCACGAAACTAAATATTATGCACATTTTAAAAACAAATAGGCGCAACACTCATCTCGATGTGCCTAAAGTTTCTGACTAACCACAGAACTTGCTTTGATTTGTCAACATTTTTAAATTTGTCCCCAGAGAAACTTCGTTTTTTGAAAACGCCATGACCAATCAAAAATAACAATTCGTTTAAGGCTTAATCCCCCAAAACTTTAGAATTCTAAGCTTTTCAAAGAAAGCTAAAGATCCAGACTAAAAATTATACACATTTGAGAAAACAGGCTCGCACAACACATAAGTCAATTTGACCAAAGTACTTCGTATAAACAAGGAACTTTATTAGAAAAAGAAAATGTATCAAAATTTAAAATGATGCACATCAAAGATAGCAGAGTGACGCAAACATTTCGAGCTGATCGCATTATCTGAGGTGAAAAAATACATGTTGTATGCATTAAGCCGGGTAGTTTAACATGCAGGCATGGGCCCATGGATGAAATCGGCTGTACGCATTACGCATTAACCGAGTACGCATTATCCCATGCTATTGCCTTATGTTTTACATGGCCTTTCGGTCCGGACCTAGCAATACTGTACTCATTATGCGAGAAAACGCATTATCCCGTGTATGCATTATCGAAGTTCGACTGTACAAATTTTGCCCTTTTAAAGATATATAGGACAGACAAGTTTTCAAATCGGAGCGAAGTGCCGAAAATTTTTGCGAATTTACCACCTTTTTACAGTTTTTATCTTCTTGAAAATCTTTGTACATGTACAAAGATTGTCCTGCAAAGTCTTTGTACATCGGGAAAAAATCTTTGGCGGATACAAAAACACTGTTTTGTACATGCAAATTTTTGTATACTTTAATATGGTACAGTAACAATTTCGATGTGGTAGAACATATTCGACCTTTAGTCAGTGATCGGACCGAGGGTACTTTTTAGATCCTCGGCCTCGGCCGAGGCCGAGGCGACTTAAAATCCTTGCCTCGGCCGAGGCCGAGAGCCGAGGGTAATGCCGAGGGTCAAGCTTATATACCTATACCCATAAATAGTACTCTTAGAATATTTTTTATGCACATGAGCTAGAGAATAATCGTAATATTAAACACTTTATCGAATGTCAAACAATTCATTCTTATTTTCAATAATAGTAGATTAAATGTGTGAAGGATTTATTGAAATAAGTCAGCAGCATGAAAGCATACTTAATTTAACAAGCTGCCGTTGAAGACTTGGAAAAGTTAATGAAAAATGTGGCTGAAGAAGCACTCAAAAACTTTTATTACTATAAATAAGAATACAGTGTCAGAGAAATAAACGAACAATTGAAATAAGCTAAGACAGAACTGTAGCCATTGTTGTGCTCGCTTTTATGCATGCTTAAACACGCTTTTTCAGTCATCCAATTCTGGTGTTGTAAGTAATATGACGGAAACTGCACTGTACTTTCCTGATCATAGTTTCCCAAGGTCCAGAGTTGAGGGAAGGGTGAAATCCCAAAATGGGGGACCAGTAAATTAAGTACTGTCTTTGTATGAGCGAACAAATTTTTGTAGATATTTTACATGAATATATTTTTAAACATACACATTTTTTCATACTGCCAGTGTGTGACCTGCATCCGGCATGCAATCCTAAACAGTGTTTTTTGTGCAAGATACCTTTTTACATGTACAAAGATGGTATCCAAAAGTCTTTGAACATTTTGTGCATGCAAATTTTTGTGTACTATTATAGTATGATACAGTAGCGAATTAGTGTGGTAAAACAGGGTTTTTCGACCTTTGGTAGTGTATCTTAGCTAATTCCTGGGTTTCTGAGTATTTGACATTTTTCCATTCTAAATGCAAATTCTACTATTTTAAACATATAAAGGACAGACAATTACTGATGCGCCGAAAATTTCCGGGAATTTTACAGCTTTTCACAGTTTTCGTCTCTCCAAAAATGTTTGTGCGTGTACAAAGACAGTCCTGAAAAGTCTCTGTACATTATGAAAAATCTTTGCCGAATACAAAAAACCGCGGCCCTAATGTGATAATTCGGCCTGACCGAAATTTTTTGAGCTTTTGATGAAATTTACACATAAAACTCGACTGAGAAAGCTAAAACAACTTGTACTACAAAATCAGAAATATTACAGATATTGTAATATGCCAATTAAATCTTGTAATAAGCACTACTGTGCTTAGAAATCCAATGCAACATCAGGATAAATTAGTCAATTTTATCTTTGAACGGCAAAAAGTGCAAAGTTATTAAATAGTACTTATTTTGCATAAAACTTTTAAAAACAGTATAAATCGATACAAAAGATATTCAAATCTGTATAAAGATGCCTAGATACACAAAAATTGATTTTTGAGTGTTTAATGCCCCTGCTTCAATCTAAATACAGTATATTAGCGATATTTTGCGCGAAGCGCCGAAAATTTTTTGAAATTTCCTAGAAAAATACTGAAAAACGATATAATTAATATCACTTTGTCCAAGAAAGTATTTTAACATTGTATGAAAATGGCTCCGAAAAATGCATGAGCCGAAATTGATTTTTGGCAAAACCTGGATTTATTGGCCATTTTTAGGTGCGTTTTTGCAATTTTCGGCCGAAAATTCGTGAAAATACCCTCTCCCATAAAAATGGCCAAAAAGCATACGTGTAACAGGGGGCTTTGGGGAATTCCTCACCCACCCAGGGTTGGACGTCCTCCCCTCACCCTTTCCTCCATCGTCAGAAAATTTTGACCCACCCTCCCCATTTTTGGCGAAAATTTGCGCTTTGTTGGCTATTTTTAGGTGCTTTTGCCATTTTTGACATAGAATTATAGTCGCTAATCCCCCTCCTTCTAAAAATGGCCAGGGACCCCTACCCGAAATTTCTAGCTGTTACATGTATGCCGAGGAGCCCCTTCCGAAAATTTTGAGCTGTTACATGCATGTTTTATAGTGATAGTTTGTCTATTTACTCTTGCTTACATTCAAAAATACTGTATCACTTCGGGAAATTCTAATAGTTAGCTGCACTTTGCCATAGTAAAAATTAAGTTCAAAAATATTCAAAAAGTTTTCACCAAAAATCGTCTGACAGTGACTTGAGTCTTGTACCCTGAGAGGGCGGTAATAACCCTCCCTCACCCCCCCCTTTGAGAATGCGTATTTCCGATCCATGTAGCGAGCATGAATAATAAATTGGCACTTTGCTGTATATAACTTGGTGTAACTGGGTACGCGACTAAAACCACAAGAAGAGTCTATAGGTAAAAAATAGCCTGTGTGCTGCAGATGCATTCTAATTATTTAATATTCAACGGATATATTAAACTTATTCAAATTTGATTTTAACCCTCGGCGCCTCGGCACTTTTCAGCTTCGCCCTCGGCGCCGAGGCCGAGGCTCCAAAAACGCCGAGGCTTGCCGAGGCCGAGGCCGAGGCCTCGGTCCGATCACTGCCTTTAGTAGTGTATTTGGCTAATTTTTGGGTTTCTGAATATTTGACATTTTTCCATTTTTCCATTCTAAGCGCAGTGTTGCTTATTACAAGATTTAATCTCGCATATTACAATTTTTGTAATATTTCTGATTTTGTAGTACAAGTTGTTTTAGCTTTCTCAGTCGAGTTTTATGTGTGAATTCCATCAAAAGCTCATAAAAATTTCGGCACTTCGCGCCAAACTAATATTATCAACTAATTTCAGGCCGAATTATCACATTTAGAACCACAATTTTTTTTGTATTTGGCGAAGATTTTTGCTGATGTACAAAGACGTTTTCAGGACCATCTTTGTACATGTACAAAGATTTTTGGAGAAAAAACTGTAAAAAGGTGTAGAATTCCTTATTGCAAATTCTATTATTTCAAAGATTTTCAGGGGGTAAGCGGCTGTAAAAATGGAGCCGCTTACCCCTTCCCCTGAAAATGGCCGAGAAATATACAAGTTACAGGGGTTTGGGCCACCCCCCATCGACGCTTTGAAGCCCCGAACTTCCTTGAAAGTCAGAAAATATTTGATCACCTCCCCATTTTTTTGGCGAAAAACCTGCGCTTTTTTTGCTATTTTTATGTGTTTTTACCATTTTTGATTTAGTCGCTAACCCCCTCCTTCTAAAAATGGCGAGGGACCCCTATCCTAGATTTCCAGCCGTTACATGTTTACTGAGGGACCCTCATAAAATTTTAAGCGATTACATGCATGTTTTATTGTGATAGTTTCTCAATTTACTCTAGCTCACATTCTAAAATAATGTACCACTTCGTGAAATTCTAATAGATAGGTACACTTTTGCCATACTAAAAAATTAAGTTCAAAAAATTCAAAAGGTTTTCACCAAAAATCGTCTGACGGTGACTTGTGTCTTGGACCCTGAGGGGGTTATACCCTCCCCCCTTATGGGAATGTGTGATGTCTCATTTATTACATCCAATGCCTATTGCATCTAATCGCTACAGCAGCAGTAGCAGTAGCGAAGATTCAAATGATATAGAGTGTGCTAATAGTAGCGACATGACTTTGTTGATGATTCAGACAATGAAACACTGAACTAAATTTGTTTCTTGTGACATAAATAGTAATAAAACTTGATATGAAAAGGCGCACCTAACTTTGCGCCAGCCATTTACTACTGAATGGAGCAGTCGCTCATTATTTCTTTTCCTATGCCCACCCCAAGTATGTGTCATGCAATAATATTTTCCTTGTCTGACCCCGGCCAGCCCCGGCCCCGGGCCGGGGCCGGGGATTTTTTCCAGCCCCGGTACCGCCCCGGCCCCGGCCAAAAATGTCGCCCCGGTCGATCACTAGTATGTGGTAGCATTCCTGCTTAGGTTGTTATTACTCCCATGTTGGATGATTATTAAGTACTCCAGCTTACTTTGAGATTATAGGCGTTACCATGGAACTCACTAGCAGGTTTTAGGCAGTTCACTTCAGTGTCAGTTCCTCCAATTTAATCAATTGTGTCACGAGCAAAGCGACGTTAAAATTAGCTACAGTAGTTAACACAATATTTTAACTATAATCGATATCTAGCTCGCTTATTTTATAAAACCTCAAATTTTCACCAAAACCCCAAAAAAAACCTCAACAAAAACCCCAAAAAATTAAAATCTCACAAAAACCTCAAACGTAAAAAAAACCTCAAAATTTGAGGTAAAAGCCCACGGTTGGCAACCCTGCCTGGCAACAGTGCTGGTCCTTATTTATTTGTGAC